>CM044316.1:56577500-57777500 GCA_024291935.2 Okapia johnstoni | reverse complement strand
GTTTTTCTATGTACAGGTAGAGAAACCAAGACTGAGACAGAAAATAACTTACCAAAGGTTGCAAGTGGCAGAGCTCAAGTTGAACATAGGCCACAGGAAGCCAGAGCCCCTGCAGATACCCTCAGGATGTGCTTCCCTCATTATGGTGAGACCAGAAAAACCCACGACTACTTGGCAGAGTTGATAGCCAACACAATCATTCATTTTTCAGCAAAGACACTCACTTATGAATACTCATACCACAAACACTTGCTTTCCTGGGTCTAATGTTGTTAATGGGTCCCTCATGTTGTTAATACTGGAAAGACTTTTAACATGACACCCTTGCATTCAGAAAGGTAAACAGATACTTGATTTCTACGGGTGGAAAGTACAAGAAATTGATACAGAAATGGAAGGAGCAATGTACAAAGCCAATTAAAACCTTGAAATCACAGACTCACCATTAGGAAAGGAGATCTCAGGACCAAGAGGAGAGCTGTTCCAGCTCTCCTGCAGCATAGCTCTGGCAGCTGACAGCCAGGCTTCTACAGTGGCTTGTTCTCAAACTTGGGTGTGACCAGAATTGCCTGGAGAGCTTGTTAAAACACAAATTGCTGGGTCCCACCCCTAGAGCTTCTGATTGGGGGGTCTGAGTGAGGTCAGTGAATCTGCATGTCTAAGGCACTCCCAGGTGATGATAATAATGCTGATCCTGGGCCATGGCTTCCAGATCTAGACCAAGTTCTTTGTTTAAAGATGAAGAAACTGAGGCCAAGCAAAATGAAGTGACTTGCCCAGCATCACACCGCCAGTTACTGACACAGCCAGAAGTCAAGCATATGGTCATTGTTATTCCTCCTTTCCCTCTTATTCCCCATTTAACTTTTTTGTTTTTCCTTTATAACCACTGGATGCTTGTCCATCACTAGAGTAAGGTGTGGTGTTAGGGAGTAATCACATTGAAAAATAGAGTAGGGCTGTGTCTCTATACTAAACTATCTTGAAGTCGTACTTAAATGCTCCTTAGTTTTTCACTCTTATATTTAATAAGCACTCTCGTGCACTCTACTTTACCCAAGGTCAATACAAAAAATTAATGGAAAGCCTCTTTTTTGAAGTCAAGGATCCCAGTGTTCCATGCAAACCTTAAGACTCAGGTTGCTTCTCCGTGTGACTCTCACAGTCTGTGTCAGAGACAACAAGAGCCCATGTCCAGCATTAGTTCTGCCTTGGAGTATCAGTCTTCTGGCCTCAGGTTATTTTTTAACTTCTTGAATGAGGAGCATGACCTCTTAGGTCCCTGTTAAAACTCCAACTTTCTAAAGAGTTGAGTCAAAGTGGAAGCAACGTGCCTGAAAGCGAAGTGAGCCCGAATGACAATGAATTCTGTTTAAATAGCACTCCCATTACACACAACCACTGGGAAAGAAACATACCATCCCCGGAGAATAACGTTGCAGCGATGATGGTGAACAGGTGGGAAGAGAGGCAGGAAGCCGTTTAGGGCTGGGTTTCAAAAGATGGGGCCCAATGAATTAGCACATTCACAGCAATTCATTCTGTTTACCCGCCCCCTTCCCCTTCTTTCCAAAGTATAAACAGATCCATGACACAGTGAGGATGTTTTAATACCTCTTTCATTTATAATGATTTCTCAATTCCACGTACCAAATAGACTAGAGAGGCAAAGGATGCTTGAGCATTTTTACAAGAAAAGACGCTGTGAAGGGACACAGGGTATTGCTCATTAAAGGAAAATCCTCTCCCTCTGTCGCAGCAAAACATATGCCAACCAGGAATATTATGAAGCCAAATTCGTCCCCATTTAGGTAAAAGGATGAAACTGTCGAAATACTACAGCACTATCATTTTAGAATTAAGACCTGTCAAGGAACAAAGGAAACTATCTTAGGTACATAATCTGCGGAGAGTCAAGGTCAGAAGCGAGTGGGTCCTTCTCATTTTATTCATTTTTTCCACAGGTACGAAAAGATTACATCTAGCAGATGGAGGCTTTTAGCATAAAATAAGCTCCTGTGGCTGCATTTACTTGCAACAACAAGAAATATATAGCTACAGATGGCCATCTGTTTCTTCATTTTAAGGTAGAGGGCAAAGAAAGTTTTTCAACTTTAGTTTTTTTGACTTTACAGACTAATCATTATTTTTAAGCACAGATATCATTAACAGCTCCCACACTGTCCAGCCTCGTTCAGTTGGTCCCTCCCCTGACTTCTTCCAGTTCATCACAGTGCACCAAGAAGTTCCTTCAGCCGATCATGTCCTCAGAGAGTCACTTACAGTTGGAAGACCTGGCACAGCAAAACAACAAACAAAAAATGCTGCCCAAATAGCCATGCCATGAACCTTAGGGACAGAAAGTAAAATTCAAAAGAATACAGTTTAACTAGTTAGATACTAGTCTGGGATTTTCCAAATGCCAATTTCAGAAGTCAGGTTGCAGAGCCAGCTTGGAAAATCCTCCTAAAGACTGAGAGCAGGGGCTTCCAAGATAGACTCCCAATTTTCTTTTTCCCACAACAGAAAATGGCAAGAAGGACACAACATCCCAACACCCTTTGCAATTACCCATATCTTTTTAGGGTTGTCACTGCAAGAGAATGGATTGGGGTGTGTATGCATACTCAGTCACTCCATTCTGAGTCACTCAAGTCTGACTCTTTGCAACCCCATGAACTGTAGCCCACCAAACCCCTCTGTCCATGGAATTTCCCAGGCAAGAATACTGGAGCGGGTTGCCCTTTCCTACTCTAGGGGATCTTGCTGACTCAGGGATCGATCCTGCATCTCTTGTATCTCCTATCTATCTTTACCACTGTGCCACCTCACAGGCAATAACTAAACCACTTTGTTTCATTTCTCTGGTGGAGGTCTGCAAATCAGTTAACTAACATGAAGAAGCTAAATTATCTAGATAACAGCATTTTTCCTCCTGAACCAAATTAACAGATGCAAAAGACAAAATTTCCTACTTCATGGTGGTATAGTTCATCCCCAGTTGCTATGAGATAGACACATCCTAAAATACCCTCATCTCTTTAGACACACATTAGGACAAAGCATTTAAGCAAACTATGTCCTGGAAACTAAACATATGAACTTATTACTGACTCTGAGGAAAGGCATGATGGGCTTTTCTAACTAAAGGAGTACCGCCAGTCCTACAATAGAACTAAGGTGAGGCTCACTGCTTTGCCGTACTGACCCATGCCACCCCTTCTGCTTCCTATGCTGGGCCAAAGATCTGTCCTTCTGTAACTTCAGAAGAGCAAGCCTAACTTGCCATAAAGTAATACTTTGGCCACCTGATGGAAAGAACTGGCTCATTGGAAAACACCCTGATGCTGGGAAAGATTGAAGGCAGGAGGAGAAGGGGACGACAGAGGATGAGATGGTTGGATGGCATCACTGACTCGATGGACATGAGTTTGAGCAAGCTCCAGGAGTTGGTGATGGACAGGGAAGCCTGGAGTGCTACAGTCCATGGGGTCACAAAGAGTCAGACACAAGTGAGCGGCTGAACTGAACTGACTGAACCTTGGAGCTCCATAAGTCAGTATTTTTACAGGCCTATTCTTTGCGCCAATATTCGAACACAACTGTGCCCCATACTGAACTTATGCTGGCCTGTAACACCACTTCATGCAAAGAAACAGTGGCCCATTACTTCTTAAAAACAAACTGATCTGGGAGACAGTGTGGATTTTGTTGATTCTTAGCATTTAAGGATATTCTGAGAACCAATCTTTTAAGGTTCTACAACTGTGCTGTTCTTTACAGTAGCAACAAGCTATGGGTAGCTGTTTTTAAATTAATTGAAGTTAAATAATTTTTTCTGATTTTAATTTATTTATTTTTGATTGGAGGAGAATTGCTTTACAATATTGTGTTGATTTCTGCCATTTATCAACATGAATAGGCCATAGGTATACATATGTTCCCTCCCTCTTGAACCTCCCTCCCACCTCCCACCCCATCTCACCCCTCTAGGCTATCACAGAGCACCAGATTTGAACTCCCTGCATCATGCAGTAAATTTCCACTGGCTATCTAATTTTACATATGGTAATGTATATGTTTCAGTACTACTCTCAGTTCCTTATTCACTATTATATTGCTGTATCTCAGGTCCTCAATAGCTGTGGCTAGTGGCTACTGTAATAGACAGAACAGCATAAAACATTTCTATCACTTCCAAAGTTCTTTTAGACACAGCTGCTCAAGAAGCTTAATTTGGAAGGAATCTTTTAGGACTCTCAAGTTTTACTTACCATTTAGAACTTCCTATATAAAATCCCTAACAGTCTGAAAAAAAATTCTAAAGACAAATAAGCTAAGATGTTTAAATCCCGTATGAGAGCAGTTTATGAAAGTGGTTAAGACCCCAGGTTTGAGGGTTCGAGCTTCATTTGAGACCTAGTTCTTCTACCTGCTGGCTGTGTAACTGAGCTTGTCTCCTCATCTCTGAGCCTTGGTTTCTTCACTGTCCATGACCCGTTCACAGTCTTTCCCCATATCCGTCTATAGTAACAGAGCCCAATATATTTCAGGAGTTAGAAGGATGGGCCCCACTCCAGTTCCTGGGGATGCAGTTCTGTAATGGGTTGTTAGGGGGAACTCTGCTGGGGAGGATTTCTGTGCTCAAATAAAAGAACACCACCTTGGGAAAAGCAGAATTTTGACACTTCCATCCCCTTCTTGCCTACTATATGGACCTAATGCTTCAAGCTACTTTATGTGAGAAAAATAAACCCCTGACTGTGTAGATCACAATAAACTGTGGAAAATTCTGAAAGAGATGGGCATACCAGACCACCTGACCTGCCTTTTGAGAAACCTGTATGCAGGTCAGGAAGCAACAGTTAGAACTGGACATGGAATAACACACTGGTTCCAAATAGGAAAAGGAATATGTCAAGGCTGTATATTGTCACCCTTCTTATTTAACTTATATGCAGAGTACATCATGAGAAACGCTGGGCTGGAAGAAGCACAAGCTGGAATCAAGATGGCCGGGAGAAATATGAATAACCTCAGATATGCAGATGACACCAACCTTATGGCAGAAAGTGAGGAAGAACTGAAGAGCCTCTTGATGATAGTGAAAGAAGAGAGTGAAAAAGTTGGCTTAAAGCTCAATATTCAGAAAACCAAGATCACGGCACCTGGTCTCAACACTTCATGGCAGATAGATGGGCAAACAGTGGAAACAATGGCTGACTTTATTTTTCTGGGCTCCAAAATCACTGCAGATGGTGACTGCAGCCATGAAATTAAAAGACGTTTACTCCTTGGAAGGAAAGTTATGACCAACCTAGACAGCATATTAAAAAGCAGAGACATTACTTTGCCAACAAAGGTCAGTCTAGTCAAGGCTATGGTTTTTCCAGTAGTCATGTATGGATGTGAGTGTTGGACTATAAAGAAAGCTGAGCACCAAAGAATGGATGCTTTTGAACTGTGGTGTTGGAGAAGACTCTTGAGAGTCCCTTGGACTGCAAGCAGATCCAACCAGTCCATCCTAAAGGAGATCAGTCCTGGGTGTTCATTGGAAGGACTGATGTTGAAGCTGAAACTCCAATACTTGGGCCACCTGATGCGAAGAGCTGACTCATTTGAAAAGACCCTGATGCTGGGAAAGATTGAGGGCAGGAGGAGAAGAGGATGAGATGGTTGGATGGCATCACCGACTCGATGGATATGGGTTTTGGTGGACTCCGGAAGTTGGTGATAGACAGGGAGGCCTGGTGTGCTGCGATTCATGGGGTCACAAAGAGTCGGACATGACTGAGTGACTGAACTGACTGACTAAGTTTGTTTACTGTTACCTACATCCAAAAGCACTCCAAACTGATATTTCATCTTATATCAGTTAGTATTAAGTTTAGCTGTTTAATTCCACTCCTGGTTATATACCCAAAGAAACAAAAGCACTAATTCAAAAAGATACATGCACCCCAGTGTTCACATTATTTACAATAGCCAAGATATGGAGGCAACCTAAATGTCCATCAACAGATGAATGGATAAAGATATGGGATATTTATATATACAGCTTCCCAGGCACAGTGGTAAAGAATCTGCCTCCCAGTGCAGGGGATGCAAGAGATGTGGCTTCAATGCCTGGGTCAGGACAATCCCCTGGAGTAGAAAATGGCAACCCACTCCAGTATTTTTGCCTAGAAAATTCCATGGACAGAGGAGCCTGGCAGGCCACAAGTTCATGGGGTCACAAAGAGTCTAACGTGACTGAGTGACTGAGCAAATATACATATATACACATATACATATACTGAATATTATTTATCCAAATAAAAAGGAATGAAATTCTGCCATTTGTAACAACACGGATGGACCTGGAGGGTGCTACGCTTAGTGAAATAAGTCAAACAAAGATGAAAACTGTACATTACCACTTTAAAATGTGGAATCTAAAAAATAAAATAAATGAATGAATGCAACAAAACTGAAACAGACTCACAGTTGTAAAGAACAAACTAGTGGTTACCAGTGGAGAGAGGGGGAAGTAAGGAGGGACAAGATAGGGTTAGGGGATTAATAGGTACAGACTACTATGTGTAAAATACACAGCTACAAGGATATACTGTACAGCACAGAGAATACAGGCAGTATTTTATAACTTTAAATGGAATATAATCTATAAAAATATTGAATCACAGTGCTATATACCTGTAAATAATGTACTATTGTAAGTTTATGTAATAATGTACTATATTTCAATTTTTAAAAGTTTGGCTCTTTTAACAGAAGACCTTAAATAATGGAAGCTGTAAAGATAGAAGTTAATTTCTATTTCAGGTAAAACGGATCTGAAGTAGACAGTCAAAAGAAGGTATAGCTCCATAGGCATCAGGGCCACTTGCTTCTTCTCTCTTTCAGCTCCATCATCCTAGCCTTTGGCTTCCATCTGCAAACTTATCTACACTCCTAGATGGCTACTGGAGTGCCAGCCATCACAAAGGCATGCCAAGAAAGGGCAAACAAGCACTTCTTCCATATGAATTAGCTCCATTTGATAGCTAGAACTACCTAGATGTTCCTCATAACCCTCTCACTTATAGATCATCTGTCAGAACAGCTACGTGGCATACCTGGTTACAAAGCAACCTGGGAATGCAGTCTTTGAGCTGGGAGTCACTACCACCACAGCAAAAATCAGAGTTCTGCTACTTAGGAATAAAGAGAGAATGATTCTTGGGTGAAAATTGTTGTGAGATAAAATCAGCTAATACAGATAGTGTTTGGCACAGTGCATGATATAGAGTAAGCTGAATAAACGCTGAGGATAGGGTAGGAAGAGAGAAAAATATCTTCTTATCATTACTTTTGAGTTGTTATATAACCAGTTGGTCTTTGTTCCATTAATACACTACTCCCCAAACCTTACTTATTTGTGGTTTTCCAAGATTCATATACTATCCATGCTATTACTTACTATTTTCTTTATATCCATTTGCCTTTTTTTGAGGTATAGTTGGTGTGAGATATTATATAAGCTTCAAATGGACAACAGAGAGAAATCGCCTTGACTTTTAAACTTAAATGTAAGTAAACCATTTCTATAAATAGGAAAACAATATTCTTCTAGTAAAAAGAATAACTGTTATAAAAATGTTCATTTGGGATATTCCCTAAAACCATCTCATGTGCCACATTTCAGAAAACATTTCCCTATTGAATTCTCTGAAATAAATGACTTTTGTGATTGATTGCCTCAGGTTCACTTTGGTCATTAATCAATCTCTGCTGCTATTTATTTGCTTCATCTAACACTATAAGATGGAGATTATGCCTTAAATATCTTTAGTAATTAGCAAAACTGGCATTTTCTTTAGGTTCAACCAATCTTTAATAAGAATTGGGTACAAGAAAAATATGCTTATGGGACTTAACAGAAGGTTGATGCATTCAGCAGCTTTTGTTTTCTCTTTTTGAAGATCTAGACAGAATCCCATTGAGAAGTAAGTATTAAACATGGTGTCAACTTCAAGTACGTTCCATATCTTCTCTTAACAGTCTCTAATTGATCTGTATTTAGCTTTCCCAAAAAGCCCCTCAACATGACATTCAGTGACCTCCATGATCCCCCACCCCCGCATTCCTCCACACAGCCTATGTTCTCGTCAGAGCACACCCAGCATTCTCAAGGCCCCATGCTATTCCTTATCTGCTACTGGCATCTTGATTCCCTCATATGTAAACTGGAAACTTTGCCTCCTGCCCCACTTAACCACTATGTCCATCAAGAGGATAAAATAAGACCATACTGTAAAATTTCTTGGAAAGGTATGAGTCAGTATAGTGTCAGATGATGTCATTTAAGTCAACTGCCTTCATGGTGAAATGGTTCTGAGTATGGGCTCCACACTCAGAGAACCTAGTTTACCACTTTTCACATGCTGTGTGACCTTAGAAAGTTACTGTACCTCTCTGTGTCTCAAAGTCTTCCTTTGTAACATGAGGACAGCACTTAATACCACATGGGTATTGTTAAGATTCAAAGAATTAATACACATAAAGCACCTAGAACAGTTCCTGGCGCGTAATGAACTCTCGGAACCTGTTAGCCATTATTGCTATTATTGTCTCCAAAGAGTAGGCTCTATGCTGTGCTTAGTCACTCAGTCTTGCCTGACTCTTTGCAACCCCATGGACTGTACCCTGCCAGGTTCCTCTGTCCATGGGGATTCTCCAGGCAAGAATACTGGAGCGGGTTGCCATGACGTCTTCCAAGCGATCTTCCCAACCCAGGGATTGAACCCAGGTCTCCTGCATTGCAGACAGATTCTTTACTGTTTGAGCCACTAGGGAAGCCCAAGAATACTGGGGTGGGTAACCTACCCCTTCTCCAGGGGATCTTCCCGACCCAGGAATTAAACTGGGGTGTCCTGCGTTGCAGGCGGATTCTTTACCAGCTGAGATACCAGGGAAGCCCAAAAGTGACTTTCATGGGATGGGCATGCTACATCGCTTCAGTCATGTCTGACTCTTTGCAACCCTGTGGACTGTAGCCCACCAGGCTCCTCTCTGTCCATGGAATTTTCCAGGCAAGAATACTGGAGTGGGTGACCATTCCCTTCTCCACGAGATCTTCCTGACCCAGGGATCGAACTCAGGTCTCTTGCATCACAGACAGATTCTTTACCATCTGAGCTATCAGTAGGCTCTAGAGTCAGGCAAAATTTGGTTCCAAATCCTAGCCTCACGTTTCTGTAGTGATATGTAAATAGGTCACAAATCTGTATGCCGAGGAAGTGGTTCTTTATCCATCTCCCTGACAGACCAGCTCTCTCCTCCCAGTCCTCACACCCTGGGGAATGGGAAGCAAGCAAACGAAACAACAGAACCTCGGGAAAGTCGACCCCAACAAACCTAGCCTGACACGATAATTTAAAATTCCTAAGGTAAGGCTTACTTTCTTTAAATATCAGTGTACTGTTACGGATTTCCACTTCACCCCTGTTCTTCTCCAAGACGACACTGACTGGGAGTGTGGCAGGCAGACTGATGTAACCCTCAGGAGAAGTAAGTCCCTCCTTGAGTTCTATGACCTAGGCACCTCACTGGCCTCACTCCAGTCCCTGCCCTGGGGCAAGAGTAGCCCTGGTTTCAAACTGACTTTTGAGTATGAGCCGTCAGTTGGGAATCTCACAGTTGCTCTGTCCCTTGAGTGTTCTGCTGCTGCTGAAATCAGTGTCTGATACACCCCACCGGAAGGTCTCTCCTCTGATAATGGCCTAGAGAGGTTCTCTAGTTGACTTGATTCTCACCTCAGCTCTTACTAAAGCTGCTGTATCATGTCTTCCATCTAAAGCCCAGAAATGGGCAGTCCACGCACAATCTCTATAGCGCAGAGCTGTTGTTGTGTTGTTATTATTTAGTCGCTCAGTCGTGTCCGACTCTTGCAACCCCATGGACTATAACCTTCCAGGCTCCTCTGTCCATGGGATTTTCCAGACAAGAATATTGGTGTGGGTTGCCATTTCCGTCTCCAGGGGATCCTTCTCAACCCAGGGATCGAACTCGTATCTCCTGCATTGGCAGGCAGATTCTTTACCACTGAGTCACTTGGGAAGTGCAGAGCTGACATTCCTTCAAACCACCAGGGTCCTCTGAAGAAGGAAGGAACGCCAGGGGTCCCTCCACACCACAGGATACCAAAGCCAACTGAGAAAAGCCAAGCATTGGTCATCTCTTCGCCCAACCATGCTGGGCTACCAAGTTTCCTTTGATGCAGTGGTCCCCCAGTTTGGAGCATGGATGACTGGAGACAAGCTCTGCCCCGAGTCCCAAAAGTGTCTCGAGTCCAAAACCCACGACCTTGTCACTCCTCGACTGACCCCATTACCCTCACTTGCTCCATCCCAGAGTCCACATGGGGAGATGGGGGCCCACACGCCCAGCTCTGTTGCCCTTGTGCTTCTCCCCACACAAACCCTGGTCAAGAGGAGTAGGTTCCTACCTTTCTCATCAGACTTAGCCGTATGCTCCCAGGGCAGGATGCTGAAGAGCCTTGCCTGAGGTGGAAGAGGTGTCTTCTCCATCTATGGAAGAAATGATGATCTAATTTTTCTAAGTCTTCCTCTTGATATGCTAAAGATAATAAAAAAGTAAATAAATATCCTACCCTCCATTTTCCTCTCCCTATACTCCCTCTTCTAAAACATGGCTTTTAATCTTTACTATTTTGTTCCTAAATCTTATATTGAATGTCAGAGTGCACTAGCTTATTATCTTCACATTTCTGCTATAATGTTCCTTATACCTTCTCCTCCCACCTGAAGTAGATGAATGATTCAAAGCCAACTGGGGAGTCAGCAAAGTATATGGAAAAGAAAAACAAGAAAGTGCATTCAGTTTCTCAAAATACGACCCCTATTACATTTCTCACCTGGGGCAAGTTTTATAATTTTTTATTGGAATATAGTTGACATACAATATTATATTAATTTCAGGTGTACAACATTTATATACATTATGAACTGATCACATTAAGTCTAGTAATGGTCTGTCACCACACAAAGTTATTGCAATACTATCAACTATATTCCCTATGCCAAATATTGCATGCCCATGACTTATTTTATAACTGAAAGTTTGTACCTCTCAACCCCCTTCACCTATGTTGCCCACTCCCCCACTCTCTACCCTCGGGAAACTACCAGTTATTCTCTGTATTTATAAGTTTGTTTCTGTTTTGTTTTGTTTGTTCATTTTTTTTTGTTTTTTACATTCCGCATTTAAGTGGAATCATTTGGTATTTGTCTTTCTCTGTCTGACTTATTTTCCTAGACCCTCTAGGTCTACCCATGTCATTGCAAATGGGAAGATTTCATTCTTTTTTAAGGCTTAGTAGTATTCCATTGCATATATATACATTTATATATATTATATAAAATTTATATTATATATAGGGGTGCATGTACTTTTTGAATTCATGTTTTCATTTTCTTTAGGTAAATACCCAGAATTCAAATTGCTGAATCATATGATAGCTCTATTTTTAACTTTTTGAGGACTCTCCATACTGTTTTTCATAGTAGCTGTACCAGTTTGCATTCACACCAACAGTACATGAGGGTTCCCTTTCCTCCACATCCTCACCAATGCCTAATGCCTGTGGTCATTCTTTTAACTGAAGGATAATTGCTTTACAATGTTGTATTGGTTTCTGTCATACAACAACGTAAATCAGCCATAAGTATACATACGTCCCCTCCTTAAACCTCCCTCCCACCTTGCTCTCTCTTTTTCATGAGAGCCATTCTGACAGATATGAAATGATATCTTAGTGTAGTTTTGATTTGTATTTCCCTAATAATTAGCGATGTTGAGCATATTTTCATGTGTCTGTTGGTCATCTCTATATCTTCCCTAGAAAAATATATGTTTAAGTACTCTAACCATTTTTTATTTTTGTTTTTATTGCAGTACAGTTAATTTACAATGTTGTGTTAGTTTCTGGTATACAGCAAAATATACATATATGTTGTTTTTCTTATTCTTTTCCATTATAGTTTATTACATCTGCACATCTTTATCAGATTGCTTGGGTTTTTTGTTATTGAGTTGTGTGATTTCCTTATATATATTTTGAATACTAACCCGTCATCGGACACATCATTTGCAAATATCTTCTCCCACTCAGTAGGTTACCTTTCCATTTAATTGATGGCTTCCTTTACTGTGCAAAAGTTTTTTAGTTTGATGCAGTCCCATTTATTTAGTTTTGCTTTTATTTCCCTTGTTTGATGAGATAAATCCAAAAAAAATAATGCTAAGACCAATGTCAAAGACCATTCTGCCTATGTTGTCTTCCAGAAAAATCTTGGTTTCAGGTATTAAGTTGCATAATTTTCTGAGCTCCGGTTTCATTATCTGGAGAAAAAGAAATTATAATGGTTTTAAACTACAGAGTAATTGGAATGATTAAATTTTTGAAAGACTTGTAAGCAAACAGTCATAGCAGTATTATTCATAATAATCTAGAACTGGACACAATCCAGGTGCCCTTTGATTGGTGAAAGGACAAGCAAAATGTTGCATATCCTCACAACAGAATGTTATTCAGCAATGCAAGTGAATAAATACTGATACATGGTACTGCATTGATGAATCTGAACAACATTACGCTGAGTAAAAGAAACCAGACTCTAAAGACCACGTATTGTATGATTCCACTGACATACAACGTTCAGAAAAGAGAAACCCACAGCAACAGAGAATAAGACAGTTTCGGGCTACAAGGTGGGATGAGATGGACTGTAAATGGGCACAAGAGAACATCTGGGGATGACAGAAATGTTCTAAACCTGGTTTGTGATGATGGTGGCACAACTCTATAAATTTACTAAAATCAACAAATTTGATATGACTAAACATTATGATATGTAATGACACCTGAACAAAGTATAATTATAATTTTTAAAATAATGTGTGTGTCTTTACACACAGAGAGGAATATATGTGCATTTACGTGCGTGCGCGTGCACGCGCGCACACACACACACACACACACACATATACACAGTGCCTGGCACAGAGTAAGAACTTAAAAGATGTTCATCACATCTGTTATCATTATTGAAATGTGTATTTATTGTTATTAAACCTCTCGTTTCATATCCTTTACATAGTTATTGCCCTAAAATAATTTAAGAGGCTATTTATGTTTAGAGCATTATCTGCTTGGTTAAAATACCTATTATCAAATTCTTAGTATCCTCAAAAACTCTAGACCTACACAGAGGTTTAGCAAATGTCTTCATTATTTTAATGCACCTTATAAAAATAGATGAATAGATATTAGCAGAGTATTGTTAGAATTTTCAACCATTCTTTTGCCTGTTGTGAAAGTCAGTTTTCCAAATCACAATACTTGAGACTAAAATTAATAAATAAAAATTAAAGCATTTGGCACACCTGCTTCAGTCAGGTGCAGTTGCCATTTTATAGAACATTAATATGTTTACTATTTGACTATGCCAAAGCCTTTGACTGTGTAGGTCACGATAAACTGTGGAAAATTCTGAAAAAGATTGGAATACCAGACCACCTGACCTGCCTCTTGAGAAACCTGTATGCAGGTCAGGAAGCAATAGTTAGAGCTGGACGTGGAACAACAGACTGGTTCCAAATAGGAAAAGGAGTACGTCAAGGCTGTATATTGTCACTCTGCTTATTTAACTTATACGCAGAGTACATCATGAGAAACGCTGGGCTGGAAGCAGCACAAGCTGGAATCAAGATTGCCAGGAGAAATATCAATAACCTCAGATATGCAGATGACACCACTCTTATGGCAGAAAGTGAAGAAGAACTAAAGAGCCTCTTGATGAAAGTGAAAGAGGAGAGTGAAAAAGTTGGCTTAAAGCTCAACATTCAGAAAACTACAATCATGGCATCCGGTCCCATCACTTCATGGCAAATAGATGGGGAAACAGTGGAAACAATGGCTGACTTTATTTTTCTGGGCTCCAAAATCACTGCAGATGGTGACTGCAGCCATGAAATTAAAAGATGCTTACTCCTTGGAAGCAAAGCTATGACCAACCTAGACAGCATATTAAAAAGCAGAGACATTACTTTGCCAACAAAGGTCCATCTAGTCAAGGCTATGGTTTTTCCACTGGTCATGTATGGATGTGAGAGTTGGACTGTAAATAAAGCTGAGCACCAAAGAATCGATGCTTTTGAACTGTGGTGTTGGAGAAGACTCTTGAGAGTCCCTTGGACTGCAAGGAGATCCAACCAGTCCATCCTAAAGGAGATCAGTCCTGGGTGTTCATTGGAAGGACTGATGTGGAAGCTGAAACTCCAATACTTTGGCCACCTGATGCAAAGAGCTGATTCATTTGAAAAGACCCTGATGCTGGGAAAGATCGAGGGCAGGAGGAGAAGGGGACGACAGAGGATGAGATGGTTGGATGGCATCACCAACACAATGGACATGGGTTTGGGTGGACTCCGGGAGTTGGTGATGGACAGAGAGGCCTGGCGTGCTGGGGTCGCAAAGAGTCGGACATGACTGAGCGACTGAACTGAACTGAACTGAATATTTTTACTGTTCCCTTTAGCTCTTATAAAAGATGCTTCTTCCTTAATATTTAAAAGCATCAGTATGTCACTCAGAATTTATAGCCATTTAGTCCTATTTATAGGATAATGTCTGTTTTAGCAGAAAAAGAAATCTGAGGCGCTTGTGCACCTCTCCCTAACCAAGGACTCAGGCACATCTCCATGCTCTTTCTTGAAGGAAGCTTTTCTATTTCACACTAG
The DNA here is from genome assembly GCA_024291935.2 of Okapia johnstoni. NCBI lineage: Eukaryota > Metazoa > Chordata > Mammalia > Artiodactyla > Giraffidae > Okapia > Okapia johnstoni. The sequence goes on along the minus strand of CM044316.1, from coordinate 57,762,698 downwards.
ACACAAATGACCCCCTAGTCTATATTCCCCAGGGTCCAAGGCCTTGTTAGCCTTCCTCTCCATTCACCCAGTGTCCAAAACGCATTTCTTTTGTCTCCCCAAACCAACCTTTTCCCTCGAGTCAACCAGGTTCCTAACTCTTCATTCCCCTGATCCATACACACTCCCTCCTGCTTACCCGCTGCCATTGAGAGCTTACTCCTGCCCTACCGCAAGTGCCTTCACTCCTCCAAGGGAACAACGTGCTTGGAGGCCTGCTTCAGACCCTTCTCTCTGTCCTTATATCCTTCCAGCTCCATCCTTTTACCTAACACTCAAGACAATTCATCCCCTATTACCTAGCATGCATTTATTTCAGAATAAGCAGCATTTTTCCCCCCTCCAACATTAATTAGATTAGATTACAAGCTTCTCAAAGACAATAACCAGGGCTTCTAGTTCTTCGCGATTCTTCTGGTTCCGGTCTGAAGAAATCACCTCCCACTGCACACTCACTCACAGGCAAATGCTTACTAAGGAAACAGCACACCGCGTTGCCCATACACTTAAATATTTAAGCACGCTCGCATGCTCTCTCTCGCTCTCTCTCTCTTACTCTCACACTTGTTCTCTCTCTCAAGTGAATTCATCTAGTTCAGTATTTCTAAAACCTCATCCCAGCATCAGCATCACCTGGAAACTTGTCAAAAATGCAAGTTCTCAGGATCCATCCCAGACCAACTAAATCTGAAAATGCAGAGTCCAGTGATTCATGGTTTAAGTAGCCCTCTAGATGACCCTTCACTCACCTGGACTGGAGAACCACCTTCCTAAATTAACTGTCTATGGGATGCAGCACCACTGTAATTGACATCAGTGTAGCTGCACCCCCTCACAATTACCTATACTTCCAAATTGTCGGCTGCCCTATGACAAAGACCTCTGTCACCCTCCAGATACTTTGCCTTTACTGCAGCCAGACAACCACAGAATAAGAGAGACAGCAAACCAACTGGCTAACTTCTCACACTGTTTCCAAAGCTGAGCTGACATTATTAATGATCATCATCAGAGATGCTGATGGAACTGAAACAGTAGCTTTGGTGAAAACCATCTTAGCTTGTGCTGCTCTGGAAATAAGAGGTGGGAAGGGGTCAGCCTTGGCCAGATGGAGAAGGACTGGTCTAACAAGAAAGATAATTGGCTGCAAAGCTTTGAGCAGGACTTAGGACGTATAAAGCAGTGATTTTTAAACTTTTTTATTGAAAAAAAAAGTGGAGAAGAGGGCATAGAAGATCTTTTTCAAACAGCAGGCACAATGGATATTCTAACGGCATATAAAAGTGTAACATTTTTCATTTTAACAAGTCCTTTTAGGGTACAGCTCTTGTTTGAACATTTGGAGCCTCTGAGCAGACATGCCCCTTTCTGTGGTCTGCAAATATATATACATTTTAAAATTCTTCTAAAAAGAAAATGAGTGGAAGTAAATACATTTTTCCTGAACAAGGCAAGTTTGCACAGATATTTTGGGGGAAGGAATATTGGGATCCAAGTGAATGAAAGTCATAAACTTATTGAGCCCCTTTTGTATGTGAGGCTCCGTGCTAAGAGGTGATCACCACCTCCACAGCCAGCCACCATTGTTTCTTGCCAGAGCTTCCTAATAGCTTTTTCTGTTTCTATTCCTGGTCTGCAAACAACAGCCAGAGACTCTGTTGAAATATAAATAAGCTCACCTCACTCCCAGGTTCAACTCCCCACCCAAAGACTGCCATCACATTCAGAATAAAGTCCACAGTCCCAACCCTGACCTCCTCCACTCTTGGTGATCTGTCCTTCTTCATTACCTCTAACTTTTTGTGCTATGATTCCACCCTTTCCTTACTCCACTCAGCTCCTCTTTTTTTTTTTAATTTTTGTTTTGTATTGGGTTATAGCCAATTAACAATGTTGTGACAGTTTCAGGTAGACAGCAAAGGGACCCAACCATCCATATATATGTATCCATTCTCCCCCAAACTCCCTTCCCATCCAGGCTGCCACATAACATTGAGCAGAGTTCCCTGTGCTATACAGTAGGACCTTGTTGGTTATCCATTTTAAATACAGCAGTGTGGGGAGTTTGGGGGAGAATGGGTGCGTGAATATGTATGGCTGAGTCCCTTTGCCGTCCACCTGAAACTATCATCACAACGTTGTTAACTGGCCATAATCCAATATAAAATAAAAAGTTAAAAGATAAATAAATAAGTAAATATAGCAGTGTCCCTAACTATGTCCCAAAGTCCCTAACTATCTCTTCCCCATACCCTTCCCCACTCCTTAACCATGAGTTAGCTCTCTAAGTCTGTGAGAGAAGAAGTTTCTGTTTCTGCTTTGTAAGTAAGTTCATCTGTATCATTTCTTTTTAGATTCCCGCACATAATGGATATCATATGATATTTCTCTTTGTCTGACTTACTCATATGATAATCTCTAGGTCCACCCTTGTTGCTGCACATGGCGTTATTTCATTCTTTATAATGGCTGTCCATTCAGCTCCTCTTGCCTTATTGTCGTCTCCAAGCACATTCCTACCCCAAGGCTTTCCATCAGCTGTTTGCTCTGCTTAGACTGCTCTTCCAGATCACCAGACCCACTTCCTTCTGTTCCATGTCACCAGGGCAGAGAAGCCTCCTGTGGAAAGCAGCACATGTGCACACAGCCCTCCCTTCACTCTCTCTCCCTTTATTCTCCTATTTTTTCTTCATATTCGATATATCATCGTCACGTTTTAGCCTTATTCTCCATCAACAATATTAGCCCCATATGAGCAGAGATTTTCTGTTTTGCTCACAGTTATATCCTCAGCACCTAGAATAGAGACTGGCACATAGTAGGTGCTCAGTAAAAATTTGTTGGATAAAATAGCTGTTAAATGGATGAGAGAACCTTAGGCGCTAAGGATGCAAAAAGACAAGTTACAGATCTCTACTCTGAATGAGCTCACAGCTGGGTTCATATGTATGTCCTTTCTCCGCTTGAAGAAGTTAAAATTGCAGGTGTCAATTATGCAAGGTATGTGCTTCTCATATTCACATTTGGAAAAAGTACAAACATGCTAGTGCTTGAATTGTTTCTGTAAACTGTTTGCTAAGTCAGATTAATCCAGTATGACCCATGAGGATAACTACTTTCAAATTCAGTGACTCCTTAAAAACGAATCTGTAACCATTCACCAGAAGTAGACATGCTATTTCTCTCTGATGGTAGAGCCAGGCATCTATAAGTTACTTAATAACAGGTGACTTTTCTTATATGTTAGTCTCAAGAAAAAGGGAGTGGTGTACCTTTAAATACTTCTCTCTGCAAGAAGATCAACAAGATATATGGTTTACCTAACAGGTAAAAAATTTCACTTTATAAGTGATTCCCCAGAGAGTTAGAGAATACCCAATAATCTTTCTTCCATCAAGGCAAGCAAAATAATCGTTACTATGAGAAATGCAGTTTGCTCATTAAGTCAGAGTAGCATGTCATGAAATTGACATCAGCAATACTTTTCCTCTCTGATGGTTTGTTTTAATGAACCGCTATGAAGGCATTCTCTCTCTCTTTAACTAGTTGTGGAATAAAATGATTTTAAAAACACCCTCCAGAACACCCTCACTCTTTGTGTTGTTTCCTTCGTTGGTATCCTTTTCTACATTAGACTCATGAGATAACTTAGCTTTTTGCACAAATCAGGACTTGTTAATGAAATATTAACCAAACATTGCTTAGCCATTCCCCTGCAGAACATAACTCAGCCTAGTTTTCAAATGTACTGCAATGCAGGAGACCCGGGTTCGATCCCTGGGTGGGGAAGATCCCCTGGAGAAGGAAATGGCAACCCAGTCCAGTATTCTTGCCTGGAGAATTCCATGGACAGAGGAGCCTGGTGGGCTACAGTTCATGGGGTCGTAAAGAGACGGACACAACTCAGTGAATAACACTTCCACTTCACTTTCAGACATCCCTTATGAAAATATACCCAAGGATTTTAAGTCAGATCAAGTGAATGTCTAATGGGAGGATTTCTTAGGCAAACAAAGGTTTTAAATCTCACAAAGGTTGAAATCAAAGCCTTTGTGAGTTGACTCTTTATGAATTGTGGGCTAATGACCCATCTGTGCACACACCCAGAAGAAGAGCTGACCTCTCAGCTCATCCCTTCTGGAAGGAGGGTATCCATGGGAAAAACCCTGTCATGTCAAGCCAGGCAACTGGGGCTTTTCTAATGAGAAGCCTCCCTCTAGTCTGCAAAGACTGACTCCTCAAAGTTTCCTCTGGACCAAGAACAGCAAGCACCCTGCCAGTAGCCTGGCATCAAAGATGAATCCAACAAGAACTTCATTCCATCATGCCCCATATTCTTGCCTCACAAAGAGTCAGAATCCTAAAAAGCTGATGGGTGAGATGTCCCCTTTCTACAGATGGCTCTTAGATCTCTACTGTGCTTCCAGTCCTGGTGGTTGTAACTCTATAGAGGAGTCTCTGCTAAAAGCCTAGATGGCCAGACTAGATGGGAAATGAGAAACTCCAGCAGGTACGGAAGGATGAAGTTTTCTCAGCCTTTGGATCTAAACCTACGGTCATTCTGGCTGCATGACTCTGCTCTGAGTGGTTCTGTTCTGTGGCTTCAAGGACATATCAGGAGTGATCAAGCATCTCTACCAACGAGTTCTTCAAAAAAGGGTGCTTTATGTTTTATTGGCCAGAACTTCCAAAGATAGGGACTCCTGATATTGAAATGGAGGAATGGAAAGGGAAGGGCAGAGGTGTCTGTGGGTTAAGAAAGAATGAAAAGCTTTAGCTGATATGTCAATGAAAAGATTCAGCTTAGGAACCTAAGAGTTCTCATATTCTCTTGAGTATAAAGGAAAGAAAATAAACAAAAATCAAAAGAACCCCAAAATAAGAAAAAAGGTAGAGGTTACAGATTCCTGGGAACACTAGGTTAGTTCCTTGGGGAGCCCCTTCTCTCAATAACAGTCTGATGCTCAAGTTGGTTCTTATTCTGAACAATTTGTTGGTAGTACTTCTGGATATATGAAGCATATAGTATCTCAGTTTGAAGTTTATAGTATTTGGGACCAACAGACCTTATAAATAAAAGGACGTAACATTAGGGAAATCACAGAAAACTAATCAAACTGATCACATGTACAACAGCCTTGTCTAACTCAATGAAACTATAAGCCATGTTGTGCAGGGCCACCCAAGATGGAGGGGTCATGGCGGAGAGTTCTGACAAAACATGGTCCACTAGAGAAGGGAATGGAAAACCACTTCAGTATTCCTGCCTTGAGAACTCCATTAGCAGTATGAAAAGGAAAAAAGATAGGACACTGAAAGATGAACTCCCCAGCTCAGTAGGTGCCTAATGTGCTACTGGAGAACAGTGGAGAAATAACTCCAGAAAGAATGAAGAGACAGAGCCAAAGCAAAAACAATACCCAGTTGTGGATGTGACTGGTGATGGAAGTAAAGTCTGATGCTCTAAAGAACAATATTGCATAGGAACCTGGAATGTTAGGTCCATGAATCAAGGCAAATTGGAAGTGGTTAAACAGGAGATGGCAAGAGCGAACACTGACATTTTAGGAATCAGTGAACTAAAATGGACTGGAATGGGTGAATTTAACTCAGATGACCATCATATCTACTACTGTGGGCAGGAATCCCTTAGAAGAAATGCAGTAGCCATCATAGTCAACAAAAGAGTCTGAAATGCAGTGCTTGGATGTAATCTCAAAAATGAAAGAATGATCTCTGTTCATTTCCAAGGCAAACCATTCAATATCACGGTAATCCAAGTCTATGCCCCAACCAGTAACGCTGAAGAAGCTGAAGTCGAACGGTTCTATGAAGACCTACAAGACCTTTCAGAACTAACACCCAAAAAAGACATACTTTTCATTATAGGGGACTGGAATTCAAAAGTAGGTAGTCAAGAGATACCTGGAGTAACAGGCAAATTTGGCCTTAGAGTACAAAATGAAGCGGGGCAAAGCCTAACAGAGTTTTGCCAAGAGAATGCACTGGTCATAGCAAACACCCTCTTCCAACAACACAACATAAGACTCTACACATGGACATCACCAGATGCTCAATACAAAAATCAGATAGATTATATTCTTTGCAGCCAAAGATGGAGAAGCTCTAGACAGTCAGCAAAACCAAGACTGGGAGCTGACTGTGGCTCAGCTCAAATTCTTTATAGCAAAATTCAAACTTAAATTGAAGAAAGTAGGGAAAATCACTAGACCATTCAGGTATGACCTAAATCAAATCCCTTATGAGTAAACAGTAGAAGTGACAAATAGATTTAGGGGACTAGATCTGATAGACAGAGAGCCTGATGAACTATGGACAGAAGTTCGTGACATTGTACAGGAGGCAGGGATCAAGACCATCCCCAAGAAAAAGAAATGCAAAAAGGCAAAATGGTTGTTTGAGGAGGACTTACAAATAGGTGTGAAAAGAAGAGAAGTGAAAGGCAAAGAAGAAAAGGAAAGATATACCCATGTGAATGGAGAGTTCCAAAGAATAGTGAGGAGAGATGAGAAAGCCTTCCTCAGTAATCAATGCAAAGAAATAGAGGAAAACAAGTGAATGGGAAAGACTGGAGATCTCTTCAAGAAAATTAGAGATACCAAGGGACCATTTCATGCAAAGATGGGCACAATAAAGGACAGAAATGGTATGGACTTAACAGAAGCAGAAGATATTAAGAAGAGGTGGCAAGAATACACAGAAGAACTATACAAAAAAGATCTTTATGACCCAGATAATCATGATTGTGTGATCACTCACCTAGAGCCAGACATCCTGAAGTGTGAAGTCAAGTGGGCCTTAGGAAGCATCACTATGAACAAAGCTAGTGAAGGTGAGGGAATTCCAGTTGAGCTATTTCAAATTCTAAAAGATGATCCTGTGAAACTGCTGCATTCAATATGTCAGCAAATTTGGAAAACTCAGCAGTGGCCACAGGACTGGAAAAGGTCAGTTTTCATTCCAATCCCAAAGAAAAGCACTGCCAAAGAATGTTCAAATTACCATACAATTGCATTCATTTCACATGCCAGCAAGATTTTGCTCAAAATCCTTCAAGCTAGGCTTCAGCAGTATTTGAATGGAGAACTTCCAGATGTACAGCTGGATTTAGAAAAGGCAAAGGAACCCGAGATCAAATTGCCAACATAGGCTTGATCATAGAAAAAGCAAGGGAATTCAAAGAAAAAAAAAGTCTGCTTCACTGACTATGTTAAAGCTTTTGACTGTGTGGATCTTGACAAACTGTGCAATTCTTAAAGAGATGGGAATACCAGACTTCCTCACCCACCTCCGGAGAAATCTGTATGCAGGTCAAGAAGCATCAGTTAGAACTGGACATGGAACAACAGACTGGTTCCAAATAGGGAAAGGAGTACGTCAAGGCTGTATATTGTCACCCTGCTTATTTGACTTATATGCAGAGTACATCATGAGAAATGCACAAGCTGGAATCAAGATTGCCGGGAGAAATATCAATAACCTCAGATATGCAGACAACACCACCCTTATGGCAGAAAGCAAAGAACTAATGAGTCTCTTGATGAAAGTCAAAGAGAAGAGTGAAAAAGTTGGCTTAAAGCTCAACACTCAGAAAACTAAGATCATGGCCTCTGGTCTCATCACTTCATGGTAAATAGATGGGGAGATAATGAAAACAGTGACAGACTTTATTTTGGGGGGCTTCAAAATCACTGCAGATGGTGACTGCAGCCATGAAATTAAAAGACGTTTACTCCTTGGAAGGAAAGTTATGACCAACCTAGAGAGCATATTAAAAAGCAAAGACATTACTTTGCTAACAAAGCTCAGTCTAACCAAAGCTATGGTTTTTCCAGTAGTCATGTATGGATGTGAGAGTTGGACCATAAAGAAACTTGAGTGCCAAGGAATTGATGCTTTTGAACTGTGGTGTTGGAGAAGACTCTTGAGAGTCCCTTGGACTGCAAGGAGATCCAACCAGTCCATCCTAGAGGAAATCAGATCTGAATATTCATTGGAAGGACTGATGCTGAAGCTGAACCTCCAATACTTTGGCCATCTGATGCAAAGAACTGACTCACTGGAAAAGACCCTGATTCTGGGAAAGATTGAAGACGGGAGGAGAAGTGGATGACAGAGGATGAGATGGTTGGATGATATCACCTACTCAATGGACATGCATTTGAGTAAGCTCTGGGAGTTGGTGATGGACAGAGAAGCCTGGCATGCTGCAGTCCATGGGGTCGCAAAGATTTGAACACAACTGAGTGACTGAACTGAACTGAACGTTAGGGAAAAGACATTTAAAACATTAAAGAAAACACTCAGGGACACTCTGTAGTCTCCCAAAAACTGAAAGAGTTTTTGATGGAATAAAACACACCAGGGGGAGCTGACCCCAGCATACTGCCATCATAGAGTACCAGGCTCCCACCCCACTGTTTCCCCAGTAGACTACCAAAGCAGCATGAAGTCAATCCAAGGGAGATTAGCCTTTGCCTTATGAATTAATCCCATGTAAAATGTTTATATATTCATTCTGAGCCATCTGCCTTATCAGCCTCGGACCCTCGGTGTAAGTGAAGGGGGTCCTCAACCACAGTTAGTGTATGGATTCTTCAGTTCAGCTCAGTTCACTCGCTCAGTCGTGTCTGACTCTTTGCGACCCCAGGGACCGCTGCACGCCAGGCTTCCCTGTCCAGCACCAACTCCCAGAGCTTATTCTAACTCGTGTCCATTAAGTCGGTGATGCCATCCAACCATCTCAACCTTTGCTGTCCCCTTCTCCTCTCTCCTTCAATCTTTCCCAGCATGAGGGTCTTTTCAGATGAGTCAGTTCTTCGCATTAGGTGGCCAAAGTATTGGAGTTTCAGCTTCAACATCAGTCCTTCCAATGAATATTCAGGACTGATTTTCTTTAGGATTGACTGGTTGGATCTCCTTGTGGTCCAAAGGTCTCTCAAGAGTCTTCTCCAACACCACAGTTCAAAAGCATCAATTCTTCACCGTTCAGCTTTCTTTATAGTCCAACTCTCACATTCATACATGACTACTGGAAAAACCACAGCTTTGATTAGACGGACCTTTGCTGGCAAAATAACGTCTGCTTTATAATATGTTATCTAGGTTGGTCATAGCTTTTCTCCCAAGGAGCAAGCGTCTTTTAATTTCATGGATGCAGTCAAAATCATCTGCAGTGATTTTGGAGCCCCAAAAAATAGTTTCTCACTGTTTCCAGTGGGTTTTGATTACAGAACTTACACAGGACTGGGAAACAGACTCTTGGAGGGCACAAACAAAACCTTATGTGCACCAGGGTCCAGGAGAAAGGAGCAGTGACCCACAAGAGATTGACCCAGACTTGCCTGTGAGTATACAGGAGTCCTCAGCATAGGTGTGGGTCAGAAGTGGCCTACTGCAAGGTCATGGGCACTGAGTGTGGCAGTGTGTCCAGGGGACCTTTGGAAGGAGGTAGCCATTATCTTCATTACCTCCACCACAGTTTGGTCTCAGGTCAAACAACAGGGAGGCAACACAGGCCTGCCCATCAATAGCAAATTAGATTAAAGATTTACTGAGCATCAGTTCATGTTCATGCTCAGTAAATCTTTAATCCAATTTTCTGTTGATGGGTGGGGCTGTGTTCCCGCCCTGTTGTTTGACCTGTTTGACCTGAGGACAAACTGTGGTGGAGGTAATGAGGATAATGGCAACCTCCTTCAAAATGTCCCACACAGGCATGGACTCAGCATGTCTCTGCCCATCAGAACAAGACCCAGTTTCCCCCACAGTCAGTCTCTCCCATCATAAGCCTCTTATCCTTATCTTCAGAGTGCAAACAGAATGAAAACCACATTCACAGAAAACTAATCAAACTGATCACATGGACCACAGCCTTGTCTAACTCAATGAAACCATGTGGGTTCTAGTCTCAGACAAATCTCAGTGTGGATCTCAGCTCTACCACTCATGAGCCTAGGGTTACCAGGCAAGTTCATACACCTCCAAACTTAGATTTCCTCATATAGTTTTATAATGCTCATCTTTAACACATCTTTTAGAGTCATTGTAAGACTTAATTAGATAATGGGAATAAAGCATGTGGAGGGCATGGTGCCTGGAGGAGATGCAACCTAAGATGCCATAGAAAGAGAGGGGGCTATAGGAAGTGCTGGATGGAGCTGAACCATGGACAAGAGGTCAAATGAGAAACAATATCCCCAAACGGCAAGAGGAATTTGAAATCACTAACAGACAGACTGACTGAAAATGTTCTTGGTACCAAGCTTGAGAGATGAACTCTGAATCTATGTCTTAATCATCTTTTGCAGATGGATTACCAAAATTTAGCCAGGAGAAGGGCTAAGCATATCTTTCTCAAACTGAAAAGAATATTTGAACTAGGCTAGACTTTAGACTTACATCTAGCAGTATTTTCTCCCACTCAAATACCTACATCTGTTGTTTTCCATTTTCAACACTAGATGGAATATTTAAGGGCTGATATATTCCCATATTTATTTCACATGACTAAGAATCATGTGTGGAAATGACTAAATATTTTTTAAACTTACTGTTAAGTGGGTCCCATGTGTCTACAAAACACCTGCATCCCACACTGGGGAGGAAAGAAAGAGCAGGAGCAGACCCCTATTTTAAGGAAGGAAAAGAAAATCTAAATGGGTAGACGAAGTATCCAAAAAATCTGGAAGGGGCAATGTGGCCTTTTACAAAGAAAAGCAATAATAACGTACTGTTTTAAACAGAGAAAATATCTCTTTAAAAATCTAGCTTTTAAAAAAGGTCAGAGAAGTTTACGTTTACTCAAGTGTAAATGTCAATTGGAATAAGTGATACCTGTGAGAAAATGGGGAGACCACTGACCTTTTATCCAAAAGAAGGCTAGAAATGATGTCCAAGAAGAGTGAAGGGAGGGGTAAAAAATGTGTAAGGAGTTTGAACAAGGCAAAGAAGACAGAATGAAGGAAGATCCAATTAACTGAAACTGCTAGTTGCACACACAGGATGCTTTCAGTTGCAAAGCCATACCAATCTGGTTAAATTTTAAAAGGGGATAAATTAGGCTATTGACTGATCAACTTGCAGGAGAGTTTCTACCCAAGTCTCAATGTGATCCCAGACTCTCACCATTTCTTGATTTTTTTTAACCTCAGAAGTGGGGTTGACTTTTCAAACATATTTTTCCCTAGTAGTGCCAGAACATTCATGTTTACATGAAAAGAATCTGCTCACTGGATAACTTAAAATCACAGAATTTTGTCTTCTATTAATTGGTCTTTCCTGAATTATGTGCACATCCTAGAGTCAATCACTGTGACTATGGGGCTGCTCAGCTGCTCAGCTGTGTCTGACTTTTTGCAACCTCATGGACTGTAGCCCGCCAGGCTCTTCTGCCTATGAAATTTTCCAGGTAAGAATTCCGGAGTAGGTTTGTCATTTCTTACTCTAGGGGATATTCCTGACCCATGGATAGAACCTGCATTTCTTGCATCTCCTGCATTGGCAGGCAGATTCTTTACCACTAGCGCCACCTTGGAAGCCCTAACCATGTGAGTAGGATGTGCTGATTGGCCTGTGCCCTTCAGAAACTGTCCTTCAAGCCCCAAGTTATATCCATCCCACCCAAACCATTTGGCTTGGAATATTGTGCCATATAAGAAGAAAGGAACTGGAGAAATGTATATAAGAAAAGCAACAAAAAAAAAGAAAAGCAACAGATTTTCTCTACATATAATGCTGCTGCTGCTGCTGCTAAGTCGCGTCAGTCATGTCCGACTTTGTGCGACCCCATAGATGGCAGCCCACCAGGCTCCTCTGTCCCTGGGATTCTCCAGGCAAGAATACTGGAGTGGGTTGCCATTTCCTTCTCCAATGCATGAAAGTGAAAAGTGAAAGTGAAGTCGCTCATTCGTGTCTGACTCTTCAAGACCCCATGGACTGTAGCCTACCAGGCTCCTCCGTCCATGGGATTTTTGAGGCAAGAGTACTGGAGTGGGTTGCCATTTCCTTCTCCACTACATATAATGACTGAGTTTCTATTTTTTTAGGTTTTCAATCTTTTTCTTTTCTATAACAAATATCTTCTTATTACTTCAACCTTGGAATAAAAGACATCTTTATTTTTATGTAAGATTAAAAATAATTATAATTAGTTCTAAACAAAAAGCATTTAGTTCTGAATTACTTATTTCCAATCAAACATAAGCCATACAAAACAATGTGCACTACTATGGTGGATTGGAACACAGCCTTCCATCAAGAAGCAAAAAACAGGTATTTAACATAAATCAGGTTATTTGAAAACAAGCCTCATACATGTGATTAAGCTACCCTTCCTTCAAAAGTCTGAAATGAATTAACTTGACCTCCTTAAGAAAATGACATTCAGGCATCTTTGTGAACCTCACAAACCTATCACAAGCCATATTTATCATTTAAAGAAATTATGTCTGGACTTGACTGGTGGTGCAGTGGGAAAGAGTTCACCTGCCAGTACAGGAAACACAGGTTAGATCCCCGGTCCAGGAAGATCTCACATGCCACAGAAAGCTAGGTCCGCGCACCACAAATGCTGAGCCCACACTCGAGAGCCCACAGGCCACAAGTAATGGAGCCTGAGTGTTCTAGGGCCCACAGGCCACAACAACTGAGCCTGTGTGCTGCAACTACTGAAGCACACATGCCTAAAGCCTATGCAGTGCAACAACAGAAGCCACCTCAATGAGAGCCAGAGCCCCACAAACAGTAGCCCCCATGCTCCACGATTAGAAAAAGCTCGTGCAAAAAAAAAAAAAAAGCAATGAGGACCCAATACAGTCAAAAAATAAAAAATAAATAAAATCTCTTTTTCAAAAAGAGAAAAGCACCATAAAATTAACTTAGGTGAAAACACTTATTTTATTAAAATTGATGGAAAAAAACTATTTTTTTAAAATAGTCAATATCACTAACCTAGGGCTTCCCTGGTGGTTCAGCAGTTAAGAATCCGCCTGCAATGCAGGAGATACAGGAGATGCAGGTTCAGTCCCTGGATAAGGAAATCCCCTGGAGGAAGGCATGGCAACCCAGTCCAGTATTCTTGTCTGGAGATTCTCATGGACACAGGAGCCTGGCAGGTTACAGTTCATGAGACCGCAGAGTCGCATACTACTGAAACAACTTATGACACACACATCACTAATCTAGACTACTTTATAAAGCTGTTCATAATCAAACTCTTAGATGCCTTGTTTTTAACCTTTTCTCTTAACACTCTGTGCTCACATCATACTTTCCATACATCTTTACCAGATACTTTCCATACATCTTTCCAACATCTTTACCAGACTTCTCACCATTTCCTCCAAATAATCTCAACTTTTACATATTTATATTTTTGTACTGACTATTTTCTATAATTCTCTTTTACCCCTACTATTTGTTTATTACTTGTACCTCTTTATAATATTTTTAGTTACTGCTGCAGAATTTATGTCTACCTTTAAATATTATATATTAATTCACATAGAATGAGACTCTTACAACAACCTATTTCCAACTTCTCCCTCCCATTCTTTGTGATGTTGTTATACATTTTATTTTTATATACATTACACTTCAAAACACATTATTATCATATTTACTTTAGACAGTTATCTTTTAGGGTGAATAAGAAATAAATATCTTCATTTTCACTCTTTTCATTTTTTCAAGTTTCTGTCTGGTATCATATTACTTACCCTGAATATTTTTTTTAACACCTTTTGTAGCAGAGGTCTACTAGTGATAAATTCTTTCAGATGTTGAGTATTTGGGGGAAAAATGTATTTTACCTTCAATCTTGAAAGATATTTTCACTTGGGATTTTCTGAGCTTCCTAGATCTTTAGTTTGGTACGTTTAATTATTTTGAGAACATTCTCAGTCTTATCCTTTCAAACATTTCTCTTCTTCTCTCTCTGTATTTTCCAATTATACAAATGTCAAAACATTTGATATTCTTTCATAGCTTTTGGGTATTGTTACTTTTTTCTCACTGTGCTACAATTTGAGTAATTCCTATTGACCTATCTTCAAGTTCATTGATTATTTCCTCAGCTGGGTCAAGTCTACTATTGAGCCCATTAAAAAGAATTCTTTATTTCTGATGTGTGTGTGTGTGTGTGTGTGTGTGTGTGTGTGTGTGTGGCATTTCTATGAGACTCTCTCTTATAGTTTTGACCTCTCCACTGAAATTTCCTATCTGTTCATATACATTGTCCACCTTTTCCACTAGATCCTTTAACATTAACTATAATTGTTTTAAAGTTCCTGAATGATTGTTCTAACATCTTAGTTATCTTTGAGTCTGACTCTGTTGATTGTTTTTTCTCTCAATAATGGGTTTTTTAATTGCTATTATGACTGATTAATTACTAAAATTAACCATAATTATTTACTGAATGTCAGATATTTTACAAAGAGCAATGAGATTAATAGTACTCATGCTTGGAAACCGGCATGCCACTTCCTAGGTCAGGTCATCAGTGATTGAATTAATCTAGTAAATGTGACTCAGGAGAGGCTAGAAATGTGCTCATGCACTTAGCCCTGATCTTTTGAACCTCTGCCTTTTCACCTAGCAATAATGGCTCCTCAGCTATTCCTGAAGGTTACACAATGCTGCCCTTTCCCAGCAGTTTAAGTCTTGTGCTCTGTCGGACATATGGTTCTGGGAAGTGGGATTTTGTACCTTTCTCACAGGGGCTAATCCCCTTCTCCATATCTGCCTTAGTGAGGATGGAATTCTCTAGTCTCTTGCCCTGACCCCAGACTTTCTTGTGAACACCTGGTGAAGATTTATAGAAGAGAGCCTGAGAAGGGTCCAAATTCCTCTTGTATGAGGAAGTCCACAACTTATCTTATTTCACGCTAGCCCATATTCAGCTAAATGCTCACAAAATGTTAACTGAATTCTTCTCACTCATCTGTATGGCAGCATCCTCTCTTGTTTTCTGTCACAGAAAATGTCACAGTCCACTGGTCCAGTTTCTCCTTGGAGAAATCTCTTCCATTACAGAATTTGTTTGCTCTGTGACCTCAGATCTCTAATAGGTCAAAAAACAAGCTCTGATTTTGCAGTTAGCTGAATTCTTCTCAGTCTTAGAATGGGGGTGATGTTCTTTCCAACTTTTCATCCTAAGTGGAAGTGAAACCCCTCTATACTTTTGTACATTAGTAATAATAACAGCTAATGTTTATTACATACTTATTACATGCCTGGCATAGTGCCATGGGATACATGGAATAGCTCATTTAATCTCACCATTGGACTTCCCTGGTGGTCCAGTGGTTAAGCATCCACCTGCCAATACAGGGGATATGGGTTCGATCCCTGGTGTGGGAAGATGCCACATGCCGTGAGGCAAATAAGCCCATGTCCACAACTATTGAGCCTGTGCACGACAACTACTAGGCCCATGTGCAGCAGCTACTGAGCCCACAGGGTGTAAATACCAAAGCCCACATCCCCTAAAGCCTGTGCTCTGCAACATGAGAAGCCACTACAATGAGAAGCTAGCACACTGCAACTAGAGTCTTGCCCCAGCTCACCGCAACTAGAGAAAACCACGTGCAGCAGCGAAGACTCAACACAGCCAAAAATAAATAAATAAACAAATAATTGATTTTTTAAAATCCTCACCATGATTACATCCATTTCCTAAGCTGGGAAATCAAGACACAGAGCAATTAACTTATTTGCCCAAGGTCTCATAGCTGTTAAGTGGTAGAAACTTAACACAACCACATGCAGTGTGACTCAAGAGCAGTGCTCTGTGACAGCCTAGAGAGGTGGGATGCGGTGGGAGGAAGGTTCAAGAGAGATGGGACATGTGTATATCTATGGCTGTTTCATGTTGATATACGGCAGAAACCAATACAACATCGTAAGCAATTATCCTCTAATTAAAAATAAAAAAAAAATTTTTTAAAGTAGTGCTATCATTCTATAATGTTGCCTCTGCCCTATGAGCCCCTTGAAGACAGGAACAAGCCCTTATTCTTGTGCTGATCTTTCCAGCATATATCGCAGTGCCTCAATTCAAAGGAGGCAGTCAGTCAATGTTTGTTAAAGGAAGGAATTAACTGCCTTTCTTCTGCCCCTGAAAGTCAAAGTGAGGTTTGGAAGCAGTGACCTGGGGATAGGCTCACCTGGTCTTGTTGTCTGCCCACCTTCCTGTCTCACACGCAGGAACTATATGTCATAATACATGATGAGAAAAAGTCTCTAGTACCTTGAACAATCTCCTCCCCATGCTGAGCAAGTCAGTTCATGACAAGAAAGCAATGATTAATAGCTTCTCTGCCAAGTGATGCTTGCTTGATTAAGAAGAAATATGGTCCATATTTCATGTAAGTTTCCCTAAACTTCAAACACTCAAAGTTTAGACTCTGCTCTATCAAGCTATGGCTTCAGACCGTGTGTCTTTACCTTTCCCTCATCTCAACTAAGCAATGAAAACTTAAAGGTCAGAATCTATAAATTGTACTTCTCTGTATCCCACATAGTGCCTAGCACAAAGATCTACAAGTACCTGTTGAATGAAGGAATAAAAAAGATTAATTTCAACTGATCCAGTGTTGTAATCCAAACAAACCATGGCAGAGTGACATTCTTCCACTAAATGCTGGAAATTTTTAGGATATATATAATTCAAAGGCTTGGCACCAAACTGTTCCAGGAGTAAATCACTTTTATCCAAGATGGGTGAATGTTAATTCTAAATCTTTGTACATGATATTCTCCTTCTGATTCCTCATTCTGAAAGGCCACTGGACTTGAGAAATATATCATCTGGGTTCTTGCCCAAGTTTTTCCATTTATTAATATCTTAAAAAATAGTAGAGATAATGATATCTTATATGCTCAGTTGTGAAAACTGAATGAGTTGACAAATGCAAAAGCACCTCAGAAAGTATAAAGTACTATACATATGTCTGTATTTTCACTACAGTCTTTCCCTTAGGTCAACGCCTTTAAAACCTATGCTTAATAATTGGAATAATAATAATAATAATGGGCATCCCAGGTAGTTCAGTGGTAACAAAAAAAAAAATCCACCCAGAGACATTCAATCTCTGGGTCTAAAAGATCCCCTGGAGAAGGAAATGGCAACGCATTCCAGTGTTCTTGCCTAGGAAATCCCACGGACAGGGGACCCTGGAGGGCTACAGTCCACGGGGTTGCAAAAGAGTCAGACACAACTTAGCAATTAAACAACAACAATATTAATAATAATAATAACCAATTTTTATTTAAGGCTTATAGGATTTTAGGCTATAATCTATATTAACCCTTACAAGTCCTATATAAAAAAAAGTCCCTATGTGCTAGGTACTATCATTAGCTCCATTGATACAAAGAAATTTAGAGACTCATTAAGGTTAAAGGGCTGGGTTAAGATCACATGGGCTTCCCTCGTGGCTCAACTGGTAAAGAGTCTACCTGTCATGTGGGAAACCTGGGTTCGATCCCTGGGTTGGAAATATCCTCTGGAGAAAGGATTCACATGTGGGTTTCCCTGATGGCTCAGTTGGTCAAGAACTCACTTACAATGCAGGAGACCCCAACTGGATTCCTGGGTCAGGAAGATCCCCTGGAGAAGGGATAGGCTACCCATTCCAGTATTCTTGGGCTTCCCTTGTGGCTCAGCTGGTAAAGAATCCTCTGCAATGTGGGAGACCTGGGTTCTATCCGTAGGGTGGGAAGATCCCCTGGCGAAGGGAACGGCTACCCACTCCAGTATTCTGGCCTAGAGAATTCCATGGACTGTATAGTCCATGAGGTCACAAAGAGTAGGACACGACTGAGCAAATTCCACTTTCACTTAAGATCACGTAGTAAGTGATAGAGTTTGAATTCAAACCCAGATAATATGATTTCAGCATCCCTGCTTTCAAGCATAGCACTCTGCTGTCTTCTAAAGTGAAAGAAGAGATTTTGTTAAGTTTAGTTATGAGAAAGCTAGTGAGATCACAGGACATCTGATGAGTCCAGTCCTTGATCCTCATCCATACACTATCCTCTGATTATCTACTATTCCCTGATTATCTGCTCTACTTTTATGGCTTATCATCTATATGCTAATAGTATTCAAACCTCTGTCACTCTGGCCTCTAGAACCTTCTATCTACCCAACCATGCAGTCATTCATTCAGCAAATACCCATAGAGCACCTATGTTTCAGGCCTGAGCTAGATGCTGGATGGAGCATAAGATGAAACACCTGATCTAATGGAGTTTACATTTTACTGGGTGGAGAAAAACAATGAATAACTATATTCATTCATTCATTAAAAATAAGTACAATGACTTCATACAGTATTGCACCATATAAATGTTTCCAGGGTAATCATCCCAAAAGAGGGAGAATCTGTCAGGAAGCTGAATTGCCTTTTCTAACAGACTGAGAAATCAACAAAGTCATTCACCTCATTAAAATGAAGTCACTAGAGCCAAACAGTGCATGTTCAAAGGGAAGAGAATCAGGCCCCATCTTTTGATGGGAAACATGTCAAAGATTTTGCTGATAGCCTTTAAAACCATCACACCAGCCATTTTCCCCAACCCTTGGAGGGATATAAACATCTCAGCTCCCATAGTCAAATCTGGCAGGTTTAAGAAAGTATGCTCTGACACAAATTATAAATTCAACTACATTTGTTAAGGAATAATTCTAGAATTCCAAGAAGCTGTCCCTGTCTACCCTGCCCAGTGTAACCTATTACCTTTCCTCTTCTGAGCTCAAAGCACCCACTCTTTCATCATGACACTGCCTTGAATGGTTATTTTATATTTCAACCCATATAAACGTAGAACTTTGTCTTTCTGGTTTCCTCAATTGGATCACAGATTCCCAGGGGTATTAAATATGTAACATAGTTATCATCTGAGTATCTTTCACAGTATTTCAAAAGAAACTATATTCATAGATCACAGAATACAGAAAAGAAGAAATGAAATTTTCCCTTTTTTTCTTTCTGAGAATACCTGTTCCTCTAAAACCCACTTTAGGATATATGCACTATAAGATACACATATGCACAAACAGTATGGATCACTATGCAAACTATAATGAAACAGCAGATTCTCCAATACCTGGGAAGTCATTAGAGATTACCTAGGGTACAACCATCCTATTTTATCCTGAAGTTTTATAAATCTTGCTTTATTTAATCCACACAATAAATTTATGAGGAAGGTACTATTATATTTCCATTCCTTCCATGAAAACAAATGAAGCTAATATTCCCAAGTTTACACCAGTCAGTAAGTGGGGGTTCAAATCTGGTTCTTCCTGAGTCCAATCCAAGGATTCCATCAAGGAGGAATTAAGGGTCGAGAGAGAGAAAAGGACTTGCCCAACATTGGGATTTGAGCTTTCTGAGTCCCAGTCCAATGTTCTACTCAGATACATTAAGACAAAATTCTTTCCTCCCTAAATTCAAAATTTGAATCAGTTCACTCTCAACCTGAAATCTCAGACCACATGTTTTGTCTTCATTTTTTTCCCTCCTAGAGCTGAATTCAAATAAGCAGGAAAGGGTGGAAGGGCATAAAAATCATAGAAAGAGGGAGTTCTGTTAATACAACATCTTGCCACATGAAAAGGTCAAATGGTGCTCTGTTTCAGTCTGAATAGGCTGCAATTTGAGCAACCCCAGTCATGAAATATCGGGCAATTTTCTGACCTTTTTAGCTATGACTGCAAGTGCTTTGATTCTTGCGACATTCTGTGTCTGTATTTGAAGTTAACTAAAAAAAAAGAAGAAGAAAGAAAAAAAATATTTCTGGAGAGATACTTTGCTCTCATGATATAAAATATAACTTCAGGCATGTGTTGTGGACACTGGTTGTTGGTTCTTCAGTTTGTTTGTTATGCTTTTTTTGGCTGCCAAGTATCTGAAAGTCCTTCCTATAACTATGAATGTTCCTTCTTAGGAATCTTGGCGGGAGGCAGGGTCCACCTCTCAACATAAGGCTGAAAAGCAAGACCCTTTCTTTACAGTGATAAGTAAGACCCTTACATCTTTCAGCTAGGGTATAAGACATGGGCTTGCCCAACCAGATGTCTCTACCCTGGTCTTTGAGTAAGAACCTAGTGATACAAATAGGCAGGAATAGAGGAGACTCTATTACGGATATGGGAGCAACAATGACAGCAGAAACTTCAAATTCCCAAAGACATCAGAGTCAGGGATAGCATTCTTTGTCCACTGCCAGTGACAGTACAAGCCACAGCATCCAACACTATACACAGGGACAGCAGTGTCTTCACGGGCTTGTTCTCAGCATGATTTTGACCATGGATGTGGCTGTTGCTCATCATCCCTTGTTTCCAAACATATTCTGTGCCTGGATCTCCAATCTTCCCAGACATTCTATGAGCAAATCAATATTACGTTAATAAACTCCTTCCCTGTTTAAGTCAACCAGAAACAGTTTCTTTTGCTCGCAACTAAGAACTTTGATACATCAAAGAATAAAATTGAAGAGTAATAAAAAAAAATACTAGGGATGGGTAGGGGTAGAAATTTTTAAAGAAATTCTATTTAAATGTGCTTGAAATTTTTCATTCAACTGATTTATGTATAAAGGAGTCAATACATCTGCCTGTTATCACATTTTTTCACAATCTGTAAAACAGGATCAAGATCCAAACTGATTCCCTATCCACATTCAGGTCTCCCTCTAGATAATCTCTTTTTCTGTCAAGCTGTCAAGCCTCATCACTCAGGCTTAAAACTCCACAATTATTTTCATCTCTTTCTTCTCCCTCATATCCGTTAACCAAATACTTTCTATCTTCCTTAGTAGTGACCTCTTAGGTCTCTTCCTGCCTTCACACTTCCAATGGACAAATCTAATACAGGGAATTATCAACTTCTACATGAGTGATAATGTTTAAACTTCCCTGTCTCCACTGTGTCCTATGTCAAACTCATTTTCCCTAGACACTGTGCCTCATCACTCACAGATCAAAATCCCTGATGAGTGACCACTACTTGCAGGATCAAATCCAAAATGTTCAGCATGACATATGAGATTCCTCAAGATCTGATGCTTTCTTACTTTTCCAATTTGACCATCATGTGCTTCTTTTTTTTCCCATTAGTGCACATATTTAAATGTTCTGCTCCCACTTGAATAAAATTGTTAACAGTAAATTTTATTATCTGTGTATCTGTAGAAAAATATGCTTTTCCTCTACACAAAACAAAAGCAGGAGAGCCAGTCTGAATCCTCAAGGGAAAAAAGATAGATGGACTGGAGCAGTACATATTTGCCACCTATTTAGAAATTTAATATACTGTCCTCAGATAGAGGACATATCAGATATTAATCTGGTAAGAACAGATACTACACTTGATCTCAGTCCAAAAGGCCGAAAAAGCAATACCATCATGTGTTTCTATTTATTCACCTTAATAGATTTGACCAAGGAACATATTTTGAAACATAAAGTACTGATTTTTAAAATTGAATCAAGATATATAATGCATGCTTGAATTTAAAAGTACAGCAATTAAAAATTTTTAAAAATCCAAAACAAGTTGCAAGAAGATTTTTATAGCTAAAATATTATTAATAAAATAGCCAATTATAAAAATATATATCATATAGAAAACATTTATTATGTGCAAAACAACTGTCCTATTAGAACTATACGTATAAATACTACAGAAACTTTACAAGGTAGATATTATAGTTCCATTTACATGTGGGAAAACTAAAGTCCTAAAGGGTTGATAAACATACTCAAAAACATTTAGCCAATAAATGCACAATGAATATTCAAATGTCAGTAAGTCAATTCTTAAATAAGGAGCATATTTTCTTAAAGGCAGATTATCACAGGAGTATAGCAACTACATAATAAATGTATAAGTTTTAATGTGATATACGCTTTAAATGGATAGTACATCTGATAGACTATCAGCGCTCTATGCCCACAATCCATATTCTCTCTAGGAATTATATTCTAGTGGGTTTGGCATGGAATGTAGTACCATGTATTTTTATTCAGCACCTGGGTATTGCTGATGGAACTGGTCCATGATTATAGCTTTGTGAGATCCTAAAATAGGTAATAAATGTGGAGTATTGATCATGAGATCTGGGTTATATTTCTTTTGGCTCTGTACTCTCTTGTTGCATGACTTTGAATAATTATTTTAGTGACCCTCAGCTGTAACATCTCTAGGTGAAGGAGGATAAAGTGAATGACCTGACTTTTCAGCACATATACCAGTCATGAATGTGCTAGTCCAGGAAAAACCAAAAAGGCATATCTCACACACTCAGAGTGTTCAATTGGCAGGAACTGCCTGAAATTCTGGGGTAGGAAAGATCCTGAGTCCTTAACCTTACTGAACTTCTCTCTTTAGTTCCAACTCAAAGACTCCATAAAAACTTTCTCATCACCCTTTTCCACATTCCAATTTTTATACTTCTAACAACTCATTGCTTCAGTCTGCCTTTTAACATGATAGTAGTTTATCCATTTCTTTCTCAAAAGAAAGGTCACTGAATTGCTGTGGGGCTGTAGTGAAATAACCCATCTAAAATGTTCATAACCAAGTAGAAATACAATTATTACTTATTTCAATCTATTTGGCTTTCAAATTCTAGACATCTTGGGTGAAAATTATTAAATACTGGTGATGGGTGCAATAGCAAAGATGCACAAAGTGAACCTGGGGCTCAGCACCATGGACAGTTCAATGGGCATGCCAGAATTCCTGTGGCGGTTCTGACACAACCTACAGTATTTTCCAGCCCCACCTCTCTGTAAGGATAAGCTAAAGGCTCTCTGCCTTACACTTACAGGATCTCCCAGGCTCCAAGAGAGACATCCTTGTCTCTTCGGGGTCTTTAATGTATGCCGTTGCCATCTAGCTCTCTCACTGCAGAATAACAATGAAGAGTCCAGGCGATGGGTCAGACTATTTGATCTGAATCATGGTTCCCCCACTTACTAGCTGTGTGACAAAAGACAATTTGTGGGTATCTTAGCACCTCAGTTATCTCCTCTGTTAGATGAGATTAATTATCACACCTAATTTATAGAATTCTAGTGAAGACAAAAGGATATATCTACATAAAGTATAGCTTAGAATAGCCTAGTATCAAGCAAATTCTCAGCTAAATTGTTAAACATTAGCTGTTGGCTGCCACCATGAGGCCACAGAACTATTTCTAGCCTAGCCCTGCCACAGACTCATGTGGCCTCAAGAAAGGCCTTTACTTCCTCAACTAAAAACAAGAGTTGGCCAAGAGCAGATATTCCCGAAGTGAAATCCACAAAACCTGAAATTTTCTTTCTTGTGTCCCAATAATTTTTTTTTTTTTCCTATTTAACTTCTTTCCTTTATTCCTTAGGCATGGTCAACAGTCAGACCTAGAAGGGTCTGGGGATTCTGAGCACCTACCATAATGCCAGACTTCCAGTTCAGGTCCCCCAACTTTAGCATCATAAATTTTGGATAACTCAGAAAAAAAAAAATCATGATGTTCTCACCATCCTTCTGTCCAGATTTTATGAGACTTCCTCAGGCCTAGCTGCAATCTTAACCCTAACTGTTGAGAAAGAGGCCCTCAGAAAAGGGAAAGAGGCATCAGACACCAGTATTTCCAGGCCATTGCTCTGCTCTCTGCAATCCATCAAGATCTTCCTTGACCCCTCCAGTCATTCATTTCAATGATCCTAGATTTTTGTTTCATGTATTTGGATGGCCTGCATATTTCAGTTTTTTATCATACCTTTCTTACTGAGAGTTCCTAAAACAAAGCCATGTAGTTCTGAGACCGTGTGTACAAACCTGCTTATGCTTTCCCTTTAATCCCTAGCATCTTTGCCCAAGTGCTTTAGAAGTGTTACAAACCCAAACAGCTTCCTCGCCCACTGCAGCTTCTAACATGAGATTATGGCTTTAAATCTCAAAATCACAGTTCAGTTCAGTTCAGTCGCTCAGTCGTGTCCGACTCTTTGCAACCCCATGAATCACAGCACGCCAGGCCTCCTTGTCCATCACCAACTCCCAGAGTTTGCCCAAACCCATGTCCATCAAGTCGGTGATGCCATCCAGCCATCTCATCCTCTGTCGTCCCCTTCTCCTCCCGCCCCCAATCCTTCCCAGCATTAGGGTCTTTTCCAATGAGTCAACTCTTCGCATGAGGTGGCCAAAGTATTGGAATTTGAGCTTCAACATCAGTCCTTCCAATGAACACCCAGGGTTGATCTCCTTTAGGATGGACTGGTTGGATCTCCTTGCAGTCCAAGGGACTCTCAAGAGTCTTCTCCAACACCACAGTTCAGAAGCATCAATTCTTCAGTGCTCAGCTTTCTTTATAGTCCAACTCTCACATCCATACATGACCACTGGAAAAACCATAGCCTTGACTAGACGGACCTTTGTTGGCAAAGTAATGTCTCTGCTTTTAAATATGCTATCTAAGTTGGTCATAACCTTCCTTCCAAGGAGTAAGCGTCTTTTAATTTCATGGCTGTAATCACCATCAGCAGTGATTTTGGAGCCCAAAAAAATACACCTGGTTATTAATATCAGGGGATTTCAGCTCAACACAATGCTTTGGTAGATAGCCAGCAATCCAAGTTCAACATCCTCCAGGGTGTGAAATTAAAAGGAAAAGAATCTTAAAAGTCTGAGAGTTTCTGTTTATTTGACTAGAGTTTTAACTCCTTTTCTATACCCTCCATTAGTAAGATCACTACTTATGGTTCAGGATCAATTTTTTGAGTGCTCCTAGAGCAAATGACTGTCTTATTCATCTCTATAGCCTTAGTGATTAGTAATTTAATAATTTCCTAGAGGAGATTGGATTATTCTTCAATAATACCCACTTCCTCTTCTTTACTCTCATAGAAGGAACATGTTTCATTGATGTTGGGCTTGGCCATGTGTCTTGCTTTGGCCAACAGGATTCTAACAGATGTAATGTAGGCAAGGCTGAAAATGTGCTCAGGTAATTGGACTTGCTCTTTTGCACCTCTACCATAACCATGAGAAGAAAATTTCTGGGCTAACCCACTGGTCCCAGAAGGAGTATAAGAAATATGGTGAGCAGAACGCAATGTCTCCTGCTGAGTTCAGCCTATATCAGCCAAGCCTCAATCAACCCAACTCATAAACTAAATGAATGCATGTTTTTATATGCCATTGAGACTTTAAAGGTATTCATTATATAGCACATCGTACAACAGAATACCAGTAAAAGTTTCAATTAGTGAATAAATGAAAAAGCATTATGGCTGAAATTTTGTCATACACCCTCTAGGGAAATAAGACAGAAACCAGGTTGTCCACCACTAGGGAATTGTTCCCAAACCTGTTTCACCTCCAGCTGGGGAGGGTGACATAAGAGTGCTATGGCCACATTTGAAAAGTTAGTAGACATAACCCATAACTTGTCATCACCCAACACAAGTTTAAATAAAAGGACAAAGTTTTTCAACTACGTTATATATTCTCTTTCCCTCACCAATCTTGTCTCCATTTCACAAAAAAAAAAAAAAAAAAAAGAAAACCACCCCTTTTGAGAAGGGGAGAACTGTCCTAAAATCATTCTGTGCTAGGGGAAAAACTTAATCTCTTCTGTAATAAAACTCTTCAGAATTTATAAGAATCAAAAATTCCCAATAAGCATATAATTGAACCTGGTTTTACTACTGTGGTAAAACTGGACTGAAAATTAAAAATTCATGACCTAGCGTACTTTACAGAAGCTATGTTTCAGCTCCATGGAAAAGGTTCCAAATTCACTCAATGTAGCAAACAGAATAACACAAAAATTAGCAAACCAGGTCAGATCCCTAGTACCCTTCAGCACAGAGTTCTCTGACAGTTGAGAAAACAAACCCGTCCTTGATGAAAAGTTAGGTTGCAAGCAAAAGACCCTTAGTTGCCCTTAATAAATCATCCTGGATCTGTCATTCAAGAAAGCTTCCCATAGAAGTATCTGGTACTAGACTTTTCCTATGCTACAAACAACCATGAAATAAAAAAATAAGTAAATAAGAAAGCAACTTTTCTCAAACACTGGACAAGAGGCAGTGCAAGAACTGCAACCCCTGAGAGACAGGACACATACGAACTGAGCTGCAAAATCACCCCAGCAATACGCTTGGGGACAATTTCCCAATGAATATGCAATGAGCTGAAATCCAAGCAGAGCATGGTGACCCTGCTGAGTAGAACTGGCCAAGATCAAAGTTTAGGTCAGCTGAAACAACTGGAAACGGTGCGGCAGAGCACTGGAAAGGGAACAACTCTAACAGAGAGGCACCACTGAAGTTCATGTTGGGGCTCCCCAGAAGTCCTCGTCCAAAGCTGAGCTCACAGGTACTGCCTGGGACTGTGCTCACCAGAGACTGGCTGCTGTGAGCTTGAGCATGAAAAAGAGATACTAGAGATAAAGCAGTGCCAGAGGACACTGGAAACCCAGCCCAGGTTGGGCAGAAAAGCCTATTAACACCCCCATTAACTCTATAGACAGCAAGCCACATATCAGACAGTTTTCCTCTTAAGAGTAAGGACTATGTCTATCCTAGATCCACCCTAACAAAGCCTTCAACCAGGCCCTAACTATATTCATAGGGAAGTTTAGAACCTGAATCCCACCAAATTAGAGGGTCTTAGCTTTTCACAAATATGGCAAAATAAAATATAAAACCAAATCTCCACAATCACTAGGTAATCATCCAGTAATTGAACAGGCTGCTAAACAAAAATAAACCTCCTTCAGGGAAAGGAGTCTATAAAATATCAATAAACAATACAAAATATCTTTAAAAAACAGGAAAATGTAGTCATAATGAGAAAAAGTCAGTCAAGATAAACCAACACCCAGATGTTTCCACAGCAATTATGAAAACTTACTTTCACACAAAAACCTACACACAAATGCTTAATGCAGCTCTATTTATAATCACCAAAAACTGGAAATAACTCAAATGTTCTTCAATGGGTGAATGAATAAACAAGTTTTTGCACATTCATCCAATGGAAGACCATTCAGCAATAAAAAGAAATGAATTATTGGATATTTACAATAATAAGGATGACTCTCAAAGGCATTATGCTGAGAGAAAGAAACCAGTCTCAAAAAAGTTTACACTGCATGGTTCCCTTTACATTACATTTGGGAAAAGGTAGAATCATCACTATAGGAACAGTAGTTACCAAAGTTTAGGGATGGAAGAAGGTTTGACCACAAGGAGGCAGCACAAGGAAATTTTCTGGATGATTGAACTTTTACATATTCTATATATAGATTTGTGAGGGTGGTCACACAAACCTATATGTGTGTCTGTGTTAGTCTCTAATCATATCCAACTCTTTGTGACCCCGTGGACTGTAGCCCACCAGGCTCCTCTGTTCATGGGATTCTCCAGACAAGAATAATGGAGTGAGTTTCTATTTCCTTCTACAGGGGATCTTCCCAACCCAGGGATCGAACCCAAAACTCCTTCATTGCAGGCAGATTCTCTACTATCTAAGCCACCAGGGAAACCCCATATATGTGTCTATAAATGTGTTAAAACTCGTTAGCACTGTACTCCAAAAATGAAAATTTCACTGTACATTATTTTTTAAATTAACTTTAAAGTCTGAAAGGAAAACAGATATAAGAGGAATGTTATAAACATCTTTATTCTAACAGTGAAAGAAAACTATTATATACATGAACTGATCTAAAAAATGGGCAAAGGTTATAAACAGAGAATTCACAGAGAAGAAGACGAAAATATCTCTTAAATATATAGATATATATACGGACAAAGCTAGTGGAGGTGATGGAATTCCAATTGAGCTATTTCAGATCCTGAAAGATGATGCTGTGAAAGTGCTGCACTCAATATGCCAGCAAATCTGGAAAACTCAGCAGTGGCCACAGGACTGGAAAAGGTCAGTGTTCATTCCAATCCCAAAGAAAGGCAATGCCAGAGAATGCTCAAACTAACACACAATTGCACTCATCTCACACGCTAGTAAAGTAATGCTCAAAATTCTCCAAGCCAGGCTTCAGCAATACGTGAACCGTGAACTTCCAGACGTTCAAGCTGGTTTTAGAAAAGGCAGAGGAACCAGAGATCAAATTACCAACATCCGCTGGATCATCGAAAAAGCAAGAGAGTTCCAGAAAAACATCTATTTCTGCTTTATTGACTACGCCAAAGCCTTTGACTGTGTGGATCACAATAAACTGGAAAATTCTGAAAGAGATGGGAATACCAGACCATCTGATCTGTCTCTTGAGAAACCTGTATGCAGGTCAGGAAGCAACAGTTAGAACTGGACATGGAACAACAGACTGGTTCCAAATAGGAAAAGGCTGTATGACGGAGAAGGCAATGGCACCCCACTCCGGTACTCCTGCCATGAAAATCCCATGGACAGAAGAGTCTGGTAGGCTGCAGTCCATGGGGTCGCGAAGAATCGGACATGACTGAGTGACTTCACTTTCACTTTTCATTTTCATGCATTGGAGAAGGAAATGGCAACCCACTCCAGTGTTCTTGCCTGGAGAATCCCAGGGA
Organism: Okapia johnstoni; assembly: GCA_024291935.2. Classification (NCBI taxonomy): domain Eukaryota; kingdom Metazoa; phylum Chordata; class Mammalia; order Artiodactyla; family Giraffidae; genus Okapia; species Okapia johnstoni. The sequence continues at coordinate 57,734,059 of CM044316.1, read as the reverse complement.
CGGAAGAGCCTGGTGGGCTGCCATCTATGGGGTCGCACAGAGTCGGACACAACTGAAGGGACTTAGCAGCAGCAGCAGCAAGGCTGTATATTGTCACCCTGCTTATTTAACTTATATGCAGAGTACATCATGGAGAAACGCTGGGCTGGAAGAAGCACAAGCTGGAATCAAGATTGCCAGGAGAAATATCAATAACCTCAGATATGCAGATGACACCACCCTTATGGCAGAAAGTGAAGAACTAAAGAGCCTCTTGATGAAAGTGAAAAAGGAGAGTGAAAAAGTTGGCTCAAAGCTCAACGTTCAGAAAACTAAGATCATGGCATCTGGTCCCATCACTTCATGAGGAGTAGATGGGGAAAGAGTGGAAACAGTGTCAGACTTTTTTTTTTCGGGCTTCAAAATCACTGCTGATGGTGATTGCAGCCATGAAATTAAAAGACGCTTACTCCTTGGAAGGAAGGTTATGGCCAACCTAGATAGTTTATTTAAAAACAGAGACATTACTTTGCCAACAAAAGTCCGTCTAGTCAAGGCTATGGTTTTTCCAGTGGTCATGTATGGATGTGAGAGTTGGACGATGAAGAAAGCTGAGCGCTGAAGAATTGATGCTTCTGAACTGTGGTGTTGGAGAAGACTCTTGAGAGTCCCTTGGACTGCAAGGAGATCCAACCAGTCCATCCTAAAGGAGATCAGTCCTGGGTGTTCATTGGAAGGACTGATGTTGAAGCTGAAACTCCAATACTTTGGCCACCTCATGCGAAGAGTTGACTCATTGGAAAAGACCCTAACACTGGGAAGGATTGGGGGCGGGAGGAGAAAGGGACGACAGAGGATGAGATGGTTGGATGGCATCACTGACTCGATGGACATGGGTTTGGGTAAACTCCGAGAGTTGGTGATGGACAAGGAGGCCTGGCGTGTTACGATTCATGGAGTCGCAAAGAGTCGGACACAACTGAGCGACTGAACTGAACTGAACTGATATAAATATGTTCAACCCCACTTTTTTACTCATTGGATTGGCAAAGAAAAGAGTTTGAGAATGTATCATGTTGGTGAGGATTTGAGGTCAACATTGTTGGCGGAAGGTCAATTGGTATAACCTAAATGGAGGGAAAATTGAAAGATCTATTGAAATGTTTTAAAAGTACATATGCTGGGCTTCCCTGTGGCTCAGTGGTAAAGAATCTGCCTGCCAATGCAGGGGACACGGGTTTGATCCCTGGTCCAGGAAGATCCCACATGCCTCAGAGAAAATAAGCCTGTGTGCCACAACTATTGAGCCTGTGCTCGAGTCTGGGAACTTTGACTAATGAGCCCACATGCAGCAACTACTGAAGCCCATGCGCCTGGAGCCCATGCTTCCTGACAAGAGGAGCCCCCACAATGAGAAGCCCGGGCACTACAAGGAAAAGTAGCCCCTGCTCACCACAACTAGAGGAAAGCTCGAGCAGCAGTGAAGACCCAGCAGAGCCACAGATAAATAAATACATATATTAAAAGTGCATATGCCATTTCAGCAATTCCATGTGCAAAAATTTATCCCTCAGATATACTTGTACATATGCCAAATGACCTATGAAACAAAGTATCTATTGAAGCCTTGCTTTGATTAGCAAAAGGTAGAGGAAAACCTAAATGTCCATCAACACCAGGTTGGTTTAATGAAGTATGATCAACTACATACAATGGAATACTATGCAGCCATTGAAATGAAAGAAAGCTCGCAACTTCAAAAATTAAATATTGTTAGGTGAACATTGTAAAGTGAAAAGTACAAGATAAAAAATACTCCGAATTAAACTACTGTGTATATAGGAAAAAGATCCAGAAATGGCATAATATGTTTATGTGTTTACAAAAATATACTAGAAACTGGCTAAATTCTTTACCTCTGGAAAGGGGACCTGAGTGGCTAAAGAATTGGAGGTTGGTGGGTAGGGAAGAAGAAGATGTTTTACTCTATATTTTTTGCTCACAGGCTCCTAAGACATCCCATTCTATCACAAGACATATCTAACTCTCATTACAAAAAAAAAAACTTTCCAGGGTCTTATATAAGGAGATCTTTATATGAGCCCTAAATTTCGCCCCCCAAACATCTACCTTTGGCATTTGTGATACCTAAAATTCTCTGGAATCATAATAGGTAAGCATAGCAATAATTACTGGTGAAAATATATTGAGCATTTAATGCAACTTATTTTCTCCCCACGGAACTCAAATCATCTGCTTCCCTGACCCTCCCCTTGCCTCTCCTCTGGAATGCCTCACAACGGGTGTCTCTTCCCTTCATCACAGGATAACCCGTCCAGTCTGGGAGTCAGCTCTCCTGCCTTCTCTCAGATCTCTCCTCTTGTGGCTGGGTTCTCAGACTCACCCTATGTGAAGGCTCTAAGATTCCTCAACAGCCAAAAGGCCCCCAAGTCAATACTTCTTTGGTTTTTTATTTTATAAAACAATCTTATGAGACAAAATTTACATATAATGGAAAACACAGACTAAGTATTATGATTTGGTGGGTTTTTTAAAGTTTATTTTTAAGTGGAGGATACAACATTGTGTGGGTTTCTTGGTGAGTTTCGACAAAGTATACACACCTATGAAACCCACACTCCTAATAAAATATAAACAACCTCCTCAGAAAGTTCCTTAGTCTCCTCTCCCAGGGAATTCTGATCCCACACTCACGCGAGAGAACCACGGATCTGATTCCTATCACCATAAATTCACTTTACATATAACCACACAGTGGCTTCCCAGATGGCACTAGTGGTAAAGAACCTGCCTGCCAATGCAGGAGACATAAGAAAGATGGGTTCAATCCCTGGGTTGGGAAGATCCCTTGAAGGAGAGCATGGCAACCCATTCCAGTATTCCTGCCTGGAGAACCCCATGGACAGAGGAGTCTGGTGGCTACAGTCCATGGGGCCACACAAAGTCGGACATGACTGAAGCAACTGAACACATCATTACACAATAAATATTCTTTTAGACCTAGCTTATTTAACTCAGCGTGATGTTTTGGGGACTCATCATGTTGCAAATTACAGTAATAAGTTCCATTTTTATTGCTGGGTAGTATTCCATGGTGAGAATATACTGTAGTTTGTTTATCCATTCTCCTATTGATTCACATTTGACTATTTCCATTTTGGGTTATTTTGAATAAAGTTTCCATGAACATTCTTAAAAAAGTTTTTGCTTGGATATATGTTTCTATTTTTCTTGGGTAAATACCCAGGAGTGGAATAACTGGACTCATAAGCTAGGTATATATTTAATTTTCAGGGAAATGTAATTAAAACCACAGAGAGATATTACTGCATACCCAGTAAAATACGTATAATTAAAAAGACTGATGATCCTCAGTATTGGCAAGGATGTAAAACAAAACTCCTTTTAAAGGGAGACTCTACAGATTACACACACAACTTATGGTGTTGGTTGACCAGCTTCAGGCACAATTTTGTCCCCTGTTCTGGGCCCTCAGCGTTCATCCATTCATCCAGCTGGACTTTGTCCTGGCTCCTACTGACCTAGCCATCAGCTGACAATTCTGGAGATCTTTCAACATTTACTACTATTAATCTTATTCTTTCAAACTTCTTGTATGAGAACAATTTTTCTAATCCAGATGCTGAATGTGATTTTCCAATTTTATTATAATAAGCTTTGTAATAAATTACACAAGTCCCCATTTATAAAGGGGAAATCATTGTTTACCATCAAAGCAATCAAAGAAAGCACATAAGACAAACTTAAATTAAAATGTTTATAAAATATCTATAAAACAAGGTCTGTAAAGCAAAACCAACACCCCCCCCCAAAAAAAAAAAAGAAAAAACTGAAAAAATATAAAAGAAGAACGCAAGGGACTGGGAATAAAAAATACATTAACTATATTTTAGTCTAGAAAACATTTCCTAGACATGATCTCATGTAATATCACCAGTCTGTCAGGTAGGTGTTTGTATGGCTCCTATTTTGTAAATGAGAAGGCAAGTTCAAAGAGGATAAGTGCTCAAGATCACACGGCTAATAGGATATCAAATCATGATCTAAAACCATGACTTCAAACTGGATGATTTTTCTACTACATTCGGACATCTCACCCGGATTGCTTTAAATATCTCCTGAGTAACCTGAATCCATTTGCCCAATTTGCAACAGACTTACTGGAGATGACCTTTGACCCCCATTTTATAAACCTTGATGGTTCAAGTTAAAATATTGGCTTGTCTTTTAAAGCACTTTGATTAGCATTTCCTTTTTCCTTTTGTCTGAGTTCTGTAGCAGCCTGCCAGGGAGCCAAGAACACTGACAGAAGAGCCTAGAGACTTGCTTTCTGATCCTGCCTCCAGCAATGACAAGCTCTAGGACCCAGTGTAGAGATAATACGGTAAGAGAAAAGAATGTGGACTTTGGAGCCAAAAAAAGATCTGGCTTCCAGCTCCTGTGTGGATTGATGACATTATTTCACCTCTCTAAGCCTTAGTTTCCTCGCTATAAAATGGTATGTTACCCTATGCTCATACGTTGTCATGTCTGACTCTTTGTGACTCCATGGACCATAGCCAGCCAGGCTCCTCTGATTCTCCTGCAGGCAGATTCTTTACCAACTGAGCCACCAGGGAGGCCGGTAAAATGGTATAGCGATACTTAGCCTGCAAAGTTACTCAATGGACATGAGTTTGAGCAAACTCCGGGACATACTGAAGGACAGGGAAGCCAGGCGTGCTGCAGTCCATGGGATCACAAAGAGTCGGACACGATTTAGCGACTGAACAACAACATTATTATTATGAAGTTAAAATGAAGCAATATGTATACGGGGTCTACAATGTGTATGTGTGAGCAGCTCAGTCGTGAACAACTCTTTACTACCCCATGGAATATAGCCCACCAGGCGCCTCTGTCCATGGAATTCTCCAGGCAAGAATGCTGGAGTGGACGTGTGTAGCCATTTCCTTCTCCAGGGGGTCTTCCTGATCCAGAGATCAAACCTGGGTCTCCTGCATTGCAGGCACATTCTTTACCATCTGAGCCACCAGGGAAGCCCAAGAGGTTTACAATAACAGATGCTCAAACAGTATCATTTACATCATAATTATCATCATTATCATTATTTATTTCTGTCTCAAGGTGGGCCTAAATGAGCTTTAAGCTCATGACCAGCTTTGTTTGATGTTCTTTGAGCCTATTTATGACCACATCTTTGTATATACAACAGAAAACTAACTGTTTGGAAATTCCATTGACTCAGGTTCCAGATAACTGAATGGTTACCATCTTACTCTCTGGAATGTTCACATAGAAGTGTTTTCTTGACTCATCCAAGTATTCATTCATTATTGCTCACCTACTATGTGCCTGACATTGTATTAGGCAGGGAATGAGCATCTAATGAACTTGACAATTATCCTGTTTACAGAGAGATGTATATTTTTCCCTTCGGGGACATGAAGAAACCAGTACAGATCCTTGCTAAATGGAGTATCACTCTTCTAATGTCTGTAAATGTGTATCCACTTCTCACAGTCACCATTCAGCTAGAAGGATTCATGAGAGAAGCTCCTTATTGTTCCAGAGATTGCATGTTTTGTGAAAAGGAAATTTTAAAATCAGGCATTTATTTGACAAAACTGCATATTTGTTCAGATTAGAGGCTGCTCATAATAGGATCCATCAATGCAGAATTAATGAAATTGAAGTTGGACACCAAGGACACTATCAGTCCTGAGCACAAAACAACACAGAATTCAGAAGCACGCTATTCCTCTTCCAGGGAAGGACAGATGTGCCGTGCTCTCTGCACAAAGAGGGCATCCTGAACAACTGTGTACAAACTGATTGCTTCTTAAATGAAAGTTCACTTCAAACACTAGCAAGCTAGTTCTTTACAAGAAAACTATATGAAATGTTTTTTCAAGGCTAAAAATCATCTTGAAAAGTAAACAATGATTCCTGAAATATATTTTATCAATCTAGGCTTTCACGTATCAAGGCTGCTTAATAAAACAAGGTATTATGTGCATTTTACTATGAAAATTCCATTTAAACCTTCCATGCACCTTATTATTTATCACTGAGGTCTGCAGCCACCAATGAAGTCCAAAAATAATTCATTTCCTACTTCCTTTCATTAAACAGGCACATTATGAATATGAGGCAATAAATGGCAATTTTCATAACATTTAGCTCTTTCACATAGTGAATTAGCAGGAACTGAGAGTATCTGAAGGTTTAAGTCAATGAACAACTCTTTTCCTAATTATGAAAGATTTGCAAGAAAGGAGCAGCATGAGGAGGGCATGATGACAGGACTAGGAAGAAGGCTCATCTTCCAGAACAGGAAATCTATTTGACTATCAATCTGCAAACTGTATTTTATTAAAAATGTAATTACCCACAAGACTCTTATTTGCAGAACCCATTGAAGGAATATTGACATTTGGAGCTGTGTTAAGGTCTCTGAAGTCATCACAGAGCATTGGAACCTTCCTTATCTGACTTAGTGTTTGTGGAAGTTTTCTTCTCCTCAAAGGGCACAGAGACCAGGAGGAAATTGCTTTATGACAACAGCTCCTCATGCCGGTTATCAGAAAACGGAAAAAAGGGTGCAGGGTCCTGGGATCCCTGTTTGTCTCCTTCTCAGCCCCTTCCCATTCTACACCGAGTCCTGAGGCTGGCTGTGTGGGTAGGTGTGCAACTTAGGCACAGAATCTTGGGCTCTGAAGGGCCCCACGTTTGTTTAAAATTCTGTTAGTCTTTAAATTCTTCATAATTTTTTAACAAGGGACCCCACCTTGTCATTTTTCACCAAGCCCTACAAATTATAATTATGTGGCCAATTTTGCCAAGGCTTCTCACTTACACACACACACACCCCATAGACATCTCCTCTAGGCTCTCATCATAACCACTTTTTCTCATCCTTATTAGGAAAAGATGGAGGAATACAAGTTGGGAAGCAGAGGTCAGAGTGAGCTGCCCGGTTTCAAATCTTTCTTCTTCTTATAAGCTCTATGACCATGATTTCCTCATCTGTCTAATGAAGACAACATTCATCCCATCTTATGAAAACTCAGTAAGGTAGGTCAGGAAAAGCAACAAGAGGAGTGAGAGCTCCTAACAGATCAGTGTTCTTTTCCTGGTAATTATGACATGATGAATGGGAAGAAAAGAGGCAGAAAGACCACTGCCCTGCCTCTGCCCTCCTAGGCTGAGTTTACTGGCCTTTCCTCTATTTAAAGAGCCACACCGAGTATAGCATGACTGTCCTACCCAAAAAAAAAAACCCAAAATTTAGTATTTCCTAAACTTCAGACATTCATGTACTACTTTCACATGTAGTAGTGAAAGTACTTTCACATGTACTTTCACAACCTGCTCCTTTAAGTGAAATTGTTTTGCCTTATAAATAAACTTTCTATCACTACTGTAAGTGGAAACCCAGTATCCCATATCAAGAAGAGAAGGTCATATACAACAGTTAACATTTTCAAATGTTTATTCAGATATCACCTAAAATTTTCTTATGTATCACCCTTGGCACCCATACTGAGCTTGTCCTCTCTGTCCCTGGGCTCTCTAAGTGTATCAGCTGTGGTCTCACCTCTATTCCACCAGCAAGAGAGCAGTGCATCATGAATGTCAGGCTCTCCAGAGCCGTTTGCTGAATGAATACTTCTTAACAAACTGGTAAGAGTGACAGCCCCTTACTTTGCCTGGTGGCTTCCTAAGCCCCTAAAACTTTTACATCCTAAAGGCAATGGATTTCTTCAACACACTATTTATCAAAATGTGACCTAACAACCACCTGGATCAGAATCACCCAGCGAACTTGCTACAGAGGCAGACATCCGAGACCCAGTCTGTACCTACTGAATCAGAACCTCTGCACATAAAATACAGCTTAGTGGAAAAACCCCAGGCATTGATGTATCGTAGTAGTTAAGTGTTAGCCACTCAGTTGTATCCGAATCTGTGACCCCATGGACTATAACCCACCAGGCTCCTCTGTCCTTGGAATTCTCCAGGCAAGAATACTGGAGTGGGTACCCATTCCCTTCTCCAGGGGATATTTCCAACCCAGGGATTGAACCGGGGTCTACTGCATTGCAGGCATATTCTTTACCATCAGAGCCACCAGGGAAACCTGATAGTAGTAGTAATGGCTGTACTAAAAACAACTAACACAATAGTGTTCTTCATATGTGCCAGGAAATACATTAAGCATTTTACATACATTATCTTACTTAATCTGCTTAACAAGTCTACGTGGTAGGGACCTGGCAAAGTCACAGAACTATTGAGAGGTAGGGATGGGATTTAACTCAGTAGCCTGCCCAGAGAACCAAACTGTTAGTAACTATGCTAAGTTACTAAGTAACCATACTCCTGGAGAGAGGGAAAGCCTCTAGAGAGAGGTCTTACCCATGGACCCATCCATGTGTCTTTGGGTCTCATCATGTATTTTTCAGTTTATATGCTAAGATCTTCCTGCAATACAGTCATTATCCAAGCAGAAAGCATTACCAAAAAAATGCTACTGAAGCTCACTATGTGCATTCAAACCACATACTTGTCAAAGTATGTACATTTTGAATAAGAAAGTGTCCTTAACTATAAAGGGGATGGTGACCTTCATTATTTGGGAGGACAAAACCACCCCTTTCAGATTCAGAAGACCCTGCTGAGGAAGCTAGGGTCACTTGCCTCCAAGGACTGGGAGAAGATTCTCAGAAGTAAACTTGTCCCAACCTGAGGTGGTGAGTCCCCTGGCCTTGCAGAAGAATAAGGAAAGGCTACACAACCACTGTTTAGATACTCTAGAGGACATTTCTTCTCCAGCTGGGGCATTAAAGTGGATCAGCTCCAAGATCTCTTTCAAATCTAACTATCCAGGATTCTGTGACTTTGCAATGAGCAAAAAGAAAATTGATTTAAGACATTGTTCAAAATGGATGCATTTGCATTCTTCTCTAAAAAGAAAAAAGAGGAGAAGGAAAGGGGAGGAGAGGGGAAGGAGGAAGAAGAAAAAGAGAAAAAGAAAACCACTGGCTGGTGTCAGGACTCATTCAAGTCTCACGAACACAAGAAGAGTGCAGACCAGGTGCAGGCATTGCTGAGCCAGCACGTTGTTAATCATGAGTGAAAAGGAAAACAAAAACCCACTGAGTCGGGTGACATCCATCGTGGAAATGTTCAGTGCAGTATGGTTCCTGCTGAAGTCCCAATGTGGGAATTTATAGTTCAATGCCCAGTGGAAACATTTACCTTAGTAAAAGCAGAAGACAATGTGCATCTCTTATTCCACACAATTATCACTTTTCATGTGACTTCCCTGGTGGCTCAGATGGTAAAGTGTCTGCTTGCAATGCAGGAGACCCGGGTTCGATCCCTGGGTCAGGAAGATTCCTTGGAGAAGGATATGGCAACCCACTCCAGTACTCTTTCCTGGAAAATTCCATGGACAGAGGAGCCTGGCAGGCTACAGTCCTGGGGTTGCAAAGAGTCGGACACGACTGAGAGACTTCACTCATTTTTTATGGTGGCAAGAAAGATTTTTAAATAAATAAGAATGTAACACTGCCACTGCTTGTTCTTGAGTCTTCTGATTTAATTCTGCCAAAGGGATGGGAGCCATCTTCATTTAAACTAGTTTAGTACCTCTGTGATGGACAGGTGCTGCAGATACGAATGTGTGGAGTATAACAGCAAAGAGTCAATTCTGAAATAGTCACCAGGAGGAGAAAGTCCTAGAATGGGTCCCTTTAGCATTATTCTGTCACTGAGAACTCAGTTTGGATGCTTTGTTTAGAATCCCAGAGCAGCTGCTAGGTTAGACATTTTAAGGTGATTAAAAGTCACTTTATGAACAAATTGTTGTAGATACACAAGTCATCCCTCTGTCCCAAAGGCTTTTAGGGGATTCAAATAGCTTTTATAAGTGATAATAATGAGCTTGTCCATTCTTTTTCTCCTTGTTCATATTTCTGTTCACTTAGTTAATTCTTTAGCTAGTTGCTGTGCTGTGGCCATTTTTGTTTCTTTCTGCAATTTTCTCATCTGTTAGTTTCTGATTTAACTATTTATGGCATGAAACAGTTATTTTGCATAAATGGAGTTATTTTGGAGGTATATTTTCTGAAAGTTTTGCATATCCTTTGGATCCCTTGGTCAAAGAATACCATCTTCTCTGGATATAAAATTCTTGGGTCTTAGCTGCATTCTGTTGGAACTCTGTAGGTCCTACCTGTGTTCTTCTGATGTTAGTTCTTTATACAGAGAAAACTGAAATTACTTGATTTATGTCCTTTGAAAGTAACTTCTTTTGTTTTCTCTAATTTTCTGTTTGAAGGCTTGTAGAACTGTCTTTTCATCCCTGAAATTTTATATTTCTTACCAGGATTGGTCTTGGCATAGGTTCTATTTAAGATTTGCCTGAAAAACCCATGAAACACTCACTTTCCATCCAAGAATATTTTAGTTTAGGCAGATTTTCTTCTATTATGCCTTCAATCATTGCATATAATCTGTTGACTCTACAACTTCCTTCAAAAATTATTGTTTGTAGGTTAACCTGTGAGCTCTGACTTTAGATTTCTCCTCCCTTTTCCTCCTTGTCACCTTTCCATATATTTGGGAGAACTTTCTAAAATGTGACTCATTTCTGATTAAATTTTGTACAGTGTAGATTCTACTTTTCCTGCTTCCAATCAGTAATTCTGGTTGTAATTTTTTTCTTTTTATTCAGAACATTTAAAGAAATGATGCTCTTTTTTTTCTCTTATCCAGGATAAATTATCTCCTGAATTTTGTTTCTGTTCTTTGGAAGGTGTATTCTTTCCCCTGAGTCTCTGCCACTTCACTCTCTTTCCCTCCAGCTACATATTTTCTCCCAACTAAGATCTCCAATGGGGGGATGGTGGAGAAAAAGAATATAACATACCTCACTGGTGCCTTTCATATTGATTACATGTTGATAAGATAATACCTAGAGTGAAAAATATTAAGAGTTAAAACAAAAGGTACTTTCTTTTTATCCTAGATATTTAAAGAAATGATACCCTCTTTTTTTTTTTCCCATGGGAGACCATGGAAATCTTAATGAGATGAAGCAGTTCAGCTTGAAGGATGGTAGAACATGCCACTCTAAAATATGCCACTTAGGCAAAAGGATTATTTTGATCTTAAGGCACTTTAAAAAGCTGGGGCAAATAGGACATTCTAATCTCCACTTTTCTTCCTGAAAATGGGAGATAAAAACTCACATGTGAAAGATACCCTCCTTGCACCAGGAGAAAAGAAACACTGTTTCAGCAGGGAATCAAAGCTGAGAGAATTCTCTACAGACTTTGTCAAAATAATTCTTATCTTCCTTCAGCCTCTCCACACAGTTTATTTTTCCACAATTGCCACTCTTTGTTCAAAGTAGTACAAAAACATTCCAGTTTTGCCACTTCTTTGAGTCTTCATTTTCTTATGAGGGCTCCCTTGTCATATAAAACTTGAATTGAATACATCTGTATGTTTTCTCCTGTTAATCTTGTTATGTCAACTCAATTCTCAGATCCAGCCAAAACAGAGAACAGAGGTAAAATATTGTTTCTCTTTCAAGTTAAAGGTCCTAAACGTGGATGCGCACAAGGTTAAGAGAGAAACTGAAAGCAAGGAAGCAGAGGGACATGTGTCCTGACCGAAAAGGCTAGCACTAGTTGAAAATCTGGATATTTCAGCAATAAATCCAAATTTTACATATAAACAAATAATTGGAAAATTTTTTAAAATGTGGGGTAAGTCACACAACACACATATGTGTTCTAGATTCAGCTTGGGGCCACCTGCTGATATTCTCTGAGTTAACAAACCCTACAAAGCTGGGTTTCTGTGAAGCAGACCCACTCAGGCTCTCCTCTCACACTTCAGGGACAAGCATTCCTAGTAGGAATTCTGAGAAAGGGCTTCCGGTAACAACTGTGGGAAGTAGGGGTTAGATTTCAAAGTATTTGTGGTCTCTTTCACCTTCAGTTCAGTTCAGTTCAGTCGCTCAGTCATGTCCGACTCTTTGCGACCCCATGAACTGCAGCATGCCAGGCCTCCCTGTCCATCACCAACTCCCAGAGTCCACTCAAACCCATGTCCATTGAGTCAGTGATGCCATCCAACTGTCTCATCCTCTGTCATCCCCTTCTCCTCCTGCCCTCAATCTTTCCCAGCATCAGGGTCTTTTCAAATGAGTCAGCTCTTTGCATGAGGTGGCCAAAGTACTGGAGTTTCAGCTTCAACATCAGTCCTTCCAACGAACACCCAGGACTGATCTCCTTTAGATGGACTGATTGGATCTGCTTGCAGTCCAAGGGACTCTCAAGAGTCTTCTCCAACACCACAGTTCAAGAGCATCAATTCTTTGGTTGCTCAGCTTTCTTTATAGTCCAACTCGTACGTCCATACATGACCATTGGAAAAACCATAGCCTTGACTAGATGGACCTTTGTTGGCAAAGTAATATCTCTGCTTTTTAATATGCTGTCTAGGTTGGTCATAACTTTCCTTCCAAGGAGTAAGCATCTTTTAATTTCATGGCTGCAATCACCATCTACAGTGATTTTGGAGCCCAGAAAAATAAAGTCAGCCACTGTTTCCACTGTTTCCCCATCCATTTGCCATGAAGTGATGGGACCGGATGCCATGATCTTAGTTTTCTGAATGTTGAGCTTTAAGCCAACTTTGTCACTCTCCTCTTTCACTTTCATCAATAGGCTCTTTAGTTCTTCTTCACTTTCTGCCATAAAGGTGGTGTCATCTGCATATCTGAGGTTATTGATATTTTTCCTGGCAATCTTGATTCCAGCTTGTGCTTCCTCTAGCCCAGCGTTTCTTATGATGTAGTCTGTATGTAAGTTAAATAAGCAGGGTGACAATATACAGCCTTGACGTACTCCTTTTCCTATTTGGAACCAGTCTGTTGTTCCATGTCCAGTTCTAATTGTTGCTTCCTGACCTGCATACAGGTTTCTTAAGACGTAGGTCAGGTGGTCTGGTATTCCCATCTCTTTCAGAATTTTCCACAGTTTATAGTGATCCACACAGTCAAAGGCTTTGGCATAGTCAATAAAGCAGAAATAGATGTTTTTCTGGAACGCTCTTGCTTTTCCGATGATCCAGTGGATGTTGGCAATTTGATCTCTGGTTCCTCTGCCTTTTCTAAAACCAGCTTGAACGTCTGGAAGTTCATGGTTCACATATTGCTGAAGCCTGGCTTGGAGAATTTTGAGCATTACTTTGCTAGTGTGTGAGATGAGTGCAATTGTGTGGTAGTTTGAACATTCTTTGGCATTGCCTTTCTTTGGGATTGGAATGAAAACTGACCTTTTCTGGTCCTGTGGCCACTGCTGAGTCTTCCAAATTTGCTGATATATTGAGTGCAGCACTTTCACAGCATCATCTTTTAGGATTTGAAATAGCTCAACTGGAATTCCATCACCTCCACTAGCTTTGTTTGTAGTGATGCTTCCTAAGGCCCACTTGACTTCACATTCCAGGATGTCTGGCTCAAGGTGAGTGATCACACCATCGTGATTATCTGGGTCGTGAAGATCTTTTTTGTACAGTTCTGTATATTCTTGCCACCTCTTCTTAATATCTTTAGATCTAAGTTTTCTTGACCCTCTCACTTCACCAGAGAATCTCTCCCCTGGCATTGTGGACTACTGACTAAAGTTCTGTCCCTACTCTGGTCAGTCTCAGGGGAAAAAAATCATTATTCTTACTTCACATCCTTCCTTCTGCAAAGCACTTCTCTGTTGTTGTTCAGTCACTAAGTTGTATCAGACTCTTTTCAACCCCATGGACTGTAGCCCACCAGGCTCCCCTGTCCTCCACTACCTCCCAGAGTCTGCTCAAATTCATGTCCATTGAGTCGGTGATGCCATCCAACCATCTCAACCTCTGCTGCTCCCTTTTCCTCCTGCCCTCAATCTTTCCCAACATCAGGGTCTTTTGCAATGAGTCAGATCTTCGCATCAGGTTGCCAAAGTATTGAGTCTTCAGCTTCAGCATCAATCCTTCCAGTTAATATTCAAGGTTGTGAGAGAGTCGATTCCTAGGCAGGTTGATAAGAAGTCCAGGGTCTCCAAGGAGGTGGAGGAGGGGGAGAAAGGGGTCTGGGGCTCTCAAGGAGGAGATAAGGGTCTGGAATTCTCAAGGAGGAGGAAAGGACAAACCTCTTTTTTCTCTACATTCCTTAGTCTTAGTCACATAAAACGTTTTTCTTTAAGCCCTGATGATTACACAACCAACAACTCTGTTTAAATTCTGTACTAAGGATTATATAACAACAATGTATCCTGCCTGAGGACAGTTTCTCCTTCTTTAAAACCTTCTGACTAATCCTGTTATCTTAAAATGTAAATTATGGGAGCGGGTCTAGTAAGATCTTTACAACCTTGAGACATTCTTTTGACTTATTGTAATAACCAATTTAAAAAGTATAGAACTCCATTGCTTAGACTAGCCAGGGGACACTCTCTGTCCCCCTTCTGATGTCTATGTCAGAAGCTTTCTCTGTCACTTTTCATACTTTAATAAGACTCTGCTACACAAAAGCTCTTGAGCGATCAAGGCTGGTCCCTGGTCCCAAAGCTAAATCTTCTTCGGTGATCACGAAGTTCATGGTAAGCTATCAGTTGATTTCCTTTAGGAGTTACTGGTTTGATCTCCTTGCAGGACTTCTCTATCTTTTGTTTCAACTCTGTTAATATTGTTCACTCTAGGTGTTATCATATCAACATGTAATCAATATAAAATATATCAGTGAGATACCTTATAGTCTTTTTTTCTATCAAGCCTTTGGAATTATCTCCTTGCAGATTTTCTCTGTTTTTCCTGGCCAGGTCTAGAACTGGCTTTTGATAAATATTTACTAAAAGTATAAAAGTATTTATGAAAAGTATAGTTCTGCTAATTTTAGACAATAAGAATGAATTTTTCAGTTACCCATTTTCCATATAAAAAGGATGAAGTACATTTCCACATCCAGTTTCCCATCTAATCAGCATCTGAGCCCCAAATGCTGATCTGCAGCCAGCGGTCCCAGCTGTGGAAGCCTTGGACAGTCAGAACTTTCCACGGTTACCAACTGTCTCTGGCACCACCTGCTGGCCATTCACTGCATCCCTAAAGCGTCCCTAAAGGTGAACCAGAATCCATTCATCTCCAAGAGCAGAAACATCCTTAAGACCAACATTCAAGGGCTCAGATGAACACAGTAGAAAGTTTTTTCCAAGAAAATGTCCTCTCTGCTATGCTCATCCCTCCTCTGTTTTCTGGGGTCAAAACTCTAGTTTTTAATAAATGTATCCACTGTGTCATGTATGGCAAAAAATCATAACCAGGACACAGCCTTTACCACCTAAGCAGAGTTTAAGTGGCCTGCACCTCATGACCTCACAATAATCCAGAAGTGGAATGAGCTATACTGGGAGCTGTACTGGAGGAACCTGTGTCCAATTCCTCACCACACCACTCTTCAACCACATGGCCTTAATAAAGGAACTCTTCCCTTCAGCATCTTTAGTGAACACTGGCTCACTACACACGACACTCCTCTCCAGGTCTCGAATCCTACGAAGCAGTGATTCTTACTGGGAGCCTTCGGGTTACCATCCAGACTCATGCTGTCCAATATGGAAGCCACTGACCACACATGACTAGAGACCTTGAAATATACTAGCCCAGTCTGAGATGTGCCATAAACGCAACACACATACTGAAATTCAAAGGCATAGTGTGAAAAAAGAATATAAAATAGCCCTTCATAATTTCTATAGTGATTAGCCGTTGATATGTTTTAAATATATTGGATTAAAGGTTACGTCCGACTCTTCTGTGACCCCCATGGACTGTAGCCCGCCAGGCTTCTCTGTCTATGGGATTTCCCAGGCAAGAATACTGGAGTGGGTTGCCATTTCCTTCTCGCAGTGATCTTCCCAACCCAGGGATCAAACCCACATCTCCTGCATAGGTTGGTGGGTTCTTTACCACTGAGCCACCAGGGAAGCCCCAAACAACAAAAAACATATTTTAAATATATTGGATTAAACAAAATGTTATTCAAATTAATTTCACCAGTTCCTTTTTATTTTTTTATTGCAGCACTAGAAATTTTTAAACTGCATCCTGGCTCACATTATAGCATCAACTAAACAGTTAAATGTTTAAAGTTCACAGTTATCTTATATATCAGCAGAAGGAAGAGCATTTCTATCACTAGCATCTCTTTAATTTATTTTTTCTTTTTTTTGTATGAGTCTCTGTGATAAATAAAAATGCCTGGGTCCCATACTCTCAGGATGGTCACTTTTGTCCATCAGCACCTTTGAATCTTTGAAGATGGTCTTCCTGGAACTAGAGTTGGCCTGCCCAGGAAATCTTGTGAAATTTCTGTAAGACATCTTAAAGAGGTGTGAGATATGCTGGAAGGAGCTCTGACCCAGAGATATAAATATATGGGATCAGGAGCAATTCCAGGAGAACTATACACGACCCACATGCTTATGAAAAATGTTCTCTCATGCTGGTAATCAAAGAAATAGAAATTAAAAACAGGAGATGTTGCTTCTAGCCTATCAAGACACAGACTTTCTTTAAAAAAAAAAAATTATAGTCAGAGTTGGCAAGGATGTATGGAAATCAGTACATTTATTCCCAGCCTGGGGGAGCTGAAATTTATACAGCCTTTGCAGAGAGTAACTTGGCAATATGGAAAAATGGCCTTAAGATTGTGCATGCCCTCTGAGACAGCAATTCTGCCTCTAGGGATTTCATCTAAGGCAATCATCATTGCTATGCACAATAACTTGTCTGCAGGGACATTCATTACTTAGAAAATTATAAACAAAACAACACCAAACCAACGAATTCTTTAAAATAAGGCATACTGAGTATATCACTAATATGCTACCTTTAGAAATTGTGTTACAGAATATTTAAATAAATTCCTCCTCCTCTCTCCCCCATCCATACTCCTTAGTTCAGCCTATGTGATCTTTTCATGGTGAAGCAGAAAACGTCACTCCCCTGTAAAGTCCTTCACAGCCTTCACTGGTTATTAGGATGAAGGCCCTCGTGTATGGTCCTGGGGATACAGGCCTGCCTCCCTCTCCAACTTCACCTAGCAGCATCCGTCCCCTTGCTCACCTTGCTCTGATCACTGGGGCCCTCTTTCAGCCTCACAGCTCTAGAAAGCTCTTGTTGGCTCTGGGTGTCCACTCCAATCACTGTGATTGGAAGGGGCCTGTACCATGTCCCGCTCTTTTTTCTGGCAAAGACATGGTCACCATAGAAGACTGTTTGAAACGCCACTTCCCCAGAATGCTATTCCCTAAACCTCAGTCTTGTCAGGTCCTCTTGTTTCTTGCCTTCCAGTATCGTATCTTTTCTCCCTGTCACTTTTCATAGTTTCTGATTCTGCATTTATTCCTGTGATTGCTGAATGCCAGTCTCCCCATCTGACTATAGCACTTAGTCCACACCTGGCATGTAGGAAATGTCCATAAATTCATGTTGAATAAATGAACGATATTATAATAGTGAAAGGCAGGTTACAGTAAAATAAGTCAGAGAAAGACAAATACCATAAGATCTCACTTACATGCAGTATACAAAAAAAATTTTTAAATAAACCACAAGTAAGTAAATGTAAATTTAGATACAGAGAACATCCTGGTGGTGGCCAGAGGTGGGGGTGGGGAATGAGCTAAATTGGTGAAGGTGATCAAAATAAAATCAATAAGTCCTGGAGATATATGTGCACCATGGTGACTATTGTTAATAACATTGTGTGGAATATTTGAAATTTTCTAAGAGAGTAGATCTTAAAAGATCTCATCTCAAGGGAAAAAATTATAACTATAAATGGTGACGGATGTTAACTAGATTTATCGTGGTGACCATTTCACAATACATTCATATGTTGAATCATTATGTTGCATACCTGAAATTAATGTTATATGTCAATTATATCTCAATAAAAAGACAGGCTATAAAATGGCAGGTATAATACGATTTCAATATCAATAAGAATGTATATATGTATGTAATTGCAACTTATCTGGGCAAGAAATAAAAAGGAGCAGAAGAAAAATCAAGCTGTTAACAGCAACTATCTCTGTGTCATGATTTCACTTTTCTTCTTTCATCCAGACTTTCTACAGGGAACGTATCTAACTTTCACAATCGAGAGAATATTTATTTTTTAAAAAAAATAGTATCAACTGAAGCCCTGAGTTTGAGTTTCCACTCTTAACAACAGTTTGATCTTAAGAAAACTCAGCTCTTCATAGGCTCTTCTGTATAAATTAGCGTGAGGACACCTTCCCTAACTATCTCAAAGAAGAATTAATGGAATAATGTAAAGTTTGAAAACATTTTAATAAGTATTCTGAACAATTATTTTTGGAGCACAAGATGCAGATTCTGTAGGGTGAAGGGCATTTGCCTAGTGGTTGCATAATTTGCAAATACCACAAACAGTTGATAATTTATCGAGTAGGTGAAGCCTGAGCCTTTTCATGGGCATATTAACAGTTGTTACCACCCAGCAAGGTGAGAGTTTGAGGCCTTGGAATGTAGGAGGAGAACATACCATAGGGAGAGACAATGGAAGAATTTCATAGAAATGGGGACATCCACTCTCCTTTCCCCAAGACCAAATGCTGGGAAACAGATGGTCCCCAGAACCCCAGCAGGAGTTCCCAGCAGAGGGGGAAGAGCTCAAGTTGAAACATGGAGCTATTGGGAGAGATGGCATTTTTCATGCTGAATAACTCAACTTGGTGGGCTCTTTCGGTATGCTCTTGGCAAAAATCCAAGCAACTCTGGGCATTCTCTTTGGGTTTTTTCTCTTCAACCTTTTGCTTACTGAATGCAACTTCAGAGAAGAGCTGCTCTGACTCTGATGAATGATGGCAGCTCATTCAGCTTATTCCATAAATATTTATTGGGCATTTATAATGCCAAGTACTATGCTAGGAGCAGAGGCCAAAACAGATGAACAAAGCACTGTTCCAAAGTTCCTGGATCTCAAGAAGCACATGATCCAGTCACTATGGTCTCTGGTCATAAAGTTCCCTCCACCTCCCCCAGCACTGCCCACTTCATGATTCCTTACTTTGTGTCCCTGCTCTACCCATTTTACCATTGATCCCTCTGAACTGTATCCACTCACCTTAGAATCTATCCCCATTCACCTGCAATCTCCTTGAGGGCACAGACTCAACTCTGAATCCACATCTGTAGCACACGTCTGTTATGGATGGTGCTCAGTGAATGAGCAAATGAACAAATGCTCTACTTGCCTGAATAATTTCATAAACAAATGCCAATAAAGTAGTGAAGATTACCTAGAAAATAAATGTTCAGTGAGGCTTCATGCATCTCAAACTGAATAGAAATGTGTGCTCTCTTTGCCAAGTGTGTCCTTTCTACAGTATATAGGCGGACAGTGAAAAAAGAAAGGTACAGGAAATAGGGAGCTATTTCTTCAAGGCTTTCTTTGACACAGATGTATCTCCGGGAGAGATGCTTCAGTGCCCCCAGAGAAGGTTACAGCTCACAGAATTCCAACAGACTAAGAGATCCTCCCAAGAGAAGTGACTGCATTTATTGAAGGCTGTCATCATAGATTTAGGTCATCCCTACCTCCAATTATCTTAATACAAGGTATAAAACTGCAAAAAGCTGGTATATACAGTAGCTTGTGTCAAACATGGGTACCCAGAATGGTGAGGGCCATATTCTGAGGAATGAAGAAGAAAATTAGAAATGATTAACTCAGAAGAGACAAAATTCAGGGGAGGTATAATAGCAGACTTCAAATATCAAAATGACCAGCGTATACCTTGGTCATTTTGATACCTTTTTCCTGATAACTCCCAAGGTCAAAACTAGGCCCCACAGGTGGGTATAAGAGAGAGGCAGGTTCTTGGCTTTAGAGAAAAGGCTCAGGAATGGTAATGTCAGGGAAATTAGCATAAATGATGCAAGTTTATAACTCAAGGTCAAAGGCAGTAACACAGAACAGAACTGTCTTTGAAACACTGCTTTCAAAGTTTACAAAAAGAGTGCTGGATCCGCATGCTGAGCATATAAAATAGAATCATTTACTCCCTGTCTACTAGCAAAGAATGCTAAACCCAACATGCTGTGTGAGTACTCTTCTCAACCTGATGTACTTGTGGCCCTCTGAATGAGCCTTGGCTTTCCAGCATCTTGCCCTGTTCATAACGGCTCCACTTATCTTGAACGCCCCCTTCACCTAATCAAGTCCACAAGCCCCAGCTAACATGTCTAGAATAAGCATCCATAGGTCACTGTGACCCACAACATCCCTCCATTCTTCAAAACTCTCATCATCACCAGGGTCCCTCTACTTTGACTTTTTTGTACTTGTCATTCAACTGTTAAAGAATTTATATGTTTCCCTCCAGTTAGATTCTAGTCTCCTGAAGGGAAGATGCTATATGCTTTTAATCTACAGGAACTAACCCAGCCTCCTGCAGGTAACAGGCCCCCAGTAAATGTTCACAGATCTGGTGCCACTGGATTCCAGCCAGAGAATAGAGGGAGCCCATTCTGTCAAGGTCTTAGAAAACATCTGTGTTTTCTCAGCACAGCATTTGCCATCCATCACAGAGAAGACTGAAATAGAAAGAAGTCAAGTAAAGTACAAGGTCATATGCAGGAGCCCCAGCAACTCCATTTTCCAAGGTTGGAATGTTCTTTCCCCCTCTCCACACAGCAGACCAGATGGTCTCCTAAATCTTGGCTTTCATGGTTTAACTCTAATTACAATGTTAGTTAGCAATGAGTTCGGTGATTCAAAATCACTAGTCGATCCTTTCCAGGCAGTCAAGCTTTTTTTCCAGCTCTCACTACAAATAGGGTGGCTTTGTTGTCAGCCTCGCTCTCGCTTCCTGTATTATAATTGCTTAGCTGTTTAGAAAATGAAATGAGCCTGAGACTACCAAGTCTAGCTGAAAGCTATGAGCACTCCAGGAGACAGGAGGTAGCAGCAGCCAGATGGCTAAGTAGCCTCCGATAAAACTGCAGTCAAATTGGGAGACACAAATCAGAAAGTGCTCCTCAGTGGTGCGAATGTCACGTGCCAGGTGTTGAACTCAGAGGTGCACATGTGTTTGCCTAGATGTTTTGTGAATGTGGTTAAGAAGAAACCCTTAAAAGTAAGTCCTTGGAATCATAAATGTTGGAAAAAACTTTTCAAGGTTGTCTGATCCAGACCTTTCCAAATGCACCAAGGCCTCATCAAAAGAACTCATTCAAGTTCTATTCAAACACTTCCCAAAGAGGAACTCGTGACCTCAAGAGGTAGCTTAATTAGAGACCATTACTATTAGAGTTTGTTTTTCCTAATATGCTCAGCACCTTACTTCGACTCCCACTTATTGGTTCTGGCTATACTCTATGGAATCAAGCAGAAAAAAATAGATCTCTTCATCCATGGGATAACTCACACTAAAGGAGGCTTTTAAGTCCTCCCTAAATCTTAATTTCTTTAAATATCTCCCAGGTACTTAATTGCTTATTACTCGATTCAATCTCGAATTTATTCCCTTAGTCTACCCACATCTTTCCCTTGGAGAATCTGTTCTCTGCCAGAGCCCTGCAGAAGCAGCTTGACTGGGTTCCCTACCACATGGTCTCAATCCCTAGCCACATTTGATTGGTCCAGGGGTGGAAGCCTGATGTAAGCACAGCCACCCACTGACATCCTGTAACATCAATCTGGCAAGAAGAGAAGAGCCGCTGCTCTCCTGAAAACTGGGAACTGAATAGCCTAGAGACTGTTGTCAGTTAACTGTGGTCTACTAAGCTGGAGGGTTTTGCAGAGTCAAGCAGGAATGGCCATTTGGGGCCCAGGGCTAGATGAGTAAGTAAGCAAAGGAAAGAAGATTTTTTAGAAAAGATAGGACATTGGAAAAGATACAGAAAGAACCATACACCCCATGAGGAAGAGAGCGAGATGAGAAAGGGGCCTCCTGAGTTTCCTAAGACTCAAGTTGTAGCTCTCCTGGGATCCTAGAGATCTTCAGCCTTTCAATAAAAGATGAGGAACACTGAGACTATTCCTTGCACCGGTAAGATACTGGACTAGAAACTCTTTTCCAGTGCCTCTCCTCTTGTTGGGCAGTCATTCATTTCCAGGCCACCCTGAAGGTGGACTTGTTCAATTGTGTTTGATGTCAACTGTAAAAAGTTAAACAGAAACCTCCATGAGATAGAAATGGGAGACCAGAAGGGGGCGCTCTCATGCCCAGCGTCTATAGCAGAGCCCAAGACCCTGATGCTGGGAAAGATTGAAGGCGGAGGAAGGGGACAACAGAGGATAAGATGGTTGGATGGCATCACTGACTCGATGGACATGAGTTTGAGTAAGCTCCGGGAGTTGGTGATGGACAGGGAGGCCTGGCCTGCTGCAGTCCATGGGGTCGCAAAGAATCAGACACAACTGAGCGATGAACTGAACAGGAAGAAGAAAGATTCCTTTCCTGGCAAGGACTCAGCCAGGGAAAAACCATGAACTCTTTGTGTACTACAACCCTCCCACTTTCCTTTTCCCACTATAAAAGCGTTCTCCTTCCCTTGCAGCGCAGGCACTTGCATACGGCTCTCCATGTTTGCAAACCCTAAACTGCAATTATCTACTGATCCCAAATACAATCATCTTTTCTGGAGAAATATCTGGCAATCTATGTATTTCAGATAAAATATACATTATATAGTCTGTCTAAATGAAACAACTTAGAATTGGTTGTGTGATCACAACAACTAACTACATAGTCACTGTATACGATGTACTGTACCAGATACAAGGCTATGGTAGCAATCCTCCAGGAGTTTAGGTAGTCTAGTAGGGTAGATGAGCACAATCACATAAAGCTGACTGTTAACTGCTAAAGTTAAAGATGGAGGACCTACAGATTTTCACACAAAGTAAGACAGACAAAGACAAATATCATATGATATCGTTTATATGTGGAATTTTTTTTTAATGATACAAATGAACTTATACACAAAACACAAATAGACCCACAGATATACAAAACAAACTTATGGTTGCCAAAGGGGAAGAGGGGAGATAAATTAGGAGTATAGTATTAACATATATACACTACCATATATAAAATAGATAACCACCAAGGACCTACTACATAGCACAGGAAACTCTATTCAATATCTTGTAATTACCTATAAAGGAAAAGAATATGAAAAAGATTATTATATACATATATATATAAATCTCTCTGCTCTACACCTAATACTAATACAATATTGTAAATCAATTGTACTTCAGTTGAAAAAAAAAACGTAAAGGGGGATGGAGCAGCGAGGAAGCTTTCATGTTTTTCTTTTGTTCCTTTCTGTACTATCAGATTTTTCTAACAAAAGACATGCATGACTTTTTGTATTAGAAAAAATTATCAAGATTAGAAAATTATGGGTCATTTTTTATTTTCTTTTGACTATAAAAAAACCTTTGAATTTTTTTAACAAATAAAGACAAAATTAATGAGAATTTTAAAATAAAATATGGACATAAATCTAGAAATATGGGAGACTTCCCCTAAAGGATGAGATCTAGGAAGATACGGTTGAGATGGAGCCATTCAGTAGGGCTGTGAAGGATGGAAAAATAGAATAAGGAAATATGTGAGGGGAAGATCCTTCAGGGAGATGCAAAAAAACCAGCTAGGCAGAAAGGCGTGAAACTAGATGGCAAGTTCAGGGTGAGCAACCCAGCGTGGCTGAGCAATGACTGCAAGCCAGGGAACACCAGGATGGTTGTCTGGCCCATTTGTGAAAGGTTTTGAATACCCAGCCAAGAACAGATAGCGCCAGAGTTTTGCTTAAGGTGTAGCAAAGAGAATGGAAATAAAGAGAAAGAGTTTAGAGGCAGGGCCAGTGGTTGAGACGGCATTGTAATACCAGGGTGTTTTCAAAGTTCCTTCTCAAAAAGTGACAGTTTTGTTTATGTTAAGTTGGCAAAGTGAAAGCTGAACTGTGTAATAAACGTTTGGTATTACCTACCTGTGACTCTATAGCTTTTCTCTCCATTTCATTTATTTTAAGCTAACTGACATTCAGAATGTTTGAATTAGAGAATTCAATTAGGGTATTTTTTTTGTTTGTTTTCCAAATCTGATTTTTTTTAAAAATTTTATTGAAGTATAGTTGGTTTACAATGTTTCAGGTGCACATTGAAGTGATTCAGTTAAACATACATATCTATTCTTTTTCAGATTCTTTTCCATTATGGATTATTACAAGATACTGAATACAGTTCCCTGTGCTGTATGGTAGGTCGCAGCCAAGGGTCAGGAGTGGTAGGAAGCCAAGTCCGTGGACCAGTGCTTTTAGAGGAATGGGGCTCAGGCAAACAGTGTGGCAGAAGGAAAGGGCACCTTCTCAAGATGAAGGAGGACTGTATTTGGACTCCATTTTGGGCCCTGTTGCTTACTCACATGTGACAAAACATGTCCATTTCTCTGTGTCTCAGTAAATAGGGAGGTGATCAAGATAGGTTGTTCTCAACCCAGGAACCTCAGACACCCAAGAATCCACGAAGATGCTAGCAGATATTCACAATTTATTCTCAACAGACTTTATAAGACCCCAAGGCAATACTAGTTCTTTCAAGCTTATCCAGAGTTTCAGTGGACAATCCCCTCTTTATTTGATTTATAATAACTAGGAGAATACGTTAATTATAACTCACTAAACAAGCTCGTTTCTTTTAAAAATATACAATAAAAGAGGAGCTGGTGGTTAAAAAAAATGTATAACAAAACAAATACAATATTGTAAAGTTAAAAAATAGAAAATAAACTAATTAAAAAAAAAAAAGTATGACAAAAACAGACCAATGGATGTCCAAGATCATCCCAGGTCTAACATTCTAGACCCCTCCTTTTACTGGCTGCCAGATATCTGGTCAGTAGAGGAATGTCTATGTCCTCAAGGTTAGAAACACGGGATTTGGAGTCAGATGGACTCAGGTTCAATCCTCATCTCTCACTTGCTAGCTGACTGACCCTAACCAAATCATTTAACCTCTTTAAATCTCAATTTTGTAACAACTGAATTGAGATTGAAATAGCATTTTCCTGACAGAGTCAAGGCAAGGAGTGCAAAAATACAAACTTTAGTCATCGACATATTCCTTCCTGATCTTTGCCATATCTGCATAAAATCTGAAATACAAATTAAGTAACATTTTTCTTTAACTCAATCTATGTTTTCACTTAATGCACTATAACAGGAAACAATGAATTGCTACCATACATAGAAAACCAGTATCATCATAAATTGATACTAACCACAAGATTAATACCAATAAAAATTGTACTGAAAAATGTTTCTCAGTAAATAAATAAAATTTTGTTAAATTCTAGCTAAATACTATTTCTGCTGAAGGTTCTGTGCTCGAGACTGCCTTCTCTTTGTTAAAATGAAGATTAGCATGTATGAGAATGGAGTTAAAAACACAGCAACTTCAAACTAAGGCTTTCCTCTTGCAATCATCAGAAAGCTGGGAAAGAATTAAAGGGAGCTCTCTGTGTGATCCAGTGTTCCTCAGTGCCTCAGCTGGGTATCACCTAGAAATAATCTCTTATAACACAGAGCCACAATGCAGGTACACTGAGAGAATATAATCAAAGCAGTTGTCACTAGACTTGCCATAAAGTAACTGGATGAGTCTTTATGACTACTGTTAAGAGGGCCAAGCCACTTGGCCCTGACACAGGCCCTGCCCACCCTACTCCACGCTGAGCTGACAGCCTGGCCATATCTCAGCAGAGGCAACTGTAAGTGGCACTGTCATTCACTCCTTCCTGCCTTTCATGACTATTTGTTAATGTCTTCTCCATAATACACCTTTAATTCACCCCTTTCTGTCCACTTCCATAACGATGACCCATCACATGGCTTGGTTCTTCATCACCCTACCCCTCCTTCTGACTCTTTAGGATTCAGCTGGAAATACTGCTCTAAGAAGACTTTCCTGATCCCCTAGCCCCCTGTGCCAGACAGAGGTAACAGCCCTCTTTACTGTGCACCCTGGAATGTCTGCACAGACTTCTGGTGTAATAAGTACTTGGCTAGATTGCAGCATCCTGTTTATTGTCTGTCTTGCCTACTCAATCATGAGTTTCTAGAAGCTAGGAACTGTGTTTAAATTACCACGGTTATCACTTAGTTCATAATAGATGCTCAATTCAGTTTTTTAATATGGAAGGAAGGAAAGAAGGAGGAAGGAAGGGAGAGAGGGAGAGGGGAAGGCAGGAAGGAGAGGAGAAAAGGGGGGAGGAAGAGAGGAAAGGAGGGAGGGAGGGTGGGAAGGAGGGAGAAAGGGAGGGATGTGGGTGTTACAATGATGGACCACAGTGCTTCTCACTTTCTGATTTTCTAAGGCAGGAGAAAACCAACGTAATTCAGGCAGAGTTGGCTCAATTCCCTCCTGTCCAATTTCTGTACATCCCCTTCACACACCATCCATGGCATTTTCCTCATCTTACAAATACCTAAGGACTCCAGCCTTCACAGAAACAACCTTGACTTCTTGCCAGAAAGCAAACAAGCCTAAGAATAAAGGAAAATGAATAAATAACAACTGCATCGTCTCATACTTCGAGGTCTGGGAAATGAAATCCAAATGGGAGCTGAACTCAAAACTAAATGTTTGGCTTTCAGTGACAACCAGCTAT
This sequence comes from Okapia johnstoni, assembly GCA_024291935.2. Taxonomy (NCBI): domain Eukaryota; kingdom Metazoa; phylum Chordata; class Mammalia; order Artiodactyla; family Giraffidae; genus Okapia; species Okapia johnstoni. The sequence goes on along the minus strand of CM044316.1, from coordinate 57,707,264 downwards.
TTGGCTGGAAGCCTCAGCCCCTGCCTGAGACCACTTAGAAACTGTGGGCCCAGAGCTCCTGGTGAGTGCCGCTGTCTCCCCAACACCTTCTTTAGGCAAGGAAGCAATTACTGCCAAGAGAAAACAATCAAACCTTCTACCTACTACTGCAAAGCTGCGGTTTGTGGTGGATCTTCTTCTACCCTGGGAACTTCCCAATTAGTTCCTCAGGAGTTAGACTGTGTTTGGGAAGAGTTTACACAAACCAGCAGATCAACACCTGTCATGTGTGTCACACACACACACACACACACACACACACACACACACACACACACACACACACACACACACACACACACACACACACACACCACACAGGAAATTGGGCTTTTAAACCTGGTGCCTCCTTACCATTCAGGTTCTACAGGACTGTATGTCTAACCATGTATAGCTACTTACATGCTCTGAGCCTGGGTATAAGATGCACTTCCAGGGGGTGGTCCCAAGACTGTGGAGAAACAGAATGGGGAGACCCCTTTCTCCCCCACAAATTCATCAAAAGAACATTTGAATGCTGAGCAACTTCCACAAAACAACTTCTGATCGCTGGTGGAGGACACCAGGCACCCAGAAAGGCAGCCCATTCTCTTCAAAATGAGGTAGGACAAAATATAAAAGACAAAAAGAGAGACAAAAGAATTAGGGATGGAGACCCGTCCTGGGGAGGGAGTCATGAAGGAGGAGAAGTTTCCAAACAGCAGGAAACCCTCTCACCAGCGGGTCTGTGGGGAGTTTTGGAATCTCAGAGGGCAACATAACCGGGAGAGAAAAAAAAAAAAAAACCACAGAAGACGTGCCTAACCGCAACTCCCAGCGGAAAAGTAGCCCAGATACTCACATCGGCCACCAGCAAGTGGGGGCTAGACAGGGAGGCGCGGGCTGCATCCTTAGGCTAAGGGCCGGGCCTGAATGCCCTGAGGACAATCTGAGGGAGCTAACATGAGACAGCAACCCAAACTGTGGGATAGCCAGAGAGAGAAAAAAAAGAGAATTTCCCATGAAAGGCTCTAACCTAACACACAGCCTGGCCTGCTCACAGAACAAAGGATTGAGCGAATACCAAAGGAAAGCTAGCCTGCTGCGTACAGGCCCCTCCCGCACCCCACCAGAGGCAGAGAGGCAGGGGTGCTACAGTCAGATATGGAAGGCAAGGGGCAATCTCGGCCCCAGAGACCAACGTTCTCCACCAAACTGTGAGCAGGCTCCCAGATGCTAACCACGTCTTCCTGGGATCCTGGACGGTTGACATCTGCCAGGAGGGTCACAGCCTGAGATCAATTCCCCAGAGGAGACACACAGCACACTTGAGATGGTGCTCTCATGGCACACCTGGGAAACCGAGTGCCCAGGACCGGGGTGGTGATAAAGACTGCAGCCCATCTAGGACAATGCACTCGCCAAGCACCGGGTCAACTGAGCTGCTCAGACCTGGGAAGGGCACAAAACGCACGCCCAACCGAGTCTGTGCCCTCCCGGAGTACCCGAGAACCTGAACCTGAGCAGCTTAGACCTGGGAAGTACATGAAACTTAGAGCCTGCTTTGGACAGTTCCCCTGCAGAGCAACATGGAGCCTGAGCAGTGTAGACCAAGAAAGCATATGCACCATGAGCTGGGGCAAACCCAGTGTGGTCCATACACTTCGAGCAGTCCCCACACATGCCAGTGATATTTGCTTGCAGTGTTCTTCCCTCCCCATGACACAAATGAACCTGTGAACCTAAATAAGTGACCACCTTCGCCCCCTTGTGTCAGGGCAGAAATTAGACACTGAAGAGACTTGCAAACAGGAAGCCAAAATAAAGAAGAGGGAATCACTCTGGAAGTGACAGGTGCAACAGATTAAAACCCTGTAGTTAACATTGACCAAGCATTGGAAGGGGCCTATATTCTTGAGAAGAAGTACAAGCTGGAACAAGGAAATATCTGAAACTGAACTGACCCCACACTGCCCTCAACAGCTCCAGAGAAATTCCTAGATATATTTTTACTATTACCATTTTTTAATTTTTAAGTTTTTTATTACTCCTTTAATTTTTATTTTTATAACCTACTATTGCATAGCCAAAAAAGACCCTATTTTTAAAGCAAATTTCATATATATATATTCTTTATAATTTTTGTGATTGATTTTGTTTTGTATTTATAATATTGTATTTTTGACAGTCTAACCTCTACTCTAGATTTTTAATCTTTGCTTTTCAGTATTTGTTATCAATTTTGCACCTTTAAGAATCTAATCTTCAGTATCCTTTTTCACATATGTGTGTGATTACTGGCTTGATTGCTCTCTCCCCTTTTGACTTTCCCTTTTCTCCCCCAGGTCACTTCTATCTTCCCCCTCCCCCTTCTCTTCTTTCATGCAAATAGAGACCAAAAGAAAGCAGGAATAGCAATACTCATATCAGATAAAATAGACTTTGAAATAAAGGACATGAAAAGAGACAAAGAAGGATACTATATAATGATCAAAGGATCAATCCAAGAAGAAGATATAACAATTATAAATATATATGCACGCAACATAGGAGCACCACATTATGTAAGGCAAATGCTAACAAATATGAAAGAGGAAATTAACAGTAACACAATAATAACAGGAGACTTTAATACCCCACTCACACCTCTGGATAGATCAACTAAACAGAAAATTAGCAAGAAAACACAAACTTTAAATGACACAATGGACTAGTTGGACCCAACTGATATCTATAGGACATTTCACCCCAAAACAATGAATTTCACCTTTTTCTCAAGTGCACACAGAACATTCTCCAGGATAGATTACATCCCAGGCCATAAATCTAGCCTTGTTAAATTCAAACAAATTCAAATCATTCCAAGCATCTTTTCTGATCACAATGCAGTAAGATTAGATGTCAACTACAGGAAAAAAAAAAACTATTAAAAATACAAACGTATGGAGGCTAAACATCACGCTTCTGAATATCCAACAAATCACAGAAGAAATCAAAATATGCACAGAAATTAATGTAAATGAAAACACAACAACCCCAAACCTATGGGATTCAGTAAAAGCAGTGCTAAGGAGAAGGTTCATAGCAATATAAGCTTACCTCAAGAAACAAGAGAACAATCAAATAAATAACCTAATTCTACACCCACAGCAATTAGAAAAAGAAGAAATGAAAAACCCCAGGGTTAGTAGAAGGAAAGGAATCATAAAAATTTGGGCAGAAATAAATGAAAAAGAAACAATGGAGACCATAGCAAAAATCAACAAAGCTAAAAGCTGCTTCTTTGAGAAGATAAAGTAGACAAATCATTAGCCAGGTTCATCAAGAAAATAAGGGAGAAGAATCAAATCAACAAAATTAGAAATGAAAATGGAGAAATCTCAACAGACAACACAGGAATACAAAGGATCATAAGAGACTACTATCAGCAACTATATGCCAATAAAATGAACAACTTAGAAGAAATGGACAAATTCTTAGAAAAGTACAACTTTCCAAAACTGAACCAGGAAGAAATAGAAAATCTTAACAGACCCATCACAAGCACGGAAATTGAAACTGTAATCAGAAATCTTCCAGCAAACAAAAGCCCAGGACCAGATGGCTTCACAGCTGAATTCTACCAAAAATTTAGAGAAGAGCTAACACCTATCCTACTCAAACTCTTCCAGAAAATTGCAGAGGAAGGTAAACTTCCAAACTCATTCTATGAGGTCACCATCACCCTAATACCAAAACCAGACAAAGATGCCACAAAAAAGAAAACTACAGGTCAATATCACTGATGAACACAGATGCAAAAATCCTTAATAAAATTCTAGCAAACAGAATCCAACAACATATTAAAAAGATCATACATCATGACCAAGTGGGATTTATCCCAGGGATGCAAGGATTCTTCAATATTTGCAAATCAATCAATGTGATGCACCACATTAACAAATTGAAAGATAAAAATCATATGATTATCTCAAACGATGCAGAGAAAGCCTTTGACAAAATTCAGCATCCATTTATGATAAAAACCCTCCAGAAAGCAGGGATAGAAGCAACATACCTCAACATAATAAAAGCCATATATGATAAACCCACAGCAAACATTATCCTCAATGGTGAAAAATTGAAAGCATTTCCCCTAAAGTCAGGAACAAGACAAGGGTGTCCACTCTCACCACTACTATTCAACATAGTTTTGGAAGTTTTGGCCACAGCAATCAGAGAAGAAAAAGAAATAAAATGAATCCAGATTTTAAAAGAAGAGGTAAAACTTTCACTGTTTGCAGATGACATGATCCTCTACATAGAAAACCCTAAAGACACCACCAGAAAATTACTAGAGCTAATCAACGAATATAGTAAAGTTGCAGGATATAAAATTAATACACAGAAATCCCTTGCATTCCTATACACTAACAATGAGAAAACAGAAAGAGAAATTAAGGAAATAATTCCATTCACCATTGCAATGAAAAGAATAAAATACTTAGGAATAAATCTACTTAAAGAAACAAAAGACCTATATATAGAAAACTATAAAACACTGATGCAAGAAATCAAAGATGACACAACTAGATGGAGAAATATACCATGCTCATGGATCAGCAGAATCAATATAGTGAAAATGAGTATACTACCCAAAGCAATCTATAGATTCAATGCAATCCCTATCAAGCTACCAATGGTATTTTTCACAGAACTAGAACAAATAATTTCACAATTTGTATGGAAATGCAAAAAAAACCTCGAATAGCCAAAGCAATCTTGAGAAAGAAGAATGGAATTGGAGGATCAACCTGCCTGACTTCAGACTATACTACAAAGCTACAGTCATCAAGAGAGTATGGTACTGGCACAAAGACAGAAATTAGATCAATGGAACAAAATAGAAAGCCCAGAGATAAATGCATGCACCTATGGACACCTTATCTTTGACAAAGGAGGCAAGAATATACAATGGAGAAAAGACAATCTCTTTAACAAGTGGTGCTTGGAAAACTGGTCAACCACTTATAAAAGAATGAAACTAGAACAGTTTCTAACACCATACACTAAAATAAACTCAAAATGGATTAAAGATCTAAACGTAAGACCAGAAACTATAAAACTCCTAGAGGAAAACATAGGCAAAACACACTGTGACATAAATCACAGAAGGATCCTCTATGACCCACCTCCCAGAGTAATGGAAATAAAAGCAAAAATAAATAAATGGGACCTAATTAAAATTAAAAGCTTTTACACAACAAAGGAAACTACAAGCAAGGTGAAAAAACAGCCTTCAGGATGGGAGAAAATAATAGCAAAGGAAGCAACTGACAAAGAATTAATCTCAAAAATATACAAGCAGCTCCTGCAGCTCAATTCCAGAAAAATAAATGACCCAATCAAAAAATGGGCCAAAGAACTAAACAGACATTTCTCCAAAGAAGACATACAGATGGTTAACAAACACATGAAAAGATGCTCAACATCACTCATTATCAGAGAAATGCAAATCAAAATCACAATGAGGTACCATCTCATGCTGGTCAGAATGGCTGCTATCAAAAAGTCTACAAACAATAAATGCTGGAGAGGGTGTGGAGAAAAGGGAACCCTCTTACACTGTTGATGGGAATGCAAACTAGTACAGCCACTATGGAGAAGAGTGTGGAGATTCCTTAAGAAACTGGAAATAGAACTGCCATATGACCCAGCAATCCCACTGCTGGGCATACACACCAAGGAAGCCAGAATTGAAAGAGACACGTGTATCCCAATGTTCATTGCAGCACTGTTTACAATAGCTATGACATGGAAGCAACCTAGATGTCCATCAGCAGATGAATGGATAAGAAAGCTGTGGTACATATACACAATGGAATATTACTCAGCTATTAAAAAGAATGCATTTGAATCAGTTCTAATGAGGTGGATGAAACTGAAGCCTGTTATACAGAGTAAAGTAAGTCAGAAAGGAAAACACCAATATTAACGCATATATATGGAATTTAGAGAGATGGTAATGATGACCTTAAAGGCGAGACAGCAAAAGAGACACAGATATAAAGAACAGACTTTTAGACTCTGTGGGAGAAGGCGACAGTGGGATGATTTGAGAGAATAGCATTGAAACATGTATATTACTATATGTGAAATAGATCACCAGTCCAAGTTCGATGCATGAAACAGGGCACTCAAAGCCAGTGCACTGGGACAACTCTGAGGGATGGGATGGGGAGGGAGGTGGGAGGGGGGTTAAGGATGGGGGACACATGTACACCCATGGCTGATTCATGTCAATGTATAGCAAAAACCACTACAATATTGTAAAGTAATTAGCCTCCAATTGAAATCTTTTTAAAAAACGATGCACTTCCGGCAAGTGGATAAAATTGAGGAGGGGGCAAGAAGGCTCCAAGACGTGTTGGGAAGAGACACAGGGAAAAATGTGCAAAGCGAAAGAAAACATTTTCCACGCACCTGATTCAGCTAGACTAAGCTCCTGGGGAAATGTTATAAACTCTGTTCCCGGACAAGATCATGGAGTTATTCTCTGATTCTATTTCCTCTTTAAGAACTTCTCACTGAAAAGCCAGGTTCAAGGCCTTAGTTCACATTACATTTGGCCTTTGCGCTTGTTTTTCCAGTGATGTCCCCACTGACAAGGTAACCATGACAACCCAGGCAGCCACCCCCCAACCCACCCTGACTGCTGTGTTCCAGTCTCATCACAGTGCATCAAACTCTCACTGTACTCACCCAGACAAATGCAGAACTGGAGCGAGCATCACATAGTCTAGATGATAAGCAGCGTCACCAAACATACAAGCACAGATATGGAAGCAACACAGATTAAAGCTCAACGGTGCAAGTTACTTCACATTTCTGAGCTTGAATTCCTCATCAGTAGGGATATCGCTTGTCTGAAAGGATTAATTATGACAATTAAATTAAAGGGTGTGATATATGGAGCACAGGGCCTATTATCAAGTCAGTGCTCAACAGATATCTGTTAAATGTTAAAAGAATGATGAATTCTGCTGTTCAGACTCTCAGTTAAATAAATCCAGGCTGATCTTGGAGTCGCCAAAAGCAGCTTGCTCAGTCCACAACTTCCACAAGCAACTCCTCCTCACCCCAAGCACCAGGGCACAGATCCCAGACCGGTGTTCAGAGTCATAAAGGGCAGATGATGGGAATGGGGAGGTGGGGATGGGGGGAGGGAGCAATAAAAGGGTGTGTTGTCTTTAGAGAATTTAAAAACAACAAAAGTCAGTCTGATTTTATTATGACCAGCTACTGGCAGTTGTACACAATGTCAGTAATAAAACACTCCTCCCCACTCCCGCCACCCACCTGTGTCACTAAAGGACATTGCATGTGCCCTAGCTGGTCCCCGTCTGGCCTCCTTCTATCTGGAAGTCAAATTTCTGGAGTCACCCAGTGACCAGGGATGCTCCTAGATCTTTGCATCTATCCATCTAGAGAATTCCTGAAGACTTTTGGCACCAAGCAGTATTCAGAAGAACACAGTGTGAGAACAAAAAGTAAAGTTACTTTAGGCCACCAACTGTAAAAGCAGGCACAGACCACAATAATGGGCCAAACTGATCAAACAGCACTGTCCATCCTCTTTCACTGTCCCTTGTTTGGTGTTCTTCAGTGGGCCCATTTCCTCAAAAATTGAAGTCTGAACTCTGAGTGGTCTTAGGCTTCTATTTGGTTTTTATATATAGTTAAGAAAAGGGGAAAGAAATCAGGTGGCAGAGCTGTAGGAGCTATGGAATTCCTTTTATAAGAAGAAACTGATGCTCAGAGAGGTAAAGGGACCAGTCCAGAGTCACACAGCAAATGAGTGGCAAAGAGGGGAAGTGAGCACCTAAATGTGGCATTATGCAAAGTAACACAGTGCACAGAAAATGAAAGCCCTGGGGAATCCCCTGGCGGTCTAGTGCTTGGGACTCAGTGCTTTCATGGCCTAGCTTCATTTCCTGGTTAGGGAACTAAGATCCCACAAGCCATGCGGTTTGGCCTTAAAAGAAAAAGCTCTGTGTGCTGGCACATAGCAAGCAACTGATAAGCATTAATTCATACTTTTGTGCTGTTACTATTACTGTTGTCATTTAAACAAGCCTAGAGCCCACATCTCCAGGTTTAAGAACAGGGTCTTCCCAACACCCAGGCCAGTGACCATCAAACTTCTGTGTGAAAATCTCCAATCTGAGACCCTCCACCCCTAGAGGTGCCCCCATCCCATCTCTGGGCTACCTGTTAAATAGCTCCTCTATTATGAGGCTCCACTAGCTTTGTTCATTGTGATGCTTCCTAAGGCCCACTTGACGTCACATTCCAGGATGTCTGGCTCTAACTGAGTGATCACACCATCGTGATATCTGGGTCGAGATCTTTTTTGTACAGTTCTTCTGAGTATTCTTACCACCTCTTCTTAATATCTTCTGCTTCTGTTCGGTCCATACCATTTCTGTCCTTTATTGAGCCCATCTTTGCATGAAATGTTCCCTTGGTATCTCTAATTTTCTTGAAGAGATCTCTACTGTTTCCCATTTTATTGTTTTCCTGTATTTCTTTGCACTGATCATTGAGGAAGGCTTTCTTATCTCTCCTTGCTATTCTTTGGAACTCTGCATTCAAATGGGTATATCTTTCCTTTTCTCCTTTGTTTTTCACTTCTCTTCTTTTCACAGCTATTTTTTTTTTCTTTCCTGCTTTTCACAGCTATTTGTAAGGCCCCGTCAGACAGCCATTTTGCTTTTTTGCATTTCTTTTTTTGGGGGATGGTCTTGATCCCTGTCTCCTATACAATGGCACGAACCTCCGTCCATAGTTCATCAGGCACTCTGTCTATCAGATCTAGTCCCTTAAATCTATTTCCCACTTCCATTGTATAATCCTAAGGGATTTGATTTAGGTCATACCTGAATGATCTAGTGGTTTTCCCTACTTTCTTCAATTTAAGCCTGAATTTGGCAATAAGGAGTTCATGATCTGAGCCACAGTCAGATCCCGGTCTAGTTTTTGATGACTATAGAGTTTCTCCATCTTTGGCTGCAAAAATATAATCAATCTGATTTCGGTATTGACCATCTGGTGATGTCCATGTGTAGAGTCTTCTCTTGTGTTGTTGGAAGAGGGTATTTGCTATGATCAGTGTGTTCTCTTGGCAAAACCCTATTAGCCTTTGCCCTGCTTCATTCTGTACTCCAAGGTCAAATTTGCCTGTTACGCCAGGTGTTTCTTAACTTTCTACTTTTGCATTCCAGTCCCCTATAATGCAAAGGACATCTTCTTTAGGTGTTAATTCTAAAAGGTCTTGTAGGACTTCATAGAACCATTCAACTTCAGCTTCTTCAGCATTACTGGTCGGGGCATAGACTTGGATTACCGTGATATTGAATGGTTTGCCTTGGAAATGAACAGAGATCATTCTGTCGTTTTTGAGATTGCATCCAAGTACTGCATTTCAGGCTCTTTGTTGACTATGATGGCTACTCCATTTCTTCTAAGGGATTCTTGCCCACAGTAGTAGATATGATGGTCATCTGAGTTAAATTCACCCATTCCAGTCCATTTTAGTTCGCTGATTCCTAGAATGTCTAAGTTCACTCTTGCCATCTCCTGTTTGACCACTTCCAATTTGCCTTGATTCATGGACCTAACATTCCAGGTTCCTATGCAATATTGCTCTTTACAACACTGGACCTTGCTTCCATCACCAGGCACATCCACAACTGGGTGTTGTTTTTGCTTTGGCTCCATCTCTTCATTCTTTCTGGAGTTATTACTCCACTAATCTTCAGTAGCATGTTGGGCACCTGCCTACCTGGGGAGTTCATTTTTCAGTGTCCTATCTTTTTGCTTTTTCATACTGATCATGGGTTCTTAAGGCAAGAATACTGAAGTGGTTTTCCATTCCTTTCCCCAGTGGACCACATTTTTTCAGAACTCTCCACATGACCCATCCATCTTGGGTGGCCCTACATAGCATGGCTCATAGTTTCACTGAGTTAGACAAGGCTTTGGTCCATGTGATTAGATTGGTTAGTTTTCTGTGATTGTGGTTTCTTGCTGTCTGCCCTCCTAGTGGAGGTGATGGAATGCCAGTTGAGCTATTTCAAATCCTAAAAGATGATGCTGTGAAAGTGCTGCACTCAATATGTCAGCAAATTTGGAAAACTCAGCAGTGGCCACAGGACTGGAAAAGGTCAGTTTTCATTACAATCCCAAAGAAGGGCAATGCCAAAGAATGCTCAAACTACCACACAATTGCACTCACTTCAATGTTACTAAAGTAAGGCTCAAAATTCTCCAAGCCAGGCTTCAATAATACGTGAACCGTGAACTTCCAGATGTTCAAGCTGGTTTTAGAAAAGGCAGAGGAACAAGAGATCAAATTGCCAACATCTGCTGGATCACTGAAAAAGCAAGAGAGTTTCAGGAAAACATCTATTTTTGCTCTACTGACTATGCCAAAGCCTTTGACTGTGTGGATCACTATAAACTGTGGAAAATTCTGAAAGAGACATAGGAATACCAGACCACCTGACCTGCCTCTTGAGAAACCTGTATGCAGGTCAGGAAGCAACAGTTAGAATTGGACATGGAACAACAGACTGGTTCCAAATAGGAAAAGGAGTACGTCAAGGCTGTATATTGTCACCCTGCTTATTTAACTCATATGCAGAGTACATCATGCGAAATGCTGGGCTGGAAGAAGCACAAGCTGGAATCAAGACTGCCGGGAAAAATATCAGTAACCTCAGATATGCCGATGACACCACCATTACGGCAGAAAGTGAAGAAAACTAAAGAGCCTCTTGATGAAAGTGAAAGAGGAGAGTGAAAAAGTTGGCTTAAAGCTCAACATTCAGAAAACTAAGATCATGGCATCTGGTCCCATTACTTCATGGCAAATAGATGGGAAAACAGTGGAAACAGTGACAGACTTTATTTTGGGGGGCTCCAAAATCACTGCAGATAGTAACTGCAGCCATGAAATTAAAAGACACTTGCTCCTTGGAAGAAAAGTTATGACCAACCTAGACAGCATATTAAAAAGCAGAGACATTACTTTGCCAACAAAGGTCCATCTAATCAAGGCTATGGTTTTTCAAGTGGTCATGTATGGATGTGAGAGTTGGACTTTAAAGAAAGCTGAGCACCAAAGAATTGATGCTTTTGAACTGTGGTGTTGGAGAAGACTCTTGAGAGTCCCTTGGACTGCAAGGAGATCCCTTCAGTCCATCCTAAAGGAGATCAGTCCTGGGTGTTCATTGGAAGGACTGATGTTGAAGCTGAAACTCCAATACTTTGGCCACCTGATGTGAAGAACTGACTCATTTGAAAAGACCCTGATGCTGGGAAAGATTGAAGACGGGAGGAGAAGGGGATGACAGAGGATGAGATGGTTGGATGGCATCACCGACTCAATGGACACAGTTTGGGTAAACTCCAGGAGTTGGTGATGGACAGGGAGGCCTGGAGTGTGTGGTTCATGGGGTCGCAAAGAGTCGGACACAACTGAGCGACTGAACTGAACTGAATTATGAGCCTATTTTATTTTTTAAATATTTTTATGGAAGTATATATAGTTTATTTACAATGTTGTGTTATTTCTGCTGTACAGCAAAGTGAATCAATTATACATATACATAAATCCACTCTTTTTTAGATTCTATTCCCATGTAGGTCCTTACAGAGTAATGAGTAGATTTTCCTGTGCTACATAGTTGGTTCTCACTAGGTATCTATTTTATATGTAGTAGTATGTATATGTCAGTCCCAACCTCCCAGTATCCCTCCCAAATGAGTCTATTTTAAAAATCTACCTCCTCTTCTCTTATGCCATTGGTTAGTCCGAGGTTTAATAACACTTAATGCTTTAGGAAAAGCATTAAGTTTTTCATAAAGAACTTCCAATGTTAAATCAGTAACAGATTGGTCTCTGGATAGAAACCATCCAATTAACCTGACTGGATGGTAAAAAAATATATATATCTTTCACTAGTCATTCACCTCCAGAAAGAAAAAGTCAGTCTTTATCTTAATAACAAAGAGGACACCTTAATCATGGCAAACCTCCTGAATAAATCAAAACAAACACCTTCTATTAGATAAATGAAGATGAGCATCTCAGTAGGGTACCCATTACCCTGACAGGAGCAGAGAGGAAAGCCTGTCTGTGTCTGTCAGTCTACACTCTGAAAAGGTAGCACTGATTAGACCTGACACATGTTTGCATCTGAAGAGCAGGAATGAGCAGCAAAAGGGACACCTCCAACATCCTCTCTCCACTCAACAGCACACTCATATTTAACACCATACAGCTTTACCCAACCTTCTGTACTCAAAAGAAAAAAAAAATCCATTACTTGGCTTGACCCTCAAGGAAATCCTGTGATGTAACTAAAGGGCAGGCTTAGTTTTACAGATGAAGAAGTGAAACAGAAGAGTGATCAGGCACCCAGGCACAGATGGGCAGGCCATCAACTCATTCATATGGCAAATGAATGAATGCCAGGCATGGCACTGGGTCCTGCAGAGGTGATGGAGAGCAGGGAAGAGAGTGCCTGCTTCCACAGCCCTTAGAGAGGAGAAGGAAGATTAGACAAGTGTGTAGGATAAGCGCCAGGACAGGCAAACAGGGTGGGAGAAGCATCAGATCTGTTGGAGGGTCCTGAAGGATGAAAGGAGCCAGAAAAATTTGACCCTATGAGAGCAGGCTCAAAAGGGAGAGCTAAGAACAGGAGGCAGGTGATGCAAGGACAAATACCAGTAAAGCATGTTCATGTTTGTCTGCAGGTCTCCCTGCAGTCAAGAAGATGGGAAACAGAATGGTAAATCCAAACACTGCTATATTCCATGGGCTTTTGGGGCCTCTGAATATCCTGGAGTTCTATGGTGTTAGCACTGAGATGTAATGAGATTTGACCACAATGATTCTGGGGGCAGGTTTTGTTTTTCTTTTCTTCTGGCTGCACGGTTTGTGGGATCTTTAGTTCCCAAACCAGGGATTGAATCTGAGTCCACAGTAGTGAAAGCCCGAGTCTTGACCACTGGAACACCAAGAAATTCCCTGGACATTTTATAGGTAATGATGAAGTTAAAACAACTGCTCCTTTTGCCTCATCTGGCAGCTTAAACGTCCCAATATTTCGTCGTCATCTCTCTGTACAAATGGCCAGGACCTTCCAGAGTCAAGGGGGCTTTGCATCTCACCAGACTAACACAAAGAGAAAAAGGGCATTTATCAACTGTCTCTCCCTCTCAACTTGAGCCCTGGACCTAAAGCCATATACTAAGGCCAGGAGGGAAGGATGGCAGGGTGAGGGAAAGGAGAGGGACTTCACAATTCTGCAACAGTGTTTCTGTTTTGTGGATGAAAGATGTTGCCTGCTATATCAATAAACAAAGGATGCTGCAGCCGTCAAGACATCAACCACAGCAGCCACACTGACTCTGAATCCCGAGGGAGTTCGGGATGGAGAAAAGTCCAACATTGGCCTACATGGTTAACATGCAAATCAAAGGAATGGTTTCTTTGAGCCTGGACTCTTACATCTTTCCATATATAGCAACAAGCTAAATTCATTAACTTGAGATATCTGGTTTTCTTTAATCAACGGTAACCTTTTGATGTTTCAATTGTCTGGTCTTTGCTGTGAAACCTCCTATATAACCTGGCCCCTCCCCTACCACTTTGGAGCAGTCTCTCAGAGTTATCTGAGAGGCTGCCTTCCAGACTTAAGTCCTCAGTTCTGTTTGCCAGATAAAACATAATTCTCAACTTTTAGATTGTGCATATTTTTCAGTTGACAGTTGATACTACTAATTGTTTTCTTCAAAAAGCACAAATGAGAAACACTTCAAATTTAGGGTATCTTTTGGGGGGTCAGATTGCTAGTTCATTTTAGTGACTATGTGTTTTTGACACAGAATTCACATAGGGTATTTTATACCCACTTTCCTTCCCACAATGAGGGGTGGAATCGCAGTACCAATGAAACTAGCTCTTGTCCTCTGGCTCCCATTTGGTCCAATTGCTTCTCAAGCCTGATCTATTATCAACCTTGAATTCTCTTCTGTACCCACTTCCTCTGAGCTCTGAGCCCTACTCTCTCTCTCTCTCTGTCTCTCTCTCTCATTTGTTTTTTAGGTCCATAAAATGCTCTTCCTTTTCTTCAGTCAACAAGACTAATTCAAGTTATCTTGTTATAAGTTGGTTGCTCCAGTGCCCTGTCTCTAGCAGCCATAAATTCCTAACGCAACTCCTCTGCGCTCCATCACCGTGAAGACTGAATAGCTTTTACGACATCACTGTAGGTACAGAAACGTTGCCAGGGAGCGCAGAAACAGAAAGACATAAAAGCTCTGGTCACAATCCTCTGAGCCAAACTCCCACTCTATCAGGCAAATGAAGTTTCTCTTGTGCCCCAAGGGAACTCTAAGATTACAATGGATATGGCTCTTACTCTTAATATTCTTGAAAGTATCTGCTGTCAACCTGTGCTCTGTGGCCACTGGTGACCCATAAAAAGCCTTTATTGATTCACTGAAAAAGTAGAGTTCTTGCTGTTCATAAGCTCTACTTTCAGTTCCTTTGTACAAAAACACTGTTTATTTTCATTGCACATATCATCATCTGAAATTAAACTTTTATCTTGGTTTATTCTATTTCTCCCAACCAAATATACATTCCAGGAAATCAAGGAGTTCACCAGGTTTGCCTAGAATTGTATCCCTAGTGTTTGATAGACAGTAGGTGCTTAATAAATATTTTTTGGATGGATGGAGAGTAAGACAAAGGTGTTGTCAGAACTCCTCATTCCACTCAAGGATTTTAGAAATGGAATAGCTGGTTTTTATGCCCTCATGTTTATAATACAATTATGAGGTAGTTCTTTCTTGCAGATAAATCTTTTTTCCCACACTAGGCATCCTATTATTTCCATCTCAGTTACACAAGTAGCTCTCTGCTGTGCCTCTGTGAGGGGAATTTGGTCACACACATTGGAAGCCAAGTCCAAGGTATCGTAAGTATGGCTGGGGAATTTAACATACTGGGAAAGTTTAAATACTTCTTCTGAAGGTTTCTGGGGCACCTAATTAAATTCAAACATATTTAATGGCATTTACTCTACACCAAGAATCCTGGTAAGCCTGGTAAGAAATAAGCAGCTTCAAACAGAATAGCATCACTTCTATTGTATTGGGAGCCATAAAGGATTCTGTATGTGGGGAAAAGGGGGTTTCATACATTTTTAAAAAATCAAAACCATTCTTTTAGATAATACCTAAGCTCCTTAGCTATAGTTTTTCTAGTAGTCATGTACAGATGTGAGAGCTGGACCATAAAGAAGGCTGAATGCCAAAGAATTGGTTCTTTCGAACTGTGGTGCTGGAGAAGAATCTTGAGAGTCCCTTGGACAGCAAGGAAATGAAACCAGTCAATTCTAGGGAGTCAACCCTGAATATTCATTGGAAGGACTGATGCTAAAGCTGAAGCTCCAATACTTTGACCACCTCATGCGAAGAGCCAACTAATCAGGAAAAGACCCTGATTCGGGGAAAGATTGAAGGCAGGAGGAGAAGGGGGAGACAGAGGATGAGACAGTTGGATGGCATCACTGACTCAATGGACATGAGTTTGAGCAAACTCTGGGAGATGGTGAATGACAGGGAAGCCTGGTGTGCTACAGCCCATGAGATTGCAAAGAGTCAGATGTGACTGAGCGACTGAACTGAACAACAACAAAGCTCCTTCCATTGCTAACTCCCTACAGTTCTCCTGTTTCCACTCAGGACTTTACCTAAACTTTCCCCAACTCTCCTTTCCCTAAACCTTCCACACTTGTAAAATAGATAAGTATATTTACAATGAGTCCTGAATCTTACTTACAGAAATCTGTGTTTCCTTCAAAATGAGAATATAACATTATACTATATGGATCCCGTACTTTCAAATCTTTTTTGATCTCTGTAACAAACTTGTGCATCTTGTGTGATAGACTGTTTATCTCCCATCCCCCAGATTGGCATCTGAGAAAGAATTAATGCTGAGGCTTGTCCAAAATCTCATAATATGTGACAGCCTGGTCAAAGCCAGACCTGATTACTGACTTTGCCATCTTGCCCTGGATGAGGATGGCAAAACAAATGACACTCTTTCCTTTCGAACCCATGGTAAGTACTATACTAATCAACCACTGCCCTCCTTCCCATTGTGCCTAGAGGCAACCTTATTTAGAAACCAATCAAAGTCAAGTTGAAACCTGAGAGTTGAAACGCATTTGCCTTCCCTGCATTAACCAAATTTCCTGTGTAAATCAGGAAGCCTTTGGTGAAGAGATAAATAGAGTGAAAACTACTTTTTGCAAAAGAAGGCGGAATGTTGGAGGGACACAAGGAAGGTGAGCTAAGAGGACAGGAGATGAGGTGGGTTTTGAATTTTACATTCTATAGTTGCCTGAAAGTCCTAAGACCTGGGTTTAATTTTCCTCTAGTTACTGTAGAAAGCAGGGATGAATCATTATCACCACCATGAAACATTCAACTGTTACATGCAAATGGTTGTTTATTACATTCCCTACTTCCGTTAAAGAGGTAAACGATGATTTCAACCTCTCCCTGGGTGACCAGTGTGTACATATTCCCTCCCTAACACCTCCATGAAAACATTTAAATGGTGCTTTTTACAATCAACCCAGCTCTAAGTGTGCCAGTAGTAGAGGTGATGTGCTAACTCTGAAATAACAGCTTATATAAATTCAAATGATCCTCTGTTTGGGAAAACAAATATAAGTGCATCTCTTAGAATCTGTCTTTCTCTCTTGGGTGTTCATTCTCATTTTTAATTTGGCAAAAATGCTAAATAATAATAAAATTGATACCATACCTGAAGAGGTGAATCAGCCAACACCAACAAATCATTTCCATTAGATGCACTAATGGCATCTTTTATATTTTCTCCCAATAAATAACATTAAAAAGAAATGTCTCTTACACTAGCACTTAGCAGAAATAAAACCTATTTATTATTTTCTGGATAACTGGAACAAAAACAGAAATATGAGTGTGACCAGACTGATGATGTTCCCAGAATCCTAACCTAAACAAAGTTTGCTGAGATCATCTGAGAACACCCTCCTTTTGAGTTCTGCAAAGACGTCCCCCTAAAAAAAACTCTGCAAACTGGAAATAAGCCATTTCCCCCTGCACTGGTTAATCCCTGTGCCTAAACTAAGCAGATGAGGCATCAGGGTGACTCTACAACTTGAGATCACTGAGTCTTTTCCTATTTAATTGTACTTTGAAAGAAGATCGTATTCTCAGGCACCTGTGGCCAACTGGTGTCTGGGAATTTGCTCATCTTGTTTGATGGAGGTCATCCAACTTGGAGGTCACTCACTCCAGCTTTCACCACGACCTCCTTCCCCCACATTATTTTTGTATATTGATGTTGTTCTTAGCTGTGCTGCGAAGCTTGCAAGAACTCGGTTCCCTGACCAGGGATTGAACCCTTTCACAGCAGTGAAAGCCTGGAATCCTAACCACTAGGTCACCAGGGAATTACCCTCCTTCCCGCCCCCCAGATTATTCTTTTTTTTAATGTAACATAAATACTTTATTTCCCAGATTATTCTTGAAGATGCATGTATGGTACATCCTGGGCATCGGTAGGCCTTGCATTTCGACTCATCTGGCCAATCCCATAACTCAAGTCTCTCCAACTGGTTCGTAATACTACTGTTGATGAAGCATTATAATATGCTTGGCACTATAATAAGAGCTTTATAGGTGTCATCTCACAAAAACCCTAAGTCTGAAGTAAGTGCTAAGGTCATCTCCATTTTACAAATGAGGAAGCCAAAGCTCCCAAGTCACCCAGCTTGGGAGAGCCTAGATTAAAAGCCAGCATCCAGAGCCTTTGTGCTAGGTTCTACACAACCTTGCCTCATGGCCAATGAGACTTCATTCAGACATGCACAAGAAAATAGTACATTCTGTCACGGTCCTTCATTCATCCATGCTGCTGCATTAAACAAACAAAACATTTTAATATCAGGATCTAAAAACATCAAGGAGATAGTGTTATTACTATTATAAACAATGGCTTAAAATCAAATATCATGCAGATTTTCATTCCAGTGACCCAGCAGATGAAATTTTTTTCCTGAGTTTGGGGAATTCTATCTCTCTTAAACATCTTGTTAGGAGGCAGAGACTTAAATGTGATGCTTGCTTTCCCAACCTGCCTTGAAGCGAGGGCATGGGACATGGCCCAGGCCCATCTGCTCAAACAGTCCCATCCAGGACTCTGAAACAGCAGTGAGAGATGCAGATAAGCTGCAACCATGAAGGATTTATCTGAAGACAAGTGATGGAGGAAAGTTCCCCACTCCCAAGGGGAGCAGAGTCAGCAGCACACAGTGTGCTAACAGCAACCACACAAGCCGTGGTGTCCAGAGTCAAAACCAACAGCTACTGGGGCCTCAGCAGTCCAGTTCTGTGGCCACGATCTGTCTGCAACTCCAGCTTTGGTCCTGACCACCCAGGCCTCCAGCCTTTCAGGCCATGGTAGGGGTTGTCCCACATGCCTTTAACACATTTCTTCTCTGCTCCTAAGTCAGTTTCTGTTGCTTGCTCTGAGTAGACTGGGAAGGCAGAAATCTCGGATCACAAGAGTCTCCATTTTCCACAATCCCTTGCCAATCATTTCACTAAAGGGGGCAAGGGAGGAACAGAAGGATCGAATTTTATGATAAAATCCAGACTCTGGAATTCTGCACTGATGCATGTGACTGCACCTATCTAGGATTAAAGGGTGACTGAAAGAAATCATTTGTACATGGCCACTGTAGTAACTAAATTCACCAGGTCTATGAGTGCCCCAAAGAGTTCAAGTTTTTCCTTAGAACCATGGAGCTGGATTCCAGCAAATAGCTTGGAGATTACAGAAATATGGAGTGTCCTGGGGAATAGGATAATGTGTCTCCAGATTAAAGAGAAAATATCTGAGTAATACTAAATAAGGCAAGGAAATTTTATAAATGAACAAATCTTTTGTGGGGGATAAAAAAAAATATTCTCCAAAAATCAAAAACATATGATAAAAAAATACACAGAGTACATATTTACATTATGACTCTTGTACTTTCAAATCTGTGAGCCTTTGTGGAGGGGGTTTTACACATGCACGTGCTAAAAATGATGTTGAAATGCTTTCTACCCCCAAAAACATACTCCTTAAAATTCCCAGTTGCTCAAATTGTGTTTCTGGTAAGACGCCCCCACATACTGTTTCATTCAACTATAGTTCATCAGGTGTTTTCTATGCGTTAAGCACTTGCTAGATCTAAGAAGACAAAGATGAATAGGACTCATCCTCATCCTGTTCACCGACAGATACTCTCAATGCTGTATGACAAGTGCTAACAAAGAGAAATACAGGGGCGACAGGCACTGATGATGGAAGCACTGCATGGGGGAAATCTAGAAAGGCAAGATTTATTTACACATACCTCAAAGAAAAACAAATTATAAAGTTGACTTAACTAGTAAGTCATCGGCTTAGTCAGTTCACATGGTACACATGCCTACATCCATTTCCTTTGTCCCACTAGCAGTCCAATTTCCTCTTGGGGATTTATTGCTACACCATTGTGTGTAATGGAGAGAGGGTGATTCCAAGTGCCCACCTTTCAGGACAAAAGCTAAAGTCACCAGAACTCTCCTCTTCTCACTCTCAAAAAAGTCAGGAAGCAGACCTGTAGCCTATGCTCAGCCAGATGGACCTTCTTCTAGGGTTCTGAGTCTGAAACAGATACTGCGGGGAGAGAAGGAAGAGTTGGTGGTATAACAACCTACAGACAAGCCCACCTCCCACGGTCCTGTGGTTCTTGCTGCCCAGTCTTCCCCACGCCTGCTTGGTTTCTGCCCTTTGGAAAATCTGATCTACTAGTCTGTCGTGTACTCTGAAAACCTCTGAGAATTTCTCTACATGGGATCCAGCTCCCATAACTTTCCATTAAATTCTCATTTGCTTAACCAGGGAGGGTCCTTATAACAAAGGATCCCTGCAGCTGGAACTCTTGTGGTCCCAGCTCTCCTCAGTTCAAGCTGCATCTCCTTAGCAAAGACTACCAATCATTTCCCCTTGCACTGCTACCTCCACACTCCTCCTATCACTTGCCTTGCCTCTCAAGTATTCAGTAGCTCAATTCCTCATTTGAAAATCTGCAGCTTCCAACCTGAGCAGCTATTTTACATGGGGATTCTGAGCCATATCTGGGTCCAGTTGATTCATGTTGAGCCCCACAGACAGCCTCCCAAGCCTTTGAAAACCATTAAACGTAATGTTGCAGGGTTGGCCACATATACATTACTGAGCTGGAAAATGATGTTAGACCTCAAGATCATGGCATCTGTTCCCATCACTTCATGGGAAATAGATGGGGAAACAGTGGAAACAGTGTCAGACTTTATTTTTGGGGGCTCCAGAATCACTGCTGATGGTGACTGCAGCCATGAAATTAAAAGACGCTTACTCCTTGGAAGGAAGGTTATGGCCAACCTAGATAGCATATTTAAAAAATTATCAGAGTAATGCAAATCAAAACCACAGTAAGGCACCATTTCACGCCGGTCAGAATGGCTGCTATCAAAAAGTCTACAAAGAATAAATGCTGGAGAGGGTGTGGAGAAAAGGAAACCCTCTTACACTGTTGGTGGGAATGCAAACTAGTGCAGCCACTATGGAGAACAGTGTGGAGATTCCTTAAGAAACTGGAAATAGAACTGCCATACAACCCAGCTATCCCACTGCTGGGCATACACACCAAGGAAACCAGAATTGAAAGAGACACGTGTACCCCAATATTCATCGCAGCACTGTTTACAATAGCCAGGATATGGAAGCAACCTAGATGTCCATCAGCAGATGAATGGATAAGAAAGCAGTGGTACATATACTCAGCTATTAAAAAGAATGCATCTGAATCAGTTCTAATGAGGTGGATGAAACTGGAGCCTATTATATATACAGAGTGAAGTAAGTCAGAAAGAAAAACACCAATACAGTATATTAATGCATATATATGGAATTTAGAAAGACGGTAACGGTGACCCTATATGTGAGACAGCAAAAGAGACACAGATGTAAAGAACAGTCTTTTGGACTCTGTTGGAGAAGGCGAGGGTGGGATGATTTGAGAGAATAGCATTGAAACATGTATATTATCATATGTGAAATAGATCACCAGTCCAGGTTCGATGCATGAGACTGGGTGCTCAGGGCTGGTGCACTGGGATGACCCTGAGGGATGGGATGGGGAGGGAGGTGGGAGGGGGGTTCAGGATGGGGAACACATGTACACCTATGGCTGATTCATGCCAATGTATGGCAAAAACCACTACAATATTGTAAATTAATTAGCCTCCAATTAAAATAAATAAATTAATTCAAAAAGGAAATACACATAGAGAATAGACTTATGGACATGGGGAAAGGGGAGGAGAGGGTAAGATGTATGGAAAGAGTAACATGGAAACTTACATTACCCTATGTGAAATAGATAGCCAATGGGAATTTGTTGTATGGCTCAGGAAACTCAAACAGGGGCTCTGTATCAACCTAGAGGGGTGGGATGGGAAGGGAGATGGGAGGGAAGTTCAAATGGGAGGGGATATATGTATACCTATGACTGATTCATGTTGAGGTTTGACAGAAAACAACAAAATTCTGTAAAGCAATTTAGTTCATTTCAGTCACTCAGTTGTGTCCGACTCTTTGTGACCCCAGGGACTGCAGCACGCCAGGCCTCCCTGTCCATCACCAACTCCCGGAGCCTACTCAAACTCAAGTCCATCACGTCGGTGATGCCATCAAATCATCTCATCCTCTGCCCTCCCCTTCTCCTTCCACCTTCAATCTTTCCCAGCATCAGGGTCTTTTCCAATGAGTTGGTTCTTCACATCAGATGGCCAAAGTATTGGAGTTTCAGCTTCAGCATCAGTCCTTCCAATGAATATTCAGACTGATTTCCTTTAGGATTGACTGGTTGGATCTCCTGTAAAGCAATTATCCTTCAATTAAAAAATAAAAATAAAAAAAAAAGAATGAATGAAAGAAAGAAAAAAAGAAGGTCTTGCATCCCAGTTCAAGGGATTCCAAGGCTTATGTTCTTAAGTACTGTGAGGCACTGCTATGCCTAAGTACCATGTCTAAGCACCATGGCCAGCAAGTCCAAGGCCAGGTGAAGGAAGTAGATAGGGACATAACTATTCCTATAGGCAGCTGAGCAAAGTAAAGGAATGAACCACAAGCAATATCTACCTGTCCAGTACCACAATTTTAGTTTGACAAGTCTCACCTGACTATCTACTGCCACCACCTCTTCACTGATTTCCATTTTCCAGTATTGTTCACCTAACATCCATTCATCATGCTGCTGGAATGGGATATTCCTACCACACAACTGGGTCATGTCATTCTGCTACCTAAAATTTTCCATAGTTTTGCCACTGTTCTTAGGATATAGTCAAAATCTTGCTAATTAAAATCTGGACCATGGAACAGGAGCCTCATTGTCACCTGGGAACCTGTTAGAAATGCAGAATCTCAGGTTCCACCCCAGACCTTCTGAATCCAAACTTGCACTTTAACAAGTTTTCCAGGTGATTCACAAGCACTTTAAAGTTTGAGAAGCAGGGATCTAAAGTCTTCAACAAACTCTTTCAGGTTACATGATCTGGTTACCTCTACGGCCAAGTTTCCAGTCTCTTCATACCTTACACTTCAGCACTGAACATCTCCCTATGTGCCCGTAATTCACATGTGCTATTTCCACAGTTCTATTCTACCCTCCTTTTTTTATTATTTTTTTAAGTTTTTCCCTTTATTTTTAATTGAAGGATAATTGCTTTACATTATTGTGTTGATTTTTGCCACACATCAACATGAATCAGCCATAGGTATACACATGTCCCCTCCCTCTTGAGCCTCCCTCCTATCTCCCACCCCATCCCATCCCTCTAGGTTGTCACAGAGCCCTGGTTTGAGTTCCCTGAGTCATACAGCCAATTTCCACTGGCTATTTGTTTTACACATGATATATATATGTTTTCCATGCCATTCTATTCATTCTATCATCCTTTTGCCTAGGCAATGTCTTCCTCTTTCCTTCAGCCTTAGCTTAAACATCACTCTTCTCCAGAAAGTATCCTTGCCCATCATCCCTGCCCCAGCCCCAACTACATTAGACAACCCTGCTATGCTTGCTCATAGCCCAAGGCTGTGTCCATCTGCAGTTGTGTGCTAAACTGATTCTCTCTAAAGAAAAAGAAGGAAAGGGATATTGTTGTTGTTGATCAGTCACTAAGTCGTATCTGACTCTCTTATGACCCCACAGACTATAGCCTGCTAGGCTCCTCTGTCCATGGGATTTCCTAGGCAAGAATACTGGACTGAGCTGCCATTTCCTTTTCCAGGGGATCTTCCCGACCCAGGGATGGAACTCATGTCTGCTGCATTGAAAGGTAGATTCTTTACCACTGAGCCACTTGGGAAGCCCGAGGAAAGGAATAGGATATGTCCTGTTCTCATTATATTCCTGGAGACTAGAGTGGTGCCTGGTACAAAGTACTTCATTAAACCAATCACTCTACCAAAACGTAATGTTCAACTTCCCACGTGTACTGTTTTCCAGCCCACATTTCTACCTCTAACCAACACCCCAAAATTGAAAAAAAAATGCATGAAACCTATTTATATAGCATTTCTCTCTCTATTGACTTTTGTGAGAAATCAATAGCAGAGATGACAGATAGCTGATGCCAACACACACACTCATGCATGCTCAACTACACAAAATAGCACCAGTTATTCACCCAGATAAAGGGAGAAGGAATTTATACACTTGAGTCAGAAGGCTTAGGTGAAGGAGCCCTAGAAAAGAAAATTAAGTCCCTGCGATATGTGCTGAGTCATGAAGCTATTGCGGGAAGACCTACGAAGCTTCAAGTAGTAAGAGATGAGAAGGTAAGAAAATTTTTAACAGACAGGGTACAAAAAAAAGAAATGTTATGGGTTTTTCAGGGCCATCTGTCTCTAATTTTCATAAGAGTTCAGTTGGACTCTGAGGAATATGTGACAAACTAGAGAAATTTTTTAAAACTTGTGACAAACTCCAGCCAGAGAGAGGTTTGACTAAAGTGGAAGAGTAAGGAAAATTCTTCACACCAATGATGACAGCCTAAATTATCTCTTTTTCCTAATTCCAATAAGGTCCTGTATTTGTACCATTTTGCATAAGTCTATACATGAATTAACATAAAGTTACTGACATAGTCATACAAGAGAAAATTAGATTTCCATCAAATCCTCTAGGAGGTTACCAAGGTAGTGTGAAAGAAGAGGCGCTAACTAACTTCAAAGTTTACAAAGATTTTCAGTTTCAGCAACTTCCAAGACCTCAGTCCATGCCTTCAAACTCCAAGTCTGGTATTGTCTCCCCTCAGCTCTGGGAGGAATAATGAGAATGTGGCCGGCATCCTGCAAGTTCTTTCTTGTTTCCATAGCAGGTACTACTGGTGATCTAGTGACTATCACTAGGATGTGACTTCCAAAAGTTCACCCACATTGCGTTATAGGCGGCTGCCATAAATTGATTAGGACCAGCACCCAAAATTAACTTTCTTTGCCTTTGTTCACTTAGAGCATGTTGCTCCTCTTAAAAGTGAAGCTGATTTTATCCCTTCTTCTGAGGTAGCTCACATTTGGCTCAATTCCATGATCTATCAACCAAAGATTTTGAGTTGAATCAAAGTACTCTTTCCAAGCACATCTTGAACATAGAGCTCTTCCTTGAATCAAATCAAATGTTAATCCATTTATTGCTTTTCTTTTCATCATGCTTTTAACGTTTTGAAAGCATTCTAAATTACATTCCTATTTCATTCTCAGAAAATCCCTGTGAGCTCGGTTAAGCAAGTAGTAGTATCTCCAAGAGAACAAAGGCCCCAGAAGTTGAAATGAATCATGAAAATAACCCAATGATTTAGAGGAAAAACTGGGTTGAACATCCTGGTCACCTCGCTGCTACTCCACAGCCTTCATACGACTCCACAATGCTCTGGAGGATGCCTCCTCTTCTCAGCTTACTCTTTTCCACTTGAGGTTCACACACACACACACACACACACACACACACACACACACACACACATACTTGCAGGCACAGACACATACATGCACACAGAAAATCTGCACACAAAAATATACCTGCACAGAAAGATATATACTCACAAACACAGAGACACATACATGCCCAGAGAGAGAGACATCAGTTTAGTCACTCAGTCATGTCCGACACTGTGACCCCATGGACTGCAGCACGCCAGGCTTCCCTGTCCATTACCAACTCCCGGAGCTTGCTCAAAGTCATGTTCATCAAGTTGGCGATGCCATCCAACCATCTCATTCTCTGTCGTCCCCTTCTCCTTCTGCCTTCAATCTTTCCCAGAATCAGGGTCTTTTCCTGATGAGAGACACGTGGAGAGATAGAGAGGTATACATTCAGAAAGACACAGAAACAGACAGACGCACAGAGAGATACAGAGATGCACAGAGACAGACACATAAGCACAGACACACAAAAAGACACACAGGGACATATACACAGAGACATACAACAGACACACTGAGACACATGCATTCAAGGACACATATGCACACACACATGCAGGTAGATATACACACACACACTTTATTTTCTAACAATTTTCATTTCATTAGTCCAGGATGGAAAATCTATTTTTCTGTGGGACTTTACCAGTGTGAGTCATGGAGAACATCCTAGCCCCTGACTCTGTTCCATAAAGAACAGGCCTCCCTCTGTGAGCTCAGTGATAAGAGCATGCTAGATGGGAGATTATGGCTCTTAGTAGAACTGGCATGTGGCGATCCGTACAGCATTCATCCACTTACTAATCAATCATTCATAACCTAGTTTGTGTGGAGATATTCTCAGAGGCTGTTAGGCTCATTATGAGGAATCAGGGATGCATTGTAGCTGTCACATTGGGTTCTGATGACCCCATCTGGGGGCTGAATCCCTACTGTAACTGTCACATTTGCCTTAAGAACACGCCATTTGTACCATCATCTGATTTCCCAAGAACAGAAGCATTTGCTCTTGGTGCTAACAATTGTAATGGATCTCTGTAGAGATATAAGGAAAGAGAAGGATCAGCTATAAAAGTAAGAAAGTAGGAGAAAGTATAAGAGTAATAAAGAATTCAAATTGTGGTCTTTTTTAGGGTCTTAGGCTATGGGCTTCCCTGGTGGCTCAGACGGTAAAGAAACTGCCTGCTATGTGGGAGACCTGGGCTCAATCCCTGGGTTCGGAAGATTGCCTGAGAAGGGAATGGCTACCCATTCCAGTATTCTTGCCTGGAGAATCCCATGGACAGAGGAGCCTGGCAGGCTACAGTCCATGGGGTCGCAAAAAGTCAGAAATGACTGAGTGACTAACACTTTCACTTTCACAGCCTATGGAAATAATAAAACCAGCTTTATCTTCTTTCTTCAACACTGCCTAATTAGGCCAGACTCTCCATAGGGATGGAGTAGGAAATGGCAGCCCACTCCAGTATTCTTGCCTGGAAAACCCCATGGACAGAGGAGCCTGGCAGGCTACAGTCCATAGGGGCGCAAAAAGTTGGATACAACTTAGTGACTAAGCATGCTCCTTATGGAAAGTTTATGCAGACACTGTTGGTCATGTACCCAAATCCATTCTCTAAAGGCCATTCCATAGTGGCAGTGTCCCAGATTGAAGACTACTTGCCTACCTTCATGAAACCTTATTTTCTAGGAAAACCATCCAATCGTCAGCTTAAGAAGGGTGTATCTTGATTAGGCTAAGCTGAGAAAGGTTAACTACATTCTTCCTGCCAACAATGTGGCTATGAGATTTGAGAAGCCTGTTGGTGAAGCTTCAGGGAAATGCCTTCTATTTCTACCTCTGGACATTGATATGTGACATCATGATGGATGGAGCTGTTGCCACATTCTTAACAGCCATGAAATGAACTAGTTCATATGCTGAGCATGGGGTGGCAATCTGTTTCAAATGGCGACAAATTCTTAGACAATTTTTCCACAAGAGATGGGATCTTTGTCCCCTGCCCCGAAATCTGGGCAGGCTTTTGCATACTTCATCCAACAGAATATGACAGAAAGGATACTAGGTCATAAAAGGCCATGTAACTTGTGTCCTGTTCTCTTGTAGACATCATTCACAGCACTTTCAATTAAAGGAAAGGCATCTATCATGTAAGACTTTTGACTACCCTGAGACAGCCCCATGCTGGAGAAGCCAAGTGTAGATGTTCTGTTTGACAGTCTCAGGGAAGCCCAGCCCTCAAGAATCCCAAGTTTCCAGACATGTGAGAAAGCCATCTCAGAGGTGTAATTCCAGCCCCTGCTGTCCCAGTTCCCACCTCCAGTTGTTAAGTCACTTCCAGCCCTTTATGACACCTCCAAATGAGGATCCAGAATCATGAAGCTGAAACAATCCCTGATATACCCTGACAAAAGTCTTGACCCAAGAATCCATGCATATAATAAGACAGTAACACACCACTATGTTTTGAAATTGTTTAAGCAGCAAAAGTAACTGAAGCAAAGTAAAAAGATGGAAAAACCTGACTCCCTGATGGCAGCATAGTGCTATTAACCAACCCTGAAGTTGCCTCCTCTATGGGCTTCTAGCTACATAGTGTGTAAGTTCTTTTGAGATGGTGTATTAGTTTTCTAGAGTTGCCATAACAATAACAACAACAACAACAACAACAACAAACCCAGGCTGGGCATATTAAACTACAGAAAATTATTTTCTCATAGTTCCGGACACTGTAAGTCCAGATCCGGGTGTCAGCAGGATTGGATTGTTCTCAGGCCTCTCCCCTTGGCTTGCAGTTGGCATCCTC
Source organism: Okapia johnstoni (assembly GCA_024291935.2). Taxonomy (NCBI): domain Eukaryota; kingdom Metazoa; phylum Chordata; class Mammalia; order Artiodactyla; family Giraffidae; genus Okapia; species Okapia johnstoni. The sequence goes on along the minus strand of CM044316.1, from coordinate 57,679,256 downwards.
AAACGCATGACCTTTACTCTGTGCACCCATACACCTGGTGTTTCTCTGTGTGTCCAAATTTCCTCTTACAAGGACACCAGTCAAATCAGATTAAAGCCCCCTCAATGGTCTCATTTTAACTTAATTAACTCTTTAAAGACTATCTCTAGATATAGTCTCATTCTGAGGTACTAAGGGGTTAGGGCCTCAATATATGAATTAGGGGGGAGACACAATTCAGACCATAATAGATAGGCCCCTTACTGCTGAAATCATCCTTAAAAATAATATAGAGAGAAAGATAAACCACCCTAATACAACGAATACCGGAAGAGTGCAAAAATTAAAGAAAGAGCAATATGACAGAATAAGTCCAAGAATGCCAGTGGCTGGAACTGGGGTTATCATGGCATCCAAATACACATTCTCTCTGTGTCACTCTGACATCTCTGATTCTCTCTGGGGTTTGCCTTCCTTCTCTAAAGAGCCACCACATAGAACATTATCTTGTTATTTTCATATGAAATATGCCTCCCAGTGAATTACAGGAATATTGAGAGAAATAAGTCTAGAGCTGGCAGAGCTCTATACACCTGCCTAGGAGGAGCAATAATGCTCTTAGTGCCATGTGAAAGGACTGCTAAGGCTTCCTGGCTTCCTGGAGCTGCCTACCACATGTCTGTTCACCCTCTGACTCAGTCTAAGATATGCTGCCTCTTATGATACCAAGAGAAAATGAAACATGAGCTAATCTGGTAAGAGAAAAAACATATGGTAGACTCATGGGGGAAGAGTTGTTGAAAACTACTGACACTGAAGCTTCTGCTATTAACAAGCCTAAAAACTCCCATCACATATGGACTTTCAAATGATTCTCTCTCCTAAAAACAAAAAACCAAGAGTAACCTAAAATCTGGAATGTAAATAAATCAGGGATGTGTCCACAAAAGAAATATTATGTAGTTATTTCAAAGGTATGTAGGGAACTCCCTGGTGGTCCAGTGGTTAGGACTTGGCACTCTCACTGCTAGGGCCTGGGTTCAATCCCTGGTTGGGGAAGAACTCACAAGCCATGTGGCACAGCCAAATAAATAAACAGAAGAATGAAGCAGGGGGCAGATCAAGAGGGTGCAGTAGGAGGACACAGAGCTCACTTCATTCCACAAACAAAAACACATCTAAATGTTTAACAGTTCTCAAGGAAAACTAACTGGAAACCAGCAGAAGGACTCCTGTACAACCAGGGCTGTAAGAAAGATATATACATAACTGGATAGGATAAGAAGAAAGTATCAGGTAGGGACCAGTGCTGATGGAAAGGGACTACGAAGAAAATGGAGATCACCTGGGTGAACACTTGTCCTGGAGAGCGAGCAGTTTAAGCCACAAACTGGGCTATCCCGGGGTCCTACACATAAGAGACAGTTGGAGAACTGCTGGGACAGAGAGAAAGACTGTATAAGTCTAGCCACCACTAGTGAGGAGTAACTAAAACAGAGATCAAAAAATAGACAACAGAAAAGATCAGTAAAACCAAGATGTAGGTTATTTTAAGATAAAAAAACAATCGATAAACCTTTAGCCAGGCTCACCATGAAAAAAAGAAAGAGAACCAAATAAACAAAATAAAAAATGGAGAGTAGAAATAACAGCCAATACTACAAAGATACAAAAAGTCATAAGAGAATACCGAATAAGTGTTAGTCACTCAGTCATGTCTGACTCTTTGCAACCCCATGGACCGTAGCCCAACAGGCTCCTCTGTCCATGGAATTCTCCAGGCAAGAATACCAGAGTGGGTTGCCATTTCCTTCTCCAGGGGATCTTCCTGACCCAGGGATGGAACTCAGATCTCCTGCATTGCAGGCAGATTCTTTACCATCTGAGCCACCAGGGAAGAGAATACTATGAACAGTTATATGCCTACAAATTGGACAATTTAGAAAAAATGGACAAATTTCTAGAAATGTACAGCCTGCTAAGACACAGTCAAGAAGAAACATACAATCTGAACACACTGATCACTAGGAGTAAAACTGAATTTGTAATAATAATAATAAAAAGCTCCTAGGAAAGAAAAGTCTAGGATGGATGTCTTCACAGAAGAATTCCAGCAAACATATAAAGAAGAACTAACACCTAGCCTTCTCAAACTATTCCACAAAACTGAAGAGAAGTGAACACTCCCAAAATTCACTCCACAAGACCACCATTACCCTGATAGCAAAACCAGATAAAGACACTAACACAAAAAAAGAAAATTACATGCCAGCATCCTTGATAAACATAGACGCATCCATTCACAATTAAAAATCTAATCTAAGTGGATACAGAGGGAACATACCTCAACATGATAAAGACTATTTCTGACAAACCTAAAGTCAACATAATACTCAACAGTGAAAAACTAGAAGCCTTCTCACTAAATTCAGGAACAAGACGAAGATGCTCACTCTCACAACTTCTATTTAAAATAGTACTAGAAGTTCTAGCCATAGCAATGAGACAAAAAGAGAAATAAAAGCTATCCAAATTGGAAGAGAAGAAGTAAACCTGTCACTGTTTGCAGATGACATGATACTTTATACAGAGAATCTAAAATCTCCACCCCAAAACTATTAGGACTAATAAATTAATTCAGCAAGGTTACAAGATACGAGATTGATATATAGATTAACTAATTAATATATATCTTTTGCCTTTCTATACATTAAAAAAAATACCAGAAAGAGAAAGTAAAAAAACAAATTCATTTAAAATTGCATCAAAAAATATCTCAAATAAACTTAACCAGGGAGGTGAAAGACCTATACTCTGAAAACTATAAAACAATGATGAAGGAAACAGAAGATAACTCAAAGAAACAGAAAGACATTTTGTGCTTTTAGACTGGAAGAATTAATATTGTTAAAATGACCATACTATCCAAAGCAATCTACAGATTTAATTCAACCCCTATCAAAATGCCCATATTTTTCACAGAACAGGAACATATGATATAAAAATCACATGGAACCACAAAAGACCCTAAATTGTCAAAGTAATCTTGAGAAAAAAAATCAAATCTGGAGGTATTAATGTAACAGTCCCAGACTTCAGACTATATTACACAAAGCTACAGTAATCAAAACACCATGGTATCAGCACAATAACAGACACACAGATCAAGGGAAAAGAATAGAGAGCCCGGAAATAAACACTCACATCTATGGTCAATTAATCTATGACAAAGGAGGTAAGAATAAACAATGGAGAAAAGACAGTCTCTTCAATAAGTGGTGCTAGAAAAACTGGACAGCTACATGTAAAGCTGTAAGATTAGAACATTCCTTCACACCATATACAAAAAAAAAAAAATCCTCAAAATGGTATAAAGACTAAATATAAGAACACAAATCATAAAATTCCTAGAAGATAACATAAGTAGGACACGCTTTGTTATAAATCATAGCAATATTTTCTTGGATCAGTCTCCTAAGGCAATAAGAGCAAAAACAAACAAATGGGATCTAATCAAACTTACAGTCTTTTGCACATCAAAAGAAACCACTGACAAAATGAAACGACAACCTACCGAGTGGAAGAAAATACTTGCAAATAATGTGACCAACATGGGTTAATATCCAAACTGTACAAACAGCTCTTACAATTCAACATCAAAAAACAAACAGCTCAATCAAAAAATGGGCAGAAGACCAGAATAAACATTCCAAAGAAGATCTACAAGTGGCTAACAGGCACAAGAAAAGATGTTCAACATCACTGATTACTACAGAAATGCAAATAAAAACAACAATGAGATATCACTTCACACTTGTCAAAATGGCCATCATCAAAAAGTCTACAAATAACAAATGAGGAAGAGGATGTGGAGAATGGGGAACCTTTGCACGCTGTTGATGGTAATGTAGTTGGTGCAGCTATTAAAGAAAACAGTTTGACGTTTCCTCAAAACAACTAAAAATAGAGCTACCATATGATCCAGCAATCCCACTACTGGACATATATCCACAGAAAACAAGATTTTGAAAAGATACCTGTATCCAATGTTCACTGCAGCACTATTTACAATAGTCAAGACATGGAAGCAACTCAAATATCCATCAACAGATGAATGAATAAAGATGTGGTGTATATATACAATGGAATATTACTCAGTCATAAAAAAGAACGAAATGCTGCCATTTGCAGCAACACGGATGGATCTAGAGATTATCATACTAAGTGCGGTGAGTCAGATAGAGAAGGATAAGTATCATATGATATCATTTATATGTGAAATCTTAAAAAAAAAAAATGAGCTTATTCACAGAACAGAAATACACTCACAGAAAACAAACTTATGTGAAAAGGTTGGGGGGAAGGATAAAGTAGGAAATTAGGATTAACATACACAAACAACTATATATAAAATGCTTTCCAGGTGGCTCAGTGGTAAAGAATCCACCTAGCAAGCAGGTTCAACCCTGGGTCAGGAAGATCCGCTGGAGAAGGAAATGGCAACCCACTCCAGCATTCGTGCCTGGGAAGTCCCACAGACAGAGAGCCTGGTGGGCTACAGTTCATGGGGTCCCAAAAGAGTCGGACACAACTTAATGACTAAACAACAATGACAACAGTACATAAAACAGGTAAGAAAAAAGAATTACTGTATAGCACAGGGAACTCTACTCAACATTCTGTAACAACCTGCGTGGAAAAAGACCTGAAAAGGAACAGATATATGTATAATAGAATCACAAGAATCACTAAGAATCACTAAGACTAAGATTCTTTCATAAATCAGACAAGAATCCTATAGCAGTATAAACAGTGCTACTTTCCCTCTTCTTAGCACCTTGATAATCATCCATTTTATATCTCTGGGTTTCTAAAACCTACTTTATCATCGTATCTGCTCATATCATACAACAGGGTCTTCCACATAACAGGTATTCAAGAAATAGTTGTCCACAAATGAATAGTATCTTCAATATTGTCAATATATGGCAACTATTTTCTAATGGCTACTAAAATAGCATAAGTTCTGAGTCACAAGTGTTAGGACCAATATCTAAACTTGGATTTCTCTTCTCAATTACTTCTGCCTTTCCCATTGTTTATCTTCAAGATTTTCATACCAACAATACCAACCACATTCCCTGAGGCTACACAGCCTTGGAAGAACCCATCACAATAAATTAATCTTCAGAGTTGGACTCAAGAGGATACATTCAAATCACAAAGGTCAGATTTGTAATTATGATCAGTGAAGTAGACTTCAATGTGTCATGCATAATTTAAATGACTCAGTATATAATTTAAATGTTCAGTAGATATCAGCTGGAAAAACATCTTTTTCTGTATGGGAATAAAAATTAGACATGAGGAGACTGTCATATCTAGTGAAAGATTGACTATGAAATAACTACCATTTCCATACCCTGGTTATGAAGACTGTACCTGCCCACCTGTTGCCTTTGGCCTTGACAGGTTCAACTACTAATGTCATAAACCACTCTATGATTATGGCTTGGTCAGAATTCACACTGTCAGACTTCCTTAAAACCTAAAGGGGGTTGAAAAAGAAAATCTTGCTTTTTCCCTGGGAAGTTCTCAATGCTTAAAACAATTAAGAACACACCTGGAACAAAGGATTCCATCCAAGCTTTATCTCTTGTACATCAAGGGTACTTACTATCAATTTTTCTCAGCAGTACCCCACTCATCTCATCTCTACCCCTTGACCAGAACTGAAAAAATTCTCACACCACAGGCTCAGTCAGCTGCATGGGAGCAAGGAAATATTATTCATACGTTGCTTAAAACGTTGACTTAGGCAGAGTGGGAACAGTGAGTGAGCCTCATTTTCTTAATTTCATATTTAATTGAACATTATTAAAAGAACTGTTAAAGTTATGAATTCCATGTTCATATAAGGTTTAGGATGGGGTGGCTAAGGACACACATAAAAAGAGTTATTCTGATTCTTCTTTTCTTAGTAATAACATTTAACACTCAGATATGCTTTTCATCTCCATCACTCTTTACAAACATTAATTGTATAATTTCACTACCATTAACTGCAAAGAGAGTAAGACATGGCCCTATAATTTTGCAGCCACTTTGGAGCATTCATTGTGTCTTAAAATGATACACTACACTCCAGAGTCTATGTTTTAACTTGGTTTAAGAAAGGAATGAAGGAGGAAAAGAGATCCTATTTTAAAATAACAGAGATCTCAGAAGCCTACCTAGGATCCTAGAGAAATATCCTGAGATATGTGGATTTAGAACATAGAAGGCAGAAAAACATTGTGGGCACGGGGAGAAGGAGGCAACAGAGGATGAGACAGTTGGACGGCATCACAGACTCAGTGGACATGAGTTTGAACAAACTCTGGGAGATAGCAAAGGACAGGGAAGCCTGGCATGCTGCAGTCCACAGGGTCGCAAAGAGTCGGACACAACTTAGTGACTGAACAACAACAGAACATGAAATTGAAATAGCGAACTGAATGACACACCTAAATTTTGAAAAGTATTGTTATGCTAAGCACATAACAGTTTGTATTACAAACAAAAACAAAAAAGGAAAGGTTCCAAGTGCTTCCTAGCAGAGAAAAATTTCCTTCAAATTAAAAAAAAAATTGAATATAGTGTGTATACAGATTTAACATAAATAAAGGACATATTACCTGTTGTCATTGTTGGTAATACTTTTGCAGCTCACCTTCTACCTTGGAGTCATTTTTTGGGAAAGACTCTCCAAATAATAAAAATAGGTATCGGTTGTTAAATATATCCTACATGTGAGGCATCATGGTAAGTCTTCAAAAATGCTGTATCAACTCAGTTTCCCAACCTGCAAATTGAAGGAATTATCTAGAGTAGGAATCAGCAAACTACAGCCCATGGTCTAAATTCAGTTCAGTTCAGTTCAGTCACTCAGTCCTGTCCGACTCGTTGCGACCCCATGGACTGCAGCACACCAGGCCTCCCTGTCCATCACCAACTCCCAGAGCTTGCTCAAACTCATGACCATCAAGTCGGTGATACCCATCCAACCATCTTATCCTCTGTTGTCCCCTTCTCCTCCTGCCTTCAATCTTTCCCAGCATCAGGGTCTTTTCCACGAGTCAGTTCTTCGCGTCAGGTGGCCAAAGTATTGGAACTTCAGCTTCAGCATCAGTCCTTCCAATGAATATTCAGGACTGATTTTCTTTAGGATGGACTGGTTGGATCTCCTTGCAGTCCAAGGGACTCTCAAGAGTCTTCTCCAACACCACAGTTCAAAAGCATCAATCCTTTGGTGCTCAGTTTTCTTTATGGTCCAACTCTCACATCCATGCATGACTACTGGAAAAACCATAGCTTTGACTAAATACAAACATTATTTTTGTAAATGATGCTTTATTGGAACGTATCCATGCCAATTTATTTACAAATTGTCTTTGACTGCTTTCCCACTCCCAGTGTTCAGTTCAGTTCAGTTCAGTCACTCAGTCCTGTCCGACTCTTTGCAACCCCATGGACTGCAGCATGCCAGGCCTCCCTGTCCATCACCATCTCCCAGAGCTTGCTCAAACTCATGCCCATCAAGTCGGTGGTGCCAATCCAACCATCTTATCCTCTGTCATCCCCTCCTCCTCCTGTCTCAATCTTTGCCAGCATCAGGGTCTTTTCAGTTCTTCACATCAGGTAGTCAGTATTGGAACTTCAGCTTCAGCATCAGTCCTTCCAATGAATATTCAGGACTGATTTCCTTTAGGATGGACTGATTGGATCTCCTTGCAGTCCAAGGGACTCTCAAGTGTCTTCTCCAACACCACAGTTCACAGTCTTCTCTATTCCCAGGGTAGAGTTGAGTAATTGTGACCAAAACCACATGACTCATGAAGTTTAATATATTTATGATCTATTCTTTTACAGAAAAAGTTTGCCATCCTCTGATCTACAAGATGGCCTCAAAGGAACATCAAATACTAACATCCTATGCCTCTGACTCTGAATGGTAAGAAATCTTGTCTACTTTCACCATGGTCACGTGCTGCAACAAAAAGCACAAACAGTATAATATTGGTCTCTATTTGGCAATATATTGTTATGTAGACTCCCATATCCTGTTAGCTCTTCACAAAAATATTCTTCATGATTCTAATTCTAAAATAATTCACATATCAGCCCACTGTTGAGAGTTAACAACTTCAGTTAATCCAAATTTAAACTACATACTGTCGATCACATCAATATTAAATATTAAAAAACTACACTAATAAAAAAATTAAATTCTGTCACTTCTTCCTTCATTCGCTCAGTTCACTGCTTCTTTTCCATTTTCTCTGCTATCATCATTACCTGTTGCCACTTCACCTCATACTTGAATTATAACTTGACTGAGCACCATTCAGCTCAATCCTCCACATAAAGTAGGATTCGACACACCTGCAATCCAAGATTCATCTTTAGAAAAAAAATCTGTGCTAGGAATGTAGGGACTTTTCTTAAATGTTTTCATTGTCCAGAATTAGAAACAATGAAGAGTTATCCCATTTTTTTCATATCTTCTCATACACATGGTCAATCTTCACATGGGATATAAAAGGTAAAAATCAGTTAGAATGCATGATTGTGATGGGAATTTATGAGGCTTTAAACATTCTTTGGGATTGGAATGAAAACTGACCTTTTCCAGGCTTGTGGCCACTGCTGAGTTTTCCAAATTTGCTGACATATTAAGTGCAGCACTTTCACAGCATCATCTCTCAGGATTTGAAATAGCTCAACTGGAATTCCATCACCTCCACTAGCTCTGTTCGTAGTGATGCTTCCTAAGGCCCACTTGACTTCACATTCCAGGATGTCTGGCTCTAGGTGAGTGATGACACCATCATGATCATCTGGGTCATAAAGATCTTTTTTGTACAGTTCTTCTGTGTATTCTTGCCACCTCTTCTTAATATCTTCTGCTTCTGTTAGGTCCCTACCATTTCTGTCCTTTATCAAGCCCATCTTTGCATGAAATGTTCCCTTGATATCTCTAATTTTCTTGAAGAGATCTCTAGTCTTTCCCATTCTATTGTTTTCTTCTATTTCTTTGCATTGATCCCTGAGGAAGGCTTTCTTATCTCTCCTTGCTATTCTTTAGAACTCTGCATTCAAATGGGTATCTTTCCTTTTCTCTTTGCTTTTCACTCCTCTCCTTTTCACAGTTATTTGTAAGGCCTCCTCAAGAGCCATTTTGCTTTTTTGCATTGTTTTTTCTACATTGTTCGTACAATGTCACGAAACTCCATTCATAGTTCATCAGGCACTCTATCAGATCGAGTCCCTTAAATCTATCACTCACATCCACTATATAGTCATAAGGGATTTGATTTAGGTCATACCTGAATGGTCTAGTGGTTTCCCCCACTTTCTTCAATTTAAGTCTGAATTTGGCAATAAGGAATTCATGATCTGAGCCACAGTCAGCTCCTGGTCTTGTTTTTGCTGACTGTATAGAGTTTCTCCATCTTTGGCTGCAAAGAATATAATCAGTCTGATTTTGCTGTTGGCCATCCAGTGATGTCCATGTGTAGAGTGTTTTGTGTTGCTGGAAGAGGGTGTTTGCTATGACCAGTGCATTCTCTTGGCAAAACCCTATTAGCCTTTGCCCTGCTTCATTCTGTACTCCAAGGCCAAATTTGTCTGTTATTCCAGGTGTTTCTTAACTTCCTACTTTTGAATTCCAGTTCCCTATAATGAAAAGGACATCTTTTTTGGGTGTTAGTTCTAAAAGGTCTTTTAGGTCTTCAAAGAACTGTTCAACTTCAGCTTCTTCAGCGTTACTAGTTGGGGCATAGACTTGGATTACCGTGATATTGAATGGTTTGCCTTGGAAATGAACAGAGATCATTCTGTCGTTTTTGAGATTGCATCCAAGTACTGCATTTCAGAATCTTTTGCTGTCTATGATGGCTACTGCATTTCTTCTAAGGGATTCCTGCCCACAGTAGTAGATATGATGGTCATCTGAGTTAAATTCACCCATTCCAGTCCATTTTAGTTCGCTGATTCCTAGAATGTTGATGTTCACTCTTGCCATCTCCTGTTTGACCACTTCCAATATGCCTTGATTCATGGACCTAACATTCCAGGTTCCTATGCAATATTGTTCTTTACAGCATCAGACTTTACTTCTATCACCAGATTGAGATCCTGGAATACTAGACCATCTGACCTGTCTCTTGAGAAAAGCCTGTAAGCAGGTCAGGAAGCAACAGTTAGAATTGGACATGGAACAACAGACTGGTTCCAAATAGGAAAAGGAGTACATCAAGGCTGTATATTGTCACCCTGCTTATTTGACTTATATGCAGAGTACATCATGAGAAATGCTGGGCTGGAAGAAACACAAGCTGGAATCAAGATTGCCGGGAGAAATATCAAAAACCTCAGATATGCAGATGACACCACTCTTCTGGCAGAAAACAAAGAAGAACTAAAGAGCCTCTTGATGAAAGTGAAAGAGGAGAGTGAAAAAGTTGGCTTAAAGCTCAACATTCAGAAAACTAAGATCATGGCATCTGGTCCCATCACTTGGCACATAGATGGAGAAACAGTGGAAACAGTGGCTGACTTTATTTTGGGGGGCTCCAAAATCACTGCAGATGATGACTGCAGCCATGAAATTAAAAGACGCTTACTCCTTGGAGGGAAAGTTATGACCACCTAGATAGCATATTAAAGAGCAGAGACATTACTTTGTCAACAAAGGTCCGTCTAGTCAAGGCTATGGTTTTTCCAGTGGTGATGTTTGGATGTGAGAGTTGGACCATAAAGTAAGCTGAGCTCCAAAGAATTGATGCTTTTGAACTGTGGTGTTGGAGAAGACCCTTGAGAGTCCCTTGGACTGCAAGGAGATCCAACCAGTCCATCCTAAAGGAGATCAGTCCTGGGTGTTCACTGGAAGGACTGATGTTGAAGATGAAACTCCAATATTTTGGCCACCTGATGCAAAGTGCTGACTCATTTGAAAAGACCCTGATGCTGGGAAAGATTGAGGGCAGGAGAAGGGGACGACAGAGGATGAGATGGTTGGATGGCATCACCAACTCAATGGACATGAGTTTGGGTAAACTCCGGGAGTTGGTGATGGACAGTGAGGCCTGGCGCGCTGCAGTTCATGGAGTCACAAAGAGTTGGACACGACTGAGTGACTGACTGAACTGAAACATTCTTTATCGCTATACTTGTTTTAGAAAGTCCTTGGAATGTCTAAACTTCACATATAATTTGATTTCCTGTACAAGCTTGTGTTCTCAAAGAAAAATCACTCTGAAACACCAAAGCCACAGTATAGAGAGGACATGAATGCACTGTTAAAGAAAGCTGCCATGTTAGTTTCAGTATGTATGGGGTACAGTCTCAAAGACATATTTTTACCTTAGTAAAAAGACCAGGTGCTAGATTTTAGTACTATTCATGAGAACTTTCTTCTTCCTATTTACTCTAAAGTACTAATTGTTTCTTCAGTTGATTAAATCACTAACTTTTCTATCCAATTTATTAATAGCTTTCATTGGGTTCACTCTAAAGTACTCTAAGACAGACCCAGTAATCATCTAGATTCGGTTATTATTACAGCTCAAGCATGATTTTAATAAGTAAAAGTATCATCTTTATCTCTTTAAATATTAACTTTGGATAGTATCATCAAAATAATATTTAAATACCACCTTTATCCATCCAAGTGGAAGATTAACATTAGAAGGAAAGACTAGGAGAACTTCTCAAGTGGTCCAGTGGCTGAGATTTCATGCTCCCAAAGCAGGGGGCTCAGGTTCAAGCCTTGGCCAAGGAACTAGATCCCACATGCTGCAACTAAAGATTCTGCATGCCACAACTAAGACCCAACACAGCCAAATAAATAAGTAATTCTTTTTTTCAAAAAAGACTAAAAAAGAAATCCAAATTCTTACATGGAATTAAAATTACATTATTCTATACTCATACTAATTCTATACTAAATCTTCCTGCTAGTCTCCAGAAGTAGGCAACTGAACTGAAATACCTTCTTTAATGTAGTAGTTACAACTTCTGTCACACTGCTCATGTTTATCTTATTGTTGTCCATCTGGTCCTGAGATTTTCTTTATTGAAAGGTTTTTGATTATTGATCCAATCTCCTTACTCACTATTGGTCTGTTCAGATTTTATACTTCTTCATAGTTCAATCTTGGTAGGTTATAATTTTCTAAGAATTACTTAGAAATTACTTCTTCTAAGTTATCCAATTCATTGGTGTACCATTTTTCATAGTAGTTGTTTGTATTTGTACTTCTGTGGTATAGGTTATAATGTCTCCTCTTTCATTTATAACTTTATTTACTGGGGTCTTTCCTGTTTTTCTTTGTGTGTCTAGTGAGTTTTTTTGTTTGTTTCCAAAAATAAAAACTGAAAGAGAAAAACCAATATCATGTATTAACGCATATACATGGAATCTAGAAAAACGGTACTAACGAACCTGATAGAGAATGGACTTGTGGACACAGAGGAGGAAGGTGAGAGTGGGACACACTGGGAAAGTAGCCTTGATATACATACACTATCAAGTGTAAGTACAATAGTTAGTGGGAAACTGCCATATAATATAAGGAGCCCAGTCTGGCACTCTTGTGATAACCTAGAGGAGTGGGATCCAGGGAGGGAAGGGAGGGGAAGGAGGGAAGGGGCCTCTATATATATAATTATGACTACAGACTTCCCTGTAGCTCAAACAGTAAAGAATCCACCTGAGATGCAGGAGACAGGGTTCGATCCCTAGGTTGGGAATTTCCTCTGGAGAAGGGAATGGCAATCTACTGCAGTATTCTTGCCTGGAGAATTCCATGGACAGAGAAGCCTGGCAGGCTACAGTCTGTGGGGTCGCAAAGAGTTGGACACAACTGAGTGACTAACACACATAACACACACATAATTATGACTGATTCGCGTTGTTGTACAGCAGAAACCAACACAAAATTGTAAAGCAATTTTCTACCAATTAAATAAACAATTTTTTTGAAAAAATAAAGTCCTGACTTTAAAAACTTAAAAAACAGAAATCTTACTGGAGAGACCTACATGCTTCTTATTTTACCCTTGAAACATGAGGAGAATCTATACCACTTTTACAAGTTCTTATATTCTAATAAGTAGACTCCTTTCAGAAAAGGTAGGCTGTAAGCAATAACCTGTGTGTCAACATCAACCTGAAGTCCAAAAGCTCACAAAAAAGATACTGGAAAAGGTGAACACTTCTGCATCAGCAGCAAGTATAGCTCTTCTCAGTTAAAAACCCTGTGTTGTTCTGATAATAGAAGGAGATTGAAACCAGGAGGACACTGACAGAGGTCACGGTGGGAACAGAGAATCTTGTTCTTTTTTTTTTTATGTAAACCTTATTTAGAATGCACTCATAAGAACTAGTTTGCTGAAATATCAATTGCTCTGCTCTGTGCTTTACATACATTACCTCACTTAGTCCTCCTAGAGCCAAGGAGGTAGGACCTATTGTAGCCATATTTACACATGAGGCAACTTACATGAAGCACAGCAAGCAGTGGAGAACCAGCACTAAACAGGAGTCTTGATGATTCTTTAAACTAAGCTTGAGACTCTCTTAGTTTTGACACTCATGACATGTTTCAGATGTTAAAATTCAATAAAGCCTAAGATGCAAAAATTCAGATCACTGTTTGCCCCTTTTGTGTTCCTCCAGAACCCTAAAGCTTTCTATTTAAAATGGGGCCCTATAGCTGATTCATGTTGAAGTTTGACAGAAAACAACAAAATTCTGTAAAGCAATTATCCTTCAATTAAAAAATAAATAAAATTAAAAAAATAAAATGGGGCCTTGGAACTGACGAAAACACACATTTTACAAAAAGTGGGTAATCTACTGATATTTGACTCTTAAAAGCTAGCTTTAAAAGAGATCAGAGACAAGCCTATATTGCGTTTCTCTTGTTTCTTCTCCATGTGTGTTAGACTTCCTAGGTTAGAGCCACACCAACCTTTAGGAACACATGCGTGTAAGCCAAATTCACACAGACTGCACTAAACTATCTTGCTGACATAGGCTTTGAGGGATGTGGCAAAGGCAGAAAGAGCTGTTTCTGGGCCTTTGCAAAGAAAATTCAGAGCCAAGTTTGGAAGCATAATAATTGTTCTGCATAATAAAGTGAAAGGAAATTTTTTATTTTTAGAGAAGAATAGCGAAATGAAAGAGAAAGAGGAGGTTGAAATCACTGTAGGTACTTGTGTCTTAGGGAATACTCTTAAGGAACAGGAATGTCCAATACTTCCATACAAAGCATACATAGTACAGCAATATTAAATTTTCCCAACTCCCTAATTCTTCAGGAAAGTTAGCTTGACCCCACTAAACCACTAAATCACTTTTCCTTCCTTAGAAAAAGTAAGTGAAGGGATCAAAGAAAGAACAGAAACAGCCTTCCTCATTCTTTCAAAAGAATGGAACTTCCTGTTTTACAGACTAGAAGAAGTGCAGGAAGAGGATGAGAACTATGTCACCATCAAAGCAAGGAAAGAAAGCCACCCTGACGCCCAGTTAAGAAAGCTTGCAAACCTATGCCTTTGTTGTGGGTTGTTGTTTTTTTTTAACTCCAATACAGGAAATTAATGCCTATAGAAAAAGTGCAGAAATGTGTTCCTGGAACTTTCTAGAACCAGAGCAGCCAATCCCTAGTTCTGATCTAATTCTACCATTTATCTCCCTGAGAGGACCCTGAGAGCAAGGAGCTCAGCTAGTGGACACCAATGTTAAACTCCAGTTAACTTTTCAGTCCACATTTTCTACACGCCCACCCTCCTAATCTGATTCAGCATCAGGATTTGTGCAGGAGCTCAATTCTTTTGAACTTATTTACAAGTTTTATCATTATACTTACCCACATTATGCAAGCAGTTTGCAATCTCCCCTAATTCTCTGACTTTAATTATATAATTGAACAAGCCGAAAACTCATTTTTCCCAGGAAACATTAAACATTACCATCTTAATGAAATTCTTAATGAAATGGTCCACTATGCATGCAAATGACCGGTAGTGGCTGAGCCCCTAGCTTATCACTGGGCAAGGCACTAGAACAAATGCCCTTTCTTTCGTCAGTCGCCAGGAATGGCAACCCTCACCCGCACTTCTGGCTGGAATGATAATTTCACAAGACCAGAAGATGGGTCTCTGCCAGATGCATGGATATAATTAAGATGGTATGGAAAAGAGTTTAAATGAAGTAGGAATTGATCTTAACCTATACAAATCAAAACTTATTTTCAAAGTTGAACAAGCTCACTTAAACTTTTCTTGCCAATTAAACAAAAAAAAAAGTTATCAAGTGTCCTTTTCTCCAAAGACTAGAGGTCTGAGAGAGAAAATAGTTCTCTTCTCAACTAACTTTTCAGGACTGACAACAGTAACTGGCCAAGATAGAAGAAACTTAGGGGAATTAGGAAATTTGGAGTGAACTTTGGAGGACATTTTCAGCATAATTTATAGTTCTTCAAGTATCTGTTTCTTCTCAACTGCATTTTTCAAATGCTCTTGTTGCATAAAACCCAAATCTTATATACACCACACACTATCCACATGCCAAAGTCACTAGCTGCCAAAAGATAAACTGGAAGGAAAGCAGACCTATTCACACATTTGTTCAAATAACATGCACATCAATATCCTGTGTCACGTAGACACCAAATTAAAGTATTTAATAATAGCTATTATTTATATAACAAATTCCCAGTCCCCAAAACCTTGTCAAATCTTTGCATTGCCAGAAACATGTCAAAATGTCCAACACAGAATCTTACCCTAAACATTTATGGTATGTTAGAGAAAAGAATTTAATTGCTGCACTATGCATAGTACCCAGCTGAGTAACCATTACTTTACCTCCTTTCAAATTCTTCTGTTTTTCCACAGGAGTTAAAAGCAAGGGAAAATTATGTTTGTAAATTTAACAGCTTTATTAGAATATATTTCACAAATCATATAATTCACTCAAAGTATAGAATTCAACGGTTTGAGGTATATTACATTATAAATTTTTTAATTGTGGAAAAACTATACATCATAAAACTTGCCATTTTTAAATGTACAATGTCAGTGGCTTTCATTACATTCAAAGGTTGTGTAACCATCACCACCATCTATTTCCAAAACTTTTTCATCACTCCAAACAGAAACCCTACCACCATTAGGTAATAACTGCCCCTTCCTCCTCCCTGTAGACCCTAGAAACCTCTAATCTACTTTCTCTGTATGAAGTTGCCTATTTCGGACACATTATGGAAGTGCAATATCCTTTTGTGTCTGGCTTACTTCACTGAGCATACTGTCTTTAAGATTCGCTCATGCAGTAGCATGTCAAGATTTTATTCCTTTTTAAGGGTGAATAATATACCACATTTTTTTAATCCACTTATCTATAATCATGTTGATAATAGGTTTATTTTTTTTTAATAATTTAGATGCAGAGAACTGAGAGATCTCGTACCTCAATTCATAGCACTCCTTTGATGTAAGTCAGGATGCTTTTTGTTCATTTCCTGTTCAAAATCCAAGTGTTCATTTCATTTCTTCATCCCCAAGAATCTCTCCTCTAATGGGCACACGTACTCATGTGTTTGACATAGATCCTTAAATATGTACACAGGTTTGTAAAATACAGAACTGTGTGTTGTTTTAATTTATATAAATGTATCTAATTTTTATAAATGTCATTCTGTTTCTTTTTCACTCAACTCTATGTTTTTCAGATCTACGGGTATTACTGTGTCTAGTTAACTGTTAACTGTTTAATGAAATATGGCAGAAATTGATTAAGTGGTTTCATGTTATTATATCTTTTCCATTGAGTATGGTGACTCACAGGGTAATTTCTGTATATCTCAGTGAGCAGTAGACAAATCTCTTAATATCTCCAAGTCTAGTTTCTTCATTTATATGACGAGGGGGTTGCTCCACATCAGAGATCCTTAAAGGCAGTAATGTGACAAATGACTTAGGAAACTTCTCCAAAATAATGCGCCTAGCTCAACACTGCTAATCATCAGGGAAATAAAAATCAAAACCACAATGAGAATTCTCCAGGCCAAAATACTGGAGTGGGTAACCGTTCCCTTCTCCAGGGCATCTTCCCAACCCAAGGATCAAACCCAGGTCTCCCACATGGCAGACAGATTCTTTACCAGCTGAATCACCAGGGAAGCCCATAAAGACCACAAAGAAATGTTGGCAAGGATGTGGAGAAAAGGGAACCCTTGTACACTACTGATAGGAATGTAAATTGGTGAAGCCATTGTGGAAAACAATATGGAGGTTTCTAAAAAAAAAAAAAAAAAACTAAAAATAGAACTACTATATCCCACTTGTGCATATAGATCCAAAATAAACAAAAACACTACATCCAAAAACATAAATGTACCCCAATGTTCGTAGCAGCATTCTTTACAGTTGTCAAGATATGGAAGCAACCTAAGTGTCCATCAACAGATAAATGGATAGGGACTTCCCTGGCTATCCAGTGGTTAAGACTCCATGCTTCAAATGCAGGGTGGGCAGGTTTGATCCCTGGTAGAACAAATATCCCACATGCCACACAGCCAATAAATAAATAAATTTAAAATCCATGTTATTTAAAAAAAAAAAAAACAGATGAATGGATAAAGAAGATGAGGTATTTTATATGTATGTATATACACACACACATATACATACAATGGAATATCACTCAACCATAAAAAAGAACAAAATTCTGGCATTTGCAACAACATGGATGGACCTAGAAGGCATTATACTTAGTGAGATAAGTCAGACAGAGAAAGACAAATACTGTGTAATATCACTTATATGTGGAATCTAAAAAAATAAAGCAAACTGGTGAATAAAACCAAAAAGAAGCTGACTCACAGAGAACAAATTAGTGGTTACCAGAGGAAGGGGGAGGGACAACATAGGGACAGAGAAGTAGGAGGCACAAACTACTGGGTATAAGCTATAAGGATGTATTACACAACATTGGGAATATGGCCAATATTTTGTAATAACTATAAATGGAAAGTAACCTTTAAAAATTGTATAAAAACTTAAAAATTAGTTTAAAAACAAAATAAAATAATGTGTCTAACCCAACAGCAACCCTGGTATAAAAAAGTATTTGCAAAAAAATAATATTAACTCACCCAATGATTCTGATGTACATCCCTGGTTAAAACTCCTGAACAAGATGGATCTCAGAGGTCTCTTCCCTTTAACACACTAGGAATCTGTGACTATAGGGAAAATCTCTCAGCAAAGGTCCTACAGCAAACCAGAGGTGAGAATCTAGCAATAAAAATGATGTCTGTGTCCCAGCTCTCTATTTTCAAAATATAAAATCTATTTTAAAAGCATCTATGCTATTTTATTACTACCTTCCATAAATATATTCCAAGGATTAACTGCTCCCTGGTTAACACACCCTTCCACAACTCCTCAGGGCTCAATCCTTCCTTAGCTTAGATCATGCCCTCAGGTTCTTGTATTTGATAAAAGCTGAAAGAAGCTGGGAACATCTTTCATTTCTGTTCCCATCAGAAATTCGTGTAGCTCAATAGGGTCACCTCTGAATTTCTGCTTTTGCAATGAATACAGATCCGGTTTCTAGAGTCTGGTTTAAGAAGAAAATTCCTGTTCCTTTGTACACATTTAGGGCTGCTCTTGCCTCATCCTCCATGCCTTGTCCTGAATTTAATAATAAACACTAACCTTCCCAGTCTTCTCTTTCTTCTTTTTTTTTTTATTTTTGGACAGACAGAAAACAAAAGAATAAAAATTACTGTAATCCCACTGAGTGAAATAATTTTTCCTCCCAAATATCCCCTACCTAATTGTTTTCATCAGTTCAGGATGCTATAACAAAGTACTATAAACTGGGTAGCCTATAAACAGATGTTTCTTTTCTCACAGTTCTGGAGGCTGGAAATCCAAGATCAAGGTGCCAGTATGGTCGGGCTCTGGAGAGGGCCCCCTTCTGGGTTGCAAACTGTCTCATTACACTCTCAAGTGGCAGAGAGCAAGAGGAAGCAAGTTCCCTCATGACTCCTGAGGGCACTAATCCCATCATGCGGGCTCCCCCCTCATGTTAATCCTGATCACCTCCCAAACACCCCACCTCCCAGTACCATCACACTGGGGGACAGGGTTTCAACAAGTGAATCTGGCGGGGAGTGACACACACATTCAACGCTTAACTTTCTTACCTATTTCAGTTAGTTGTACCGTAATGGTCCTGTAACTCAGGCCCAGGACTTGACACTTGGTTCCTCTCCTCTTCTTACCTCCTCCGACCTCCAAATATATCCTGAATCTATCCTCATCCTTCTGTTTCCACTCCTACCACTGTAGGCCAAACGGCCATCATCTCTTACCCAGGTTTCTCATTTAGCCTCCTCAATAAACTGCTAAAGGAATGAAAAATATTGGCTGACAGAACCGGGAAACAAAAATACAGAGACTAGCTTGAA
Source organism: Okapia johnstoni (assembly GCA_024291935.2). Classification (NCBI taxonomy): domain Eukaryota; kingdom Metazoa; phylum Chordata; class Mammalia; order Artiodactyla; family Giraffidae; genus Okapia; species Okapia johnstoni. The sequence goes on along the minus strand of CM044316.1, from coordinate 57,659,748 downwards.
AAGTTAGGCTAAAACTAACAAGATTGAATTTAAATACAAATAAATAAAAGCCTCTACATTTACTTTCCAAAATTCCATAGCAGAAGTTACAAGATGTATAAAGGACTTGGGTGATTTATTTGACTGCAAGCTCAATTAAGAAAACAATGTGAGGTACCCAACTGAAAAAAAAAATTCTTATTACTTCAGCTGCATGAAAAAAAAATGCACAGTCCAGTACAAAGGGCAAAATATAATCCTTTGTGGTCACACACAATGCTTCATTTTGGGTATCAGATTTATATAGATAGAAAGATAGATAGATGGATAGATGAGTGAATAGATAGACGGATAGATAGAGGAACAGATGGATGGATGGATAGATAGAAAGACAGACAGATCTCTGTAGTTGATAGAGAAGGATTCTGAGTGGAGCTAAATTGGTTCACATGACCAACAGCTAAAAGAACAGGATAGAAAAGACTGAGAGTTTAAAAGGCACACCCACACTTGGAACACTCGAAGGCTTTGCCCCTGCCAAGAGGGTTAGTCTCCAACATCATAGCTCGAGAGGCAGCGGCAGACTCTGGTTCAAAATAAATCCTCCTCCTGTCCTTCAAAGCACAGCTGAAAGACCTCCTCCTCAGAAAAGCCTGCCCTGTTTAGCCTGTCTAAACAGCCCCAGTTACTCTCCACCACGGTACCGTTTCCTTCCCTTCCTTGAATTTGCTGCCGGCTAGAGTCATCCTGGTTTTATTAATAATTAGGTGTATGCCATGGAGTCACAAAGAGTCGGACACGACTGAAATGAACTGAACTGAACTAGACTGAGGTGTATGCTAAGTCCCAGATTCTAATGCACCATTTGTCAGAGCAGGAATTTTGTTTATTCTGTTCACCATAACATTCCGGACCCAGAAAAGTGTTTGGTACACAATAGGGGCTCAGAAAACATTCACAGACTAAAGGGATGAATGGATAAACGAATGCCTTCCTCCCCACAGTAGCTTCCAGCATTTGAAAGGGTCATGAAGAGTTGTTCTCAGGGAGACCTGGTTAAAGCATCCAGAGTGCCTGCTGGGAAAAGAGGATGCAGAGAGTTGAATTCATTATCTCCTGAGTCCTGGGGCATTTTCTTCACCTGATAGTTTTCATTCTGTGACTTGATCTGCAGCTCCATCACTACAGATTCCTTGGTTATTCCCTAGTCTCAGATTTGTCCTTGGATCAGAACTGATTTGGGGTTCTCGATGAGAGGAGCTCCTACTCTCCCTCTGGATTTAGCTAGGGTTCCCTGAAGTCTAGAACATTGTGACTTTTGACCTTCTTCATGCTATGTCATGTGGAGGTGTTAAGAGATCCAGACTCCAGCAGAGACCAAAATGAAGGCTCCAGAACGCTACTCCCACAGCCTGGCACGTTCCTACTGAAAAGCGAACTGAATCTAATAGGCAGATTTTGTCACCAGTCTTTACAAGGCTGCTTCAATGTACAGCCATTAAAATTATAATAGTGATCTCTGCCTACAGATCCCTACGTCAGGAAGAGCCCCTGGAGAAGGAAATGGCAACCCACTCCAGTATCCTTGCCTAGAGAATTCCATGGACAGAGGAGACTGGTGGGCTGCAGTCCTTGGGGTTGCACAGAGTTGTACACGACTGAGCAATTTCAATTTCTTTTCTGCCTACAGACATGCAAACCTACCAAAGGTATATTTTTAAACTAAAAAGCAGGTTGTTAATCAACTAGACTCCAACATAAAATAAAAATTTCTTATAAATTAAAAAAGTAAGTTAGAAAACAACGTGTTGAATATCATCCCATTTTTGTTGTAAAATAAAAAATATATAAAAAGCCTGGCAGGAAATATACCAAAATGTCAACTGTGTGATCACTTGGTAGGGGGAATATGATATCTTTACTGTCTTTTTTATAATTAAAAAATTGTAATTATGCGACAGTAATTATTAATTCTCATAATTTAAAAAATTACAGTTTAGGCTAAAAAGGTGGGTTTTTGCCAAAGAAAGTTGTCTGATCTTAGGCTTGAAACAAATAGGGAAGCCAGGGGAAGTAGTACAGAGCCTGCAGTAAACCCTTTTCCTGCTTTCTCTCCCTTAAGTCTTATAACCATTCCATGAAGTCATAGCCCCATTTTACAGCTTGGGAAACTGAGACTCAGGAAAGGTTAGTAATTGGATGAAGTCATATTATTTGGTAGAGATGATTTAACCCAGCTCTGCTTGATTCTGCACTGGTGCTTCTACAGTCAAAACACCCTGTCTCCCTCTAAACTGTTAAGTCTGAGGCTGGAGCAGAAGCAACAGTCCTTGGCTTTTGGTGGACTTAACATACGCTGAGTTTTTGCAAAGTTTTAGGTTTCTCTGTCCAGGATCAACACTGTTACTCATGGAATGGTGCATGGCATCGCTGACACCACCTGGGAGCTTATTAGAAATGACACATATCAGGACTAGCTGAGACCTACTGAATCAGAATCTGCCTTTTAACAAGATGCCAGGGTGATTCACCTGCATGTTACAATGGGAGAAGTGTGTCTCTAAAAAATGCTTCTCCAGTCCCACTCCCTGACTTGGTTGTTAGGGAAACCACCATCCCCAGCCTCTGCTCCCAATGTCCAATCTCTTTCAGTGAAGCAAAGTCCTCTATCAGACACACACAGAAGCCTTGGGGCCCAAGAGGAGAAAAACTATTTCCAAAGGCACTTTATGAATCAAAACAATGCCTGGCAATTCATGGTTTATATGTGTAAGCCTCAAACAGAGTTGGACCTGGTCCCTGTATGACAGCAGGAGCTGTGGGGTGTAGGTACCTGTTTAACAAGCTTGGGGTGGAGACCTGATTTGTAGCACTTGCCAATTTCCCATTTTCAATAGTCCCACCAGAGCCAATTCCAAGGCACCGAGGCAATGTCACTGAACGTGGAGCTGGGAAGGGATGCATGCAATTGGCTCATGCAAGTAGGCACCAGCTCCAGCACACCACTCAGCCTGAATGGAATTTTTCTGAGTCAAGATCCTTCATATAAGAAGGGAAGCCACAGGATTATTTCAGCTAATGAGGACATAATGTTTTATTGTTGGCTTCTACCACCATTTAAATTTATCCATCTCTAATTAGTTTTGGAAAACAGAAAATGACTCGCCAAATATACTCTGCAAACAGCCTGTCAGACCATAAAATTGTCTGTGCTGGCTGCTCTCTCAGCAAACAGAGGGAGTCTTGAGTCTGCAATAGAGAAGGATTGGGAAGCCTGGGCTCAGTCTCATGAATAAAACATTTTCAGTAGCTTCCAGGTGAGAGGAGAAAGGGGTTCGGGCAAAGCCTACACCATATATTTTCCCTAACTCTTCAGTATCTACTCTCGTCATTCATTTCTCAGTAAAGACAAGGTATAGCAGCTGTGTAGTTTTGAGTTAGGAAGATAGAAAGTTAGACATCTAAGGAGAAGCTGAGAAGAAGAAATCTAAGGAGAAGATCTGGGTTGACAGAGGAGAGGTAAGAATAGCATGGCTGATGGAAAACTGAGAACATAAAACTGAAGGAAATAAGAACTATTTGAAAAACACTGAGTAGGTCTGTCTGGCTAGAGGAGAAAGTTGTTAACTACTGTCCTCATTATTAGCCCCTACTTACTGAGCCCTTGACCATGTGCTGGGCTCTATGCTAGCATTTTAAGTCAATTATTTCATTGACTCATCACAGAAATCCTGTATCACCACCATCACCATCATTATCATTACCATCATCATCAACTCCACTTTACAGAGCAGGATATTGTGGTTTAAAGAGTTTAAGATATTTGCTCAAAGTCATACAGCTAGTAAGAAAGGGGAGGGCGCAGAACTCCAACCCACGTCTATCAGATGCTGAAGCCCATGCTATAAGCAGTGCCATTTATCATCTCTAAAAATGTGTGAGTGGTGGGGGGTGGAAAGGGAGATGTCTCTTTCAGGAAAAGGGTCCATGAAACCTCTCTGAGCAAGCAGAGAGAGAGAAGAAATGGAAAGGAAAGGGACCCCTGACACCCCTCCTAGGTCCTTAGGGCCGAGAGTAGAGTGCCTAAGAGCTAGCAGCCTCACCTACCACATCTACCCAGCTCAGACTACTCCTGAACGCCATGCTGAGTTCTGGAAAGGGCGTTTTCAGAGAAACACTGACAAATCAATGCATAAGCAGAGGGAAGTGACTAGAGGGTGGGAAGATTCAAAAGCTACCCTTGCTGGAAAGGAATCAGGCCAGGGAGGATGAAGAAACACATTTTTCAGAGGTTGCTGGCTGATCACAAAACCTAGTACCTCTTCCAAGACACACAGCTAGATCACATTTTCCAGCCATCTTTGCTGTTCAGTGCAGCCATGGACTGAGTTCTAGCCCACGGAATCTGGGAGTAAATGATGTAACACTCCTCCAGGCTTGGCCCCTAATAATCTCCCATGGGCCATTCTTCATGCTCTTTCTCCCTCCATGGTGAATGCAGAAGCCAACTGTTGAAGAAAGCAGAGCAACACAGTGAAAGGAGTCTGGTCTCTGAATTATTACTTGGAGATGAGCCTCCTACCAATCAAAAACACTGAATTAAATTCTGTGTGAGCAATAAATAAATTTGTATTTATTAACACTTTTTTAAAGACACCCTGCCAAAGCAACTGGAGAATACTCAGAGGTGGAAAGTGATCATGATATTTAACTTTCAAATATCTAATGAGCCACCATAAGTTAAAAGATTTCTTTGATGTTACTCCAAGCTAGGGAACTAAGACCAGGAGTAGTATCTGAAAGAAGATTGATCATAACCCATTATAAGGAAAACAACTCCTAAGAATCAGAGATGTCCACAGATCTGGCTCCTGCCCACTCTCCAGTGCCATGTCTCATCACTTTTCCCTGGCTACCCACCCTTTCTTCTGATCCATGAGCACCCTGAGCTCTTTCTTGCATCTGGGCCAGTATGCACGCACATTCTTCTGCCTCAAACACTCTTCCTGACTCCCCACAGGCCTTATTCATAGATTCATTTAACAACTATGTATTGTTGCATGCCCACTTCACATCAGGTACTGTTCTGGGTGCTTGGAAAACAGAAGTATTCCAAGAAAAACAAGTATTCCAAGCAAAACAGACAAAAATCACTGCACCTGTGGAACTTAAATTCTAACCATAGATCATCATTGTAAACAATGAACATAATAAATGAATAAGTGATCTAGCATGTTAGGGGATAGGTGCTCTGGAATAAAAATAGAGAGGTTCAGCAAGGGAAGGAGAATTAGGGGTTCTGGGCAAGAGGGGAAGATGGTAAGACAAGCTACCATTTTAAGTACAATGGACATGGTAATGGCCTCATGATGATGGACATGGTGAGCAAGGGGATGGCAGGCCTCACTGAGAAGTTGGATACTTGAGCCAAAACTTGAGGGAGGTGAGGAAATTTAGAGAATATTTGGGGGGAGAGTGTTTTAGGAGAGGGAACAGCTAGAGCAGAGACCCTGAGTGGGAACATCCTTGTGTGTTCAAAGAATAGCAACAGGGCCAGTGTGGCTGGAGTCGAGTGAGCAAGAGGTGATGTGGTGAGAGTGGGGATGAAAGAGGCAATAGAGACACCTCAGGCTTCAGGTTCCATATCACTTCCTCCAGGAGCCCTTTGTGAACCCCCAAATATTAACTATATTTCCACTCCTCAATTTCATGATTTTCTCTCACAGTACGTCTTTTATGACATTGTATTCATTTGCTAGACTGCCACAACAAACTACCACAGACCAGGAGGCCTAAAGGACAGAAATTTATCATCTCACAGTTGTGCAAAGAAGGGAAGGGGGCAGGGCACAAGCTCTGAAAGAATGGCATAGCCTGAGGACACAACATAAACTGATTAAAACCAAATGGGTCCAAGATGGCAGACAAATCAACTTCCACTAGACTTTGGGCCTCAGTATAGGCTCACTGTAATACATCAGCAAGCTAAATGACACACCCACAGGTGCCATGACAGTTTCAAGGCCAACCATAAAGGTCAAAATGTTGGCGGTGGCCCAATTCCTGGAAATCCCCACCCCTTCCCCAAAATAGCTGGAAAAATCCTCCCATTCATTAGCCTATGAAATTACTTACCCCTATAAGAACCAACAACCCTGTACACCCTGGTGTCATTCACACTTTCTGAGGTGGCCTACGCTTTGTCTGTAGAGCATGCTTCTCTCTAAATAAATTCACTTCTTGTCTATTACTCTGTCTCCCACTGAATTCGTTCTACAATGAGACATCAAGAACCTGAGCTTCATTAAGTTCTGAGACCTTATGTGATCTCAGTTAAAAGGCTATGGGTTCAAGTTCCAGTCTGGGTTTTGGCTAGGTACCAGTACCAATCTAAGTTACATGATTTCAGCACCAAGGTGGAAGCAGTGTTCATTCCTTCTGAAACGGAGAGGGGAGCATCTCTTCCAGGCCTCTCTCCTTGGCTTGTAGATGACCATCTTCTCCTTATCTCTTCACAATCTATTCCCTCTACTTATATCTCAATGTCCAGATTTTCCTGTTTTATAAGGACATTGCTCATCTCAAATTAGGGCCCACCCTAATGATCTCATTTTAACTTGATTTTCTCTGTGAAGAGCCTGTCTTCCAATAAGGTCACATTCTAAGGTACTAGGGATTAGAATTTCAACATAAGCATTTTGGAGAAGACAATTCAACTCAAAACAGACCATGTAAGTTGTAATTATGTCAGGCGAGTGTAATCTCCTCGGTTCTGTCTCGGCACAACAAAGATTTGAAGTGATGGACATTAAAGCCCTCAGCACGTCACAGCTCTTGGACAGACCGTGTTATAGCTCTCGGGTCTCGAACAGACTGTGTTATAGCTCTTAGACAGATCAGTGTTACAGCTCCGTGTTACAGTTCAGTTTTAGTTAGAAAATAGCAGGAAAATACATCCTCGAGGCATGAGGGCATGCCAACCCAAAGACGTGAAGAGAAGAGGGAGCCCCGGCCCTTTGGCTCCTCTTTTTATATGTTTTTTCCTCCCCCTGGGCCTGCCCTATGTAAACTGGGCTAGCCAGGAGTGCTGTTTGTTCTACCTGAGGTCCTCACTCCGTTCCTCGGAGCCTCCTTTGACCTTCCTTTGTTCTATTTTCGCAGGCTTTTTCCTTCCTTGTCTTTTAGCCACCGCCATTTTGGACTCCTGTTTCCTAGTCTAACTACATAACATACCCATGCACTTAATTCTTTTGTGTCTATAACCCCTACTTTGCTGTAGGTGCTGCCAGGGCAGGATCTAGTCAATTTCAGTTATCTCACTGCACCCAGCACTTAGCTCACTGCCTGTCAGGTATTCAGCTACTACTTGGTGCTTAATTAATATTTGTTGATCAAGTGAATGGCTGTTGGAATGAGCTGCCTCCAGAGGCAGAGGTTGTCTGACCCTGGAGCTGTTGGGATCAAGATTTGGTTGTCACGTGGTGGTGATTCAGCCATCACAGGGCGAGGGGAGACAGAGTAAACTCGAAAATCCTTTTCCACCCTGAAAGTCTATAATTCCCTGGCATTCCTGAAACAAAGCCCTAAGTTCATTTTGTTCTGCTGCAAACAGGCTGAACAACCTCCTCTTGTCCTTCAGTTCTGCAGAGTTCTTTCTTTCCATTTAAAATCCTCCTCCCTCAGGGCTGCCTCTCAGGGCTGTGCTGTGCTCTGTTGACAAATTAGAAACCCTATTGAGTTTCCAGCTTGATACTGCCCCGTTGGTCGTTTGAAAGAACTACCAGGTAATAATTCCTGTAGTTTTAATAAAGCTGGGTTTACTCAACCCTCTTCTCTCCCCCACCCCCTTGCAATCTCCTTAACACAGCCAGTTGACTATGAAAGGACACTGCATAGTAAGTATAAATCTTCTGGACAGAGACCAATAAAGCATCCAAAGTTTCATTTGGAGAAATGCATAGCAAAACAGCAAAGAGAGCTAAGCTGTGTTGTAGACTTTGTCTCTACTTGCTGCTCAGATGCTGATTTATGGTGGAATTTCAGGGATGAGATTTAACCTCTCTGGTTGCCTCATCTATAAGTCGAAGATAACACTAATGGGGTTTGCATCATAACACAGGGATATCAACACTATGAGGGCTTACAAGCATTATTCTAATGTGAAATGTTTTATTAGAACCTAATGATACAGATTTCTTATCATCACCTGAAAGCCCTGTAAATCCTGGTTCCTGACTCTCCCTTCTCCAGCTAGTTATGTATTAGTTCCTTAAACACACAACTCCTTTCCTGCCCTGGGACCTCTCTCCTCCAGGAATATTTTCCCTCTCAACATCTACCATTTACAGATGCTCTTTCCCCTTAGTTCTCAGCTGAAACCTTGCTTTCAAAGAAAAACTTTTCTTTTTTTCTCAGTCCTGCCTACAATGGATGCCCCTTCCCCACTCACTCACTATTAAGCTCACTCTCATCGCTATCTGATTTCTCTATAGCACTGGCATTGGCCACTGCTGCGAAGAGCTAAGCTGACTCATTGGTAAAAACCCTGATGCTGGGAAAGACAAGGCAAAAGGAGAAGGGGGAGGCATAAGATGAGATGGTTAGATATGAATTGGAGAAAACTGGGAGATAGTGGAGGACAGAGGAGCCTGGCTTGCTGCAGTCCATGGGACACGACTTAGCAATTGGACAACATTTCATTCACCCTAGTCACTTGCTTGTCTGTTTCACCAGATCAAAGGACCATGCCTCCCTCACTCACGAACCCCATTACTCAAGTGGTTCAATAAATATTTGTTGAGCGCATGAACAGATTCATTTCTAACAGTGGACAACTGAAAACAACACAGGAAGGGTGAGGCAAAGGAACTCCAGGTAGGTGCATGAGTTAGAAAGAACCTAGTCTTCCTCCTGAATCTCTCCTTTACTCTCACAACACTTGTGACAACAAACGTGTAGCGTTTTCCCCACTAAGCCATTGTCTATGACACCAGCTGGATGACCCTACAATTGAACACGATTCAGACACTGTCTTCCTGAAGATGGCATCAGATCCCACAGGTTAAGGGCTCAGCCCCATGAGACTACCCCTACTTCAGATGCCAATGGCAAGAAGCAGGTCCCCAGGCTACCCACAACTTCTGTCCAACCTGGCTACAAATCATAGATTCTCACGACCTCTTTCCTTTTGGATTCAATTATTTGCTAAAGCAGATCTCGGAACTGACGGAAACACTCATTTACCAGCTTATTATGTATAAAGGATATGATAAGTGATACAGATGAACAGCCAGACAAAGAGATACACAGGGAGAGGTCTGTAGGAATTTCTAGCGCAGGAGCTTCTGTTCCCATGGAGGTGGGATGCGTCACCCTCAAAGTATGTAGATGCATTCACCCACCTGGAAATTCTCTGAATCCCATACTATTGGAAGTTTGTGAAGGCTGCCTCATGTAGGCATGATCAATTATTAGAGAGGTGGTGGGTGTGGCTGAAAATTCTAAGCTTCTAATCATGGGCTTGGTCTTTCTGGTGACTAGCTCCCATCCATAAGCCATCTAGGAGTCCACTCAGAGTTGCCTCATTAGAGCAAAAGACACTCCTAACACCCTGGAAATGCCAAGGGATTTAGGTCTCCTGAGTTGGGTAAGTGAAAGTGTTAGTCTCTCAGTTGTGTCCGACTCTTTGTGACCATATGGACTGTAGTCAGCCAGGCTTCTCTGTCCATGGGATTCTTCAGGCAAGAATACTGGAGTGGGTTGTCATACTCTCCTCCAGGGGATCATCCCAACCCTGGGATCGAACCTGATCAACTATCAGAACAAAAGATACTTCTAGGGCTCTTAGCACTTAGGAAATTAGAAGGGTTTCAGAAGTTCTGCATCAGGAATGGGGGACAAAGACGAATGTATGTATTTTCTATTGTCTCACAATGTACTTAATAAAACTCTCTAGAGCCATCCAAAATCATCACTGAGAAGATTATGTAGTGCTGCTTGTTCAGCAATTACAGTTTGTTTTAGATCACAAAACTAGGCACACTGTTGGATGGTCCGCAGACAGGAGGCAAATATTTGCTCACAGGTGTATATGGAATGAACTTCTTTTTCATACATTTCTAGAGTCAGCCGGGCCATGGTGAAGTGGTGAAGTGAGGGCTGTGGCATGACTTTTTGAGCCCCTATAAACTCACCTATGGAGTTAAGTATCAGGAGTGGGGCTGCACCCCACATACCTGCAAGGAGGTGATGCCCCAGAGAGCAGGGGAAAGTCAAGGTGTGGCTACTGATTAAGAGAGGGAATATCACTTCCCTGGCCAAGAATGACACCAACAGTTACTACATCAGTAAAGATCTCTCCTATCCATAACATATCTTTCTCTGTTTTTAAGGCCACTGTACCTCCAAAGCCTCATTCGACCCTCGAAACTCCTCTTGTGAGGTCCTTGGCTATCATACACATATTACAGAATACACTTGGGCATTTGGAGAGCTTAGCCTCCTCATTCTTACCTTAAAAGTAGGGATATCTATGGCACTGGACTGGGAGTCAGCAAACCCAGGTTTAAAACCTGATTATGGACTTCCGTGGTGGTCTTCACTGCAAGCAGAACAAACTTAGAACATCCTGATAGCTTAGCCAAAGGGCTCAGTTATTTGGGGATGGGCATAGAATAATGCCTCTGGGGAAGAAAACCTCACCATGAATTTACTTACCCAGGCCATGTGAGATGGAATCTCATCACCATACTGGAATGGTTACAGTGATATGAAGGCAAAACTACCAAGGCACATGAAGTGCCTGATTATAAAGACCAACAGGATGGTTCAAGTGTTCCCAAGCTTTCCTCCCTTGCAACAGAGATGATAGATGACACTAACATGTATAATACACCTTAATGTCAATCCTCTGGGTCACACACAGTTCCTAGGCACTAACTGGTAAGACTTTCTTACCTGGCCAGGGCAGCACCTTACAACACAACAAAGCCAGAAGGTGAGCAAGTAAATAACTGAAAGACTTAAATATTTTCATAGTTATTAGCATGGGAAGCAGTTTTGCACAGTAGCTAAGACACAGTCTGTAGTGAAAACACATGGCTTCAAAGATTGGTTCTAACCCTTTCTAACTATGTGACCTTTAACAAGCTGATCTACCTCTCTGAGCCTCCATTTTTATAAACTGGGGATAGCAACACCCATCTCATAGAGTCCCAGGAAGGACAAATAAGAGAACACATACAAAGTTCTTTGCAACAGACTTGGCACATAGCATGTACTCAGCGTTAGCTAAGAATGGTAGCAGTAGTGCCACTAAAAACAACTTGATAAATGCTCCAAAAATGACCACTCCACATGAAACAAGCTGGTTCTAAGTGACTTTGTTCTAAGAGCTTTACTCCCAAAGAGTTGAGAATTAGACAGTTGGTATAACGAAGTTCAGGAAGAAGCTGGATCATTCCATCAGGAATCTTGCCAATTTCTACTGCGTTCCCTCATTGAGAACTAGAACCCCATGGAGGCAGAAAAGGAGAAACAGTCAGAGAACCCCTAAAGAGATGAGATGATAAATCAGGGGAGAGAACTTGGCATGCCCAACAAAGCAAAACATACCTACAAATGTCTCTGGAAGGTCCCTGAAAGGAGGAAGGGTTTGGCCTTGAAGTACAGGTAAGATTTGGGTGGGAGGGGAGGAGAGAGGCAAGACAGAGCCAGACATACAAGAAAAGGATGGACACATGGCCGAAGCAGAGAGTTTGTGCCAGAGAGCTGTGAGCAAGGCCCCCTGCCCTCTTCTCCTTGCCTCTTCCATCCTCCTTTGTCTGTCCCAAAATAACTCAGCCCTTTGGCTAAGCTATCAGGATGTTCTAAGTTGGTTTTGCTTGCAGTGTTTCTCCAGCTAGCTAATTAAACATAGCACATTTAATTGAATCATAGTGAAACCCACAGCTGATGTCTCTACACCCGGAGGGAAAAGGCGGAGTGTGATGGAAACCAACTGTGTTTTACTGGTGCGAGCTAGAATGCTGCCGGTGTTTTCAAAGCTCAGCATAAAAGGCATGATATTTGAGGCAATATCATGTACAGATTAGAGTAATCACCCCAACAAGGGAAGAGAAGATATCCCTTTTATACAACAACAGTTCAGTAAATTTTGTTTAGCTTGCGTAGGATACAGTTAATTACAGTAATTTATCAAAGTGGCATAAGGTGGTATTCACACACACAAAGAGTACTTTCCCACAGTGGAAAATCCTTAGTTTTATAGAAGCTGAAGCTAGTACTAATTGAATTTTCACTTGGGTAGATAAAAATCTTTAACAACTCCAGAATAACTAAATGCTCTTTGCTCAGTGATGTGGATCGGGATGATTTACAACACCTTTCACACAATCATGCTAATTTTGCTTTCATATGATTAATTAAAACAATATGTTCATTCTTCCTAAAGTGGAATTAGGGCACCCAAGGAGCTGGCTTCTATAGCCAACTTCCCTACCCAGGAATAGAAGCAGTGTTCACACATTGTCTTCACGGAAGTGTCAACACCATGGGGCCTTGATGAAGACTTTGTCAAGTCCAACTTCGCTCTTTGGAGGGCAGCAGAGGTGAGTCTGATGGGCAGAGAGAGGCTTCTAGAACTTCAGATCTGAAAAGGACTTTCAAGGCAATCTTGTGAAAAGCCATCACTTCACAGATGAGAAAAGCTTGGAGAGACTAACAAGTTGTCCCCAACTTACAAGGCCCCATTTCTGGTAGAACTGATATCAGTATCCATCCACCCTGAGGTTTAAACCAGTCGCCTGGAGAAAGAGCACTGGACTAGGAGTCAGTAAACCCAGGTTTAAGACCCGATTATGGACTTCCGTGGTGGTCTTCACTGCAAGCAGAACCAACTTAGAACATCCTGATAGCTTAGCCAAAGGGCTGAGTTATTTTGGGATGGGCAAAGGAGGATGGAAGAAGCAAGGAGAAGAGGGCAGTAGTTAAGAATCCGTCTGCCAGTGCAAGGGACACGGGTTCGATAACCGGTCCAGGAAGATTCCATATGCCTTGGAGCAACTAAGCCCATGCTCTGCAACAAGAGAAGCCACTGCAGTGAGAAGCCTGTGCACCACAGCTAGAGAGTAGCCCCTGCTTGCCACAACTAGAGAAAGCTGAGTGCAGAAACGAAGACCCAGTGCAGCCAAAAATATAAATAAAAAAAAATTAAAAGAAAATAAAAAGACCTGATTCTGCTGCTGACTCTCTGTGAGACCTTGCAAGCAGGGTCTCTCACCTTGCTCCTCAAGGAATTGGGAAAATGATAGCAGTTGCACCATCAATTTCCCAACATAAGAAGCTATGAGACAGATGAAGTTTATTACAGGGGCTCTTCCATTTCTAACCCCCACTTTCCCCTGAATTTCCCAGACTCCGCTGCTTTATTACCCTCTGATCCTTAGAATTCTCAAAAGGGGCTCTCACTTGTTTTCCCAACTGGGAAAGCTGAAGGCTGGGGGACTTTCGACCAGGCAGCTACTTAGTGGCAAAATGCTTTGGAACCCACCACCACCTCCCTATGCGGCTTCCTTCCTGTGCCCATTCCCTTAGAACCCTACCCTCTGTCGTGGATGACAGTGGATGGCAACTCTGTTAGGTGACAATCCTAAACCCTGAGGGAGCCCTACTCATCCTGAAGCTTTGGTTCACCTCACAAGAGACTCTTTTTAATCAGGACCCCTGGTGTTAGACTCCAGTTGTTAAGCAGTGAAAGACAGAAAAGACATCCAGCACCTTCACTTTACAGATGGGAAAACTGAGGCCCAGAGGAAAAGAAAGTGTCATTTACTAAGCACCTCTGATATATCGGACATCACTCCAGGGGCTTTCTCGGGTGATCACATTTCATTCAAGGGCACAAAGAATGTATGACTTATCCAAGGGCGTCTGGCTGCTAAGCAGTTAATCAAGACTCACTCAGGACTGCTCTGTTTTCCATGCAAACAGTCTCCAAAACTTTCTCCCTACCATTTATGGAGCATTTTATGTGTTGAGTGTGAACTGTTTTATATGTACTAACCTGTTTTATACTTCAAATGAACCTCTACAGGCGACACTACTATTCCGCCTGCTTTAGAGATGAGGAAAAGGAAGCAGAGAGGTGAAGTCACCTGGCTAAACTCACACAGCCAACAAAGCCAAAGACAGATGTGAATTCAGGCAGTGTGTCTCCAGAGCCCAAAATCTGAACCTCTGCACTCAACGGCCACCTCTAATGCACTGCCTCTCCTTAGATTTCTGTTAGGGCTGCAAGGCCTCTAGTGTTTGGATCACTGCTCTCTATGCGAGCGTAAAATAAAATCAATTAGGAGGCGCCAAGTACAGGCGTCACACGCCTTCAAACTGATAGCACAAAGACTTCAAATGGTCCTTCAAGAGTTCTTGCTTCCCTCAAGGGGTCACTGGTTCTGGCTCCACGGGTGCCATTAGCATAATGACAACCCTGCCAGCAGCCTCAACCCCGGGGCTGCCTGGGTCTGAGTGAGTGGCTGCCTCCCAAGGCCTCCCTTCAGCTTCACGCTCCACTGGAGAGCGCAGACAGCCGCGTTCATCCACCCCGGCAGCCTGGAAAGCCACTCAGCAGCTGCGTGCCCCCACCCTGAGGCCAGTCCACCAGGAAGACCTGTGGGTTTCTCCAAGCTGGCCTGTCATTCAAAAGGATGGAAAGCAAAAAAATAAAAAACATGGATGACATGGGATAGTACAGTAGGAAAAATGGGGGTTTTATCCAGATGAAAACAATTCATTCCGTGCTCACTTCGGCAGTACATATATTAATATTGGAAGGATACAGAGAGATGAGCACAGCCCCTGCGTAAGGATGACATGCAAATTTATAAAGTGGTTCATATTTTTAAGAACCTACTATATAGCACAGGAAACTCTACTCAATATTCTGTGATAAACTATATGAGAAAAGAATCTAAAAAAGAATGAATATATGTACATGTATTATATAATAAAATCACTCTGCTATACACCTGAAGCCAACACAACATTGTAAATCAAGTACACTCCAATAAAAAATTTTTTTAATTCATTCTTTCAAGGTTCTTATTATCACAATTTCTCACCTTCCCAAACTCAATACCTCTAAGCAAAGGTTCTACAATTACTGTTGTTGCTACTCAGACCCTAAGTCGTGTCCGACTCTTTGTGACCCCATTGACTGCAGCACACCAGGCTTCTCTGACCTCCACTATCTCCTGGAGTTTGCTCAAATTCATGTACATTGAGTCAGTGATGCTATCTCACCATTTTGTCCCTCTGCCTCCCCTTTCTCCTTTTGCCTTCAACATTTCCCAGCATCAGGGTCTTTTCCAATGAGTTGGCTCAGTTCTTTACATCAGGTGGCCAACCTCAATGCTATAGAGAAACAGATAAGATTGAGAGTGAGCTTAGTACTGAGTGAGTGGAGAAGGGACATCCATGTAGGCAGGATGTATTGGCTGGAGCATCTGGAGGCACATAGGTGGTGGCAGCCCCAGACTATCCAGGATCCCAGAGCTCAAACAGCATTAGAGTTCGTCCTTGTTCAACACTGGATTTCATCTTGGCTTCAGTCTATGAGCTATCCTTCTAATCTCTTCGGGGACATTGTTTCTGGGATCAGTTCCTACAGCCTATGACTCATGGGACAAGATGGTCAACTCTTCTACCTCCATCTTCAATTCAAAAAATTCCAAGGAATTTTCATGCCTTTTCCAGTGGCTAGGGAAGTAGGGTCTATTTTTGGCTATCCCATCAGAACCACGTAGGATCTTACAAAAAACAAAAGGATGCATTGTGGTAGAACACCCCATATGGGTGTGTTCATATGGGAACCAGTGTGTTATGACAAAGTCCCTTTAAACAGTGTATATTACCTGTCTACCTAGGTAGAGCAATAATATTCAATATACACACATGCTATTCAAGAAGCAATAGAAATGAACCATAAGTTGTGTATGCTTTGCAGAAATTAAATTTTTATTTTCTTTTATCCTCCCCAGTGCCCAGCACAGATTAGTCACTCTAAGAAGGATTTGTGAAGTGACTAATAGCTTAGCTCTGGGATCAAATTATGTCACTGTATTACTTAGGATTATGCTTCAGTTTCCCTGATAGTTCAGTTGGTAAAGAACCCACCTGCAATGCAGGACACCCCAGTTCAATTCCTGGGTCAGGAAGATCCACTGGAGAAGGGATACATTACCCACTCTAGTATTCTTGGGCTTCTCTTGTGGCTCCGTTGGTAAAGAATCTGCCTGCAATGCAGGAGACCTGGGTTCAATCCCTGAGTTGGGAAGATTCCCTGGAGAAGAGAAAGACTACCCACTCCAGTATTCTGGCCTGGAGAAGTCCGTAGACTGTATAGTCCATGGGGTCCCAAAGAATTGGACACGACTGAGCGACTTTCACTTTTCAGCTTTAAAAAATAACCACCAAATCTTAGTGACTTAGCGCAGGTCTAAGTCTCGCTCACACAAAGTCCATCGCAGTACAGGTGACTGTTCAAGGCAACTGTCCTCAGAAGATACTCAGCGACTTCACCATCTTGCAGTGTACCATCTGTAACACAGGGCCCCTCAGTCAACATGCAGAAGAGAGTTCATGGGGAAGAGGCAACGTGGGGGGTGTCTCATACTGACAATTAAGTCCTTCACTCCACAAGGGACCCATATCATTCTGCTCACGGCACATTGTCTAGACCCAGTTACCAGCCCCACCTACTGCAAAAAAAATTGGGAGAATATCATCTTTCACATGCCTGGAAGGAGAGGAAAACTAGGTGTGAGCTCTATTAATGGCTGTCACCATCAAAATCAGTTAAGATAAGATTACATTCTATAAAAATTATACCCAAAATTTTAAATTTAAGAAGTTCCAAAGAGAAGAAAGTAGCCTAAAGACTATTAATATGGCTTTCCTACTACTCCATCACTGAGCTCCATTCCCCACATTTCTGACTAAACCCATATTACAGCCCAGCAGAGACTAATTCCATTTGAAATTTCAAAGTTTATTTATTTTGCACACTCCACTATTAGACAGAAATGACCTTCAAAATCCAATTGAGCATACAATCTTACTAGAGGCAATTGACAGTTCTTTGCAAAAGCCTTTAAAAAAAATATGCCTACTTTTTGACCCTGTAATTCCACTTCTGTGATTTAACCTGAGGAAATAAGCATGGATATGCACACAGATTTAGCTACAAGGATGTCCCTTGCAGCCTACTTGAAACAGGGAAAAGGAAGAATTAACCTAAATGCCAGCACGAATGTTGGTTAAATAAATTAAAGTACGTCCTCACGCCAGAATACTAAGTACCCATTAATAATCATACTGTGAAGGTGTGCTCATTAATGTGAAAAGAAATTTGTGGTACATTAAATGGGGTGGGGGAAGCAGGTTATCAAATGGTATGTACACTGTATATATCTGGGAAATACTCTAGAAGAAAATATCTCAAGGAATTAATAATGCTTGCTTCTGTGTGGGTGAGATTATAGGTGTTTTCATTTTCTCTTTTTGGCTAGACTATTATTTAATCCTATTATGAGTACTGCCATTGAAGTAAGAAAAACAAGGTAGTTAAATTACAAATAAATAATATCCTTGAGCTTATCACACAGTCACTGCTCATAATGGGGCCTTTATCTTAGAAATTGACTGCAGGCGATTAGGTTCTTTTTAGTCTTTGCTGTTCACAGTCAGTATCAATGACAATAAGAGCAGGGCAATTTCTGGGAGACAGCACTTCCCAGTTTATAAGACTTTTCCTATTCAGAAGGCTCCGACAACTGCATAGGAAGGTAGCAAAGGCCTTGCTATCCCACTTCACAGCTAAGGCTCATGACTTAATGCTTATCTGCCTAAGCGTGGAGTCCACACAAGAATCCAGGCCGCTTCCAGGCCATGGCACTGTCCCATCCCAGGGAACATCACTGTGTTCCAGAAGTGCTGCTCACATAGAATATAAATGAAAAGTGCCCCCTGGAGGTGTGGACTATCCAGTCCTGCTCAGACCCTTACCGGAGAGCTGTTCGTGCTCCTATGCTAATGAGCCAGCCTGTGGCCACAGTGGGTTACAGGTGAAAAAGCAACTTAGTGTTCAACAGGTATTTATTGAGCACCCCTACAAGTCAGTGCTGTGCGGATGCTTGAAACTAAGTTTATCTTTTAGGCAATGCGAAGACATTTGAGGGTCCTAAACAGTAGAATCATACAAGCAGAGCTGTGTTTTAGAAAGAACATTCTGATAGAAATGAGTCAGTGAAAGTCAGCAAGACCGCAGAGGCAGTTAGGAGGCTGCTGCAATCATCTGGACAGGAGGAAATAAATGCCTCAAGTAAGGCAGAGGTATCTGAGTGACAGATAGCATCAACATCATCACTATTTTGATAAGATTAGTAGGAGCTACTGTTTACTGAGCACCTATCATGTGTCATATGCTATGCTAGTGATTTACATAGTGAACCCATTCAACCTTCAAACTAATCCCATGCAGTAAGCATTATTATTATCCTTTCTCTGAGGTAAGGGTTCAGAAGAGTTAGGTCACCTGCCCAAGGTCACATAGCTGGTATGTGGCAATGATCCCAACTTGGGCCCATGTAACCTCAAAGCTCATCCTCTGAGCCACTGTGCTAAAATGAGTAAAAGAGGGTGGATGGCAAAACGGATGATACTGATGACAAAGGGGCATCATGAGTTCATTTCCAGAAACGTGGAATGCCACAGAATGTCCAGATGGATGAATCCAAGCGATGTGCAGAAAGGCTAGGACTGAGGCTGAAGCTTTGGAGGCCATTGGCGTGTAGGTGAAAGCTGGTGCCCTAGGAATAAACAGCTCACGGGGAGAGTGCACAGAGCTTGTTGCCCCAAATGGAAGCCTGGGGAACCTCAAACTTTAAAGGCCAGGAAAGCTTCTTTGAAAAAGCAAAACACAATCAAGGCAGGAGCAAAATCAGAAAAGAATAGCACCAAGGAAACAATGAGTGAAATGGTTCCAAAAATCATACTAAGCCCACACTAGACTTAGTGGTATCAAATGTTACATTCCCAACAATAGGGACTGATACTTTTGAGCACTGATTCAATGGTACTAATCTGAGTGCTTTATGTATATTAGTTCATTTAATCTTAACCACCTTTCCATAGATAGACATTATCCCCACTCTCAAATAAGAAAACTGTCCTGTCTCAGGTCCTATGGCTTACATGCAATGGAGCAGAGATTCAAAGCCAGGCAGTCAAACTCTACAGACAACACCCATGGCCTCTATACTGTCTGGCCCTAGAGCAGGCATTCATGGTCTCTACATTATCTTGTCTTCCTCAGTAATGTCTAACATTTTTGAACACTCAGTATATGCCAGGCACTGTTCTATATACTAACTCAATCTTATTACAATAACCTTATTAGGTGGGTACCATTATTATCCCTATAGTACATATGGCAAACTGAAATCACAGAGCAGCTTCCCAGAATCACAGCTGGTAGAACCATAAAGGTATAGTAGACCCATCCATCAGGAAATTAAAGAATTATCAATCAGTATGGGGTAGGTGAAGGCAAGTTGGCAGGAGTCCTAACCACAGTGAAATGTAGAAATGAAAAGTTAGAGTACAATGGGAACTAAAAAATTATGAAACTTCAGCACTTGAAGAGGCCTGGAATGTCTATTAATGCTATTCACAAAGTGCCAGGCACAAGATCGGATTGCACTTTCTGGCCCCTGTGCTTGTGTGGTCCATAGGACTATTTCCATCCAATGAGCAGGGGAAAGACATGACACATATCACTTCTAGGCCAGTTGATCGCCAGTAAAAGACCCTCCAGAGTACTCTGTGCCTCTGTCACAGCATCTGTAGCAATAGTAATGGTGGCTGCTCCATCAACCCAAGTTCCACAGGAGGGGGATGTACAGACAAGCCTCACCTGATGCAGAGTGGACATGTGGCATGAGTGAGAAATAAACTTGGCTGATACCAAGCCTTAAATGACCTAGGTGGGGAAACGGAGTGCCCAAAAGGACAGAGACTTGCCCAGCATCACAGAGCTGGATACCTAGAGGCATTGAGGGGCAAGAACCCACATTCAGCATTCCATCCAGTTATCTCTCCTCTTTACATCCCAGAGTATCTTGTGCATCTTGTAAGTCACTGCTCCTTCTAACCCAAAGCATATTCAGCTCTGTAAATTAATGCGAAGGCTACATTTTACTATTCAGTGCCTAATTTTTACAAACTGTCTCCTAGTACAACACACTCAAAGCTCAGTTTTTTCCAAAAGGTATAAGGAGAAGGCATGGGGGTGGGAGGGTTGGATGGCAGAGCAGGGAAACCCTGCTCTATTATTTATAGAATCAAGGCTAATTTAATTAAGTTTTGACAGAAAGTGCTCAATTTCGCAGACAGTTGCCACCCGTTCTTCTTGCAGTCTGGATCTCCTCATAGTAACTGACTTCACTCCATCTTCCCCTTTGATGTATGAGGCTATAAAACAGGGAGTGAGCAAGTCACCTTCGAAGAGGCCTTTTGTCACTGCAATAACTAGAAGTAATTTATGTGCACCCGGAATTTAAGTTCTCTGCCTCTGACTAGGCAACAGACTGAAATCACAATTTGGATGCTGGCAGCCAATCAGAAGGTCAAAGTGATTCTGAAAGGTATCAGTCTTCTAAAATCTAGGATAAGGGAATACCAGGGTCTATGCTCAGCAATTAGACCATCAGCAAAGATTTTAGATTCAGGCTGCCTCTTGTGTATTTGGGCTTTACTTCACCTTGCAGGTATCCTGTGATGCCTTCCCCATCATGACCACCATCCAAGTCCCTCCCATCCTTCATGACCATGTTTAAGTCCTGCCTCTTCCAGGAAGTCCTCCCTGACTACCCAAGCCTATGATATATATTGTATGCTATAATTTTACAATTCTTTGGGTACTTGTCACATTCTCCCTTGTTGCATACTTTTTATGTTTGCATGTCTACATTCTATGGATCATGTTTCTATAGAAACAAGTTTCAAGTCATGTGCCAACCCTGATCAATTAGTAGTGGCTGCCTAGAGTGAGGACTCCAAGGTTCCATCCAGGCTCAGTAGTTAAGAGTGCAATGATTGATTAACAAGGTCTGCAATGGGCATGGCCAGGAAGAATGAAAATGTATGGCATGTCTGCCCTCTGTCCTGTAAACAGTGACTTCTTTAAAGATCGGGTCCATAAACTGCATTTCTTTATATTCCCAGGAACATTTGCACAGGCACACAATGCATGTTCAAAAATTATTTGATGAATAAATGTTTCCCATTTTAATAATGAGTTTACTCTAATGCATTAATCATATAAGTTCTAATTATGGCTGTTTGAAATAGCCCTTAACACACATAAGTAGATTTGATTCCCATCAGAAATCTTTCCAAAGCTGGATTTTATATGAAGGATAGCTTTTGACACATCAGCCCCCTAAGGTTTCTGAATCTGAAAATATTAATACTTAATAACTCCTAGCATCTGTGCAGTTATTAATGATTTCAAAGTTCTGTACCTCATTTGATTACCACATGACTTTCATAAGATAGAAGTTTATTCTCATTTACAACTTTGAAACAACTTGTTTAATAGCATAATGATTAGTCAGACAAGAAGTTGTAACCCAATAAATGTTTACCAATCCTCCAAAAATTAAATAAGCCCTTAAAGTCTAGGCCAGTGTTTCCTGTAGTTTTTTCCACTGTAGAACATCAGGGTTTTTGTAGGGTCATGACATGTCTTCTTTGTGGTTAGATAAGTTTGGGAGACATTAATAGGTTTCCCTATGGGTAGGACTTCTCAGAGCTTTTAAGACATTGATATACTTGGTGAACTGCAGAGAGGGCTCTTAACAGGAAATACTCCCCATCTACACCACCTCAGAACCCCTTTGATGAGAAGCACTTCAGTTTCACAAAACCTTCTGGAGTTATCAAAATACTATCCTTCATCTTTATCTAAAATTACCAGCAAGAGCACTAAAAGAATAGCAAACTAGTTAAAAGTACTTCCACATTAACTGGCTGTGACCTTGAATGGGTCACTGAATTCCCAGCCTCGCTTGCCCACCAGGAACACACCGATTCTAGCAGGGCCTAACTCTGAGGGTTGTCATGAGGACTGAATGAGGCAAGGCAGGCAGAGCGCCTAGATCATGTAAGCATTCGATAAATGTTAGCTGATTTTTGTTGCCAAAGAGGCAGAAGCTCAGAACAGAATCTATTTAAAAACAGAACAAAACACCAAAGGTTGGGGTCCTTGGGAGGCAGCCTCTAGGATGGAGTTTAGCCTGTAGGAGGCTTGTAGAGGAGTGTTCTTGAAGTCAATGTCAAGGGAAGGGAAGAAAGAGGGGAAAAAAGTTGAGCTGTGAGGCAGCCCAATGAGAGAGAGCCCCAAAGGGAAACACCTAGAGATGAACCGACCCTTCAGAATTGTCCCCAGTTGAACTGAGAAGGTCAGGCATGAATCTGTCATTGGATGTGGGTCACCCAAGGAAGGCCTCAGATAAGGCAGCTCAGGCTACAGCACTCACAGCAACCAAGGCAAGTTCTCCAGCAGAGGGGTATCTGACCAGTGCACATAGAGTTTTGCATGCACACACACACACACACAACACAAAACAAAGCAAAAGCTTCCCTGACCCTCCGGGAAGGAAAACGGGCACTCTGAAGACATCAACCAAATCTAGTCATTTACTCACTCATCATTTATCAATGCCTGCCATATGCCAGGCCGCGGGGCTAAGGGGTTATGAAACAGGTGCTGATTCTATAGCAATAATAATAATAATGTCTTCTCTTGACTTTTTAAAGCATGAAAATAAAGATGGGGAAACAGAGTCGGTAGAGATATCAAATCACTTGAAGCCAGAATATATTCTCAGGTGATCAGTCACCTGTCAGCCCAGTATGAAAAGGTGTTAATTTGAATGAAGAAAGAGACACGGCATTTTTTTTCCCCAGAGCAATACATCAAGTTGTTCTCCCAGTGATTTCGCAAGCTTGGCAAACTCTGTGTGCTGCACGAAATTGAATTTCCAGGTTTGGGGAAGCCTGGGCAGGCTCGAGATGCATGAGGATGTATGACTTTAGGTACTTAAAATGCCTCCCACCTATATTTGTTGTGACCTCCTCCCCTCTGCCCGTGGCCCCAAGTTAACCACAGCCTGGGGCAGAGCAAAGGTTAAAGGCACACCAATCAAACAAAAGCAGCCCCAGAGAGACAGATCTCTGCCTGGTGGAGGGAGAGACAGCAAAGCCTTTCATGTCCCCGGAAGCCTTGGCTGTGTTCCTCTCTGCCCCGGAGCAGCTTCAGTTCTCAGGGTCTACCCACCCACCCATCCTCTCAGGGACCCCTCTCATCCTCTGCATCTTGTCACTTGTCTCCCCAGCAGCCCCTCAAGCATTGTTCTTCTTCAGCAAAAGACAGCTCTTGTCTTTCCCACTGACCTTCTCACCTGTTTATGTTGTGTCTTCTCAAGAAGCCAGACAGCTACCCTGCAACTAATATTTCACATTTGTGTAGGATGTCATAATTTACAACACACTCTGGGCCTCACAACCAGCTGAGAGGCAGGCACTGTAGAAATGATGACTCCCACTCTGGAGATGAGGGCATGGAGGCCCAGAGAGGCAAAGTTACTTGCCCAAAGTCACAAAGCAGAACAGTGAAACCCAAACCAGCCCCTCCATGCCACAAACTAGCTACACTCACCGCATCTCAGCCCCAGGGACCAGGCCATGTGTTGGCAGTGTGCCTCACACTCAGTAGGACAAGTGATCCAAGTCACAGATTTGGGGAACTACCTGGGAATCCACAGGAAGAAAGGGATGGCCAACCCCGCAGAAGAGGCCCATGTATACACTTCTGCACAAACATATGATCCAACTTGAGCATATCTGGAGAAGCCAAAGGTGGTTGTTTTCCAAGCCAAAAGCAACTAAAATTTTGAACTAAAACAACATAGATTTTTTTTTTTAACTTCGCTGCCCCAAGTGAACTTAGGAAATCCATGGGCCTCTGAGCCTAAATATTTCTCTTGTCAGTTTAAAGTTCTTATTTTAAAATGTTCCCAGGGACCCATTTAAGAACAAGCCCTTGACAGGTATTCATTCTACGTTTTTTTCTTTCACTCAGCAGATAATCACTGAGCACCTACAGTGGACCAGGAGCTGTGCTAAGTTCTAAGAATTCAGTCAAGGACCAGGCAGTCAAATTTCTGCTCTCAGACGGTCTCACAGGCTGGCAGAATATTATAGTTATTAAACAAGCAAGTACAATGCAGAATTTAGAAATATCACTCTTTGTAACCCTGTTGGAGTTTAAAATAGGACAACTTCTATGAAGAGCAAATTGACAGAAGCCATCAAAATTTTAAATGTGCATAACTTAGGGCTCAGCAGATGCAAAAGTAAAATGAAACAAATTAAACTAAAACATCAGATACTAAAGCAAGTGCAAAAGGGTATAGATATGAAAGGGGAGAGGGACAGAAAAAGGAGGAGGGAGGGAGCAAGGGAGGGAGGAGAGAAGGAAGGAAAACCTAAATACCCTTCCAAAGGAGTATAGCTTTAAAAGTCATGGTACATTCATACCATTGAGTACTAATTGTCAATAAATATATGCAATAGACTTATTTGTACCAACCTGGGGAAATGTTTATAAAACAAGCTAAGTGGAGGAAACAAGCAAGTTGGGAAACAGTGCATGTGTTATACCTGTCTATGCACATGTGAGAATGCCTATGTAAGCACTCTCTCAGCATGTGTCATACCTGTCTATGCACATGTGAGTGTGCCTATGTAAGCACTCTCTCAGTCTATGCATATGTGAGTGTGCCTATGTAAGCACTCTCTCAGCATGTGTTATACCTGTCTATGCACATGTGAGTGTGCCTATGTAAGCACTCTCTCAGCATGTGTTATACCTGTCTATGCACATGTGAGTGTGCCTATGTAAGCACTCTCTCAGCATGTGTTATACCTGTCTATGCACATGTGAGCGTGCCTATGTAAGCACTCTCTCAGCATGTGTTATACCTGTCTATGCACATGTGAGCGTGCCTATGTAAGCACTCTCTCAGTCTATGCATATGTGAGGGTGCCTATATAAGCACTCTCTCAGTCGTGCCCAGCTCTTTGTGACCCCATGGACTGTAGGATTTTCCAGGTAAGAATACTGGAGTGGGTTGCCATTTCCTACTCCAGGGGATCTTGGAGGGATTGAAGCAGAGTCTCTTGCATCTCCTGCATTGGCAGGTGGATTCTTTACCACTGTGCCACCTGAGAAATGCCGTATAGGCATACAAGAACAACTAAATGTATATCTACTTAAATCCAAAGGGAAAGCATCAGCAAGGATACAGCCCAAACTGTTACCAGGGAATAATATCTCTGAGCAGTGGAAGGGGGATGGTTTAAATTGATAAACCTTCAAAACTTTGCAAAGTAACCTTACTTTTGTAATTTTGAAAACCCAGCTGAGCAAAATAGAGTATTAAATGTTCTCAGAGGGGAAGAAGGGAGAAATGTCTCTCAGCACCAAGCAGGACTTACACTTCATTTCTTATCACTTTAATTTGCTTGTCCTTCAATCTCCAGCATTTCCCAACAAGACCCCAAGTATCCTGCAATTTTTAACCCCACCTAGTGGCAAATAGGTGAATTTCAGATGTCAAAACTTAAAGAGAAATACATTGTTTTGCAGGAGGGTGAATGTGGTGGACTTTACAGCTAAATACTACGAAATGACTAGTGAGAAAAGGGGGTCTTCTGGAGCCCCCGTTATAACCCAACCACCCAACAACAAGTTGCTGTGAAGAGAAAACAAGCTGAATATGTTACAGAGGCTGTTTCCCAGTTCACACACTCACTTTTGTAAGAAACATGTGTGTGCTAAGTCGCTTCAGTCATGTCCGACTCTTTGCGACCCTATGGACTGTAGCCCTCCAGGCTCTTCCATCCAAGGGATTATCCAGGCCAGAATCCTGGAGTGGGTTGGCATGTCCTCCTCCAGGGGATCTTCCCAATCCAGGGATCAAACCTGCATCTCTTATGTCTCCTTCATTGGCAGCCAGGTTCTTTACCACTAGCGCCACCTGGGAAGTCCCAAACATTTTTATTCTAACTCAGCTAAACTTCTATTTTGAGCTCTTATTCTGCCAAGATGGCAGGGATTTATTTTTAGTCAATACAGTACCACTCGCTCTGCTCCCACGACCACTCCCAATACACAGTTTACACACACATAACACCAGGACCAGGAGGAAGTTCAAGGAGGGGAGGGGTCTCTGGGAGCCAGTGTGCTGGGAGTGGGGGTTTAGGTCTACACAGGCTACTGTAAGGTGCCTCTGGGCCTTCCCACTGGGCTTTTTCTGGCCCAGCAACTCTCCCTTGCTTCTGAGTCAGAGACTCTTTGCACAGTCAGGTCACTTCTGTCTCCCTCCAAGACTGGCCATATCATCTTTTTCTCTTGCTGCTCGCCTCCCAGGGCTCCACCCTGGAGAGGGGAGGGGAAGGATGTAGGAAGTCTCTCTCCCAGATCACAGAGTTCACTGCTCTCAACACCCACCTCCACCTCAACAGTCCCCTCCACACCACAGGGGATCTCTGTCTAGTCTCGTGGGGCTGTGGGGAGTGGTACACCCCTGTGCTCCAATACTCCAGAAGTCAGCAGATGGGAGCACAAAAACCCGGAAGCTCTGCCCCAACTTCCCCTGAGATAAAGAGGTCTATTGCAGAATAAGGTGCAATCCAGGATGGGGAAAAGGAAAATAAATGGAGAAAAAGGAAGAGGTTAATGGGCCATGTGCAAATGGTATGGCCAAGGCTTGGTTACTGGTATATAACTGTCTGGGTCTGAACCTCCACTGCACCATTTACTGCGTGCATGTATGCATGCTCAGCCACTCAGTCATGTCCAATTCTTTCTATTGAGATGGATGAAACTGGAGCCCATTATACAGAGTGAAGTAAGCCAGAAAGAAAAACACAAATACAGTATACTAATGCATATATATGGAATTTGAAAGATGGTAATGATAACCCTATATGCGAGACAGAATAAGAGACACAGATGCATAGAACAGTCTTATGCACTCTGAGGGAGAAGGTGAGGGTGGGATGTTCTGGGACAATAGCATTGAAACATGAATATTATCATATGTGAAACAGAACACCATTCCATGTTCGATGCATGAGACAAATGCTCAGGGCTGGGGCAATGGGATGACCCAGAGGGAAGGGATGGGGAGGGAGGTGGGAGGGAGGTTCAGGATGGGGAACGCATGTAAATCCATGGCTGATTTATGTCAATGTATGGCAAAAACCACTACAATATTGTAAAGTAATTAGCCCCCAACTAAAATAAATAAATTTATTAAAAAAAATCATGTCCAATTCTTTGTGACCCTATGGACTGTAGCTCACATATATCTCACAGGAAAGAGTGTAGTTGTCTTTGGTATACCTTGCTCTCGAATAAGAGTCCCACATTTCTTAGCATTCATTATCCCATTAGAATGGAAAATGTGACATGATTAGTGCCTAGGAAATTTCCCCAAAGTCCCCCCAAATACCACTCCAATAAAACACAACTAGATAAGAAAAGGGAATCCATTAGTCCTGTAAATTCTACATACACATTTCCTCCCACCCATGCTAAGAAGATAAAGACCATGCTCCCAGCTCTCTCTTATCCCTTCTGTGGATTGGCTCCTTCTTCCACAGATTCAACAGGGCTAGGCAGACACTGAACTAAAACACAGTCCCTTCTCTAGAAAGCTCCCCTTGACCCATGAGAGAAGAGAGAAGCCATGTGACCATACTCTCTACCATTTCTGATTAGACCAGAAATGAAGACACCTGACCCAAGATTAGCCAATCAGATTCCCTCCTGGGAATTTGAAATTGGGATTCAGAGACATTTAGTCAGTATCTGAAATTGGCTATACTGATAAGTATGAGGTGGGCAGAATTCACCAGATGGCCTGAGGAGCAGGAAAACTAATCTATAGAGGAAAAAAAAAGAGCAAAGTAACTATGCATAGGTAAAGAGAGAACACAAATACATCCCCATGGCATTCTAGACCCCAGCTTATGTCTCTCCCTGATGGCTGCCCAGAGCCTTCTTTATCACACCCTCATGTTCCATATGACATTTTATGTCCTCATCATTATTTTCCCTTTTCTATTTAAATTAGCTCCAATTGGAATCATTTATTCAGTCCTCAGCCATTTGTTGAACACCTGAGCTAAGCCAGGTGCTGTCCTTGGTGCTGGAGAAATGGTGGTGAACAGTACAGACCCATTCTTGATCCCATGGAGCAATCAGTTCTGTTACTCACAACCCAGAACACCTAGAATAGACCCTACACCTACCACAATATAGAGAAATGCGCTCACAGAAAGAAAAGTTATAGAGAAATATACATAGTTTATCCAACATCTACTATGCGCTAGGCACCCTGTTAGGTGCTTTGTATGCACCTTCTCTGACAACAGCCCTAGGAGACAGGAACTATTATCATCCCCATGGCTCAAGGACACAGAGGATTCACACCTGAGTGATCTGAATCTTGGCAGCTGCTAAGAGAAAAGAAAGTGACAGAACATAAGCAGACACTGGAGAAAGACACATACTCACAAACTCATTTACATTCACATGTACAGTCAAACACAAACACACACCCAGAATTCAGGCCACCTATATCAGCACAGACCTAGGCACCTCTTGTTCTTTGTTAGGTGCTGGCCTCTCTGCTTCATCTCTATCCTATAAGAAGACGAAAATCAACTCCTCCCTCTTCAGAAATACTCTTGAAGAGGAAGAAAACTTGGTAATACTTTAATTGGACAAAAGCCTTCCAAATGTGGCCTCCTGAGCACAGCAGGGATCCATTTCCACCTGCCTTTTAGAAAATGTGCCCTCCCTGGATTGCACATGAATGCTCTTAGGCAAATGCCATAGAATCGCTCTAAACGCTTTCTCCCAGCAGGTCAGCACTTACCCACTGGACGCCGCCTCAGGAGCCCCACTCGGGTTCCCTTGCAGCTCCATCCCTGGCTGCTCCCTGCCAGGCCCAGGAGAGCAGGGAGCAGCTCTGATCCAGGTGGACAGAGATGTGACTACTCCCTGCCAACAGCCCCTCGCCCCCACCTCAGCTCAGGGTGAGCAAGCAAAGCACTTAAAGGCTGGCTGAGGCTTCAAGCCTGCAGAGTCCGGGAAGAATACAAGAACTAAGAGGCAGGGGACATTCCAGCAAGAGAGGATGGGGAAACAAGGTAAGAGACACCTCTTGTTAGCTTCCGCATCTGGAAAGTTGGGGTTCTCACATCTGCCTTACCTCAAAACAGATACCATTTATTGAGCACAGGCACTGTGCCAACCACATTTATATGTTATTTTAAAGAACTCAGGTAGCTAGAGACGACTGTCTCCAATATACAAGTGACAAAACTGAGGTTCCAGAAGATAAGGCTGGGTTCACATAACTAATCCTGGTTCACATGACTAGCAAATGGGAGAACCATCACTTTCCAAAGTCCATGTTGTCAGCCACTAGCTTTACTTGTGTTTGAGAGGATGAACCAATAGTGAGCAGAAAAGAACAGAGCCACCAGTATGTCTTCATAATTTGCCAGTAGTCAGCCTGATCTAGCGGCAACTTTGATTCCTCACCTCCCCACCTCCATCCCCAAGCCTGAATTATCTTCTAGCCCAGCGGCAGACTTCTTAGGACAATTTTCCTGATCCTATTCTCTGTCTCTCTCTTTGTCCTTCCTGAATTCTCAAGGTTCTCAGCAAAAAAAAAAAAAAAAACCAGTAACAAAGTAACAACCAAATATCCAGTCCTCTATGGGAAAAGAAATACTCATAGACACATGTCTCAGAAATAGAATGATATGCTTTTATCTTACATTAGATCAGGTATGTTTCCAGTTACAGAAGAGAACAACCAATATCTTAGAGCTAATCATAACTTTGATATTGGCTGAGGTCTCTCTGTCCTTGTCATCCAGAGAAGATGAAAATGAAAGGTCTGTTAGGGGCGAGCATTTTTTCCCTTTCTTTTCCCCCCCCATTGCTGTATCCCCAGTGCCTAGAATAGTGCATAACACACTGTGGTATTCAATAAAAATTTTTAACTCTTCCAGGATCCATCCAGATCTATGAATCAAAAACTCTGGGAATGAGGCCTAGTAATGTGTTATTATATTAAGCCTTCCAGGTCTTGATCCTGAGTGATCCTGAAGTTTCACTGAAGTTTAAAAACCACTGAACTGGGACTTCCCTGGTGGTCCAGTGGCTAAGACTCCATGCTCCCAATGCAGGGGGCCAGGGTTTGACCTTTGGTCAGGGAACTAGATCTTGAAAGCTGCAACTAAGAGTTCGCATGTTGCAACCAAAAAGGATCCATTACCATACACAGTAACAAAAAAATTTTTTTCTTGTGATCAGAACTTTTAAGATCTACTCTCTTAGCAACTTTCAAATATACAATACAGTGTTAACTACAGTTACTATTAAAATATTTTTAATAAATAGGCAAAACTGGCTCCACATACACACACATATACCCTCTGGGGTAGGCAGACTTACAAGATGGCGCCCAGTGATTTCCACCTCCTCGTATTCCTGCCCTTGTACAACTATCCCTCTCTTTGAAGGTGGGCTATGTGTAGCGACTTGCTTCTAATCAAAAGAACATGGCGAAGATGATGGGATGTTATTTCTGTGATCAGACGTCACTTCCGTGACAAGGTTACAGAAGACGGTCATTTCTGTCTTACCAGCAAAACGCACTCTCTCCGGTCAGCCTGAATGAAGCAAGCCGTCATGTTGAAGCTCCCATGGCAAGGAAATGAGGGAAAACTTCAGCTAACAACCAGTGAGGAAACACAGTCCTCAGTCCAGCAGTCCCCAGGAAACTGAATTTTGCCGACAATCACACCAGAGCTTGGAAGCCTTCTTTCCTCAGTTAAGCCTTCAGATGACACCCAAACAATGACTGGCGCCTTGGTTGTAACCTTGTAAGTGACCCTGAAGATGTACACCCAGGTAAGCTATGCCTGGATTCCTAAACCACAGAAATGCAAGCTGATAGATGTTCACTGCTTTAAGTTTTAGGGCAATGTGATACATAGCAACAGGTAACTAATATTCCCTCACAGAGCAGAAATTCAAAACATTCCCCAGCACTTCTGTGAATCACAGAGTGCTTATATTTTCATGTTCCCCCTGGATTTGAACTCTAGGTTTAGTTTAAGAACCGCCTCATGTTCCACCTCCACTACCCCTAATCCATACTCCTTCAATCTAGCCATGATGCTCAGTCTCTTATTTATTTCCATGTTCGCAGAGAGCAGGTAAAACAGGCTAACCAAAAAGCTTAAAAGGACAAAATAAGGAAGGAAAAGTCCCTGGTTGGCTTGGAAAAGCTTTAAAATATTTCTAAAGATCTACAAGACCATACATAAACACAGACCTGTGGGCATGTTATAAGACCTGAGAACATCCTAACTTCTCATCTCTGGCTAACAATGAGGCTCTATTCAAGCAGAAAGTGAAGTCTGTACACTCAGGAAAGCTATGCCTAGCAGTTGTGAACTGCTGGTTCAGCAATGAACATGTGCCCCAACACAAACACAGAGCCCCTCAGCAAAGCCTGGGAGATGTAGCAGTCCCAGAAGTTTAAGGAAAACACTACCCATCAGGAAATTAAAATTGTTCTCTAGAAAATATCTATATTTAACACAAAAGAAGGCAGTAATAGAAGAAAGAGAAAAAAAATATAAGCTGTATGCTGCCAAGTCTGCCAAGTCACGTCAGTCGTGTCCGACTCTGTGCGACCCCACAGACGGCAGCCCACCAGGCTCCGCCATCCCTGGGATTCTCCAGGCAAGAACACTGGAGTGGGTTGCCATTTCCTTCTCCAATGCAGGAAAGTGAAAAGTGAAAGTGAAGTCGCTCAGTCGTGTCCGACTCCTAGCGACCCCATGGACTGCAGCCTACCAGGCTCCTCCATCCATGGGATTTCCAGGCAAGAGGACTGGAGTGGGGTGCCATTGCCTTCTCCGATATAAGCTGTATAGGAAAGAGCAAAGTCACAGGCATAAATCCCACCTTCTTGGTGATTACATGTTAATGAATTAAACACTCCAATGAAAAGGCAGAGTTTGGCAAAATGGACTTTTTTTAACGATCCAACTATACACTGTCTTTAAGATTCAAAAACACAAGTAGGTTGAAAGTAAAAGTATTGGAAAAGAAATACCAAGCAAAAAGAGAAAGCTGAAATGGCTATAATAATATCAGACAAAATAGACCTTAAGACAAAAACTGTTACTAGAGACAATTTCTAAATTAATGAAGAATATATAACAATTATAAAAATGTGTATACCTAATGACAGAATCCCAAAATACACAAAGGAAAAAATAACAGAATTGAAAAGAGAAATAGACAGTTCAAAAGCGACTCAGCAGACACATCAACCAAAAGCAATGCATGTACCTGAACTGCGTCTTGATTCAAATAAATTGTAAACACACACACACACACACACACACACACACACACACACACACTGCAAGAAAATCAGGGAACTGTGAATACAATGAATACTCCATGATATTACAGAATTACTGTTCAAGGAGATCAAACCAGTCAATCCTAAAGGAAATCAACCCTGAATATTCATTGGGAGGACTGATGCTGAAGCTTGAATACTTTATATGATGTATGCAGCCTTGGAGGGAGGAGGTGGAATATGAGGACTAGATCAAATAAGATTACTCATGAATGAATAACTGAATAATTAACATTGCTGGGTAGAGGCTCCATGGCAGCCCATTTTGTTATTCTTTCTTATGTATGTATTCAAAATGGTCCATAATAGAAAGCTTAAGAAGGCAGAACAAAGCTGCCTGACTGCTCACTCTGAGAGGCACTAGAACCAAAAAGATTACTATTTGTTGTTGTTGTTATTTAGTCACTAAGTTGTGTCTGACTCTTTTGCAACCCCCATGGACTAGAGTCCTCTGTCCATGGGATTTTCCAGGCAAGAATACTGGAGTGGGTTGCCATTTCCTTCTCCAGGGGATCTTTCTGACCCAGGGATTGAACCCACATCTCCTGCATTGGCAGGCGGATTCTTTTCTTTTTTTTTTTAATAAATTTATTTATTTTAGTTGGGGGCTAATTACTTTACAATATTGTAGTAGTTTTTGCCATACATTAACACGAATCAGCCATGGGTTTACATATGTTCCCCATCCTGATCCCCCTCCCACCTCCCTCCCCATCCCATCCCTCTGGGTCATCCCATTGCCCCAGCCCCGAGCATTTGTCTCATGCATCGAACCTGGAATGGTGTTCCGTTTCACATATGATAATATTCATGTTTCAATGCTATTGTCCCAGAACGTCCCACCCTCACCTTCTCCCTCAGAGTGCATAAGACTGTTCTATGCATCTGTGTCTCTTATTCTGTCTCGCATATAGGGTTATCGTTACCATCTTTCAAATTCCATATATATGCATTAGTATACTGTATTGGTGTTTTTCTTTCTGGCTTACTTCACTCTGTATAATGGGCTCCAGTTTCATCCATCTCAATAGAACCGATTCAAATGTATTTCTTTTAATGGCTGAGTAATATTCCATTGTGTATATGTACCACAGCTTCCTTATCCATTCGTCTGCTGATGGACATCTAGGTTGCTTCCATGTCCTGGCTATTGTAAACAGTGCAGGTGGATTCTTTACCACTGAGCTACCAGGGAAGCCCTTACTATTTGTACATCTACTCAAAAACCATTTGTTGAGCATTTACTATGGGTAGGTCATTGGGATAAACATGTTCTCAAGCAGATAGAGATAAAAATTAATTATAAACAAAGACCGGAAATGTGTTTTAAGACAGATCCAAATTCAGGGCTTCAAGGGGTTCATAAGGGAGAGATTATTACTGATGGAGGACAAGGGCAAGCTTGAAATCACAGAATATTCAAGTAGGAAGAATCTTCATCATAACCATCTTATTTACATCTGAAAAATCTGAATTCCGGAGAGAGAAAGTCAATCTGCCCAGTTACCACAGCAACATTCCAACAAAGCTGGGATTTATTTGTTCTGTAGCTAACATTCATTGACAGCTTATTATGTCCTGGCACCTTGCTTAGAATTTCACAGATTTAATCCTCACAATGTATTTCATTATTATCCCATTTTACAGAGAAGAAAACAGAGGTTCAGAGAGGTTAAGTGACTCACCCAAGTGGACACAGCCAGGAAGTGGCAGAAACGGTCTCAAACCAAGGTCTCCAGCTCCTTCTCTCCTCTCTCTATACTGGGATTTAACCCAGAGGTCCTTCCATCACTCAGTGCTGGGTTCTGCTGTAACAGGACAGGGAGAGAACAACAGATGTTTCAGGCAGAGGAAATAGAGGGGATATAACTAACACTAATACTTTGTCCTACAGGGCTTTCTAGGACTGACAAATGAACACCTCAAGAGAAGAACCATATCACATTAATAATTTCATTTCACTATACAATGGTTGCATTGTATAAATGCACAAAATTTGCTCCTGTGACCATTTTCCATACAGTGCTCTCTGACCACTTGCTCTGGTTTTCTGCACTTGTCAAACAAAGCCCATTTATCTCAGCCCTGCTGAGGGTCATCGAGCCTCCTCTGGCAGCCCTTCCCCACCCCAGATGGACTGCAGCGTGGAACGCTCCAGGGGCCAAGCTCTCACACACCACCCAGCTCTATCCTTCTCCCAGAGGGGCTAGGTGGCAGCATGGAAATCTGGGCTCTCATCCTTAATAACACTAGCACAGCTCACCAAGTGACCTTGAGTAAGTCATTTAACCTGGACCTGTTTCCCCGTATCTTTCACATTAAAAGGGTCAAACCACATGAGCTTTAAAAATGTATGTTTTCCATAAAATATTTAATCACTATGCTGTATACCTGAAAGGAAATGTAATATCGCAAGTCAACTATATTTGAACTTTTTTTTTAAAGGCACATTCTTCTCTGACAAGGCATAATTCCATGAAATCAGGGAGTGAAAAAAAGACACTTAAAAAAAAAATTATTGGGGTTTCCCTGGTGGCTCAGTGGTAAAGAATCCTCCTGCCAATGCAGGAGACACGGGTTCAATTCCTGATCTGGGAAGATCCCACATGCCGTGAAGCAGCTAAGCCCATATGCCACAGCTACTAAGCCAGTCCTCTAGAGTCTGATAGCTGCGAAGTGTTGAACCTAATGACCCTAGAGCCTGTGCTCCACAACAGGAGAAGCCATTGCAATGAGAAGCCCATGCACCGCAACTAGAGAGTACCCCTCACTTGCCACAGCTAGAGAAAAGCCTGCACAGCAACAAAGATCCAGCATAGTAAAAAAAAAATAAATAACAGAAACAAAAAAAATTTACAAACCAAATATAAAATTGTAAATCAAATACATATATAACATATATGATAAAATAAATATAGATATGCTTATTCACTATACAGTGTTAAGGGTACAGCATTATCTTATGCCACTATTGGACTCAAAATATCAGACAAATTGGGCTCTGTAGCCCAGCTTTGCCAAGCACCGAGTACGTCCGTGCTAACACTCAATCACTGTTGTGTCTGACTCTTTGAGACCCTGTGGACTGTAGCTTGCCAGTCTCCTCTGTCCATGGGATTCTCCAGGCAAGAATACTGGAGTGCGTTGTCATTTCCTTCTCTAAGGGATATTCCCCACCCAGGGATTGTACCCATGTCTCCTGCATTGACAGGCATATTCTTTACCACTGAGCCACTTGCGAAGCCCACTGGGTATGTTATTTTCCTGATTATAATAACAACAATAATAATAGTTAATAGTCATTGAATACTGCCTAGATGTTATAAACTCAACAGTCTAAGGTTCTCTTTGGGGAAAATCATGTAAGTCTCAGTTACCACATCTATAAGAATGAATAGAAGCATACCATAATACAGTAGCGGTAACATTACTGATATCAGCAAAGGTTTTTTAAAATTATATTATTGAACAAAGTTTGAGCTTGCTAAGAACAATTACTCCACCATCCTCCAGGCTAATGCAATGTTAGCCACCTACTGTGAGAAAAATATATATATATATTCAACTATTTGTTTTTACTTTTCTTGAAAACTACTATTTTTAAATGTCATCTTATATCTTTAGGGTTGTAAATTCCTATAGCAGTAATAGTAATAAATGTATTATCTCCTTACCTTCCCATTATTATTCCAAAAATAACAAATTCAGGCAGCTCATCATAAAATGTCACAAAAACAAATGAAAAATAGAAACATTTGTGAGAGAGGTATACTCTGTTGAAAAGCTAGTGCCAAAAACTGAAGAATTTAAAACCATGTGTATCACAATTAGACATTCAGTTGCTCTTACTAGGCTATCAAGTATTGAGACTATTTCCACTATCACATGACTAAGCTCTCTCAACTGGATTTTATGGTTTTTAGTGATTCAAACTACTGAATCAAAAGAGTGCCCAGAGATCAATCAGTTCAATTCCCTTCTAGTTCCATTCCTATGTTCAGGAAAGAAAAATGAGAGCCCCAAAAAGCAATCAAGCAGTCAGTCAACTATTAGCTGCTCCACACACTATCATTCGCTAGCCTCTCTCTAGGTTCTTGGGATGCCTCATGAACAAAAGAACACTAAAAAGAATCCCTGCCCTCATGGCACACACTGTGGCAGAGAAAGTGACTTGTCCAGACAACACTTCAGACCAGGAGCAAAACTAGGTTACCCTACACCTAGATCTGGGCTAGAACCTTTACACCCAGTAAGCAGACACCTTGTTTCACAGCAAAATTTGAATGACATCTCTGGTTAGGATTATTCTTCCTATACTTTGCTCAAAATGCCTTCAAAACTTTCCTTCAATTCCATCTGTTTGGCAGAGATATAAATTTCTGATTGCCAGGTCAATCCAGGTTGACTACAGCATGCTTCAACAAATCTAGTGAAACTACACAATACAATGTCACAGACTATAGTAATTATGTCTTGTAGCACAAATAATGCTGAAAAGTTCACAAAGTTTTCTGGAATCTTTTAGGAGATAGGTGTACATGCTAGGCATTTCCATATTACCCTATGCCTTCATTATAGTATTTCTCGTGTTATATTCTAAGTGCTTATTTTGTCTCCCTCTCTAAACTGTAAGCTCTATGATGGGGCAGGGGCATCTATGTGCACCATTAGATTGATATCTAGCCCTAAGTCTGAATGCATGATTGGCACTCAATCCATAGTTATGGGGGAATGAATGAATGATACATTTTCCCTCTCAAGCTTCTCAATGACCCTTTGAAGTGAATAGATATTACTACTACATTTTACCGGCCTCAGAACAAGACTCAAAAAGTCCAGGTCATACTTCCAACGTCACATAGACAGTCATAAAAAAACATGATCTCCTGATAATTATTCTAGTGACTTTATGTTTCTTATAGACTAGAACCTCCTGTTCTCGTTTTCTGAGCTCTTTACAGAGGTGGTCACCATATCTGGCCCCTAAGGAGGCAGTAATAAACCTAATTATTAAAAATTACTATTGATGAAACAGACTTTAAGTCAAAAACTGTCATATGAGACTTAGAAGGACATTATGTAATGATAAAAGGATCAATACACTGGGAAGATATAATAATTACATGCACCCAACATCAGAGCACTTAAATATATGAAGCAAAACTTGACAAAACTGAAGGGTGAAATAGACAGCGATACAATAATAGTAACAAACTTCAGTACTTCACTTTAAATAATGGATAGAATATCCATATGAAAGATCAATAAGGAAACAGAGGACTTGGACCCATCATAGATGAAGTGGATCTAAAAGACATACAGAACATTCTATCAAACAGCAGCAGAATACATATTCTTCTCAAGTGTACACAGAACTTTCTCCAGGATAGGCCACATACTGCTGCTGCTAAGTCGCTTCAGTCGTGTCTGACTCTGTGCGACCCCATAGACGGCAGCCCACCAGGCTCCTCCATCCATGGGATTTTCCAGGCAAGACTACTGGAGTGGGTTGCCATTGCCTTCTCCTAAGGCCACATATTAGGTCATAAAATAAGTCTTAATAAATTTAAGATTAAAGTCATACTAAGTATCTTTTCTAATCACAATAAAAAAAACTAGAAGAACCATAAATTCCTAGAAACTTACAACCTACCAAGACTACTATGAAAAAAAATAGGAAGTCTGAAAAGGCCTGTAGCAAATATGGAGACTGACACAGTAAAAGGATCATACATCATGACCAAGTGTGATTTATCACTGGGATACAAGAATGGTTCAACATACAAAAATCAACTAACTGATACACCACATTAAATAAAGGATAAAATCACATGATCATCTCAATAGATACAGAAAAAGCATTTCACAAAATTCAATACTCATTCATGATAAAAAACTGTCAACAAATTAGTAATGGAAAGGAAGCACCTCAACAAAATAAAGACCATATATGAAAAACCCACAGCTAACATCATTCTAAGTGGAAAACTAAAACCTTTTCCTTGAAGATCAGAAACAAGGCAAGGATGCCCACTCTCTCAATGAACCAGTTATAGAAAGACAAATACTGCATAATTCCACAGGTATGATGTATCTAAAATAGTCAAATTCATAAAACCAGAGTGGAATGATGGTTGCCAGGTGAGAGTGGAAAATGGGAAGTTACTAATCAACAGGCATACAGTTTTAGTCAAGCAAGATGTGCAAATTCTAGATATCTGCTGTATTAACAACTGTACCTACAGTCAACAGGACTGTACTGTATACTTAAACATTTGTTAAGGGGTTAGATCTCATGTAAAGTGCTCTTACTACAATAAAATTTTAAATGTTTAAAGTAGTGTTGTTATTAGTGTAGTTATTATCATTATTAAGAAGAAGAAATAAAAATAATTTTTTTAACAGAAAGGAGCTTCGGAATCAGAAGGTTCAAATCCCAACATGCCAGTAACTAGCTGAGAGATCTTGAGTGGGCTTCTTCATATACTTATTCATCTCACAAAAAGAACATCATAGTTCCTATCTCCAGGGAGGCTAGAATAAAAGACATAGTGCATATAGAGGTCAACACAATATTGGCATTTCCCACGTAGGACCTTAAAGCCAATGCCCCCTCCCCAGATTCACAGAAATGGCAAAGGCTTCAAGAAGGAACCATGTGGGGAGCGAGGAGGGAGGGTGTCTCAGGATGGAGGACACATGTACAAGCATGGCTGATTCATGTCAATGTAAGGCAAAAACCACTACAGTATTATAAAGCAATTAGTCTCAATTAAAATAAATTAATTAATTAAAAAAAAAAAAGAAAGGAGCATGGCTTCTTCAAACCCGCTTATGTTGTACAGATGTACCAAACCAGGGAGTTCTAAGACTCAGATGCTCACAGACTGGTACCCACCTAGACAGAAGGCACTCATAATTCCATTCAAAGTCCCTGAAAGGCTTCTTCCCAGCTTCTGCTCAACTCAAAGTCAACTTGTCAACTCCTACAGGTTCCTGCAGCTTCATTCAGTTTGGACAGTATTTCCTCGTGACTTGTGTATAAAAAATTCTAAATGCTTCAAATCCTCAGTTGGCATATGAACAAAGGAAGTACTTTTTGCTCAAACTAAAACCTTTGAAGAAACAAGCGAGGGACTGAGGTAGAAGAGCAGCCTGGCAGTCAGCACAGGCCAAGTAAACAGCCTAACAGTATTAATAGAACTATGCGAACAATGGGAGACATCATAACTCTCCCACATGCCCCCAGACAAACAAAGCCCCAGTCCAAGAGCACCACAGACGGGCATGGCAGCAGGCTGGAAAATGCTGCCTACAGATCAATCCCCAATCTTTGTTCTGCTTCCCAAATCATTTAGCACACAGACATTTGCTACATTGGATCTTGTGATATGAAAGTCCCTGCTGAAGAGTTTTGACAATTTGTGAGTGCTATTTATTGTAGTTTATGACCTCTACAAGGGAAAAGCTTGGAGTTGCTCTTCAAAATGCAACATTTTTTTAAACCTTCATTCACTCAAGAAATATTTACTGGGCACTCCTCTGTGTTAAACACTGAACTAGATAGATCCTGGGGATCTGACAGCAACAAACTGAAATGTTTCTGGCCTTCACAGAAACTATGTTCCAATGGCACCAACAGACAAAAGCAACTAGACATAAATAAATAAATACTAATTGCAGTAAGTTCTACAAAGGAAGCAAATAAGGAGCTGACATGGGGAATAATATTAAAATTTGAGGGAAAAGATAACATTTTAGCTGACACTCAAACAATGAGGAAGGAAAGTCATGAAAAGAGATGCAGAATTGTATAATCCCATTTATATAGAATGTCCAGAAAGGCAAACATATAGACACAGAAAGTAGATTAGTGGTTGCCTAATGGGGAGGGTGTGAATGGGGACTGAGTATAGGCATGAGGTTTCTTTTTGAGGTGATGGAAATGTTCTATAATTCTATCCCTGCCCTGGATATTTACCCATGAGAAATTAAAGTATAAGTGTACAAAAAGACTCATTATAAGTACTCAAAATTATATTCAAGGAAACCTTATTCATAATAGTGCAAAATGGAAATAATTCAAATACTGA
The DNA here is from genome assembly GCA_024291935.2 of Okapia johnstoni. Lineage (NCBI taxonomy): Eukaryota > Metazoa > Chordata > Mammalia > Artiodactyla > Giraffidae > Okapia > Okapia johnstoni. The sequence goes on along the minus strand of CM044316.1, from coordinate 57,619,025 downwards.
TCAAAAGGAAAGAGATAAACAAACTGTCATATACTTATACAATTGAAAAATACTCAGCTATATAAAAGAACTAACTCTTATATACACAAAGACCCATGAATGAATCTCAAAAACATTGTGCAGAGCAAAAGATGCCACATACATGCCCCAAAGTAAAGACTTTATTATTCCATTCATATGAAATTCTAAAAAAATAAAATATCTATGGTGACAGAAGTCAGAAAGTGGTTTCCAGGGGAGGGAGCAGGAGGAAGAGTAACTGGGAAGGGGCACAAGGAATGACCTTCTGAAGTGATGGAAACGTTTTATATTCTGTTTTGCATGGTGGTTGCTCAAGTTACATACCTGCAGAAACTCATCAAATTGAATATTTAACCTGTACATCTTTCAATGTGAAATATACCTGAGATTAAAATTAACTGGCTTTAAAAATTAATCCTCTAACCACCAAAAACCTACTGTATAGCACATGGAACTCTGCTCAATGTTATGTGCCAGCCTGTATGGAAAGGGGATTTGGGGGAGAATGGATACATGTATATGTATGGCTGAGTCCCTTCACTGTTCACCTGAAACTATCACAACATTGTTAACTGGCTATACCCCAATAAAAATGTTTTTGGACACATGAAAAGATGCTCAACATCACTCATTATTAGAGAAATGCAAATCAAAACCACAATGAGGTACCATTACACACCAGTCAGAATGGCTGCTATCCAAAAGTCTACAAGCAATAAATGCTGGAGAGGGTGTGGAGAAAAGGGAACCCTCTTACACTGTTGGTGGGAATGCAAACTAGTACAGCCACTATGGAGAACAGTGTGGAGATTCCTTAAAAAACTGGGAATAGAACTGCCATATGACCCAGCAATCCCACTGCTGGGCATACACACCGAGGAAACCAGAATTGAAAGAGACGCATGTACCCCAATGTTCATCGCAGCACTGTTTACAATAGCCAGGACATGGAAGCAACCTAGATGTCCATCGGCAGACGAATGGATAAGGAAGCTGTGGTACATATACACAATGGAATATTACTCAGCCATTAAAAAGAATACATTTGAATCCGTTCTATTGAGATGGATGAAACTGGAGCCCATTATACAGAGTGAAGTGAGCCAGAAAGAAAAGCACCAATACAGTATACTAATGCATGTATATGGAATTTGAATGATGGTAATGGTAACCCTATATGTGAGACAGAATAAGAGACACAGATGCATAGAACAGTCCTGTGGACTCTGAGGGAGAAGGTGAGGGTTGGACGTTCTGGGACAATAACATTGAAACATGTATATTGTCATATGTGAAGCAGAACACCATTCCATGTTCTATGCATGGGACGGATGCTCAGGGATGGAGCGTTGGGATGACACTGAGGGATGGGAGGGGGAGGGAGGTGGGAGGAGGGTTTGGGAGGGGGAGCACATGTGAATCCATGGCTGATTCATGTCGATGTATGGCAAAAACTACTACAATATTGTAAAGTAATTAGCCCCCCAACTAAAATAAAATAATAAATAAATAAAAAATAAAATAAGAAAAAAAAAAAAGTAACAAGTTAAAAAAAAAAAAATGTTTTTGGTGTTTAAAAATTTTTAATTCAATTTTTTTAAAAAAGCAATTTCGATTATGTCAAAAAAAATAAATTAATCTTCTCCATAGACTGATACATGTACATACACACAACATTCTTCCTGTAGTTTCTGCATGTTCTTAGACCCCAGCAGTTCACACAATCTGGATTAAGAACTCCTGGACAAATGACTTTCCAATATCTCACATTCTCTGAATTCTCTGAAGAAAAAACAATTCTGAAATCACAAGGTAATCACAAAGTCAAAAGGGAAAAATGAGTCCTTGTGATTCACATTTTACCTATAACATAAATCAAGAAACGTACAAAATCTTCCTTGGAAGTTACCAGCTACGGTTAATATCTTTATCCTGGCCCTGTGGAGCAAAGGCAGAAGACAGGGAACTCATTGGACTGGAGATGGCTGCTAGCCAGAGGAGATGTGCATGAAACAGAAGTCCTGGTTTGAAGCCTTAGTTTTACCACTAGCACACTGAAGATCCCTAAAGGAATTCTAGAATCAATCAGGCCAAATGTCTCATTTCAAGGATGAACACCCTGAGTTCCGGAGAAAGGGGTTAACTGGCTCAAGTTCAAAGAGCAAGTAAGTAACAGGGCCTGATTAGAACCCTGTCTTATCAAACCCAACTGTTATGGACCCTGTTGTTTTGTTTGGCCAGTGTCTATTTTCTAGGAATTTCTTCTTTGTCCTATTATACACAGGCCTGTCGTAGAGCTACCACATTCCTTCAAAGTACCCACACTAGCAGGCCTACAGTATATGGGTCTAGAGAGACAGATGAGCAAGAAGAGGGGAGAGGAAGGAGGAGAGGATGGGGAGAAGGAGGAAGAGGAGGAGAGAAGAGAGAAAGATCCCATCTGTCTTTTTTATTCATTTTTTCTTGGTTTTGTTTTTTTTGGCTGCACTGGGTCTTCATTGCTTTGTGCAGGCTTCCTATAGTTGCAGCAAGCAGGGACTACTCTTTGTTGGGGTGCACGGGCTTCTCACTGTGGTGGCTTCTCTTGTTGGGGTCTGCAGCTCTAGAGTGCAGGCTCAGTAGTTGTGGCACACAGGCTTAGCTGCCCCATCATGGCATGTGGAATCTTCCCAGAAAAGGGATCGAATCTGTATCCCCTGCATTGACAGGTGGATTCTTATCCACTGGGCCACCTGGGAAGCCTAGAAGCTGGTCTTTTGAAGTTAAATTTTGTTGTTATTTTTCATTGAGGTATACCCGGTGTACAATATTAGATAAGTTTTAGGTGCACAACACAGTGATTCACAATTTTTAAAGGTTACATTCCATTCATAGTTATTATCAAATATTGGTTATATTCATTGTGTTGTCCACCTGCTTTTAGATGCTTATACCAGAAGCCTGTGGCAATAACCATTATCTGTCCCATAGTCTGAAAAATCCATTAAGTCAGAGGTGCCCAACGATTAGGCCTGCTATTCAGCCTAGAGATTATTTCTGCAGAGCTTTTAAGAGTTCAGAGAATATTCAAGAAGGTATTTAGTAGAAGAAATTAGAAGAAAACATAGGCAGGATGCTCTTTGACATCAGTTTTAGTGATGTTTTTTTATATGTCCCCTCACATAAGGGAAACAACAGCAAAAATAAACAAATGGTTCTATATCAAACTAAACAGCTTTCGCAAAATCAGGGAAACCAACAAAACAAAAAGGCTACCTACTGAATGGGAGAAGATACTTGCAAATAATATATCTATAAGAAGTTAATATTCAAAATATACAAAGAACTCATACAACTCAACATCAAAAAAAAAAACCCACCTCATTTTAAAAATAGGCAGAGTATCTGAATAAACATGTTGGCAAGGATGTGGAGAAAAGGGAACCCTCATGCATTGTTCGTGGGAATGTAAATTGGTGCAGCCACTGTAGAAAGCAGTATGGGAGTTCCTCAAAAAAATTAAACATAGAACTACCATACGACCCAGCAATTTCACTCCTGGGTATTTATCTGAAGAAAATGAAAACACTAATTAGAAAAGTTATATGCACCTCTATGTTCATGGCAGCATTATTTACAATAACTAAGATAGGGAAGCAACCCACTGTCCATCAATAGATGAATGGGTAAATAAGATGTAAGATACACAACCACACACAATGGAATATTACTTAGAAGAAGGGACAGAGAAAAAAAATTTTCTGTACTTTCACCAAACCTATCCAATTAAATTCAACCTACCAAATGACAGGTTTCTCAAAAAAAGAAAGCAGGGCTCATGTATTTGAGTTGCAAACAAATAAGGAAAAATTGGCATAAACTTTATGTCTTTCTAAATGTTCTACTCTTGGTCTCAGGCAGGACGTTTTTAAGATACTAGGCATCAGCCTCAAGTTAATTAATCATTAACCACCTTTCATGACTCCAGTTTGTCTTGCTCCCAGGTTCCTGCCAGAGATGTTTGTTCTGAGGAAACCAAAGTGGTTAAGGTGGCCACAGTGTGCCCTCTGGTCAAATGGAGTTTATCTGTAGTATCCCAGCCATTACCTTGGCTTTGTCATCTAATAGAACCCACTTGTTCCCATCATCACTGGTCTCTCTTTGAAGAACCTGACTACAGAAGCAAGGGCACAGTTTTCATTGGTTATTTGCTTATATCTAACAATGTGATTGGCTTATCTATCATCCAGTCAGAACAAGTACAGGCAACAGCTCTAAAGGAGTGCTCCCTATGTACCGAGGAAAACATGGCCAAAATGTCTCAAGCCAAAAAAATCAATAAATAAGATGCAGAATAGTATGTGCTTTACGTTCAATATGTTTTTGTTCAGTCACTCAGTCATGTCCAACGTTGCGACCCCATGGACTGCAGCACACCAGGCTTCCTTGTCCTTCACCATCTCCCGAAGCTTGCTCAAACTCATGTCCATTGAGTTGGTGATGCCATCCAACCATCTCATCCTCTGTCCTCTTCTCCTCCTGCCTTCGATCTTTCCCAGCATCAGGGTCTTTTCTAATGAGTTGGCTCTTTGCATCAGGAGGACAAAGTATTGGAATTTCAGCTTCGGCATCAGTCCTTCCAACGAATATTCAGGGTTGATTTCCTTTAGGATTGACTGGTTTGATCTCCTTGCTGTCCAAGGGACTCTCAAGAGTCTTCTCCAACACCACAGTTCAAAAGCATCAATTCTTCGGTGCTCAGCCTTCTTTACAGTCCAACTCTCACATCCATACATGACTACTGGAAAAACCATAGCTTTCTCAGCAAAGTGTTTAGCATTAACCTTTTAGTTGTGGATCATGGGGAAGACAGGGAGGTGGTCATTAAGGAGGGTCAGGGTGGCAAGAGTCTTGGGGAGGGTTTAGGTCGGTCTCAGAGCAGCATTTGTTACCAATTGTATAGATGTAATTCAACATTTTAACAAGCACTATGGTCACACCGGTGTACAGTATTGCCCAGACACAGGCAAAAAGGGTCCCTATTCTGGCCCCCACATTTTATAAGACCTCACATGTCAGAAAAAAATAAATTCCTTGGAGAACACATGGTCACCATTGTCCATCAGTGTTCAAAACTATTGCAAGCACAGCCCATTCCCTAAACACCTGCTCTTCAGACCAACACCATTCAGGCCCCAGGGAAGCAATTCTGCTCACCTCCTGCCCCTTGAACAGATGGCTGAGTCTGAATACCATGAAGGTTTGTGGGTTATGGCTCTGCTGACATTGAAGACAGAATGTACAGTGCAGGAGGGTTTGTGTGGTGAGAATGCTTAGTTAGGTTAGAGAAAAGACTAATTAATTAATTTGTCAAATTCTTCCACAAAGATAGCATAAATGTGACAGATTCTTGAATAATGAAGTACAATCTCCCAGCAGTGCTGAGTGTCCATTTTTTTTTTTTTTTGCTTCTCTTGGTTTTATAATATGTTATTCACAAATTAGCATGGTATCCATAATTGCATGTGGTAACTAAGGAATATATGCCGTATTAAACAATTCATCTGTATGTACTGTCAAGAAAAGGTGTCCAAAATGTCTCAAGTAAAAAAATAAGATGCAGAATAGTAGGTACATTATATTCCTATTTCTGCGGGGTTTTTTTTAAGTTCATATACACAGAGATATACATTTGAACAATCATGGTAAATTTCTGGGCTTTCTGTCTAGAATTCTGTTTTCCTGGGAGTCCACTGAGAAGGCAATTTACTCTATTTCATGCTCTTCTGAAGTGTTTGGATGTTTTTTTATAGTTCATAGATCACTTTTTCAATTTCAAACGGTAGTGTTTCATAAAAAAGAAATTCCTTATAGACTGAGTAAATTTTATTTTCTTTTTATCTATTTTCTGATTTTTCTACATTGACTCTGAATTATTTAATAATTTCTAAATAATTCACTTCTAGGGACTTCCCTGGCACTCCACTGGTTAAGACCCCACGCTTCCACTGAAGGGGACATAGGTTCGATTAGCTATAAAAGTTATAGTCACTAATAACTTTCCCTCATTAATTAGCCCAATGTGCTTCCACAAGATTTTCTGTCTCTGTAGCCGAGAATGCAGGTTTCCAGTTATGCTGAGAACTAAAACCACTGTGCAGGGTGTGCATATGAGAGAGACAGATACAGAGACAGAGGCTGACAAAAACAGAGACACAGAGAGAGATAGAAGGAGGCAGAGACAGGGAACAATCACAATTGTCACAATCTCCCCAGAGTAAACAACAGCAAAGATAACATCTTGAGAAAAATGTTTCTTCCTAGGGATGTCCAGAGAATCTTCCCACATCACTCCTCTGAAAATCACAACTCTCAGTCCACTTGGGGAGTCTGGCTGAGGGGAGCTGGGGCACAGAGAACACAGTCCCAACAGCGGATGGGAGGTTCTTACCAGCCCTTCAGACTGCAGAGGCCACTCACACCTGCTGGCTTGCTAGCCTCTCCGGTACCTAGGCTTCGCGGTCATCCGAGCACACACTGCTGCCCACCCTTCCCCCACCCCTGGCTTTGCACACAGGCTGTCCCAAACTCTGACACCAGAGCAAGACGTCTCCACAGTCCTGAGTTTCAGACCTCCAGCTCCAAACCCCTCAGCCTCCTCTTTTAAAAATGCCTATTAGCTCCATTTCATCTCCTCTCATTCTAAATTACATAATTCATTGAGGAAAACAACTCTTTTGATCTCTGACAGAGTTTCAATTATGGAACCCCACTAGTGGAACAGAACTTTATTCCAATGAGGCAAATCAATCAGGGATGAAGGGGACAGAGAACAGCAAGAGAGAGACAGAAACAGACAGAGACCAAGAGTCCAGCCATAGACACAGAGGGAGTAGTTAGAAACACAGACAGAAGGTGAATGTTTCAAACTTCCAACAGCCAAAGCATCACCCAGGAAGGTTTTTAGCTCAACCCTTGTTGTCTCCTACACTCAGACTTGGTAAAACTGCCCCGGGACTTCTTACTTCCTTCATCACAGATAACAATGAGAAGCAGGGCTGCCTTTTCCTGACAGTTCCACGACTCTCTCAGCCCTCTCAGCAATGACCTTCCAGCATTCACAGCCATTATCTTAAAGACTTTGGCATCGGCAGCCTTCAGAGTGAGCAGTAATCAGAAGCCCATGCACACCCAAGGATGCTTAAGTCACAGAAGTTTAAGCATAAAGCAGATGAGGTTGGGGGTAGGAATTGTGGGGAGGTGGTTCACAGGGAGGAGGGGAGAAACCTGGGGGAAAGTTCAAAGGAAACACTTTACTGCCAAAAGCTTTGAAGTAATCAGCTCTTCTTTAAAGAACACTCTGTTACTATGTCATTTCTATGTCTTGGGTCCAATTTCACAACTCAAATGTATAGGATTCAATCACATCAGTTCTAGTGGTAGGGGAATGCTTAAGATATGTGAACAGAAGGCACTTTTCTAGAATATTTTCTTGCAATGCAAAACACACACATACATACACATCAAGTGACTTGACTCTAGGATAGTTTCAGAGGTATTCGAAAGCTCCAACAAGGTGACTGCCCATACCAAGTCCTATGTACAGAGGCTCACTAGGAAAGAAAGCTGGAATTCAACTCCCACAAAAGACAGCTTGCAGAACATGGCATCTACTTAATTGTTATCAGTTGGCTTTGAAATACCCGACATGGGCATTTTTGAGCGCTAAGGGGGTGACTGCAGCTCTCCTCAGAAAATCTGATCAGCAAGGGAGTTGCTGCTTCCAAAGTCCAAACCCCTTAACCATGGGTAACATGTTTTCAAATAATGATACCACCCGAAAATTGTATAGCACTTCATATTTCTTAAGTGCCCTCATCCATGTGGTCTTCTGGTGCTGGCAGCCAAGCAGGGCAGGGAGGAGAAGGGAGCCACTTGAGACAATGATGTGCCAAAGGTCACACACAGTGGAAGTGATGGCCCAACTGTGCATGTGGTTGAGTCAGAGACAAAATCCCAACTCCACAGGTCTTCCTGTGATGCCCAGAAGGCCTTGCACATTGAATGAGCCTCACATTTTAAATTTCATTACTCTGCTGGCATTCACACTCTCTCCCTCCCCCACCATGACCCCTGCTCCTCCCTCTGCTTAAAATGCACTTCCCCTGGGAAGAGCCACTTGTTATTCACATCTTGGCTCAAATGTCATCTCCCCAGGGAGACTATGCTTCCTAGGAAATATGCCTTCACTATGACAGCCCTATGTAGAAATGAGCACATTCTGAGATTATTTTCTGCACTGGTGATCTTGTTAATCACCTGTTTCCCCAGCAGAACCATGAGGACCTAGCTTGTGTACCACTGCATCCCACATGCCTAGAACAGTGCCTGGTATACAGTAGGTGCCCCCAAATGTTTTCTGAATGACTAACCTATTTCATTAATACTCATAATCCACCTTGTAGAAACATGAAAGCATTATTATTCCTGTTTTACAGATGAGGAAACTGAGGCCCAAATGACTGACCCGTTCAAGACTGCAGCTAGAAAAGTGACAGAGTTGAGAAAAGAGCCTGGGTCTTAGACATCAAGTCCAATGCTATCTGCACTATATAGCTTTTTTATACCAAAAGTGTAGGATGAGAAATTCTTGCTCATCAAGAATTACTTTATATCCCATTCATTCATTCATTCAACAAAGGTTCTGAGCATTTATTAAACTCAAGTATATTAAACTCTATGTGAGATAAAAAGGATACAGGCAAGGTATACTTCCTGCCTCCAAGGAACTTATCAACTTTTAGGAGAGTTAAAAATAAACACATGAATATCAATAAAATAAAATAGAAAGCTTTAAGAGCTACTATAGACTGAAGCGTGTTCACCCCAAAACCCAAATGGTGAAGTCTGAACCCCCATCACCTCAGAATATAACCATACTGGGAGACAGGGCCTTTTAAAGAGGTAAAGGTTAGTGAGGTCATATGGGTGGCCCCTAAACCACATATCCATATTTGGAGATGGGCTTCAAAGAAATAATTAAGTTAAATGAGGCAATTAGGGTAGCTCTCTAATTCAATAGGACAGTTGTCCTCTTAAGAAAAGGAAGAGACAGTAGGGATGTGTGAGCCTAGAGAAAAGGCCATATGAGGACACAGTGAGAAGGAAGCCATCTGCAAGCCCAGGAGGGAGGCCTTAGGAGAAACCAAACCTGCAACACCTTAATCTTTTTTTTTTTAATTTGAGGATAATTGCTTTACAATGTTGTGTTGGTTTCTGCCACACAACAACATGAATCAGCCATAGGTATACACATGTCCTCTCCCTCTTAAACCTCCTTCCCACCCCCACTATTCCACCCCTTTAGGTTGTCACAGAGCACCAGACTGAGCTCTTAGTGTTAAACAGCAACTTCCCATTAGCTATCTATTTCACACGTGGTAATATATTTCAACGCTACTCTCTCAGTTCGTCCCACCCTTTCCTTCCCCGACTGACACCTTAATCTTGGATCTTTAAACTCCAGAACTATGAGAAAAGTAATTTCCGTGTTTAAGCTACCCAGTCTGTGTCTCTCTCTCTTCTCTCCTTACAAGGATACCAGTCACTCTGGATTACTAGCCCACCCTACTCCCATATAACCTCATCATAACTTAACCAATTATATCTACAACAAAACTATTTCCAAATAACATCACATTCTGAAGATCAGGACTTAACATTTCTTTGGGGGAGAGGATACAATTCAATAAGTGTCTGATCCAATTTTACTTAAAAAGACTCTTTCTAAAACTTTTTCTGGAAATAATGGAAAAGATAAATGACACAAAGTTTAATGCAAAGATTATGTAAACCTAGAGCTATCAGGGCCCCCTCCGCCATCCCACCACTGGAGAGAGACTGGCATAAAGCAGAGCCTGAAGAAAGAGAGATGGAACAAGTCCTGATGGCCTTCTCTGAGCCCCTGGATCTAACCACACCTGATGCTGGTCTTTCCAGTTATATGGGTTATTACAGTCTCTCTGTTCATTAATGCAATATAACTGAATCACTTAAAAGCAACAGTTCCAACTAATAAAGAAAACAGAATCAATAAGATCTGACAATTATCAATACATGAGAGCAGTCAAAGGAAAGATGAAGCTACCTCCAAACTGAGTTACTGAGAGGAAATAGGGATGAAAATGGACAAAGGGAAGTCTATAGGAAGAGAAAGTTTGAGAGGGAAAAATAATAAGGTTAGTTTTGGGTTTCTTGAGCTTAAGATTCTACGATGACATGAATGGGGCTATATTCTATAGGACAAAGGAAACTTAAGATCAGGATTCAGAGGAGAAAGATTATTACCTCCCATAAGTGTGATTTGTACCAACACAGAGGGATGTATCAAATTCAGTGCAGGAAACCAAAGCCACTCTGGATATGTCAAGCAGAAAGAGGTTTAATACAGGGATTTAGTTACTCAAAAGGAAAAAAGGGACTGGAAGGCTAGAAGGGGTAGAAGTCAGGGGGTCTACAAGGGACTAGGGAGCTCAATGACATGCTACCATAGCTGCAATCCCACCTGCTGCCATTCCTGCCCCTAAAGTCCCTGGAGGCTGGTGACTACCGACTGGGACGCTGAGTCCAGTCACTGCAACTGCCTCTTAACACATCTCCACCACCTTGACTCTCAACAACCATGGCTGCAGACAGACCCCATGAAAGGGCAATGAACTGGGGGAACTTATCTTGCCTCTGGAATCCTAGCTGCAAGAAAGATGATTAGCTTTGCAATCTCTCGAGGTAGAAGGACATGGAAATGGCAACTGAGAAGCCAAGCCATGGCTTCTACCACCAGGGATATATGCATATGATGATAAACCACGTGAAAGAGCAATTAATTGTCTGTGTGATCACTGTACGGCCTTCAACAAGTGTGTTTTCACACACTGAGAATCAGTTTCCCTGTCTCTAAAACAAGGCAACTGAACCAAGTGATTTGTAATAGACTCTTCAGTCCGGCTATTTTAGATGTCTGTGAAAGCCACTCCTGTCCTGATCCAGAGTTAAACAATTGCCCCCTGGGAGTATTATCTTTCCAGTCAGCAGACCAGCCCTCCACATTTGAACATAATCATTAAACACCTGGCAAGAAGTGCCACCCCACATACAGTTTAATAACTCACATTCCAATCCAATTACTGCACGTTTCATAAACAAGTGCTTCTTAGAATACAGCTGTTTCTCTGAGCAAGCAGACTTTTTAGAAGGGAAATTACGATGATTATACTTAAGATACAGGCATGAATAATAAAATCATTCCATCTCTCTCGTCGCTGTTATCATTTCCCTTTCAGGCTGTCTTAGATGGGAACCTCAATGCAGCCCATGTCTCAATACAGCCACCCTTCCCACTCTGGACCCTTTAGTCCCCTCAACTAAGGTCTGCCCTGTCTCTTCATCAAAACACATCTGTCCTAGGTCCTAAAGGAGCCAAAGGATTTGACAAGGGTCCTACTTATTACCTCTTCATCTCTAACCTACTATTGCACGTGAAGTTGGAGGGAAAAGAAGTTACATGCTTATTACAGAAAACTATAAAACTATAGAAAAATAAAAAACTAAACAGAAATACAACCACTGCTAATATTTCTAAAGTTCCCTCTCAATTCTTAAGTTTTTCTATGTATAATCTTAGGAAGGTTTTCATATAGCTGAGTTCATACTATATGTACAATTCTGTATCATGTATTTTTCACTTGCCATTATCATATAATTCCCACATGATCACAAACACTTTGTAAACAGCCTTTTTAAATGACTTCTTTGCAGTCTATTGAATGGATATTGTATAACTTACTACTCCCCAAATGTTGGAGAAAATGAGGTTGTTTCCAGGTTTTGTCTTTTTTTTCCTTGCGTTTTTTGTTTTCTTTCATTTCTGCTATTCTATTTATTTTTGTTAACGGAAGACTCCTTGCTAAACATAAAGAAAGGAGGCACCAGCTCTGAAATGCCCGTGACCATGTTAGACCTCATGGGGAAAGAGGCGGAGAGCCATCCAGACACAGGGCAGTCCCCACCTGGCCATGGAGACAACTCCTGGGTCCTACACCAATCCAATGTTAAGCCATCTCTGAGCCTCCCATTCTTCTCCCACTTGGCTTCCCTGATAGCTCAGTTGGTGAAGAATCCGCCTGCCGTGCAGGAGATCCCGGTTCTATTCCTGGGTAGGGAAGATCCCCTGGAGAAGGGAAAGGCCACCCACTCCAATATTCTGGCCTAGAGAATTCCATGGACTGTCTAGTCCATGGGGTTGCAAAGAGCTGGACCCGACTGAGTGACTTTCACTTTCACTTTCCAGGGCAGCACTCCTGGCCTCAAGGAGGAGGGTCTGACCTGATCAGTGGGTTTGAGAAGCAACCCCTTTCACTACAACCAGCACAGCCCTCTGTTCTGCCCTGCTTGTTTTTGGTAGGTCAGTCCCCAGTTTGGGCAGCTCTGCAATGATCCAGCTTTGTCTGTAATGGCGGAGAAGTCACACTCTGTTGTCCAGCAACAAGAAGTCTCTTTAATCTCCAAAATCTGTCTGATTGGGATAAAGGTGGTATTTGGGTCACCTATCTCCTTAAGTTTTGTCTAACTTTTTTATTGGTTCAAGCAAGGAAGAAGGCTGCTATTTATCCAACCCCTTCAAAACCACAGCTAAGACAATAATATCCTCCCCACTGTTGCTGAGTCTCTCTTCTCCTCATCCTGCAAGTGGGCTGTTGGGGTTTGGGACTCTGTTTGGAGGACTTAGTTGAAGACAAAACCTCTTGCTACCTACGTATTTTGGCAGTCAGTACTGAGCTCAGATAGATACCACAGATAATAGAGTTTGTTATCACCTCTAACAGCCACTACTGTTTCTTGAGTAGTAATCATGCACCCTGCATTGTGTTAGATGCTTTACACACGTAGTTCATGCTAAGAAAATCCCTATGAGGTAGGTTGTCACCTCCATTTTATAAGTGAGGAAGCCAAGGCTCAAAGAGGTCCTATAACACCAAGATTCACACTGTTAGCAGTGGCTAGGCTAGAACTCACACTTAGATTAAAGCCCATGCTGAAAGCTCATGCTCTTAACTTCTTGGCAACCCCATGGGTCCTCCAAGGAGTGGCTGGGACAGGGGCAGGTGAAAGAGTCAAGACCCCCACACTTCCTCAACACCCAGCCCAGGGAATTCCACCAGGCCACACCAGTCTTCATCTTTCCAGAGGCCACCTCCACAGCATCAGTGTGGTTTAAAGGGACTTGAGGGGGGCATGCTATTTATTTTCAGCTTCTGGGTTTTAATGGAAAATTCATGTAACATAAAACTTATATTTTAAGTTGCACAATTCAGTGGCATTTAGTACACTCACAACGTGCACAATCACTAGTTCCAGACCCTAGTTTTTTATCACCCTACTGCCATTTTTATCACCCTAAAAGGAAACCCTAGTACACAGTCACTCTCCAGTCCCCCCTCTCCCAGCCTCTGGCAAGCACTCGTCTGCTTTCTATCTCTTCTGGCGTACCTATTCTGGATATTTCATACGAATGGAGTTACCTGTAGGAGATTTCTCATGGGTGATAACAGCTCACAACTCGTTGACTGTGTGGTTAGGGAAGCAGTCCTCAAAGCACTGGGTAGACAGATTTCTCTTCTTGCTGCCTACTCTGATTCCTACTCTGCCACTGGGCTGCCTCTTGGCTATTCTCTCTTTGATCATCCACCCTCTCCTCCTACCTCCCCAACACATTAACTCAAAACAAACAAATAAAAACCTTTCCCACCAATGAGCCAGTGACCTAGGAAGTGTAATGATTCAACCCTCTTTCTCCTTGCACAAGAAGGTCAAGACAGGGACTTCTCTGAAAGTGCACTGGCTAAGACTCCTTGCTTGACCCAGATCCCACATGCCACAAATAAGAGTTCAAGCGCCACAACTAAAAGATAACACATACCACCACTAAAGATCCTGCATCCTGCAACTAAAGATCCTGTTCACCGCAACTAAGACCTAGCATAGCCCAACAGAAGAATAAATAAGCAGGTCAAGACCAAAACGGCACTGACAGAGTCAGAAGTTCAGCACTCCAAATAGTCTAGGTTCCTACAGGAGTCCTCAGTCAATGAGTATACAATTCCACTGTCGCATCCACCTCCACCAATGCTACCCTTCACCCTTGTCACAGGAGCTCTGAAAACTGTATACATCCTTATAATGTGTTATCTCTTCTTTCAAGATGAATTCTAGTCTTCCTGTAGTAGTTATGCAGTGAGCAGTGAACCCAGTTTATCATTCTTGTCTGTGAATACCTTCCCTTCTGGTTGGAGAAAGCAGAGGAGAACCTGAGTTACTCAAAATGATACTGTCAGAGTGTGGAGTAGGGGAGGCAGAGAAGGGATGACTGACGGAAATGCAGGACCAATGAAGTCAAGGGGGATGGAGGGATTCTATGCTGAAAAAGGACTTCTACATATTTCAGGAGCATCCTGTGGAAAAATTAACTGAGACAGAGACCACCTGTCTGTCTCTGGGAAGTTACATAGGCACACAGCATCTCCCTGGAAATTATCTCCTGGTCTATACCTGACATGAAGGAAAAGGTATTCACCACAGACTGATAAAGTTCAACAATTTCCTAGGTCAGTTCCAAATTCCTCACATCTCAGCCCAACAAGACAACTACCTATATTCCTATGACAGAGAAGGGGAAGGAAGGACACTGAACAGGAGAACTGGGACAGATGAAATGCAGCAGCCCTTGCCCTCAGTCCTACCGTGTCCCCTCCTGCCTCTTCTGAGTGTATCTGTGGCATTCTGTGACCCTGAATATCCAGTCATCACCATGAAGGCTCTCATTAGTCTCAGAACTTGTGCCCCCACCAACACCACCCCCCAACACACACACACATACACACCTCCAGCATCACTAAGTCAGTAGGCAAATACCTATGATCTCTTTGGGAGGTTATTACTCAATGGATTGAAAATATAGAAATGAGTGTTCCATGGCTAACAAGCCTAACCCTGGATGCTTAAATGGGAGCCCAAAACACTTCCCTCAGTACTGATACCCTATCTTTCCTAGGGCTGTCGCAACAAATTACCACAAACTGGGAGGCTTAAAGCAACATAAACTCACAGTTCTAAAGGCTCAAAGTCCAAAACCAAGGTGCTGGCAGGGCTATGCTCCCTCCAAACACTCTAAGGAAGAAAGCTTCTTGGCCTCTTCTGGTTTCTGGTGGTTGCTATTAACCCTTGACATTCCTTGGTTTGTGGCATCACTGCAATCTCTGCCTCTGTCTTCACACGGAGTTCTGCCTGTGTGCCTGTGTATAGATTTCTCCTTACAGACACTAGTTATTGGATGAGGGCCCACCATCATCCAGTATGATCTCATCTTAACTTGATTACATCTACAAAGATCTTATTTCCAAATACGCTCACGTCTACTGAAGATATCTTCAGGGAGTTAATACTTGAAGATATCTTTTGGAGTAACACAATTCAACCCACCACACCCCCAGAGGCCTTTCATGTTAACAACAGTTTCCTGTTGTCAGTTCCTCAGACCTCAAAAATATATCATCAACACTACAAAACAGCAGTATTTACTTAGCACTAAGCGCTATTTTACATGGATTTTCCTGTTAATCCTCAAATACTCTGTGAAGTAGGAATTATGACTAGCACCATTTGACAAGCAAGAAAATTAAAGCTTTAGAAAATTAAGTAACTTACCCAAGCAATATAGTGATAGATCCAGGATTTGAACCAAACTCTCTCTGACCCTAAAGCTTACCAAAGTTCTTTCATGCTTTACTTTTTGAGCTTCCCTGGTGGTTCAGATGGTAAAAAAATCTGCCTGCAATGTGGGAAACCAGGGTTCGATCTCTAGGTTGGAAATATCCCCTGGATGTGTGATTTGGGGCAAGAAATGCCCCTCTCTGGGCTTCAATAGCCTTACCTATAAAAAGACCAGTTCCTCTAGGTTTCTAAGGGTTCTTCCCACTATGACTCCTTAGCTTTCTGAGTCTTCTCACCCACGGTAACCCATCACTCTGGCCAGCTGATCCACTTCTAAAATCTACTGCAGAAAGGTCTGCTCCCTGACCCTCTCCCCTCCCCACCAGCAGACAGACATCTTGCAGTGTGTTTCTTCATGATTCAAACAAACAGGACTTCAAATACCCTTTTCAAATTTCGATACCAGGCTCTGACAGCCTCATGAGAAGCAGGGATCATTTTCATCTGCATATTCACTTCGGGGAAAGTCTAACTGACCCACAGGGAAAGCCCAGCTCCACTAGCAACATACAACTTTACAGCACTTGGGAGAAAAACTTGCATTTCTAATTTGTTTCTTATCAGCAGTGTGCCTCTGGACTAAGTGAGAACTTTAAGAACATAAAGTCTTTCACTTGACTTAAAAGAAAGTTCAGATTCTAGTTCCAGAGAACAGATTAATGAAAGGGACTTCACATTTCCTGACCCCCCTCATCCTGGAATTTTCCCTTGTCTTTCATTTCACTCTTCAGCTCAGCTACATCTGCAGGGCTCTAAACATCATGACAGGAGAGAAGCAGCAAGGGAAGGGGATGGGGAGTGACATAAAGATTAGGGTCAGTAAGGGAGCTGGTAGAACCATAAGGAAAACAACACTGCTAAGAGCGAGCTGGACCCAAAATGATCACCAATTCACAAATCACATTGGTTGTACTAGTTTCAGGCATATATTCTCTTGCAAGGCTCTCAGCAATTATGTGAGGCAGCTGTGCATGGTCCCACTCTGCACATGAAAAAACCAAGGCTCAGCTAGTAAACGAGATTCAGAGCATGTGTGGTTGGTCCAAAGCTGCTTTCCTCTACAACCCTGGAGCAGCAAGGACCACAAAAAAATAAAACAGTCCCGCTTTCTACAGCTTACATTACTCCTGGTGTCATGGCTGCCAACTTACAAGAATAAATTCTTTACTTTTCCTCACTAAAGAGGAGACAAGATTTTGTTCTAATGAAGCCAGTAACAGATAAGACTACCTCAGATCCAGAGTACCAGACAGAATTAACGCTTGGAAAGAACTGGTATAGGAGGAAAAGGAGAAAGAAGTCCTCTTCATCCCTGGTTCTCCTCCCTCTGGCTCCTGCTGCAGCATCAAAACCAAAGGATGAATGATTCCTGCAACCTCTCGAAGCAGCAATTGCACTGCACTCTCCAGCCCCTCCCAGCAGAGGGGCAACCTATCCTCATGTTTGACTTCCTGAGCTTCCATCATCTGTATGATGAGGGTGACATTGGTAGGTATTTCGTATACATCTCCAATCCCAGTTTCTCACTCCTCCAACTCCTAAGGCCCTATCCAACCATAATACAGTGCAATAGCCACCTATTTTATCTCTTTCCTTTCACTTTTACTTCCTATAGCTACACTGTCTACCCAGCAGGCACAGAGATCTTTTTGAAATGTAAATTAAGTCACATTAACTGTCTTATTCAAAACCCTCTGGTGGCATCTCATCATTCCTAGAATTTAAAAAACTCTTAGTCATGGGGGAATTCCCTGGTGGTCCAGTGGTTAGGGCTCCAAGTTCCCCTGCAAGGGGCTCATTCCATCCCACATGCCTCATCTTGTAGCCAAAATAATAATTTTTAAAAATTCTTTGACTCTTTGCTGTGGTCCTCAAAGCTCACTCTTGCCTGCTTCCCTTACACTCTCCCCCTTGATCTCTCCACGCCAGCCACATGGGCCACCTTCTAGTTTCTGAAAAATAGCTGGTCCCTCTGGCTTGCATGTTATTCCTATTTCACAGACTTTCTTCCTCACTTCATTTGGGTGTCTACTCAAATGGATTTTCTCCAGAGAAGCTTTCCCGACCCACACCACACCCGCCACCAATTACAACTTCCCTTATTGTTGTCCTTCAGTCGCTAAATTGTGTCCAACTCTGCAATCTCTTGGACTGAAGCATGCCAGGCTTCTCTGTCCTTCACTATCTGCCAGAGTTTGCTCAAATTCATGTCTGCTTTCCTAGCAGACTCTAAATACTTCTTTGCCTCTTTTTTTCCCAGAACATTTATTACTACTTAAAATTCTACATGTGTATCAATTGCTAGGATCTGTCTCTTCCACTAAAATAAAAGCTCTGTGACAGCAGGAATCTTGTCTGCATTGTTTATCCAATACTTGTCATGTAGTAGGTGCTTAATAAATATTAGTAGAATGAATGAATGAAGGAGCCCAGATAAGTTTTGGCAAAGCTGCTAGTTGTCCCCAATATCCATTCTCCCCTTCTTCAAGTAATCAAAACCCCAAGCTGTACACACTACCACCCACCTGAGAACCATTTCCCAGACTCCCTTGAAGCTAGCAGTGTCCATGCCACTAGGTGCTAGCCAAGTAGGGTTGTGAGGTAAAATACAGGATGCCCAGTTAAATTTGCAAGTCAGAGTGACAACTAGTAATTTTTTTTTTACTATAAGTATGTCCCAAATTAAAAGTCCAATAATTGTTCTAGTATAATGATGCCCCACTAGAACAAAAAAAAAGTATTGATTGTCTATCTGACATTCAAGTTTAACTGGCTGTCCTGTATTTTTGTTGCCTAAATCTGGCAACACTATGGCCAACAGACTATAAGAGAAGGCAATGTTCACAACTCCGAGGTCACACCCTTAAAACCAGGGGATGTGTCCTCACTTTTTTCCTCCTTCTTGTTGGCTGAAACACAATCATAGAGGGGGTGTGAGTCACCTTTGACCCTGTGGACGAGGAGTCCAGGCGCCGGGGTTGATGTAAAGGAACAGTGCTGCTCTGCCCCAGATCTATCTGCTTGCTCAGACTTGAGAGAATAACTTCCTTCAGCTTCACTGAAGTCTCTGTTATTTTGTCCTCCATTAAAGTAGCTAAATCCGTATCTGAACAAATGCAAAATAAAATTCTCCAGGCCAGAATACTGGAGTGGGTAGCCATTCCCTTCTCCAGGGGATCTTCCCAACCCAGGGATCAAACCCAGGGCTCCCGCATTGCAGACTGATTCTTAACCAGCTGAGCCATAAGGAAAGCCCCCCAAAATTGTAAATAAATATGACAATTCAGGTGACTTCTAAATTATCAGAAAGCCTCAAAAAACGATTTCCTCTTCTCCATACTAACAGGGTTTCCCCTCTTTACCAAATTTCACAGCCCTGTTTTGAAGGAATTTGGCATCTTCAAGCTTTATCAGCAGTTCTTGCAACCCCAGATTGTTCCAAAGTGGGGCTGCAGGAATTCAGTGGCCTGCAGGGGCTGTGTGCCCTCTTGGCCTCTGAGGAGCGGGGCTCAAGGTGAGGCATATTCATAGGCTAAAACTAAGCAAAGGGACCAGTAAGATTTTCAGTTTTCCCAGCATTGATTCCCAGCTGCTCAGAGAAGCTCCAGAATTCCCTGACACAGAGCTGTGAGCACTGGAAATACTCTCATCTACGGAAATTCAAGGAAAAGAGAAGCAGCCCTGAGTCATTCTGCATGGGTGCTACCACTGGCTCAGCCACAGTCACAGTTGTCCAGCCCGAGGAGCCTCCGGGTCTCTGTGGGAAGTTCTTCCCTCCAAGCCTATCCACTGCTCCCCACACCTTCTAGTGGCCAGTCTCTGCTCCAATGTCGCCTCTTTAGAGAGACCTCCTCCGGCCACTCCATCTAAAGGAGAAGCCCCTGTCACCCTCCACTCCTGGCCTGACACTTTACAGCATGATTTATAGCTGTAAATATCTATACATATCTGTAAATATCTGTAAATATCTGTATATATCTATAGTAGTATATATCTACTGGGTGATCGTCTGCCTTCCCCATTGAAAGGCAGGCTCAGTGAGGGAAGGGAATTTGTCTCTCTGGTTCCTGCTTTACCCCCATGTCAGACAGTATCTAAGCAATTAGAAGGTGTGGGACAAATATTTCTGAATAAATAGAAGAGAGATATGGACATAGAAAAACAGATCTAGATATAGATGTAGATACAGATCTAGAAATACAGACATAGGTGTATCAGGGTCACCGGCAAGCCAAGCAGATTTTTAATCAATGACTTCTAGCACAGGGTGACAAGAAAAGCCTTAAAACTTCCAAGTGCATGATAATGCTGATGTTCTGTTAGAGAAAACTCAGCTTTTAGTTTAAGATTGACTCCCTATGGACATGGAAAGCTCTGCTGGGTAGAAGTAATGTTCGCACAGAATGTTGAGCCAAAGGCATCTGCAGTTCAAGTCCCTGATGGGGAAACTGAGTCCAGAGAGAGGATGGGGTCACACTAACAACAGCAACTGATACCTGCAAAGCACTTTTTAGTGAGGAAGCATCTTCACTTCTTCTTTTCTCATTTGATCCTCACAACAATTCTAGGCAAGTGGTGGTAATATTGGTAGCACTGTACTATTTACAACTGCCAAAGTATGGGAGCAACCTAAGTGTCCATCAACAGATGAATGGATAAAGAAGATGCGGTATGGGGACTTCCCTGGTGGCGCAGTGGACAGGAATCTGCCTGCCAATGCAGGGGACACGGGTTTCATCCCTGGTTAAAGAAGATTCCACATGCCTTTGAGCAACTAAGCGCGAGCACCACAACTACTAATGCCTGCTTGCTCATAGCCTGTGCTCTGCAACAAGAGAAGCCATCACATTGAGAAGCTTGTGAACTGCAATAAAAAGTAACCCCACTCACTGCAACTAAAGAAAGCCCACACAAAGCAACGAAGACACAGCACAGCCAAAAATAAAATTAATACAAATGTTTTAAAGGTATGGTGTGTGTGTGTGTGTGTATATATATATATATGTATATATGTAATGGAATATTACTCAACCATAAAAAGATTTAAATTTTGCCATTTGCAGCAACATGGATGGACTTAGAGGGCACTATGCTAAGTGAAATAAATGAGACAGATATTACATGGTATCACTTATATCTAGATTCTAAAAAATGCAATAAACTAGTGAATAAAACAAAAAAGAAGCAGACTCACAGACAGAAAACAAACTAGTGGTTACCAGTTGAGAGAGGGAAGGGAGGAGAGGCAACATAAGCATAAGGGGAAAAAAAGGGTTATTATGGGACTAGATGAAATCATGTGTTTGAAACACAAAAATTGTAAAGCAGTATAGAATTTAATGAATCTTTCATTCAACAAAAACGCAATAAGATAAAATAAACATACTGGTAGCATTAAAATTATACTGAAATATAATAATTAGCTTCCTGAACTGTATACTTTAAAATGGCTAGCTTGGTAAATTTTATGTGTATTTCACAACTAGAAATTTTTAAAATTATGTATGGGTGGCTCAGATGGTAAAGAATCTGCCTGCAAAGCAGGAGACCCAGGTTCAATCCCTGGATCAGGAAGATCCTCTGGAGTGGGGAATGGCTACCCACTCCAGTATTCTTGCCTGGAGCACTCCATGGACAGAGGAGCCTGGCCGGCTACAGACCATGGGGTTGCAAACAGTTGGACCAAACTGAATGATTAACACTAACATATATAAAACTACTAGCCACAACTATATTTTGTGAATGAAGTCAATAAAGCTCAGAGAGGCTGTAACTTGTAAAACTCACACAGTAAGGAATGTGTGGGGAAGCCAATCTCCTAATAGGACTTTCTCCGGACCTTCTCTACAAGGAGAGGGAAACTTCACCTGACAAACATGCCAAGAATCAACCTCAAGCTACAAGATCATTGCCACTGCTCCAAGTTTTCCAAGGAAGCTTCTAATACATTTCATCCAGCACAGCTGTTCAAGCAGCTCTGCTGGAGAGACCTGCCTCTTGCATGCTACTGTGCCGAGGGGTGGCTGATCCAACAGACAACGGCTCAGTACAGACTGTGTGTTGTTTACTCTCATTTTGTGACGATTAATTTGCTCGGGGACCAAGGGTGTTCAGTGGTTACATTAAGATGCAAAGAAAAATTAAACATTTATGCATCCTTTATCTCCTCATTTCAAGACAGATAAGTCCCATCAGTGTCTACGGAAGATATTTTCATTGACATTGTTTATCTGTTCCACTTGACTCCAAATTACACTCGAGAAACAAGAACTAACACACCATGGTGTTTTTATACAGAAGTGGTGACTACAGGGGACCCGATATTAAAGAGAAAACATCTAGCCTGAGATTCCACTGCAGCATACACTCGGTGAGATATGACACAAAGGATCAGGCCCAAACATGCAGGAGCACAGTGAAGTCTTCTTGGAAAAAGCCACCTGGGCTGCTTGAGTCCCTGCTTAATGTGCAGCACTGTGCAAGCTGGGTTTCATTTCCTGTGCCAGCTTTGCTCTCAAATCTAAATCACTGTGTTAAGAAGGAGTCTGAGGGCTAATCAGAAGTTACAATCATAGCATGGAATGTAGTACATCACAACTGTCTGCTTCTTTTTTTTAAAACTGTCCTCTTCAATAACACTGAAACATGTATATTGTCATATGTGAAGCGGAACACCATTCCATGTTCTATGCAGGGGACGGATGCTCAGGGATGGAGCGTTGGGATGACCCAGAGGGATGGGATGGGGAGGGAGGTGGGAGGAGGGTTCGGGAGGGGGAGCACATGTGAACCCATGGCTGATTCATGTCAATGTATGGCAAAAACTACTACAATATTGTAAAGTAATTAGCCCCCAACTAAAATAAATAAATTTATTAAAAAAAATAATTAAAAAAAAAAACTGGCCTCTTGTGGCTTTAAGAGCCAGCCCTATTCTTAGGACAGCTCTCCTAAACTGAGAGGGAGATTGCTGTGTATCCTGTCAGCCTCCCCTGTTAGAATTGAGCACAAGGGAGGAGAAAAGGCATAGGCCCACACAATTGCCTGTTTTCTGATATTCCTCCAACTCTCCCACTTCACTTAGATCACGCATCTCTTTCATACCGGCTGCCTGGTCTTGATTTGATATCAGGCTTCTCAAGGTAGGGTGGCATAAAGATTACCTTTGGAACCAAAGAGAGCCTCATTTGAATCTCAGCTCCATCACTTACTGTTTTTATGAACTTGGAAAGTTACCTAACCTCATGGATCTCGTTTTTTCAATTCATAAAAAGGGAATAACATTGCCTGTCCCCATAGGATTGTTGTGTGAATTAAATGAGATATTTTGTGCAAAGCAGTGGGTACAGTGCCTGGTGGCAGCAAGAGTTCAATAACTGGGCTACTCATGACGCCTGACTATGCCTAACACTGTGTTAATACCAGAGCACACTTTCAATAAGCATTTATTAGCAGTTACCACAGGGTCCTGAGAATGAGTGATCTCTTGGTTGGTTTTTACTTTATTCAACATGAATTATGCTTTACTGAGCACATATTATGTGCTAGGCCCTGCTGCATGTGGTTTGTGTCTTAATTCATCAAATTCTCACACAGTCCAATCACTCTATGGGCAGAGGGATGCAGGCTGGTGGGGGAGAACACACACCCAGGCAATCTGGCTCTGGCACCTGCCCTCTTAACCTCACTGTCTCTGCTTGTTTTGTAACCAGAAAAGCAAAATATTTTTTAAGTGATTTAAGACAGTAAATACACACTCGCTGAACCATTGTCAGCTCTCATCTGAATTTGTAAGAATCTGATGATTGAGAGATTGACACTTCTTTTAATTCAGATGAAAGTTATCGAGAGCGGGGTGTTAGGTACAAGGCAAGATGCTGTGGGAAATATAATACAAGAAATGATGTCTTCCCTTCAGGGCCTTTAGATTTGGAAGATGAGATATTATTGCCAGTAGCTGACATTCATTTAGTGTGTGCCGTGTGCCCACTGTGCTAAAGGCTTTCTCTCATTCTATCCTCATGACAAATTGATATAATAGGTATGATTAATACCCCCGAGGTGCAAATGAGGAAACCAAAGCCTTTAAATCTTAATAACTTGCTAGGGGTTCCAGGAAGAAAAGCCTGTACAGGCTAAATGCCACGTGGCTGCCACAGGCAATGATTCTCATCCATCTTTCTCTTCCCCACTGTCTTAAAAAGCAGGCCACCTGGTAAGTACTTGAAACATTCCTGGCAAAGTGAATACCCACTTTTCAATAAATTCCCATTGCTAAATATCCGTGCATTTACCAGACATTAAACTTTACATGCACAAGATTACAGAGTTAGTGAGTTCTAAAGAACTCCACCTTTGGAGTTTATGGGCCTCTACCAGCATCTCCTCTCCCACCTTCATTTCAGCATTTGGAGATGGGCCTGAAATGGAGAGGACACTGCCATCTCCTGCTCTCGTCTACTAATTCTCAATTTCAAGATTTCTATTACACCTGATTTATGGCCCAACAGGGCTCATTCTAGACCACAACCTTGAGCTTGTAAAATGCACAGGAGAAAAGTTACTAACCACTGTGTTCATCTTAATGCACTGTAGGGAATTTTTTAAGTTAAAAAGCCTTAAATAGTAGGGACATTTTAAACAGCCAGTTATGAATAACAATTGTTTGATGGCTGAGCCCTGTAGATCTTCCAGCTCATTCGGTTTTCACCTAATTAAATGTTTCATTTCCGGGGGCAGCATGCGGTACAAACTTGTGTCTGCATTTGTCGGCAGGAGATAATCAATAAGAAAAATGTGGATGCATTTCAGCATTTATTAGCAGCTCAACTGGAAGTTGTTTTATTTTGATAACATCCTTGCCTTCATTCTGTTCAGGATAAATCGACAGCTTTGATGAATAATAGACAACCGAAAACTGGTTTATGTTATCCCATTAAGAGTAAAGAAATCAGAGAATGAAAGGGAGCTGAGAAAGAAATTGAAAAACACTTTAAAGCTGCGTTTTCTGTTACCAAGGAAAGGAAGAAACAAACAAAAATGCTTTCCACTCACTCTAAAGGACCATCAAACCTATTTGACTTCAGCTAGATATCCCTCCCAAGACCAAAACAATAAACGCCCTCATTCTGAATCTTTCTATCACTTTTATTTGCAGATCATATTTAGTAATTCTCAGTTAACTTCCACTGGAGCTGCAATATTGATCAGAAAAGGGAGAACCAGGTACAAAATGTCATTTGTTCACCAGAAATGAACCCAAATGCCCAAAGTTCACATCCTTAAATAGTAGACAAGCTGGTAGGGTAGGATGCCTTAGAACAAATACACAAGGTCCACCATGATGAGGCATTTACAAGAGCCTTCACACCTTGCTAAGTGGAATTTAAACTGATCTGTGGGCCAAAATACCTCTCTTTGAAATCTCGCTTGGTAAAACCAACCATTTACTTGACAATGCCATGTGAATATCTTTCAGGCATCGCAAATATAACATCTAAAACTCTGAATGTTTTGCCACACTGAGACACCACTTCACAATCATTAGGGTAAAGACTATAATTTAAATTATTTTAAAAAATTAATAAATAACATGTGTTGGAAAGGAAGTGGAGAAATTGGAACCCTTATGTATCGCGGGTGACCCTTTCAGTCACCATGGAAAACAGTTCGGTGACTCCTCAGGCAACTGAAAATAGAACTACCATACAACTCAGGAATTCCACTTCTGGGTATAAATCGAAAAAAAGTGAAAACAAGGGCTGGAACAGATACTTGTATACCCATGTTTGTAATTGCATTAAATAACAAGCAATAAACAAGAGCTGAACAATGGAAGCAACCCAAATGTCCATCAATAAACATATGAATAAATAAAACGTGGCATATACATACAATGGAATATTATTCAGTCTTAAAAGTGAAGTTCTGACATAAACAACAGCATGGATGAACCTGGAAGATACTATGCTGAGTGAAATAAGCCAGTAACCAAAGGACAAATACTATTGATCATATGAGGTACCAAGAGCAGTCAAATTCATAGAGAAAGTAGAAGGATAATGGTTACCAGGAGCTGGGGGTGGGGAGGAGAGAATAGGTAATTAGTGTTGAATGGGTACATTCAGATGGGGAAAATGAGAAATTTCTGGAAATGTTTAGTGGTGGCACAACAATGTGAATGTACTTAGTGCCACAGAAGTGTACAATTTTAAATGGATAAAATGGTAAATTTTATGAGATATATATATATTAGCTTCCCGGGTAGTGTTAGTAGTAAAGAACCCGTCTGCCAATGCAGGGGACACAGATGAGGGTTCAATCCCTGGTTCGAGAATACATATACATACATATATACACAGGTACATACGTACATGGGCTTCCCTGGTGGCTCAGATGGGAAAGCATCTGCCTGCGATGTGGGAGACCTGGGAGGGCATGGCAACCCACTCTAGTAGTCTTGCGTGGAGAATCCCATGGACAGAGGAACCTGGCGAGCTATAGTTCATAGGGGCACAAAGAGTGGGACACAACTGAAGTAACTTAGCATAACATGTATATGTGTGTGTGTGTGTGTGTGTGTGTGTGTGTGTGTGTGTGTGTGTATCTTGCCATGATTTAAAAAAAACCTGAGTATTGTAACTCCCAGACATAGCTATCCTCTCTGATATTTCCCACCTGAACAGACAGTGCATCCATTCACCCAGCTTGCTCTAGCCCTAGCTAGGAACCAGTCCTGGTATCTCCCCATTCCTACCTGGTGTCCCTGTATTAGCTCAGGACCCGCCTGCTCCAGGCAATTCCCCAGCAGCAGCTAGACCTAAACAGGATCCTGCCACCCCTCAGCTTCAAGCTTGCCCTTGCACTCAGAATCCAATATCCACTCCTCTCTCTGAAGCCAGCTGACCTTGCCAAAATCTTGTGCCACGTCACCCCTCACTCTACTTCCAGTAGTTCCTCAAACTAACTAGGTTTCATCCTTTGCCTAGAACATTCTCCTCTCATCCTTTGCAAGCCAAACAACTCCTTAGATTTCAGGCCTCAGCATAAATGGAACTTCCTCGAGGGTTCTTCACAGAGGCACAGTGCAAAAAGAGTGCCTCTGCTCTCCTGTCAAGTGCTCTTTTCTTAGCCCCCTGGCACTTTCTGCATGTCTCTATGTGTATATCTCTCACTACCCAGGACAGTCAGATGCCAGAGGTTAGCACCCAAGTCTGCCTTGATCCATAATCCCAGTGCTTACTGCAATGCCTGGTGCATAGTAGATACGTATTTGTCAATGAGTGAATAAACAAACGAATGCATACTCTTTTAAATCACCCAAAAAACAGTAAGCCTAAACCCTGCCTTTAACCCAAAAAGCCTCCACCCTTTACTTTCTTAGACACCCGGACAGGCCTTTGTACAGTGCCCTGAAACACGTCCCACCTCCACTGTCTCACATACCTGCTCATAGCCATTTGTGTTGGACATTTGCACTCAATAGCACTCTTGCAAAAGGGCCTCGCTTTTCTCAAGATGTTGATGAGAGAGATGCCTGTCATAGACAGGTAATTGCTTGAGGTGTTTCCTGCAATGATATAAATCCATTGACAAGTGCCTCAAAGCTCTTCCCGCACTTGGTTTTCAATGGCACGCTGCCTGCTGTATTAGTGAGCAAATTCCTTGAAACAACATGAGATCGGCAATATTGATGGGATATAAAATAAGGTCTGTGGCTGCCAAGCACCCCAGAAAGTTCCTGATTCCTTACCTCGGCAGTAATGCTGAAGCCAGAGGCTCCCTGGCTGTTCTTCCTGCCTTTGGCAAGCCATCTTCCCCTAGGTAACGCTCCAACAAACAGTAACTTGGATAATGACCAATGCTACAGTGATTATTATTGTTATTATGGACTCTATTTTATTCTCACTTAATTAGTAATTATATTAAATTACATGGCTGAAGAGCTGCTACAATGGGTGTTTCCTGGCAGTCAGAGGCTAATTCTCCATCACTGCAAAAATATGGGCTATTTTCAGTTCAGCTGTTAAGACAGTGCAGTGATGAACGCCTCTCACTGCCATATGGTGTAGTCTAAACCTAGTGTCTCTTCACAACAATGCTTTCACTTCTATTACCATTAGAAAGAAATATGTAAAGACAGCTTTTTCTCTAAACTGAGCTCCCATGCCAGCAGGGCCCCAAGTATCCTTTGGAGGAAACCATACAATTCTACAGCACAGATCAGTGCCAGGTCCTTTCTGTGCTCCCCTCAGGGATCCTCAAGTTCACAGTTGATATTTAGCTGGCCATAAAACACACTCGTCTTCTACTGGACTCACAAATCTGGTAACAAACCAGGAATGAAAGCTCAAACCTGTGGGGCTTGCCAGTGGTCAAAGTATGTGAAGTCACTTGGTAACACCCTGCTTTTGCATTTTTGATATTAAGAAGTGGCTTTATTTCTACAGATAAATATGCTCTCCTCAAATCACTGAACCCAGGGAAATAATAAAGATGAGCCCGGAAACATCTTTTCATGTCATAAAGAAAGTCATCAAACAATGATGAAGAAATGTCAAAAGGACACAGGAAGCAACCTGCAATGGCTTCTGCTAGCCAGATCTGGGACATTTTGAGCATGAAAAACTGATCGCAACAGATTAGGATACAGTGAATAAAGTACTCATGAATCTATACTAACAGAAATAAACGAGAAGAGGAACTTCTTTATAGTAAACAATAAATGCAAAAGGAATGATGATGGTTATTAGAAAATTACCACTTCCTAACCTTCATAGTCGGAGAAGGCAATGGCACCCCACTCCAGTACTCTTGCCTAGAAAATCCCATGGATGGAGGAGCCGGGTAGGCTGCAGTCCATGGGGTCGCTAGGAGTTGGACACGACTGAGCAACTTCACTTTCACTTTTCCCTTTCATGCACTGGAGAAGGAAATGGCAACCCACTCCAGTATTCCTGCCTGGAGAATCACAGGGATGGCAGAGCCTGGTGGGCTGCCGTCTATGGGGTCGCACAGAGTCAGACACGACTGAAGTGACTTCGCAGCAGCAACCTTCATAGTAACATTTCAGCCAAAAAATATCAAAGATGCTAAACTCCAGTGAGTGAGAGATTGGTGAGGAAAGAGCTACTTACATAGTCTCAAAGTATCTCCTCCTAAGATACTTAGTAATTACAAAGCTGCTGCTGCTGCTAAGTCGCTTCAGTCGTGTCCGACTCTTTGCGACCCCATAGACGGCAGCCCACCAGGCTCCACCGTCCCTGGGATTTTCCAGGCAAGAGTACTGGAGTGGGTTGCCATTGTCTTCTCCGGTAGAGTTCCTAGGCTTCTGAAAATAGTAATTATAAAGAGACTTTACAATAATTTTACAGTAGATTCACCTGGCAGTCAGCAGCACAATAAAGTGAATCAAAGTTAAAAATACCAGTAACCAAACAGACATCACTTGCCACCTCATGGAGAATGATTCAAAAAAACAACAACAAAAAAAAACGGATCTGTGACATTCCAGTCAAAACATATAATCTGAGTCCAAGTCCAAATTGAAGGAGACTCTACAAAATGACTGGCTTATAATCTTCAACCATGTTCACATCATAAAACATATAATTACCATGTGATCCAGCAATTCCACTTCTATATAAATACTCAAGATCAGTGAAAGCAGGGACTTGAACAGATATTGTACACTCACATTCACTGCACCAATATTCACAATAACCAAAAGGTTAGAAGCAACCCAAGTGTCCACTGATGGGTGAATAAGCAAAACATGATATATTCATACAATGGAATATTGTTCAGCCTGGAAAAGGAAATTTTGACACATGCTATAGTATGGATGTATCTTGAAGACATTATGCTAAATTAAATAAGCCAACCACAAAAGGACAAACAGTATGATTCTTATATGAGGTACTTAGAGTGGCCAGATTCATAGAGAAAGTAGAATGGTGGTTGCTTGCCAGGGACTGGGAGGGAGAAATGGGGGTTTAATATTTAGAGGATACAGAGTTTCAAAGGAAGAAGGTAAAAAATTCTGGAGATGGATGGTGCTGATGCTCACACAACAATGTAAGTGTAACTAATGCCCAAAAAATGTATACTTACAATAGTTAAAACGGTTAAGCTTTGTGTTGTATATATTTCACCGCAAATATAAAAGAATTCAAGCTTTGGAATCAAAACCTGGGTTTAAGGAGTAGGAGGAGATGAGTTTAGTACATAGTTCTGGCAGTAGTGATAGTTTCATAGGTATGTATATGTACTTATCTCCAAACACCTCAAGTTTTACACACTAAATATCTACAGCTTTTATATGTCAATCATACCTCAATAAAGTGGGGGGTTTTGTTGTTGCTATTTGTTTTTAATCTGGCTGTGCCATGAATGGCCTGTGGAATCTTAGTTCCCTGACCAGGGATCGAACCTGGGCCCCAGGTCAAAGTGCTGAGTCCCAACCACTGGACTGCCAGAAAATCCCCTATCAAGTGATTTGGGGAAGAAAAAAACAAAAAACAGGGTTCAAATTCTGACTCTGCTACTTACTATGTGATCCTTAAGAAAATTATTTAACTTCTTTGAACCTCAGGCTTCTCATTTATAAAATGGGAGACAATATTCAAGTCTATGAGATAAAATTGTTATAAGGCAGAAAACAATATTAAACATTTAGCACAATGCCTGGCATATAGCAGGCATTGGGTTAATATTAGCAAGAGGATAAATGCCACCAGACATGAGATACCATGCCACATGTGTTTAGAGAACCAATGTCACTTTGTGAGGTTGAAATATGTCTGCTGAGCAACAGTGCTAGAATGAAAAGCAAGTCTTTAATACCAAGATGAAGAGTTTACACTTTGTCCTGAAGCCTGTGAGGAGTCACTGGAGGCTTGTAAGCAGTGGAGGGAGATATTAAAGAAGAAGGGAGAGAGGGCAGAGACAACTGTATATTTCACTTGGTCATGGGCTTTCTCCTCTCCATCAACAAATACCACCACTGGCTTCAGGGAAAACAAACCATTGAGGGAAATGCCACATTTAATACTCTCACTTTGCAGTTAGCACCTTAACAGAACAGGGAACTTGGATATAAAGTAACTAGCCTACTAAAGACTGTTTTGCCTTTACCTCCCACTTGAATCACTGGGTGGAGGGTACACTGGCCTCCCATGCTTCTCTGACTTAGCCAGGGCTTCCCACTGCCTTCTCCATCTGTCCCTTAACCCATGCCAAGCTTCCTTTGGCCCCTTAACATCTGTCATGAGCAGGGCTGGGTCAGAAGCATCTTGCTCGGGTTATAACCTGCACATCAAGGATGGCCTGTGGCATATAACCTCATCTAGTTTCAACTTTCTAATGTGGTCACATTTTCACCACTGTCACTAAATGTCATCTAAACAGGCGCACTCTTACTGACTTTTCTATTTATAAGGCTTAAGCTTTTATGTGAAGCTCAAGGTAATTAAAGTAACCAAACGCATACATTTCTCCTGGGTAAGCTGCATTTTTCACTTGCTTCTGCTCAGTACCCTAAATGAGATTTTTTTTATTTTACTGTTTTTTCCCCCTGATTACCCAATAATAAATATTCCACCAAGAAAATATCAAAATTATAGAAAGTACAAAAGGAAAAATAAAAACCACCTATAATCTTTTCATCCAGCTATAATACTCTTAAAAATACTGGTATACATCCTTCTAGGGTTTTTTTCCCTAGTTTTCTATGCATATTATTACACTTTAAAAAATTGGACTTATGTTGTACACAATGAAAAATTTACGTTTTAAGTAACACTTAGTAACTAGTCAACACTTCACGTTGTATGTCATTAATAGCATACTGTGAACCTTACCCCTGTCATTCAAAACTGTGTTCTAATGACTCCACAGTACACTATCATTTGTGTATCAGAGCCCTGATCTCCACAGTCCAAGTTGTTGCCTGCACAAGCAGTAGGCCTGTCGTGGTGTGGGGTCTCCTGGAATAGAAGAAGACTTTTTTCTAAGTCACACAATGGTGCCATTTAAGCTAGAAAATGCCCAAGCACACAACAGAAACGTAACCTAGCCAGTTTTCTGTCATTGGAATGTTTTAGGTCATTTCCAGTTATCTTTATTATGAATATCTTTGTGCATATATTATGAAAACATTGACATATGTTAATGAAAAGTTTTTGATGCTGCTTGACTTTTACC
The DNA here is from genome assembly GCA_024291935.2 of Okapia johnstoni. Taxonomy (NCBI): domain Eukaryota; kingdom Metazoa; phylum Chordata; class Mammalia; order Artiodactyla; family Giraffidae; genus Okapia; species Okapia johnstoni. The sequence continues at coordinate 57,586,997 of CM044316.1, read as the reverse complement.
AAGTGCTTCAGTGTTCTTTTCTCTACAATTTCACAATTATAGATGTTTCCATTCTAATACTGGGCAATTAGACATGTGACAAGTGCATACTTTCAACGTGCAACTATTTGATTATTAGGGAGAATTATTTTTAGAAGTTATGTATTACTTCTTCTCTTAAAAATCCCCTATTCATATTCCTTGCCTGTTTTTCTATTGGAGTATTGGTCTCGTTGATTTTAGGGGCTCTTTGTATTTCAAGAATGCTAACCCTTTATCTACCATATTTATTTTTAAATTTTATTTGACTGCACTGAGTCTTTGCTGTGGTGTGTGAATTCTTAGTTGTGGCATGAGGGATCTAGCTCCCTGACTAGGGATCGAACTGGGGCCCCTGCACTTGGGAGTGAACAGTCTTAGCCACCAGACCACCAGGGAAGTCCCTGTCATGTATTTTTTAAATATTTTCCCCAATTGTATGTTATCTTTCAGTTTTGCTCTGCTGTTTAAAATTTGTACATCATTTTTAACTTGGAAGTAATAAAGTCTATCAGTCTTCTCCTTATGTCTTCTGCCTTTACTTTGATATTTAAAAAGCTTTCTCCAAGTCAGATTGATTTTACCCACATTTGTTTACTTTTTTGTTATACACCTCATAACTGCAACCTAGGTTCTTCTAACCGGGTTTGGTTTATCGTGTTCAGAGTCTGTTAACCTGTGCTGAGCCAGGTGGCTGCTCTGGCTGGCAGAGCACTAGACAGGGAATGGAGAATTGATGACAAAATGAGGGGAACCTTCGCCAATGGACTTGCACTCTGCGCCTGAATCCTGTTAAAATGTAGGTAATTACATTTGGATCCCAAGTGTTACCTTTTTTAAAACTACAAACTATGGTACATATAAACAGAAGGCTGCACAACGTGATGAACAGTCATAACACAAATGTTCATGTAACTGCCATCCACATCACTGAGATGGAGAGTGAGGAAGAGCAAAGGGAGGAAGAGAGGAGGGGGAGGGGCGGGGAGTGGGAGGGAGGGAAGGAGGGAGAGAAGACAGATTCCTACAATGGGTACTTTGTCAAAAACACTCCTTTTACCTCTTGATAATCACTGTCCTGAGGCGGCAATCTTCACTTCCTTGTTTTACTTTATACTTTGCTCTCCTGTGTATTCATCACCTATCTTTTCCGCATACTTCTAAGCTTTTAATGGCTTCATTTTTTCATCCTGATTTATAATCCATTTGGAATTAATCTTATCAGATGACGTGAGGAATTAACTTCCCACAAATGATTTTTCAATTATTTCAGCACTGTTTATAGCATAATACTTTTTTCCTGAACCAGTTTTTTAAAGTCAGATCTCTCGAGATATAATCCATACTCTTATGATAGTGTCATGAATTTTGACAAACACCATGTGTACTCACAACAATCAACACACATAAATGGAGTATTTCCATCATCCCCAAAATTTGCTTGTGCCCGTTTGTAGTCAATCCCCCACTCCCCACCTGCCAGCCCCTGGCAACCCTGATCTGTTCTCTCTGTTCATGTGGTTTTGCCTTTTCCTGAATGTCAACGAAATATACAATGTATAGCCTTTTGAGTTCAGCTTTTTCACTTACTGTAGTGCTTTTGAGATTCGTCCATGCCGTTGCTTGTATCAGCAGTTCATTCATCTTATTGATGAGAAGTATTCCATTGTAGGGACACACCACAATTCATAGATTCTATCTTCCACCACTAAGTATGATGGTAGCCATAGGGTTTTTGTAGATGTCTGTTATCAGATTGAGAAAGTTCTAGTTTGCTGAGTTTTTATCATAAATGGATGTTCAATGTTATCAAATGCTTTTCACGCAGTTATTAAGCAACACATTTTAGTCCGTCTGCCCTGAGAGTACCAGACTGCCACTGCAGAGACTTGAGGCTGTAGTCTACTGTCCAGGGAAAAAGGCAGGGTCTTGAGCACCCCGGCCACTGATCACTTTGAACCCTGTGGGCAACTTGAGTTTCCCACCCTACCCCCAGCTGCTTAGAGCTTTTGATCCCTTAAGGGAGGAAAATCCAGGGAAGCCAATGGCATTTTGTGTCCCCAACACCCACTGACTGCTTCCCTGTCTGGACCTCAGATGTGGATTCAAGAGGGCCAGTCTCCTGCCCTCCCCCAGTACTTCTGGTGAGCGCCTGGTGGAAGTCTGTGGAGGACAGTCTAGCTGAGATGGAACTCCTCTGCTACCTCAGCGACCCCAGATTTACAACTCACCCACATGTGTATTTTGGGCTACAATTTACTTGATCTCTTCTCCCCACATGGACAGTGGCTGAGTTTCTGCTCTCCAAGCTCTGTGGGAGTGGAGACAGTTGTGAAGCCCGTCTCTCTTGAGAGGCGCTTGTCTCTCTTCTGAATGAGGCTGTGCCTCCCAGCCTCATCTTTCTCATGAGCTCAAGCAAAGTAATGATTTTGTAGTTTATGTCATTTTCTCATTATTAGGACAGAAGAGATATGCTTACTAGCAGCTTCCTATATTTTAAGCAGAGGTGTAAGAACATTTCAATTCCACCTTCATCCTAAACCAAATTTATATACTTAAGTCTGTTTGGGGGCCTATTTTCATTCTTCACAAGAACCATGCTGCTCTAATAATAAATCTTTCTAGCTGTGTAAGTCACCTCCCAATCTACTAAAACTTCCTCAGCTTTCTATTAAGCTTCCCAGGTGACCTTAGGATTATACTGTCTAGATAAAAAAAGAATACTTTTGACATTTTTATGAGAATTGAAATGGCTGAATTACTGAGTTATGCCATCCAAGAATGTAGCATGCCCTACCATGTAAGTCTTCAAATGTCCCAGGAAAGTTTTATAGTTTTGTTTATATGGGTCCTGCGTACTTTTCGTGTGTCAAGTTTATTCCTAGATATTTTCTATTTTAGTCTCTATTTTAATGGCTTTTTTTAAATTACATATTCTGATGATTGCTAATTTAAAGCATAAGCATTGACTTATACTGATTTTGCAACCAACTGACTTACTGAACTCTCCTTACTTCTAATAATTTTTCAGTTGATTTTCTTGGTTTCCCAGGGAGGCAGTTTTATGCAAGTAATAATTCATCTCTTCCTTTCCAAAGATTTTTCTCTTATTTCATTTTGTCTTACGGCTTTTGACTAAACTTCTGGGAAATATTAAATCAACATGAATAGTCAGCACACTTGACTTGTCCCCAACTTTGGTGCGAAACTCCAGAGTATTATCATTAAGTATGATGATACTTGAGGAAGATACAACAAATTCGCTTAGTCAATAGCTACTCAAATTTCCTTCCAGCCAGTATTTGAAAAATAAAAGCACAGCCCCTGACATTCAGAAGCTGGCTAGGCACTTGACACAGTTATTCTCCTGTTGAACAGAAACCATCTCACAGAATACCAACTCAGACAAGGTCATTCTGGGAACATGATTAAATGAAATAAAACAAGTACACAACATAATTTCATCTAAGCCTAGACAAAAACAAGGTCGCAGTGTCATCCACAAAATACCAAACACCTTCTCTTTGCTAAAATGAGTGACTGTTCATTCTTTATCAATTATTTACAGCTATTTCCTCACCCAAGTTTGCCCTCCCTATATGTAAAATTTATTGAGACAATCAATCATAGAATTTCCCCCACCCACCCACATTGTCTGATGACATCAAATTCAGAGCAAACCCTACCAAGTCAACCAACCAAAGCCAAAATCATATAAAATCACTCCACCAAAGCCCAAATCCTAACATCCTCTTGCTGAGGATTCCCCATGGTCGCCATGGTGTGTGTTCTCCCTTGCTGCAAAAAGTAATAAACCCAACTTGTTCAACTCTGTGTTCACGGTGGTCTCTGGCTGCAGAACACTGACATGTTTTAAGAGGCCAGAAAATTAGAAAGTACATTTCTAGACTACTTTACAGCTAAGGTTCAGTCTTATGACACTTCTGCCAGTCACTGATACCCACTCCTAATTCATATAATAAAGTGAAGAAAGTGCCCGCAGACCAGGGGAAAACATATTATATAGTCTGGGGCCCACTTAGAAATTCTTTGAGCTAGCTAAGATCCTTAATAATTCTCTTCTGCTTAGTCTAACAAGATGTTGAAATGGGACACTTGCTGTCCTAGTGTGGTGTCTTACACTGAGGCACTACTGTGATAGGTTTCGAGATGCCAAAATGATTGTGACAGCATCACTTCTAACTCCCAATTATTACTCAAGTTCATCTTTTGATCAATTCTAATCCAGAGCCATACAGAGAAATAGAATGACCCAGCCCATTTCTTCACAGGATTCTTAATATTTTTTTCTGTAAGTTTTTATGCCCTTGTAGCATACATGTATTTTCATGTTTTTTTTTTTTTTAATTAAAGTATAGCTGATTTACAATGTTCTATCAGCTTCTGGTATACAGCAAAGTGTTTCAGAGATATATATATATATATATATATATATATATATATATATACACATACACACATACATACATACACACACACATATATATCCCTATACACACATATACTTTTTCATATTCTTTTCCATTATGATTACAGGATATTGAATAGTTTCCTGTGCTATACAGTAGGACTTTGTTGTTCACCTATTTTACATATAGTATTTTGTATCTGCTAATCCCAAACTCCTAATTTATCCCTCCCCCAGGCCCTCTTCCCTTTGGTAACCGTAAGTTTTGTTTTCTATGTCTGTGCATCTGTTTCTGTTTTGTAAATCATTTGTGTTGCACTTTAGATTCCACATATAAGTGATATCATAGTATTTGTCTCTTTCTGACTCACTTGATAATGTGAAGGACAGTATGATAATCTCTAGGTTTATCCATATTGCCGCAAATGGCATTATTTCATTCTTTTTTATGACTGAGTAATATTCCATTGTATATGTGTAACACATCTTCTTTATCCATTCATTTATCAATGGACATTTAGGTCACTTTCCTGTCTTGTCTATTTGTATCATTTGTATTTCATTAAGCTTTTAAGCAGAGGAGGCAATGGCACCCCACTCCAGTACTCTTGCCTGGAAAATCCCATGGACGGAGGAGCCTGGTAGGCTACAGTCCATGGGGTCGCTAAGAGTCGGACACGACTGAGCGACTTCGCTTTCACTTTTCCCTTTCAGGCACTGGAGAAGGAAATGGCAACCCACTCCAGTATTCTTGCCTGGAGAATCCCAGGGACGGCGGAGCCTGGTGGGCTGCCGTCTATGGGGTCACACAGAGTCAGACATGACTGAAGCGACTTAGCAGCAGCAGCAGCAGCAAACTTTTAAGATATGTCCATATCCATTTTTTCCCTCAAAGAATTAAGGAGTGTTTTATTATCAAGGAGATTATGCTTAAACTTTCTTTAAAAGAACAAATTTCTGATTTTAGGGTAGTATGATTTTAAAAAGTGGTCTATATGATTCTTATTTAAGAGAATGTGACGACTTCTTTGTAAATCAAAATTAAAATTGTAGAATCAATTTAGAGTCTACAACTATAGAATTTAAAATTTGTAGAATCAATTTTACCAGTCGTTACAGACATTTGAAAAGACTGGTATTCTCCTTAGGGTACGAAGTTTGAAATATTTATTAGAGCTACTACTATCTAGCAAACTACCTCAAATTTCCGTGGCTTAATAAGAACTTACTAATTTCTTCATGAGTCTATATCAGTTTGTGCGGTTTACCTACTCTCACCTGTCATCAGTGTCCGCCGCATCAGCAGCTATGTGGATGTAAAGTCAGTTTGTGCGGTTTACCTACTCTCACCTGTCCTCAGGGTCCGCTGCATCAGCAGCTATGTGGGTGCTTGCTGGGCTCTCTCATGTTTTGTGGTTGGCCAGTTGTAAGCTGGAGCCCGCATCTCTCTTTCACATGGTCTCTCATCCTTGAGCGTCAGCCTGGGCTTGTTTACATAGAGAAGCAGAGATCCAAGAAAGAATAAGGAAGCAGAGACAAGGCTGAAAACCTGCAAGCTGTCACTTCTGCCACATGTTATTAGAAAATCAGCCCAAATTCAAGAGGTCAGAAGAGACTCCACTTTGCAATAAGAGGAACTGCAAAGTCACACTGTAAAGAGCATGAATACAGGAAGAGAGTCATGAACTATGGCCAGATAGATAAAATTAACTTAAATCATTTAAATCAGATTTTCTTATGCTGGGGTCCACTATGGAAACTTGAAACTTTAAGATGACCTTCATGTTTAGAAATGGTTTCAAATTGACTGCAGAATGTGTTCCTCCAAATGTGCATTAAACAACCCTTTTAGGTTCATTTATGCCTTTTTCTTAAATTCCACTTCATTTGATATTAATATTGCCATCCCTTACTTTCCAGAGTAAAATTTTTATGTGTCTCCTTGGGCCGTTAAGTGAAAATAATTATCCATTCAGTCCCTACTGGATAAACATAAAAAAACATTTTACTTGAGTGCACAAGTATGATTCACTTACCAATATTTTCTCTTCAATCCAATGAATTTGTGGTTCTATAACAGATACATCCTAAGCTGTATACTAACGTTAACTCACAGTAGGCTGGTTTGCTTAAGACTAAAGGCTAAAACCTGTCTCATACAGAGAATGGACCCTAGACAGCTACATCAGACAATGACTGAGAAGAGGGAACTATTCCTGGAAGTGTTAATAATGTCATCTACGTAATTTTGTCCTGCTTTAGAATCTTTCTGGAAGCTCACCCACTCCAAAACCTTTCCTGTTTTAAACCCACACATGTGACTGAGCTCTTCTTAATCAACTAAAATTGTTACTACAACCTCTGCATTAAAGTGAAATCCATGGAAAAAATCCAATCATTTTCATCACTTGTGGAGAAACACATCCATTTTATTTTGCAGTGTTCACAGTATACTCACTTCACATGTCCTTCCCCTCAGGGTTAGTCGGAGCCTCATTCACAGTTTGGTAACCTGGAGTCAGCTCCAGAGACAGTATACTCCCCTTTGCATCACACATCCTATATACTTCTCAACTTCTGGAAGAATGAAGTGGTCCTAACGTTCATACAGTTGAAAACAAAACCCAAATTGGCCTGACAACATAATCCTTTATTGATCCGTATGACATTTTTCATTCTTACCTTTTCCCCTCACTCTATCTCTTTAAGAAAATTAATTTCCCCAAAACCCAAAGACAGTTTTCCAGGGTTCCCTGATGTCTACTCCCAAAGCCCCATTTCTCTACTCTTGTAATACTCAGCACAGTGAACACTTGTAATTACTGACTTACTGAATTACTCTGCCTTTCCCAGTCGAGTGTGAGCTCCACGAGCAGGTGTTGATTCCTTTTTCACTTCCTGTATCCTCAGCACCAGGCATATAATGGTTGCCCAATAAACTGAGCTGAAGAAAACAAAAGCTTACCTTGAAACAAATCTATCATATGATAGCCAGGGTAATGGCTACCTTTGGGGAAGAGAGGTGGGTAGTAACAGGGCAGGGGCCTGAAGGAGAGCCAGGGTTGCTATCATGTTCTATTTCTTCACCTGCTTACCTGGGTGCGCCCATCACTTGGTCATTTATTCAGTTAAACTTGTGACTGGTGCAATTCCTCAATGTGCTGTTGTTGCTGATGTTTAGTCACTCAGTCACGTGTGACTCTGTGACCCCAAGGACTGAGGCTCGTCAGGCTCCTCTGTCCACAGGATTTCCCAGGCAAGAACACTGGAGTGGGTTGCCATTTCCTTCTCCAGAGGATCTTCATGAACCAGGAATCAAACCTACATCTCCTGCTTGGCAGATGGATTCTTTACCACTCAGTCACCTACAAAGCCCTCCTGAATGTGCTATACACCAACAAAAAAAGTTTAAATCTATCATAATTCTCTAAAACACAAAAAGGAAATTACAAGCATTCAGATATTGTTAAAGAGAAGACATCAGTTTCTGAACCATGTAAAATTATTTTCAGCATGGAAACTAACCAGATGTACTTAGCAACAGTCACAATGGGAAAGGTTCATTGAGATAATGTATACACCACGTATACACCTGGGTACTTCAGGACAGGACCCAGTCCTGAAGGTTAGCAATTAGTACACTTTAACATACCAGAAGCAGTTCCAAATGAAGGCTGAATCTTAGATTACAAGCAAACACTCTTCATTAGACTCCAAGATGTTTGGTTCTTACCTATTTCAAAACAGTTTTAACAGCCTGATGAAGCAGCATCCTCATTTATGCAATTTATAGTTACAGAGTCCACAACACCACCTGGTGTGTTTTAGTCACACCCGAGGAAGTAAAAACTCTTGAGACTAAAACTCATAGAGCATCTGCCCTGAGAGAAAGCCTGGAGATCCTCTGGTCCAGGGATTCTTAGCCACACATCACTTGGGCATTCGTTACCAGTGCAAACCTCTGGGGCCCCACACCAAACCCTGACTCACTAAGTCAGAGAGTGAGGTCAAGGATTTAGATCTTTTAACAAGCCCTTCAAGTGATTCTGAAGGTGTTCTCCAGACAACTCTGAGGCTCTTATCTTCTAGGTGAATTAAATGGAGGCCAAGCAGGGAGGAGACTTGCCCAGAGTCTTCCTTCTGGTTAGTGATTATGACAAGACTAGAACAAAGGTCGCCTTCCACCACACCAGTGTTATTTCCATGCTTCCATGCTATAGTAGCTTAAGACCCAGAATGAATCTGCCCTACACCTCAGTGGCTTATTCACTGAGCCCTCTGCCTTTTTTACCCATACGTTAGGTTAATTGCTGCTGCTAAGTCACTTCAGTCGTGTCCGACCCTGTGCGACCCCATTGACGGCAGCCCACCAGGCTCTGCTGTCCCTGGGACTCTCCAGGCAATGGAGTGGGTTGCCATTTCCTTCTCCAGTGCATGAAAGGGAAAAGTGAAAGCAAAGTCGCTCAGTCATGTCCGACTCTCAGTGACCCCATGGACTGCAGCCTACCAGGCTCCTCCGTCCATGGGATTTTCCAGGCAAGAGTACTGGAGTGAGGTGCCACTGCCTTCTCCAGGTTAATTGCAGAGGCCTAGAAACATACCTGTATATTCATTAGGTATGCATAAATAGATACTTAAACCTCAGTTTAGTTCAGTTCAGTCGCTCAGTCGTGTCCGACTCTTTGCGACCCCATGAACTGTAGCAGGCCAGGCCTCCCTGTCCATCACCAACTCCCGGAGTCTACTCAAACCCATGTCCATCGAGTTGGTGATGCCATCCAACCATCTCATCCTCTGTCGTCCCCTTCTCCTCCCGCCCCCAATCCTATCCAGCATTAGGGTCTTTTCCAATGAGTCAACCCTTCACATGAGGTGGCCAAAGTATTGGAGTTTCAGCTTCAACATCAGACCTTCCAATGAACACCCAGGATTGATCTCTTTTAGGATGGATTAATTGGATCTCCTTGCAGTCCAAGAGACTCTCAAGAGTCTTCTCCAACACCACAGTTCAAAAGCATCAATTCTTCGGCGGTCAGTCTTCTTCACCGTCCAACTCTCACATCCATACTTAAACCTAGAGTTTCTAAATCATAGTCCAGTATTTACAAACTGTGTAACCCACAGATAGTTATTTGTAAAATAGAGCACAGAGCATGTCAAATAATGAGGTCCCAATAAATAGTAGCTATTATTAATGCCATCTTAAAACATGTCACAGAAGCTACATTCTTCATTTGACTCAAAGTGCAGTCCCTGAAAACAGAATCATCTGGAAGTGCTTATTTAAAACAGATTTCTAGTGAACCAGAATCTTTGGGGGGGCGGGGGGGGAGTGTGGAGAGGGACCCAGAAGTCTGCATCAATAATCACCCCAGGTTCTTCCTCTGCATATAAACATTAGAGAAACACTAGACTAGGGCCGTGGACAGAGTGCCTCTTGTCTAACAACAAGAACCAGGCAGTGCTGAATACTCTTAGCAATTCTGCTAACAAGAGGGAAGTGAGTGCCATCTACTGCCTTATTTTAGAACACAAGGCTGAGACTGGTTCTTCTAATTGAATTCACTTTGAAAAATGAATCAATCCTAAACAAGATAGCCAAGCAACAGAAAGCACTGTTGGAAGGAGACATAAAAACAGTTATTATTTAAGGAAAATAAACTTTATAAGTTAAATGATTTTTGGAGTTTTAGATTAATATATCTAATAAATTCCTATAATTTCAAGTTTCAGCTAAAACAGTAAAGGATAATATAAACCCTCACCCACTGATCAATGCCAAAAGTGAAAGGAAAAACTGAACCACAGAATGCTCTAAAATATTGCACTGAAACAACATGCAGGCATGCTTCCCTCCACCACCACCCCTTAGTCTCAAGAGAAAAATCAAGTGAAATAATAAAGACAAGCTTTCTTATCCTATAACTTTCTACTCAAGTCTGGTATCAAAACTACCACCTACAGGGCACTAGCTACAAAGTTAACATTCCTTTCAAATGGTACTCAAAAAAGCCTTCTGAATTATATAGTCTGTCACTATGTTTAAAGCTGATTTCCCCTTCCTAGTTGCAAATACATAAAATATACCCAGAGGCTCTCAAGAAATGGACAGAGCTTTATAAATATTCATATAAAACCAGCAGTGGTACTTCATATTTCAATAATTCAATAACAATTCATAAAAAGCATTTGTCTTTAATTCTTGTTGGTTTTAAGAAATAAATGGTAAAATATATACACCATGGAGTCTGAAGAGTCCCATCACAGAGCATGAATGATGGTCCGGCTGCGAAGCTCCTGGATATACTCTTTGGCGTGGGTGACTGCTGTCTTTGGTGCCTCAGGTGGAGGTGGAGGGCCTTCCACCAACTTCACAAAATAATGGCAAAAAACCTTCTCCATAATCCCAAAGCGACCTCTGCCATGGTATCGGATGCGTTTCAGGTATTGGCCTCGCCCTGAGGTGGACTCAGCTAGACAGGGAAGAAAAAAAGAATTACACAAAACAACCATAACTCTATCTGCAAGATTACAGCTTGATCGACTGAGCAATTTCTGTCTTCTCCTCAGCTAGATTCTAAGATTACATGAGGTCGCTGGCTGGCTACAGCAGGCTTATCTAAAGACGAGTATCTCCTGAGTTCTTCCTTATAGATCAGGCAGGTCCTGGAGAAGTAAGAGTGAACAAGACCAGCAAGGGCCCTGGCTCCATACAGTGCACACTCTAGAGGAGAATGACAGAAAACCAACACCATCATTTTAGTCAGTGACAAGTGCTATGAATAAAACAAAAACAGTGATGTGACAGAGACTAAGAGGGTGTTATGGGGGCAACTTCAGATTGGGTGGTGTCAAGAGGCATCCCTGAGGAAGAGACATTTGATCCAAGACCAGAATCAATCATTCATGCAAATATCTAAGGCCAAGGTGTTCCAGGCTGAGGAAACAGCAAGCGCAAAGCCCCAAAGGTAAGAACATCCTTGGCTTGTTTTAGGACCAGAACCTGCTAAAATACAGTAAGCAAGGCGAAGAGTGATACAAACAAGGGGAAGAGATCAGAGATGAAGACAAGATTACACAGAGCCCTGGAGGTTGTGAGAAGAACATTCTGATTTTATTCTAACTGTATGAGAAGCCTCTGGAACCAATGGTTCCCAAATGCTATCCTCAGGCTACTACACCAAACAAACTTACAGAACACATTTAAAATGCTGATGCTGATATTCTAATTTTTATTTGGAGTGGGCCTTGGAAATTATATTCTGAGCAAACAACATCCCCCAACTGAGGCAACTCTGATTCACAGTCAGGTTTAGGAACTCCTGCATCACATCTATCCCCTCATCTCCCTGCCCCCATTCTACATGTCAAGGTTTGACCTGGTAAAATTCGAAAAAATCTTTTAAATAGTACAAGAAGCAATCTATTCACCTGTTCACCCATGGTAAATCATAGTAACTACCTTCTGAATTTAGTCTTACATTTTTAGTTAATTTAATAAGTCTTTTAAAAAGGCAAAATCTATAGCATACATGGCAAATTAATTCACTTTCATATTCACCACTTTTATTCTTACTGTGACAGAACTTTATATTACAGAAAGCCATGTCAAAGTATGTGCTCCACAACTCTGACCACAAACCTCTCATGAAATGATTTCAGCAGAACCATCCTAGCTTTGCCAAAGAGAAAGTTAAGGATGAAAGTGACTAAGAAAACTGCCTAGGGTTTCAGTGAGATAAGGTGAGAGTTAACTGCCTATTTATCAAATTCATCTACTGGGCACTAAAGAAATGAATTTAAGAATTTCCAAAGACAGGGGTAGGGGGCAGGTGGGCAAAATGGATGAAGTGAGTCAAAAGGTACAAACTTTCAGTTATAAAATAAATAAGCCACGGGGATGTAATGTACAGCATGGTGACTATAGTCAATAATACCCATACTGCATATTTGAAAGTTGAGAAGAGATATTACAAGATCTCATCACAAGAAAAAAAAAAAACTCTGTAACAATGTATGGTGACAGATGCTAACCAGATTTGTTATGGTGATCACTTTGCAATACTGAATCATCCAGCTGTACACCTGAAACTAACATAATGTTGCATGTCAATTATACTTCAATAAAATTTTTTTTTTTTAGTTTTTCCAAACAAAAGCCAGTATTACACAAATCACTTTATAATATAAAGTACTTCCAGGTGCTCTGAATCCACTTGTCAGGAGGAATCCTAAAAATAAAACCAGTGACACTGGGAAGAGTGTAGAAACTTCTGAAAAGATTTTACAAACATGATGGCTAATTTTATCCAAAACTCTTACTCTACCCAATTTGAGTGTCAATTTCCAAATGCTCTGAGAATAAAGAATACTACACTCCAGGGAAAGAAGTATCAAAATTAGCTAACTGTGCAACACTACATAATCTTTCAAAGCACAAATGATCAGTGCTATCTGGGTCTATGCTAACCTTCTTTTTTCCTCCATTTCTCCCAGAATACCTAAGAGTAAACACTCAGAACCTGAGAAATGCCAGCTATGATTTCCTCTTTAGGCCATAAAATAACCTTCATGCATATAATGCTATCACTTTTTTATGTCAAAATAAAAACATTAATTCTTCTGAAACACCAGGATTCTTTAACACCCTGGAACAGGAATACACAACACAACCACTAAGATCTGAACGAAACCAGGGCTTACAGTATAGATTCCAAATTGGTTTATGGTCTCCCCTCCTCCAGTCTTTCCTCCACTAATTATGTATGTTGAGTTTCAAACTGCTTTAGTACAGAACTGTTTCAATTAAAATGAAACAGCATGAAGACGCCCACTTTCATAGCAATCTGTTCTCAATGAAACTTGGAATTGCTATTTGTTGAGTGAGTGAACAGCACAGTTTCGGCAGATCCAAAACTGTGCCGTTCACTCACTCAACAAATAGAAATTTCAAGTTTCTGCTGAGTGTGAAGCCAGGCTTCCCTGCCCATCACCAAATCCCAGAGCTTGCTCAAACTCATGTCCATCCAGTCAGTGATGCCATCCAACCATCTCATCCTCTGTCGTCCCCTTCTCCTCCCGTCTGCACTCTTTCCCAGCATCAGGGTCTTTACCAACAAGTCACTTCTTCGTATCCGGTGGCCAAAGTATTGGAGCTTCAGCTTCAGCATCAGTCCTTCCAATGAATATTCAGAACTGATTTCCTTTAGGATAGATTGGTTGGATCTCCTTGCAGTCCAAGAGACTCTCAAGAGTCTTCTCCAACACCACAGTTCAAAAGCATCAATTCTTCAGCACTCAGCTTTCTTTATGGTCCAACTCTCACATCCATACATGACTACAGGAAAAACCATGGCTTTGACTAGACAGGCCTTTGTCAGCAAAGTAATGTCTCTGCTTTTTAATATGCTGTCTAGGTTGGTCATAGCTTTTCTTCCAAGGAGCAAGCATCTTTGAATTTCATGGCTGCAGTCACCATCTGCAGTGATTTTGGAGCCCAAAAATATAAAGTCTCTCACTGTTTCCATTGTCTCCCCATCTATTTTCCATGAAGAGATATCTCTGCTAAATTTGCTCAAATTCTAAAATAAATTTCAGTTTCCCAAGTACACACAGTACTAATACGTACAGTTTCATTCTAACTCAGGAGAACACTTTGTATATTCTTCCAAAGTACTACTACTGACAAAAAACAAAACTACAAGTACTAAATGTTTTAAACTACTACAAAAGATATACCATCACCTAATTGTGTGGGTATTACACCCACTGAAAAGCAAAAGTGTACGTCACTCAGTCATGTCCAACTCTTGTGACCCCATGGACTGTAGCCCACCAGGCTCCTCCGTTTAAAGAATTCTGGAGTAGGTTGCCATTTCCTTCTTCAGGGGATCTTCCCAACCCAGGGATCAAACCCAGGTCTCTGGAATTGCAGGCAGAACCTTGCCGACTGAGCCACCAGGGAAGTAGGCACTCAAATATTTTTTGAATGAAAGAAAAAACATTAAGATATCTCAAAAGTAGAATTGACCTTCAAAGACAATGCCCAGCAGGTACCATGTATTGAAAATACTCTCAATATTTCTGATTACTTGTATTTAGGTAAATGCGAATCTTGACATTAACTTCAGAAACCCTCCCCACTTCACCCTTCATCATTCTTAGCCCAAAAGACTGATTTACAAAGTCAGTCGTTCACTTTCCCTGAAGTGAACTACTTTAAGATGCTATGAATCATGGAGCAGTGACATTTTATTAGTCCATGTCCACTTGTTAAGGCCTATCACTGTGTCATTAGTCATCATTACAAGTTTGAAAAGGAAATGAACTTTCAAAGTCTATGGTCATGTAACACCAGGTATGAGCTTTAGACTGATGACAAGCATTTGAAGGAATTACCATATAATGAGAACATATGCTACCAAAAAAGAGCATCTCTTAAAATGTCTGAACTTACTTATTTTAGGGGACTGAAAGAGCTTTTGCTGAGCCAAACCGGCAATCATCAAGTAACTAGGCTTTGCAACTCTAAAAGAAGTTTATGGAATGAAATATCTAGGCCTTTTCAAAGACTGTAAGATCAATCAGTTTCCCACATTTTATGGGTAAGAATCAACAAACTTTACCCAAGCCTCTCCCCTGGGGTTTCAGTCTGTGGTGAGGCCTGGGAATCTGTGTTTTTAATAAGTGAAAGTCACTCAGTCGTGTCCAACTCTAGAACCTCAGGCAATTCATATCAGGACAGTTTAGCAAATACAGGGATAAACTGCCTGATGTGTTGTGGTCAGATACTTCATCTTCCTGGGGGTACTCATCTCCTTTTCCTTCACAACAGAATTAGGCAACAAAATACTTAGCAAATGAGTTTTTAAAATCGTAAGACAAATCCAGACTTACTAGCCCTACTTAAGAAAAGAGATTCTGACCCACAACTAGATGAAAAGAAGGTACAGGAGGGGCAGAGGTTTCTCAGCAGAAACGTGCATAAGAAGACCAGTATATTAAAGGACTATTCACAGTTAAGTTGATTTCTGCTTAAAGGTAATATTGGACTTTGCTCCTTCATTTGGGAAGACAAGATTAAGCTCTTCACCCTCTCACTGTATATACTAACTACTGATTATATTCTTTGCAGCCAAAGATGGAGAAGCTCTAGACAATCAGCAAAAACTAGACCGGGAGCAGACTGTGGCTCAGATCATGAACTGCTTATGGCCAAATTCAGACTTCAATTGAAGAAAGTAGGGAAAACCACTAGACCATTCAGGTATGACCTAGATCAAATCCCTTAAGATTATACAGTGGAAGTGACAAGTAGATTTAAGGGACTACATCTGATAGACAGAGTGCCTGATGACCTATGGACAGAGGTTCTTGACATTGTACAGGAGACAGGGATCAAGACCATACTCATGGAAAAGAAATGCAAAAAAGCAAAATGGCTGTCTGAGGAGGCCTTACAAATAGCTGGGAAAAGAAGAGAAACGAAAAGCAAAGGAGAAAAGGAAAGATAATCCCATCTGAATGGAGAGTTCCAAAGAATAGCAAGGAGAGATAAGAAAGCCTTGCTCAGAGATCAATGTAAAGAAATAGAGGAAAACAACACATTGGGAAAGACTAGAGAGCTCTTCAAGAAAATTAGAGATACCAAGGGAACATTTCATGCAAAGATGGGCTCGATAAAGGACAGAAATGATATGAACCTAACAGAAGCAGAAGATATTAAGAAGAGGTGGCAAGAATACACAGAAGAACTGTCCAAAAAAGATCTTCAAGACCCAGATAATCACGATGGTGTGATCACTCACCTAGAGCCAGACATCTTGGGAAGTCAAGTGGGCCTTAGAAAGCATCACTACGAACAAAGCTAGTGGAGGTGATGGAATTCCAGTTGAGCTATTTCAAATTCTCAAAGATGATGCTGTGAAAGTGCTGCACTCAATATGCCAGCAAATCTGGAAAACTCAGCAGTGGCCACAGGACTGGAAAAGGTCAGTTTTCATTCCAATCCCAAAGAAAGGCAATGCCAAAGAATGCTCAAACTACCACACAATTGCACTCATCTCACACGCTAGTAAAGTAATGCTCAAAATTCTCCAAGCCAGGCTTCAGCAATACATGAACCGTGACCTTTCAGATGTTCAAGCTGCTTTTAGAAAAGGCAGAGGAACCAGAGATCAAATTGCCAACATCCGCTGGATCATCGAAAAAGCAAGAGAGTTCCAGAAAAACATCTATTTCTGCTTTATTGACTATGCCAAAGCTTTTGACTGTGTGGATCACAATAAACTGTGGAAAATTCTGAAAGAGACAGGAATACCAGACCATCTGACCTGTCTCTTGAGAAACCTGTATGCAGGTCAGGAAGCAACAGTTAGAACTGGACATGGAACAACAGACTGATTCCAAATAGGAAAAGGAGTACATCAAGGCTGTATATTGTCACCCTGCTTATTTAACTTATATGCAGAGTACATCATGAGAAACGCAGGGCTGGAAGAAACACAAGATGGAATCAAGATTGCTGGGAGAAATATCAATAACCTCAGATATGCAGATGACACCACCCTTATGGCAGAAAGTGAAGAAGAACTAAAGAGCCTCTTGATGAAAGTGAAAGAGGAGAGTGAAAAAGTTGGCTTAAAGCTCAACGTTCAGAAAACTAAGATCATGGCATCTGGTCCCATCACTTCATGGGAAATAGATGGGGAAACTGGAAATAGTGTCAGACTTTAGTATTTTGGGCTCCAAAATCACTGCTAATGGTGATTGCAGCCATGAAATTAAACACGCTTACTCCTTGGAAGGAAGGTTATGGCCAACCTAGATAGCATATTTAAAAGCAGAGACATTACTTTGCCGACAAAGGTCCGTCTAGTCAAGGCTATGGTTCTTCCAGTGGTCATGTATGGATGTGAGAGTTGGATGGTGAAGAAGGCTGAGCACAGCAGAATTGATGCTTTTGAAATGTGTTGGAGAAGACTCTTGAGAGTCCCTTGGACTGCAAGGAGATCCACCAGTCCATCCTAAAGGAGATCAGTCCTGGGTGTTCATTGGAAGGACTGATGTTGCAGCTGAAACTCCAATATTTTGGCCACCTCATACGAAGAGTTGACTCACTGGAAAAGACCCTAATGCTGGGAAGGATTGGGGGCAGGAGAAGGGGGCGACAGAGGATGAGATGGTTGGATGGCATCACCGACTCGATGGACATGGGTTTGGGTAAACTCTGGGAGTTGGTGATGGACAGGGAGGCCTGGTGTGCTGCGATTCATGGGGTCGCAAAGAGTCGGACACGACCGAGCGACTGAACTGAACTGAAACAGATTTAAACACAAATTCCATTTCACTTGCATCTGAATTCCATTATGAAATGCTACCGATCAGCTAAGAAGCCAATATTCTTATGAAATTGAATAAAATTAATTAAATGTCATCTGATATTCAGTCCTGGAGCAGGAAAGATCACCAAGAGGTTTTAAGCAAATGGTCTTGCCCTTCATCCATTTCATCTCTTCCAGTGATTCTGGGTCCTTCCAGCATTACTTATTCATGCTTCTCCCAGAAGAAAATGCTTATGATTAACTACTGTGGCCTGCATCTTCTGAGTTGCCATTTTGATTCCCCTCTAACTCTATATATGTATCAGAATATAATTAATTTTACAATATTCAGCTTTAAAATAAGATGTTTCAATTGAAAAAAATAACTTATTTGAATTTCAGAAGTAGGTGTAGTTGCCAGCATCAATTCCAGATGAGGTGAGGTAATATATTAACAAGAGTAAACATCTCCAGTAGGGCAGAGGTTATGTGACAAAGTGGAATTTAGATGATCTTTTAAAATGCTAACTGCTGAAAAACTATAAGGTACAGCTAACTTCCACTGTAACGATTCAGCCTTTTCCCCTCCGTGCAGAGAGCAGCAGTTCCCGTTATCTTGAATTTGAAATATCTTTAGTAAAATAGTCCTTCTTATATGTAGGTTTGGTAGACTGAGAAAATTTTGTTTTGACATCAACATCTCTGTTTGGTGACACAACTCCTGAAGTCAGGTGTAACTGCTGCATTAACTCCAACCTATGTTTTGCTTTACTGTGGTATTGGGGTGGGGTGGGGAAGAGCTTTGTAATAAACACTGATCTCTTTCTAGAAAAAGATCAGTATGAAGGTATGTTACCAAAAAATCCTTTACATTTTTACAGTACACCATGCCTTCCAAAACATTTCACTTACATTAACTAGATGTGACACAAGCCTACAAAACCAAAGCTAATGCTTTAGGATGTTAAGAACAAAGAGGAACCAACACATCTGGGTCACTAAGTCTTCAAAGGTCCCTTGGCTTTTATAATTCAACAGATCATTTTCCATTCTGGTACTAGGAGGGCTAACTTACAGGATACCTTTATGGATGAGGCACCTGGCATGGCACATTATCTATCAAGACTTTCTAAGTCCACTGTGATCCTTTATATATCTCTTTCGGGTTGACAAAGAATTCATTTTTTTAAAAACCAGCTACATTCTTATTATGAGTAAAGGATCACTATACGTATCATCTTGATATCTACTATTTAATAACTATCAGCAATCGATTTCATGATCTCAGTCTCATTAGAGAACAAGTAAAAATAAAGCAGCTAGGACCATTACAACAGACTTAACATTAGCATGCTGAAGACTGAAAAGTAAGCTATTACCAGCAATTTCCAATGGTAAACATAGTCCAAAGTATTTAGATATCAAAGACTGTTATTAGATAAAGAACTTGGCATCACTGCTGGAAGATATTTTCCAAAGCTAAGAATATTAAAGATCTTACCTATATATAAATTGGATCTGAATTCCACATTGTGGTCTCTTACTGCCATATCTTGTGCTTCTAAGAGAACCTAAACAAGGAAAAGAAAGGCATTCATATGGCTGACCTTGAACTAAAACAGAATTAAATTTCTCATTTCTTGTTGTTATCTCTATATGACTGCTAATCACACGCTTTCCTATTATAGTCAATTTTAAAAAGAGAATATCAAATGATAAGAGAACTAAGGAAAATGGATACAGTGAGCTTTCCATCCTCAGACAAGAACTGCAAATGCAAAGAACACAGTCGATCCTGCTAAGTTTTAAATGGAATGTGTAAGCTGTAAAGGAGGAGACAACAGCACTAGCAGCAGCATCCCTGGTAATAAGCATTATGTCTTTTGAGTCACAGACTTTGCCAAAAAGTTCAAGAAGCTCAAGAGCTAAATCTTACTGAAAATTCTTCAACTTTGGATCCAAAATAACCATTAACAACATCAGACAAATAGAGAAAAGCATGCTTGAAAATTTCCTTTAAGAATTATTAAGTTTAGAGATTTTCCTGGTGGTCCAATGGTTAAGACCCCAAGCGTTCAATGCAGGGAACTCGGGTTCAATCCCTGGTCAGAAAACTAAGATTCCCACATACCAGATGGCACAGCCAAAAAATAAAAACAGAGCAAAAAGAGAATTATTAAATTTATACTCCATTAATATTTTGAATTAACTTTCTCCAGAACACATTTTTTAAAATAGGACAATAGTTGTCAGAAATAACAGAAAGCAGATCTTTTTCTCCTTTAAAGAGGAAGAACATAGTACAAAGCTGGCTACAAAACAGATACTTAGTAACTGCATTCTGAATGGTAATAAATAAGAGGCATTATAAGAGAGCCTCTAAGAAGTCTGAATCCAACAATCTCAGCTATTCAACTACTAAATTAAAAGATCTGACTTAATGTGAAAATTAACTGAAGTACAGAAAATAATTGGAGAAGGAAATGGCAACCCACTCTGGTATCCTTGCCTGGAAAAATGTCATGGACAGAGGAGCCTGACAGGCTACAGGGCATGGGATCGCAAAGAGTCGAACACAGCTGAGCAACTTCACTTCACAGAAAATAATGCTGATTTCCCCAGATGTCCTCAACTCAGCTTTCCGAAACAAAACACTCGTGCTTAGAATGAGTCAGCATAAATACCAACAGTATATTTGCACCAAGTGAATCAGCTACATTTAGAGCTAGAGGGGTCTTTAGAGACCATCCAATTCAACCCCACCTAGTTTACAAATAAGAAAAATTGAACCAGACAAGTGCCTTGCCCATAGTCACAACAGAAATTGTCAGAGAAAAGATAAGACCAAGTCACCAGAGTCCCAGTCCAGTGCTTTTTCCAGTGGAAAAAAATTACTTTTAAAATCCCAAGCTCTCAGTTGTGGAATTGACAAAAAAATCTTCTAAAATAATGTATCAAGACCCAATAATTTAAAATAAGATGTATATAAATGACTTTGTGGTACAAATAGAAGCATCTCAGGAAAAACAATACTTAAAGCATAGAACATTCCCCTAAGGTATAAGAACATTAATACAGCTGAGTACCCTAAATCTGCATAAGATAAACTCTGCACTTAAACGAGGTAATTCCGGATTTAGGCAAAGCTTACTAACATCTGCAAGACAACTATGTGCTCCTTCCCCACCAATCTCAGTTTACCTCTTTAATTATCTGGGCTCCTTTTTTGTCACTGAATTCCAATTGAGCCAGAGCCTGGTCAATTGACATTCCTCGTATCTAGAATTAAAGGATAACAGACAAGAGAAAATAAATAAATTGGTTTACCAGGTCAGCATTGTTACTTCAGTGAAAAGTAAAAGCCTTACATAATCCAAATAACTTCTAAAAATAGCTAACAAGTTACATGTTAATTACATCTCAGTAAAAGTAGGGAAAATTTTTTTCATTAAAAATAAAAATAGCTAATAAATGCAAAGGAGAAAAATAAGCGTTTGAGAAGGTATGCCACCACTCTCTTTAAGTTAAAATCAAACTTAGAAATTTCAACCACTAACCTGCATTTTAATAGTTTTGATACTAATAAAAGAGAGCAGACATGACAAAGAAAGATCATAGGTTGGCAAGGACCCTGGCAGGCATAAACGGCATCTCATTCTCCTACAGCATAATTGTATTATTATACACGTATTTGCAGCTTTTGCTTTCTCTCATATATAAATTTTACTTTCCGGGTAAGAAACTTAAAAGGCAACAGTTTTGAAACAGGTTGAATCAGCTTTTACAGATATGTAAGTTTGCTCCCTAAATTCTCTAACTGTAGCCAAGTTCTTGATGCCTTTGTTCTAAATATCTATGTAGCCAACATGATTGAGATTCTCAGGAGGTAAAAACTGAACAAAATCACTAATCCCTGAGCTATCACTTTAGGATTACCTACCAAATGTCTGAAAATGTAATTACATTCCTCACTTTTTGGAGAAAACAGGGCAAGTTTTGTTCTGTCTTGTTTTGTTCAAATACTAGGATAAAATTTGAACCTTCTTTCCCAAAGTATTATATGGTAATAGTCACTTTAACTTACCAATTTCGCCAAATACCACATCTTGTCTTTGCTGTACTTTATTTGTCTTCGACAATGGTAGATTTCCTTACAAACAGGAAAAAAAAAAATTAAGCAAGTCTACCAAAATGACAGCAACACACTATCAATAATTTTTACTTCCTAATGCCTAATGAAAATGCTGCCATAAGAAATAAGAATATTATCAAGAATATGGAGACTTTTTTTCCCCTATTTAAAAGCTATATTTTTCCAAAGTCTCACTATGTTATAAAGATTACTAAAGGAAAAACAAACTGTAAAATGGCTAGTTTGTGACAATATTTACAATGCTTCCATACAGGTGAATAGTAAAAGACTTAAATGAAAGTATTTTAAAAACATTTAGCGGGATAAAGGAACAAAGCATACAAAAAGAAAAAAAGTTTCTTGCTAGTGAGAAAAACAATGGAAAAACAGATAAAACAGCTATTTTTGTAAGAAAACCAATATTGTGGGTGTCTGGTGAATAGCAAAGGTTCTAGAATCAAACTACCTGGGTTTGAATCTCCATTCTACCATTTACCAACTACAGAACCCAAGGTCCTTCATCTGTTTCTGGTTAAGTTTCTTATTTAAAATGAAGATAACAAACTAACCTATATGGAGTAAGCACTCTAGAGTGCCTAGCACATGGTAAGATCTTAGTAAATATTGGGTTTTTATTATCTTCTATTTATAGAGGGTAGGTATATCCCACTGAATTTTTTAATCAATCATCCATTAAACAATTTATAGTTCATAAAGCATTTTTCAAGCCCTTTATTTCATATATCTAACTCTATGAGTTGAGAGAGAAAACATTTTATAAATCTTTTACAAAATGAAAATCAGAGAAATCAAGTGACTTGTCCAAGATAGCAAAGTTTGTAAGAGACAAAGCTAGTGCCACCCAAGGAAGTATGTGAAGGGCCTAATACAATGTCTGGCAGGTGTATCTTTAAAGTTCTCCTCATGACTCTAAAACCCACACTCTTTCTACTACTACACCCCACTGCCACTTAAAAATCAGAAAAACATTTTCAAGGCAAATAACAGCAAGAAACCACAGAACTTTTTAACATTCTGAGCCCTGCTAGAAGTTTACAAATGACTTAGAAACACCAGCAAGTCTCAAGTGGCCATCTTTCAATATGTAGCAGATTTCAATTCTGTTGCAGTAGAAGCTGACAGGCTGAAAAGTGTAGCAACAACCTAATTACATTTTCTGCAATAATCTGTCCTGGGAAGCACAGGAGAGGAAAAAACTGTCATGACTGATAATACTAATCTGCAAAACTTAATACTCAACAAAATCTTTTATGTAGAAACCTTTCAACTCTTGGTTTCTCATGGTGAGATATTGTTAAACCTGAATTGTATATAATCATCTTCAAATTTTGTAAAAAAAAAAAAAAAAAAAAAAAACACACTGTAATCCTGGCAAAACACTGGGAAAAAAGAAATCAAGTGTTTACCAGAAAAGGTGAACGTTATTCAATCATCGTCTTCTAAAAAAAACTAAAAAGCTCAACATTTACCTGAGGCAGGTGCATTGTCTAAGGGCACTTTCTAAAGGTAAACCAGATAAAGTCTCAGTAAATAAACCTACCATGACAAATAGATAAAGTGGCAAAGTTGGAGGTCAGAAGGCCTGGTTAAACATCACTGCTATTAATTAACCTACACAGTAAAATTAGGTAAAGTTACATTAGAATATAATGTGCAAAATAGCTATTCAAATAAAGTAAAAGTGTATATTATGAAATGTCTAAACCAGCAACTTGTAAAGAAGTTTATTTTTAAATGCATATAATGACACAAACAGCAACAAAAAATGTCACCTAATAAAAGTTTTAGAGTACAGAGGATCCATATTAATGACTCATAAGAATGACATATGATCAGCATGTCAATTAATCCACAAATTAAAAACATACCTCTTATAGAAATGACAAAACAGTTTTGATACAGTCTCACTATACTTCTAATTTATTTAACTTAGCTTTCTTCAAAAATACATAAAAAGTCAAGCTCAATTTAACAAGGCATGACTATCTTGTCTGTATATATATTTTAAAAAGCCTTTCATTTCTGACTTACTTTCTTTACCAGGATGAAGTCACATGTAAGATATAGGGTCTACAGGAACCTACATTGTTTGGAAATTTGTACTAGCTAAATTAGGAAGACAGTCTTAAAAATAAAGGAGTGGTCTAAACTGGTGACATTCATTTTCAAATTACTGCTATAAGATTTATTCATTGCCCCACCTACTATTATTTAACTACATATTCCAAATGCTGAAGAACAGAATGAGATAGAATGGTAAATATTATCTGGCCCTCTTTTAAACGAGAGGTAATACTAACTTTCCAAATGTTTGCAGCTAGCAGACTGAAAAGTTTAAGGGACACTGCAAATAATGACACAGTGTGTAAACTCTGTGGCTAGGTGAGCAAATTATTCCATTAATAGGCAAGGCATTTATAGTGAAAAAAGTGAAAGTCGCTCATTCTTGTCCAACTCTTTGCAACCCACTGGACTGTAGCCCACCAAGATCCTCTCTCCATGGAATTCTCCCGGCAAGAATACTGCAGTGGGTAGCCATTCCCTTCTCCCGGGGATCTCCCAGACCCAGGGATAAAACTGAGGTCTCCTGTATTGCAGGCAGCATTTATAAACAGCATTAATAATTATGGGTGTGAGAACTGGACCATAAAAAAGGCTGAGTGCCAAAGAATTGATGCTTTGGAACTGTGGTATTGGAGAAGACTCTTGAGAGTCCCTTGGACTGCAAGGAGATCAAACCAGTCAATCCTAAAGGAAATCAACTCTGAATATTCATTGGAAGGACTGATGCTGAAGCTGAAGCTCCAATTCTTTGGCCATCTGATGACTTAACTGGAAAAGACTCTGAGGCTAGGAAACATTTGAGGGCAAAAGGAGAAGGAGGCGAAAGAGGATAAGATGCTTGGATGACATCACGACTCAATGGACATGGGTTTAAGCAAACTCTGGGAGATAGTAAAGGACAGGGAAGCCTGGTGTGTTGCAGTCCATGGGGTCACAAAGAGTCGGGGAATTTAGTCATAACAGATATAACTGATACACCAAGATCAATTTATCAAATACTATTTAAAATCAGAAAACGTTAAGGTATTTTCCAAAAGGATTACTTCCTCAAACAAAATCTGTGCAAAATAGAGAATTAAATTAGGTTTCTCCAAAGTGCCCATACAAAATCAAACCAAATGTCTTCACACAGGCACTTATATTATAGGAAAAGTATGTATAATGCAAAAGTTACTCAAAATAGTTTCAGTAAATTACAATATATAACAAATTCTCTCACTGACATTGTTCTTCATTTGCTAGAGTTAGGCATATGATCTACTGTTAACTATTTGAATTTTGTTATTTAGGATGTAGCCTAAAGAGTGCTTAACATACTAAAAGACTGGATACTTTTTGGTACTGGTAATACAAAATACAGAATTTTGCTTTTAGATTCTAGACCTGGCAAATACTATTACGATTCCTTTATTTCCAATTAATATCCAAATCCAAAGAGCTGAAGCAAAGAAATAAAGAAAGTTCATTATACAGAAAATATTTTATTGATATTTGTGCGTTTCCCTGGTGCCTCACTGGTAAAGAATCTACCTGCCAATGCAGGAGACACTGGCCCAGGAGGACCCCGAATGCCCGGGCACAACTAAGCCCGTGAGCCACAACTACTGAGTCTATGCTCTAGAGCCCATGCGATCTAGGGTCTGTGCTCCAAAACAAAACAAGCCATCGCAGAGAAGCCTGTGCCACAACTAGACAAAACGCCATGCAGCAACAAAGACCCAGCACAGCCAAAAATAGATAAATAAAATTATTTTAAAAATAAATATCAGTCAGTGGCTTAAGCCATTCTTGCCAACCTCACATGCTCCATTATCAAGCCTCTTGGGAGACAAAAATCAGTCATGTCACAAGCTAGTAGCTCAGTTACAGAGTTAAGGTGCCTACCCAGGAGGTTAAGAATTAGTCACTCAGTTGTGTCTGACTCTTTGCGACCCCATGAACTATATAGCCTGTCAGCTCTGTCCATGGAATTCTCCAGGCAAGAATACTGGAGTGGGTTGCCATTCCCTTCTCCAGGGGATCTTCCCTGACCCAGGGATTCAACCCAGTCCTCCTGCATTGCAGGCAGATTCTTTACTGTTTGAGCCACCAGGGAAACCCATCCAGGAGGTTAAGCCAAAGCAAATAAATAAAAAACAAAGACAATCTTTTTAACTACCAAAAAGATAAACCTAGAACATTTTCTGTATCAATGAAAAGATCAAGAAAATTGCTGTAATTTTTTTCTTAATATGGAATACTAAGTCACTGCTAGCTACACAAGAGGAAGAGTGCTTTATCAAAATGAAGAGATCAGTTATACCCACAAACTTACAGCTGGTCTCCGAGGTTCTCCAGGCAGTTGTGGAGGATAAACAATTTTATTCTTCTTCTCCCATTTTCGAGATATTTCAAGAGAAGCACTTGTGTGGATATGTGATTGAGGTAAAATGCTGTGAGATTAAAAAAAAGCCTGTAAAGCAACAGACACTTAGAATCTTCTCCACATCTATTTTCTGAACCACATCAGCTCCATTTTGATGGAAACTATTTTAAGGATCACAAGTGGGAACATTCTGGACACAGTTGTTAACAGAGAGCGCTATTACAAAAAATACCACAAAGCGCTAGTAGTGTAGTGAATGCTAAGAAGAGTGAAAAGTCAGTAACTCACGTTAAGTCAAATAATAAACATACTGATTATGTCAAGAAAGAGTTAGATGAGCCTCTGGTGACACTGCATTTTTGGCAGGTGTGCTAATTTCTGCCCATGGCGGTTTAAAACATCAAAAACTGACTTCTGGACAGATTCAAGCCTTGATACACTGTGGGGTTTTTTTCTTTTTCTTTCTTTCATTTTTTTGGTCCTGATTTTTTTCCCCATTGTGATGTTTAGTAACGTAAAATTTAAAATGTAGTTTTAAATAAACTTTGGACTTATTTGTAAAAAATAATAATAATAAACATATTACAAAGCCCAAGATATTTTATACTTATTGACCAATAAACACTTATTGTTTTAGAGACTTTCTCATCATATATATATATATATACAACATTATGTAAGTTTCAGGTATACAATATAATGAGTCACAATTTTTAAAGGTTACATTCCACTTATAGTCATTATAAAATTTTGGCTATATTCCCTGTGTTGCACAATATATCCTTGTAGCTTACTTATTTTATACATAGTAGCTTGCACTTCTTAACCTCCTACCCCTGTTTTGCCTCCCCCCTTTCCCTCTTCCCACCGGTAACTATCAGTTTTCTACATCTGTGAGTCTGTTTCTTCTTTGTTATATTCACTAGTTTGTTTTACATTTTAGATTCAAAATATGTTATACAATATTTGTCTTTCTCAGTCTCACTTATTTCACTAAAGATAACCTTAACTGAAGTTCATCCAATTGTTGCAAACGGCAAAATTTCATTCCTTTTTATGGTGGCCAGTGACTACTGATTCGCTATTATAAGTCATCTCAGTCCTAAAACAGATTTAAAGACACAGGAGATCCCTGACATGATCTAAAGAATTCCTCAACTTTATTGAATAATCAAGACAAATAACATCATTTTGTAATCCCTAAGAAATTAATGCATAGAGGTGGATTTATATGCCTCCTGATGTAAAAAGACACCACCCACCATCTATGAAGTAGTCTTTCTGCCAAAAGCAAACCTGAATTAATCTTGAGTTAATACAGAAAAGAGAGAGACAGGGAAACCTGTTAAACAACACCAAGAGGATGTGCTCAACAAAATCCGAGCTGCACTAAAGTCTGTGACACCAACAGCCCGCTTTCTTCAACAAACAAATCACAAGTTTTTAAAAAAGAACTGAATAAAGTACCTACATACAGATTATGAGAACTAAGAAAAATGTTAACGAGTGGACTTTTTAAAAAAGTTTGATTCAATGTATTTAAACTAAAAAACGACAAAACAGACGAAAAACCAATTTGCCTATTTTTTCCACCCCTCAACCCAAGAGGTTGCAGCCTCTTGCAACTACCAATCTGTTCTCTGTATCTATTCTGTATCTATGAGCCTAGTTTTATTTTTGTTTTGTTTTATAGATTCCACATGTAAGAGAAATCATATGTATTAGTCTTTCTTTGTCTGACTTATTTCACTTAGCACAATACCCTCCAGGTTCGTCCTTGTCACAAATGGCAAAACTTCATTCTTTTTTACAGCTGATTAATATCTCTGTTTATGTATTTACATACATCACAATCTCTTTACCTATTCATCCACTGATGGACACTGAGGTTGTTCCCATATCCTGGCTACTGCAATGCAGCAACGGATAAGAGTGTGTATACGTCTTTTCAAAGCAGTGCTTTTGTTTTCTTCAAAAGTAGAATTGCTAGATCACATGGTAGTTCATTTTTAATTTTTTGAGGAACCTCCATACTGTTTTTCATGGTGGCTGCACCAAGTTACTTTCCCACCAGAAGTGCACAAGGTTTCCCTTTTCCGAAAATCCCTGCCAACACCTCATAGTTGTATTTTTTTGATAACAGCCATCTAACAGGTGTGAAGTAGTATTTCACTGTGGTCTGGATTTTCATTTCTCTGATGAGTTATGATACTGAGTATCTTTTCATGTACCTGTTGGTCACTGGCATGTCTTCCTTGGAAAAATAGCTATTCAGATCGTCTCAGTTTTTAATTTGATTGTTTGGGGTCTCTTTGCTATTTAGTTGTACTACTTTGTTGTATACTTTAGACATTAGCCCTTTATCAGATATATTACCATTACCTACAGTTGTTTTCTCCCATTCAGTAGCTTGCTGAATTACATCACTGATTTCCTATGCAGAAGTTTTTTAGTTTAATAAGGCCCTACTTGTTTATTTTTGTTACTGCTTTTGGTGTCAGATTCAAAAAAAGTATTGCCAAGACCTAGGTCAAGGAGCTTACTGCCTGCTTTCTTCTAGGAGTTTTATGGTTTCAGGTCATACATTCAAGTCTTTAACCCACTTAATTCTGGAGTAAGGGGTAAGACAGGATCCAATTTCATTCTTTTGCATGTGGCTGTCCAATAGAGACTATCTTTTCCCCATCATATATTCTTGCTCCTTTGTCGTAAGTTAATTGACAAAATATTTGTGGGTTTATTTCTGGGCTCTCTATTCTGTTCCATTGATCTATGTTTCTATTTTTATACCAATATAATACTGTTCTAATTACCACAAATTTGTAATAGAGTTTGAAATCAGGTAGCATGATGCCTTTAGCTTTGCTCTTCTTTCTCAAGATTGCTTTGGTTATTGGAATCTTTGGAGGGTCCACACAAGTTTTAAGAGTGTTCCATTTCTGTGAAAAAACGCCACTGAAAAATTCTTTTGAATTTTATTTATTTTATTTTTGGCTGTGCTGGGTCTTTGGTGCTGCATGGGCTTTTCTCTAGTTGCTATAAGTGGGGGCTACTCTCCAGTTGTGGTGCGCAGGCTTCTCATTGCAGTGGCTTCTCTTGTTGTGAAGCACAGGCCCTAGGACACAGGGGCTCAGTAGCTGCAGCTCCCAGGCTCCAGAGCACTGGCTCAACAGTTGTGACACACAGGCTTAGTCACTCCACAGCAGGTGGGATCTCCGGGATCGAATCTGTGTCTCCTGCACTGTAAGGTGGATTATTTACCAGTGAGCCACCAAAGAAGCCCTACCACTGAAATTTTGATAGGGATTGCACTGAATCTGTAGACTGCTTTGAGTGGTATGGTCATTAACAATATTAATTCTTCCAATCCATGGACAAAAAATATGTTTGCATTTATTTCTATCTTCTTCAATTTCTTTCATTAATGTCTTGTAGTATTTAATATACAAGTCTTTCATCTCCTTGGTTAAATTTATTTTTAGATATTTTATTCTTTTTTGATGAAACTGCAAATGGGTTATTTGATTATCTGATAGTTCATTATTAGTATAAACAATAAGTTTTTGCGTATTGATTTTGTATCCTGCAACTTTACTGAATTCATTTACTTTTAATCGTTTCTTTGGAGTCTTTAGGGTTTTCTTATCATGTTATCTGTAAATAGTGAGTTTTACTTCTTCCTTTCCAATTTGGATACCTTTTATTTCTTTTCTTGTCTAATTTCTGCAGCTAGAACTTCTAATATCATTTGAATAAAAGTGGCTAGAGTGTATGTATATCATCGTCTTTGTTCCTGACCTTATAAGAAAAGTTTTTAGCTTTTCATCGAGTATGATGCTAGCTGTGGACTTGACATATACGGCCTTTATTATGTTCAGGTATGTTCACTCAATGCCTGCTTTTTATCAAAAATGGATACTGAAAGTTTTTATCATAAATGGATATTGAATTTTGTCAAATGCTTTTCCTGTACGTCCGTACTGAGATGATATGATTTTTTTTAATCCTTCATTTTGTTAATGTCGTGAATTACATTAACTGGCTTGCATATGTTGAACCATTTTTGGAATTGGAAAGTGTTGAATACATTTTTAGAATAAATCCCACTTTATCATGGTCTATGATCTTTTTTTTTTAAGTATGGCAAGGATTTATTAGGAAGCTTATTAGTCACAGTGAATAAAAAGCCATGAACAGAAGAACTGAGATCTCCATATTCTGCAACTGGGCTTACAACACTAGTTAGAAGCTGATAAACATTAAGGATATCCCAAAGGGAAGCATATCAAAGTTCCATCTTATCCCAACCAGGATACCCACAAACACAAAAACAATGCCCATGCTCTCCTCAGACTGCTTACCTGGGCAATAGGAAAAAAAGACCCTCTCAAGCTATTAAGCAACATCAGGAGATTCCTGCTCTTCAAGCTATAACATGGGACACTGGTGCATGACAGACAACTCCAAGCTGGGCAACTTGACAAGGATGGTGAAAGATGACAGGGAGAAGGAGCAAGCAGGGACAAGTATTTCTAGTTGGAGACCCTCCTGATGGTTAATACAAACACAATGCTGAGGCTTCAGAAAGTTTACCACAGCCCAGGAATAGTTTCCATTTTAAAAAACAAGTCACACAATAATCCTGCCACAAAGCAACAAGACACTTGGGATCCCATGGCCACATAAACTGGGAAGGCAGGCATTATCCATGGCTGCCAGATACCGACCAGCCCAAGACCCAGTTTCTGTAGGGCCCTAGAGAACCATGATTGTTCCCTGGCACCCACATAACCCTTCCTGGGGGTGTGGTATCTTCCATAGGCCAGGTTTCTGCAGCAAGCACCAAAGACAAAGCTTGGCAGAGGCTGTGGCAGCCAACTCTCCTTGGAGCCCCATCTCTCTTTGTCCTTCCCAACAGCATGTCATACTTCTTCAATGACGCAACGCCTCTGTGGGAGTCTTAGCCAGCCCTTAGGAAATAAAGTGTGTCTGTAGGGTAACTGATGGACCCTGTGATCAGCTGGATTGGCTCATGCTTCATAACTGCAGATGGTCACCTCATGTGAGTGAAGCTCAGTCCATTCTCCTTTCAGGCCAATATAAAAGAACTTTGTGGTATCAGCTTCAAAGTTTTTTGAAATATGAATTGAGAGATGACAGATATTTGAAAAATGAGAAATTTTTGTAGCATACTCTAATTCTCCTGTAAGATCCCAGTTCAGACTAAAGGTCTGATTTGGCTCCCTGTCTCTATCATCAAAGGACATCTGTGGAATGTTCCTGTACAGTCTCAATTCAGAGGGGTGTGAGTCATCATCTTCTCCCATTATAATGATGCCCTTGAGCTTGACATTGCCTGTAAATGGAATATTAAACAGAAGCTCTTCATCTGCATCACTTTCAACAAATTTGGAGGGGTCAGTCAGCTGCTCCCATGGCTTGAAAACGCCGAGGCCGCTGCCCTTGCAGCTCTCCTTGAGGCACTGCTGCCGCTCCAGGTCATGCGCAGGTACAGGTCAGGTGCAGGCCAAAGGCCAGGCCGCGCTGCTCAGGCAGCTCCTCCCGCTTGGCAGCGCAGCCGCCCCCACTGTGGCCTGCAACAGGGCAATGTCACCACCCATGCATCCCATCGGCCTGCCGCTGCCACCGCTCCCCGCCACTCCTCTATGATCCTTTTAATGTATTGGTGAATTTAGTTTGCTAAGAATTTGTTGAGGATTTTGCATCTGTGGTCATCAGGGATATTGGCCTGTAACTTTTTGTGTGTGGCACATTATTTGGTTTTGTTATCAGGATAATGCTGGCCTCATAAAATGTGTTTGGAAGAATTCTGCCCTGTTCTATTTTGGGGGAGAGTTTGAGAAGGACTGATTTTAATTCTTCTCTGAATGTTTGGTAGGATTTACCAGGGAAGCCATCAGGTCCTGGACTTTTGTTTGTTGGAAAGTTTTTGATTACTGATTCAGTCTCCTTGCTAGTAATCAGTTTGCTCAGATTTTCTATTTCATTATGATTCAGCCTTATGCTTCCCAGGTGGCGCAGGGCTTGGTAAAGAATCCGTCTGCCAAACCAGAAGACAGGAGAAACGCAGGTTCAATCCCTAGGTTGGGAAGATCCCCTGTAGGAGGAAATGGCAATCCACTCCAGTATTCTTGCCTGGAAAATTCCACGGAGGGAAGCCTCGTGGGCTACAGTCCATGGAGTCGCAAGAGTCCAACAAGACTGAGCACACACATACCCATAGATTCAATTCAGCCCTAGGTTATGCGTTTCTAGGAATTTATTCGTTTCTTGTAAGTTGTCCAATTTGCTGGTATATAATTATTCATAGTAGTCTCCTTTTTTTTATATTTTTAAAAATTTTGCAGTGGCCTCTCTTGGGCTCTAGGTGCGCAGGCTTCCGTTGTGCGGTGCATGGGCTTAGCTGCCCTGTGGCACATGGACTCTTCTGAACCAGGGACCAAGCCGGTATCCACGGCAATGGTAGGCAGAGTCTTAACCACTGGACCACCAGGGGAGTCCCATAGTAGTCTCTCAAGATCCTTTGTATTTCTGTGCTATCACTGTCACATTTCTTCTTTTCATTTCTGATTTTATATAATAAAGTCCTCTCTCTTTTTTCTTATTGAGTCTAGCTAAAGGTTTGTCAGGTTTGGGGGATTTTTTTTCTAGTCTTTTTCAAAGAATTAGCTCTTATTTATCAGTATTTTCTCTTGTCTTTTTAGTGTCTAGTTCATTTGTTTCTGCTTTAATTTTTATTATTTCCTTCTTTCTGACTACTAACCTTGGGCTTCATTTGTTCTTCTAGTTCCTAGAGGTGTAGAGTTAGGCTGTTTCTTGAGATTTCTCTTATTTCTTGAGGTAGGCATTTATTGCTGTGAATTTTCCTCTTAGAACTGCTTTTGCTGCATCCCATAAATTCTGGTATATTACATTTCCATTTTTCCTAAGGTATTTTCTGACTTCTTCTTTGACTCATTGGTTATTCAGTAGCATATTATTTAATCTCCTAAACATACCTCCTCCCATAGACGCACTGAGTCTACAGCTATATATGGAACAATTTCATATGGAAATTATATATGGAACAACAACACATCAGGTACACAAGAAGAAAACTATATCACAGCAGGAGGAGAGGTTGGCTCACAATCTTGTCATAAATCCCACACCCACCATGGCAACCCATAACTGAGAGGGAACTCAACACTCAGAGCTTCTCTCTGAGAAACAAAGGGTTCAAACTCCACATGTGGCACTGCAACTTTTAAGACACACACTTCAGAAATGAACCCCCAAAACACCTAATTTTGAAAACCAATTGAACTCTCGGTCCACAACCCACAAGCCGGAGACAATCAGAGAAACACCTCTTAAAGAGTCACACTCAGAAACTCACCCACTCCAATGCCCAGCTCAGAGGCAGCTGATTTCCACACTTAAAGGAGGCTCACCTGTTTACATTAAAACTTCAGCCTGGGGATCTCCCAGCAGTACCATGGTTAAAACCAAGGTCTCACTACAGAGGGTCCAGAGGCTCAATCTCTGTTCAGGGAACTAAGATCCTGCAAGCCGTGTGGTACCACCAAAAATAAATTTAAACAAACCCTCAGCCTGAGGGGCAAGTTAATACACACATTTAGGAGCCTGCTGCAACACTCTCCAGGGAAGGAGCCTGATAAGCACCATTTTTGCCCTCTCCTTTACCATGCTCCAGAGAACCAGAATCTATCTCCCAGAAGAGAGCCTTTATATGCATCTGGTACCCCAACTTTTGCAGATGCCACCCAGGAGGTAACTCTTGACTGTCTGGCTCTGGAGGTCAGAGGAGCTTGTGTTCCTGTTCACATGGAACTGTAGTAATAGGTGTCACCCAGAAAAGAGCTCATAATCCTGTCTGGCACCATGAATTTTATGACTGCTGCCAGGGGACACTTCTACTTCACTTGGCTCTGGTAATCAGAGGCTTAAACTTACTTGTGGGTCCCCCAGGAATGTAACCAATGGAGAAAGAGTTCTTAAACAGTTGCCACCCCTGGGACACAGCAAGAGGCAACAGACCTTTAAGGTCTGTCTTTCTATGAAGGAGGCCTATTAGCTAACCATCCTAACTGGCGTGGAGGCAGGCTTCTAACCAAACAATACATATCAAGGGGCTGACTGTAATCCTTTCCAAAGTTGGGGTTGGTGGTGGGGAGGTTGTAGACACTATCTTTGCACTCATCCTCTACCAGGCTTCAAAGCACTAGTGTCTCTGGAGGGGAGCTTTACACACGTCTGGTGCAGCTTCTGCAGCTGACATCCAAGGGATGCCCCTTGATCATCTGGCCCTGGTGGCCAGAGGGGCTTGTGTTCTGGGTCTCATGGGACTGCGGCTACTGGGGAAGGATGGTTCTTGGCAGGCTACCATCCTCAGGTGACTGCACAGACAGCAGACCAAGGCACACCCCTGTCTTTCTCTGAAGGAGACCACACTGCAGTCCTGGAACTTCTGACTGAGTGGAAAGCCTCAAGTCTGCAACACATTTAGTAGTCTATGAAGCAGCTCTCAAGAATGCAGGCTGGGATCTTCCCTGGTTGTCCAGTGGTTAAGACCTTGTGCTTCCAATGCAGGAGGCATAGGTTTAATCTTTGGTTGGGGAACTAAAATCCCACATGCCTTGCAGTGCAGCCAAAAAAACAAAACAAAATAAAAAATAATGCAAGCTGTAGACATCAGCTTGGAGCTCTTTCTCTGCCTTGCTCCAGCTCACCAATATCTTCCCCAAAAGAAGTTTATACACTCATCTGGACAGCATATCCTGATTTTTGCAACTGCTGCCCAGAGGACAGATCGCCTGGCTCTGGGGGCCAACAAGGCTTACCTTTGTGCCCCTCCCCAGAACTGAATATATTTGCATACCTATAAATTTGCTGCCTGAGGGTCTAGCTTCCAGTCAGATTGAATCTAGGTGCTGAAATCCTCCTCTTTGGAACACTATTATCAGCATATCCTCAACAACCGGGAGGCATTTGCCACTTGTGCAAACACAGAAGTTTGAAAGACAAACAAAAGCTGTGGCAGGGATGAATGAAAAGGTTCACCTCCTACATGAGGCCACTCCTTCAAGAACGGGAGAAGTGGTTGTTTCTTCTACTGTACAGAAACCAACAGAGAGAGTCAAGTGAAATGAAGACACAGAGGAATATGTTCCAAGTGAGTTAACAAGATAAAAACCTCACAAAAATTCCTAAGGAAATAGAGATAAGTAATTTACCTAATAAAGAGTTCAAATTAATAGTCATCAAGATGCCCACTGAACTGGGAAGACAAATGGATGGAAACAGTGAAAACTTCAACAAAGAGTGGAAAATATAAGAAAATATACAGTCCATGGAATTCTCCAGGCCAGAATATCAGTGTGGATACCACTTCCCTTCTCCAGGGGATCTTGCCAACCCAGGGATGGAACCCAGGTCTCCCACATTGCAGGCAGATTCATTATCAGCTGAGCCACGGGGGAAACCCAAGAATACTGGAGTGGATAGCCTATCCCTTCTCCAGGGGATCTTCCTGATCCAGGATCGAACTGGGGTCTCCTGCACTGCAGGCAGATTCTTTACCAGCTGAACTACCAGGGAAGCAACAGAAGTCACAGAGCTGAAGAATTATTGCACTGAAAAATACACTAGAGGAACATCAACAACAAACTCAACGAACCAGAAGAAAGAATCAGTCAACTTGAAGAAAAGGCAGTAGAACTCACCCAAGCAGAGCAACAAAAAGAAAAAGAATAAACTTCCAACCAAGAATACTCTATCTGGTGAAGTTACCATTCAGAATTGAAGGAGAGACACCAGAAAATGGGCATAGCAGGAACCTACCTCAACATAATGAAGGCCATATAAGACAAACTCAGAGCAAACATTTTTCTTAATGGTGAAAAACTGAAACCATTTACTCTAAGATCAGGAACAAGACAAGGGTGCTCACTCTCACCACTATGATTTAATATAGCTTCAGAAGTTTTAGCCACAGCAATCAGAGAAGAAAAAGAAAGTAAATGAATCCAGATTGGAAAAGAGGAAGTAAAACTCTCACTGTTTGCAGATGATATGATTCTACACATAGAAAACCCTAAAGGAGCCACCAGAAAATTACTGGAGCTAATCAATGAGTTTATAGTAGTTGCAGGATACAGAATTAAGAGAGAAATCCCTTGCACTCCTATACACTAACAACAAAAAACCAGAAAGAGAAATTAAGAAAACAATCCCACTCATCACTACAACAAAAAGAATAAAATTCCAAGGAATAAACCTACCTAAGGAGACAAAAGACCTGTATGCAGAAAACTGTAAGACACTGATGAAAGAAATCAAAGATGCCACAAGGAGATGGAGAGACGCACCATATTACTGGATTAGAAGAGTCAATATTGTGAAAATGACTCTACTACCCAAAGCAATCTACAGATTCAATGCAATCCCTATCAAATTACCAACAGCATTTTTCACAGGACTAGAACAAAAAATTTCACTATTTGTATGAAAACACAAAAGATTCCAAACACCCAGAGCAAACTTGACAAATACGAAGGGAGCTGGGGGAATCAACCATCCTGATCTCAGACTATACTACAAAGCTATAGTCAGTCAAGACAGTATGGTATTGGCACAAAAACAGAAATATAGATCAGTGGAACAAAATAGAAAGTCCAGAGATAAATACACATACCTATGGGTACCTTATCTTTGACACAGGAGACAAGAATATACAATGGAGAAAAGAGAGCCTCTTCAATAAGCAGTGCTGGGAAAACTGGTCAACCACATGTAAAAGAATGAAACTAGAACACTTCCTTACACCATACACAAAAATAAATTCAAACTGGATTAAAGACCTAAACGTGAGGCCAGAAACTATAAAACTCTTAAGAGGAAAACATAGGCAGTACATTCTTTGACATAAATCACAGCAATAACCTCTCTGACTCACCTCCCAGAGTAATGGACATGGAAACAAAAATAAACAGTGGGACTTAATTAAACTTAAACGCTCTTGCACAGCAAAGGAAACTATAAACAAGACGAAAAGACAACCCTCAGAATGGGAGGAAATAAATGCCTGTGAAACAATTGAGAAAAGATTAATCTCCAAAACATATAAGCAGCTGATGCTGCTCAATATCAGAAAAACAAACAACCCAATCAAAAAATGGGTGTGAGAACTAAAGAGGCATTTCTCCAAAGGCGGCATACAAATGGTCAACAAACACATGGAGAGATGCTCAACGTGGCGCATTACTAGAGAAAAGGAAATGAGGTATCACCTCACACCGGTCAGAATGGCCATCAACACAAAATTTACAAACAATAAATGCTGGAGAAGATGTGGAAAAAAGGGAATCCTCTTGCACTGCTGGTGGAAATGTAAACTGATAGAGCCACTATGGAGAACAGTATAGCGATTCCTTAAAAATCTATGAATAAAATTACCATACGACCCAGCAATCCCACTACTGAGCATACACCGTGAGAAAACCATAACTGAAAAAGACACATGTAACCCAATGTTCACTGTACCACTATTTACAATAGCTAGGATACAGAAGCAACCTAGATATCCACCAAGAGATGAACGGATAAAGAGGTTGTGGTACATACATACAATGGAATATTATTCAGCCATAAAAAGGAACACAGTTGAATCAGTTCTAATGAGGTAGATGAACACAGAACCTATTATACAGAGTGAAGAAAGTCAGAAAGAGAAAAATAAGTATCGTATGTTAACGCATATATATGGAATCTAGAAAAATGGTATTCATTAACCTATTTTCAGGGCAGGAATAGAGACACAGACACAGAGAATGGACTTTTGGACACAGTGGGAGAAGGTGAGGGTGGGACGAACTGAGAGAGTAGCAGTGAAACATACATATTATCATATGTAAAATAGCTAATGGAAAGTTGCTGTGTAACACAGGGAGCTCAACAAGGTACTCTGTGACAAGCTAGAGGGGTGGAATGGGGGTGGTGGGTGGGTAGAAGGTTCAAGAGTGAGAGGACATATGTATACTTATGACTGATTCACTTTGTTGTCTGGCAGAGGCCAACACAATATTATAAAGCAGTTGTCCTCCAGTTAAAAATAAAAGCAAAGAAAAAAACTGACTGAAATACATATATGTAGACAACTGCTTCTGG
Organism: Okapia johnstoni; assembly: GCA_024291935.2. Taxonomy (NCBI): domain Eukaryota; kingdom Metazoa; phylum Chordata; class Mammalia; order Artiodactyla; family Giraffidae; genus Okapia; species Okapia johnstoni. The sequence goes on along the minus strand of CM044316.1, from coordinate 57,548,457 downwards.
AGAAGGCAATGGCACCTCACTCCAGTACTCTTGCCTGGAAAATCCCATGGACGGAGGAGCCTGGTAGGCTGCAGTCCATGGGGTCGCTAAGAGTTGGACACGACTGAGCGACTTCACTTTCACTTTTCACTTTCATGCACTGGAGAAGGAAATGGCAACCCACTCCAGTGTTCTTGCCTGGAGAATCCCAGGGACAGGGGAGCCTGGTGGGCTGCCGTCTATGGGGTCACACAGAGTGGGACACGACTGAAGCGACTTACCAGCAGCAGCAGACAATTGCTTCAAGAGAAAAAAAAAAGAACTGAAGGAGAATTTTCTAGACAAGCAAAAGCTAAAGAGGTTCCTCACCACTAAACTGACCTTACAAGAAATAAGAAATGCCAAAGGAATTTATTTAAGTGTGGACTACTATAACTTTAAAAGTATAAAAGTTATTTAACCACTGGTTGAGCACTTCAACGTGAACCTGATTCCTTGACTGAGACAACCAAACCCTCCCATCGCCTTAATATTAATACTTTGTTCTTGCCAGCTGTACAACGAGTTGGACTACTCCTGAACTATTAATAAGGTGACTGCAAAACAATATGTTCCTGCAGTAAGTGTAGCAATTTGAGCATCTCAAGGGCAAGTCTGACATCCTTTGTATTTCAGCACCAAGGACAGTATCTGGCACAGTCATACTGAGTGAAAATTTAATCTACACTTAAATATTCAAAGTTGTTGTATACTGGCAGATTCTCACACAATATATGCAATTAGATTATATACTTGGTAAAGTCTTCGTTTTTAATTCTCAAACCATTCAGGCTAAAAATTTTAAAAATGTATTCTTCTAGTGGCTTATTTCTCCTACTCTACCTCAAGTTCACTGATCAGTGCCATCGAAATACCTAACAAAATCTGTACCTTTGCCATCCCCTTTAGGTTCCACTATTTTAACTGAAAAGCACAAAACTAGGACACATGATGTTAGGGGACAGAATTTTCTAATAAAATTATAAGCCAGGTGATGAGGGCAGATATTACAGAATCAAGCAGACCTGGGTCTAAATCCTAACTCTAATCCTAGGTGAACGGCCTTGGGGAAGTGACATAACTTTCCAGGCCTCAGTTTTCTCATCAGTAAAATGAGTAATAATACTAATTATCTCATAGGCTTTGTTTTGGCTGCACTGTGCAGCATGAGGGATCTTAGTTCCCCAACCAGGTGTTGAACCCGCAGTGGAAGCACAGAGTCTTAACCACTGGACTGCCAGGGAAGTCCCCCCTCATAGGCTTCCTGAAAGTGAAAGTCTCTCAGTCGTGTCCAACTCCTTGCAACCCCACTGACTGTACAGTCCATGGAACTATCCTGGCCGGAATACTGGAGTGGGTAGCCTATTCCCTTCTCCAGGGGATCTTCCCAACCCTGGGATTGAACTCAGGTCTCCTGCACAGTAGGCAGCTTCTTTACCAGCTGAGTCACAAGGGAAGTCCAAGAATACTGGAGTGGGTAGCCTATCCCTTTTCCATGGGATCCTTCTGACCTAGGAATCGAACCAGGGTCTCCTGCATTGCAGATGGATTCTTTACCAGCTGAGCTACCAGGGAAGCCCATAGGCTTCTTAAGGAGCTCAAATGAGATACTTTAAGTAAAATATTTAATCTGACACATTAATGAGGCTCAATAAATTTTAGATATTATTACTTTTAGAATGAGAAGAACAATACTTATTTCATTCTGTTGGCAGTGGATAAATAATTAACATACAAAACCCCACAAAATCTAGCACATGATATACACCAGTAGCTAGTATTAATTTTTAATTAGGCCCTCTGAACAATTCATCTCTCCTGTTCTCAGTAAGTAAATAAATAAACACTTTGCAGATTAAAAAAAACACTTTGAACTGTAAACTTCATATTACATAATTTCAAACCTCCTTCTCATGTTTATAATCAAGATCAAATTTGTTTCTATGAAGCTGTGATTCATGGGCCCTAAGTTAGTCAAATTTTTTTTTATCTATGAGAAGAGGAATTGGTATACTTCATCTCCAAGGTATCTCTGAACCTTAATCTTCTCTAATCTCATGGCTAACAGCAGGATTTCAGAAATATGAATGGCTTGGCTTCTATTTAAAAAACAAAACAAAACTGAAAGGCAACCAGGATCAACTTTTATCATTTTGAAATTCATATATCACTACTGATATTTACTATATCTTTTCATTTACTAGGAAACCCATATCCCTTTACCTTCACTGTATCTCTGTAAGATAGGCATGAACCACCAGTCTATAGTGTTCGTACGCAAAACATACACACAGGTTCCCACAGTACAGTGAGACTGCCAGAGCTCAAGCAGAACGTGGATGATATGCTAGAACCAGCATATAAATTTCCCTACTTTCCTCATTCTGGTTTTTTCTATCTACCAATACTCAAGGATTAAGTTTAAGTAGCAATTTTCAAATCCTGCCCATAGTCACTGGGCATTGAAAAGTAGCTCAGCATTGTAAAGTAGCAGATCCAAGCCAAATTATAGGATTAAGAGTTAAATCAGAAAAGAGTATATGAAACTTGATAAAGTCACAATTTGACAGAATGAATACTCCCTCTTTGTTACTCAAAGTTTATTTAGAAATTTAATACAAAGTATACCCAAGTCCCAAGTGAAGATAATACTGGCCTCCAGCTCAATCTTAAGAGAATCATGTTATTAGATGCAACAAGGTAAAAAATTCTGTGTTCTAAATTTACTTCAGATAACATCAAATTAATTCCACACTTGAGACTGAATACAAGAACATTCTCCCTCCTGACTCAATTAAAATCTAAAAGGGCTGAAGTGATATACATATATTCTCAGGAATGCATGCATGCTAAGTTGCTTCAGTCATGTCTCTGAGACCCTGTGGACTGTAGCCCACCAGGCTCCTCAGTTCATGGGATTCTCCGGGCAAAAATACTGGAGTGGGTTCCCATGCCCGCCTCCAGGGGATCTTCCTGACCCAGGGATCGAATCTGCATCTCCTGTAGTTTCTTTACCACTGAGCAACCAGGGAAGCCTCATAACTCAATATAATTTTACTGTGTGAAAATCAAGGACAAGCAATCAAGGCAACAGGAATTTAGCAAACAAAAAAAGTGAAACCAACGTTGGTCTCGGTATCTTCGTATCTTTAAACTTCGTATCTCTTCCTTGCTAATTAAACCTCCAGTATCTCCTCCCTCATCCTCAGTCTCAGCTGATAACTGTGCTTCTTCACTGAGATAAACAATCAGAAGAAAACATCTATAAGCTCCCACCACCTAGTCTATATACTCACCAGCATCCGTATCCATACACACTTACTACTATACCTTCACTTACTACTATAATTCAAGTCTACGCACTAACCAAGACCAATCTCATCCCCTGCTCCCTAGATCCCATTCCTTCTCACCTACTCAAGAGCACCGTTCCCACAATTCTTTCTTCCCCCTTTAAATCATCAATTTTTCATCTCTATTGAAACATTCCCATCAGCAAATAAATATACTCTAGTGTCTCTCAACTTAAAACAAACTGTCCCCAACCAACTCCCTCTAACTACTGAAGCAAAACTCCTTCAATGAGTTACCAAAATTCCTTGTCTCTCATTCCGGCTCTCCCATTCACCCTTAATCCTCTCTCCAATCATGCCACCAAAACTGCTTTATTAAAGTCACTGAAGATATCTGTGTTGTAAAACCCAGTGGACAATTCGCACTCCTCACCTAGAATGATTTAAGTATCTCTGGTAAAAGGGATCTGATTACTCAACGATTCCAACTTTGTGGGGGTGGTTCCTCACACCACCACTAAGCAACACTGACATCCGCTGGGGGTCCTACAATTCAATTCTGACACTCTCTACCTGGGGAGAGCAGCAGATTAAGGGCTTCTCCCATAAAACCACCATCCACTTCAGATACCAATTATAAGCCCAAGTTGTTACCTGTGCTTCTGACCAACTGCCTATATAAACCAAGAGGTTCTCATGAACCCCTCTTTGGGTTTGGTAAAGCAGCTTATAAGATTCAGGAAACCCATTTAATCACTAGATTACTGACTTTTTACAAAAGACTGAACCCCCTTTGGTCTTTTTATGGAGGCTTCATTACACAGGCAGGATTAACTCATCCACTGGCCATTGGTAACTGATTCAGCCTCCACTCCTTCCCCCATCTCTGGATACCAGGAGGTGGTACGACTGAAAGTCCCACCCCTCCATTCATGTTTGATTCCCCTGGCAACCACTACCCCCTGTCCTTAGTGCTTCCCCAAACTCGCCTCATTAATAAAAACCCTGTGGAAAGGGGCTTGTCAGGAATAACAAGAGACCCATTTCACTTTATGCCTCTGAAGTCATAAACTGAGACGAAAGACCAAAGATGATGACAAAGAAGCTCCCGTAAACCTATGGCTCAGGAAATTCCAAAGGTTTTGGGAGCTGTGAGCCAGAACCATGGACAAAGACCAAATAAATATATAAGAAATATATTTTGGCTTATTTTGCATAAATCACAATACCACATCCAGTCACTTGCTCTTCCTTGGGACATTTTCTTGAGTTCCAGGACACTGTACATGCTGGGTTTTCCTCTCACCTCTCGAGACACTGCTCCAGTCTCCTTTGCTGTGTCCTTCTCACCCTGATGTGTGAAAGTTGGCTGCCTCAGTTAAATCAATCCTTTAACTTGTGCATGCGAGCATGCTCAGTTGTGTCCAACTCTTTGTAACCCCATGGACTGCAGCCCACCAGGCTCCTCTGTCCATGGGATTTTTCCAGGCAAGAATACTGGAGTGGGTTGCCATTGCCTTCTCCAAGGGATCTTCCCAACCCCAGTCTCCTGCATTGGCAGGTAGATTCTTTACTACTGAACCACCTGGGAAGCTTTGACTCCTGAGTTTTCTATCTGCTCTCACAGTGAAGCCAACCAGTCTCATGGTTTTAACTACTGTTGACACACTGATGACTCCCAAATCTGCATGTGCTCACTGAACTCCAAACTCATATATCCAGCTGTTTCCTCACATCTCCACTTGTATGCTTACTAGATATTTCAAATTTAACAAGCCCTAAACTGAGTTCCTGATGGTCTCCCAAAGCCTGCTCCTCTGGAAGTCTTCCTATCTCAGCAAATGGTAACTCCATCCCTCCACTTGTTTAAGTGGCAAACCCTGGTGTCACTCTTGTTTCTCACACTCCAAATCCAATTCATCAACAGGTCTTGTCAGCTCTCATTAATATACTGCCAAAATCCAACCATTCACCCACCTTCACAGCCCCCCAATCCAAGCTACAATAATCTTTACCTTGAAGTACCCAATGGTCTCTTGCTCCTCATCCCCACTATGATTTATTCTCAACAAAGAATCACCCATTTCAGTCATATTATTCTTACACTGAAAACCCACCAATGGTTTCTCATCTCACTTAGACTAAAAACCAAAGTACTTCCAATGACCCATAAGGTTCTACATGATCTCCTATTCCTTCTTCTGACCTCATCGCCTACTATGTTCTTCCTCCTCTCATCCTCTCATACACTAGGTATGTTTCCTTCTCTGGGCCTCTGCATTTATGTTCCATCTGTCTAAAATGTTCTTCACTCAGATGGCATGGCTTGAGAGTTTGCTCCCTGGTTTCTTCCAGATCTTTATGCAAATGTCATCTTCTTAAAGAGGTCTTTCCTACCTGAAACTGGAATCTCCCTCTCATACACTCTCACACACACACACACACACACTTTCCACTCCTATGCTCTGCTTTCACTTTCTCCTACGTAGCTGTCACTTTCTAACATATTCTATATTTTACTTCCTATTTGCCTCCCTCGCTAGATTGTACACTCCATAAGGGCAGTGATTATGCTTTTTGTTCACTACAAAACTCCCAGTGCTAGAATAGCTTGGCATGTGGCAGGCACTAAATACATATTTGTATCAACAGAATGAATTAAAGAATACAGGGGACAGCCAGGATAATATTAACAAGAGGGTAAAAGTACCCATGCAAAAATTTTACACATGGTTGGAAAATGAGGAAAACTGAAGAATATCCACCATCCAAAGAGTGATACACTCTTCTGCTCTAGAAATTGCTGCCATGTCTTGCAATGCATAACAGAATCTAAAAAGCTAGATTTTTATAAGAAAGTCACCAGTTTTTAAATGGTGATTTTTTTTAAAAAAGTTTTTAAACACAATATAACATACAAAACATATTTGCAGGCCTGACTCATCAGGCAGATTTTCAATATGTAACCTCTTGAGGTAAGCTAGGAGAGCCCCAAAGCAACTATTTAAGTTTCATTCCTTCCCAACCCCACATTACTCTTATTTCTCATGATACAGCCCTTATTCATTATTTATATTTTTACCTATACATATATATTGGGGGAGGTTGGCTCACTCTAGAGGTGGATAAGAACAAATTAAAAAGTCACAATTTTCAGCAGAATAATTTTTTAAAAAAAGAATCTGGGGGGGGGGGGAATCACAAAATTTATAAATATGTTCTTATTTAACTTCCTATTTCACAAACCTAACACGTTCCCTCAGAGAAGCTAGTGGAAGTCTCTGGTGTCAATAATCATTTGAAAATAACGTACTAACTCTTTCAGATCCCTACTGTATCATTCAGGGTAATAACAGTCATGTTCTAGTCAGTAACAAAGGTACACAGAGCTTCTTATTTTTTTCCTAAGGAACAGTTAGAATACTTAAAAGAATTTGGATAATCAATGCAAGCTAGTCTATTACAGAAAGCTGGAAATCTGTACCTATACTTAATTTGCCATTAGATTCTTTTTTGGCAATGGAGTGGAAAAACCACTCAGTTTCTGGCAATCTTTCAGACTACAATTTGCATCTACTCAGGCTGATAGTTCAACTTACATTTATTGACAAATTAATAAGGACAGGGTACTACAGGTACTGTACTGTTTCAGGAGATGGGGATGCAAAGAGACATAAAACATTATTTCCTGTCAAGTGATTTAAAATTCAGTTAGAGAGATAAAGAATTAACCATACTGTGCAATAGGCATTAAAATGTCAGAAAAAGCAAAAGACGGGCTGGGGTAATCAGGATGCCTTTAAGGAGTTGGGACTGAGTGTTGAAGAAAGTAGACTTCCACACTCGGAAACCTAGTATAAGAGCACTCCAAGTTAAAGGCACAACAGAAGTAAAAGTGTGATTTACAGGGCATCATGCTGGGGGAAAAAAAAAAAAAAAAAGACCTGATGATGATGTCACAGACCTCTTTTGAAACTGAATGTAGTGGGCTGAACAATGATCCCCAAACTATGTCCGCATCCTGACTCCCAGAATCTGTGAATAATACTTTTTGTGGAAAAGGAGGTAATTAAGTTAGGGATCTAAAGAGGAAAAGCTTATCCTGGATTATCTTGTTCAGCCCTAAATGTAATTTCATCTTTCCTAATGAGAAAGATGCAGAGAAAGTTCTGAAGCAGACAAATGGAGGGAAAGGTGAGGTGAAGACAGAGCAAGAAGCTGAAGAGAGAGGCAAGGAGTGAATTCTCCCTATAGCCTTCAAAGGGAGTGCAGCCCTGCAGACAGCTTGATTTTGGGATTCTGGCCTCCAGAACTATGAGATAATAAATTTCCATTGTTTTAAGTCACCAACTTTGTGATAATTTGTCACAGCAGCCCTAGGAAACTAACACAAAAATCTTTCAAGTAAAGCTTCTACAAAGATCTACATGTAAGGCTTCAACAAGATACAAACCCTAATTGAAAGAAAAGTCCTTACAGTAGAAACAAATACAACATTGTAAAGCAATTATCCTTCAATAAAAAATTTTAGAAAAAAGAAGGAAGTGTCTTGAGAGTGCTTTGAAAGGAGTAAAGTGTCACATAAACAAGAGACTCACTAAACAAATATAAATATTACAGCACTGAAACTTTCCATCTGTAAGTTTTAGTGCATGGCCATTTTAAGGCTTATTGTCAAGCCTCAAATAATGGTCAATTTTTCTTTTTTCAAAAGTAAATGCCAGCATACACTTGACTTCTATTTGACTCCTTTTAAATAAAACATTAAAATAAAGATAATTAAACTGTACCATTTCAATCATAGTTTGTGGTTCGTGGGACCTTTGTCACTTTTCAGAAATACAACCTGAACTGATTAGGAATAAAGTACCATAGTGTGTACAATTCACTTTCAAATGATTCAGGGGAAAAAAAGCATATATATTTATAGAGAGCTAAAATTATGAGTTCAGCTGATAAGTCCAGCTGAAGGACATTGTAATATTCTTTAAACTTTCCTATAGAATTGAAATTTTTCAAAATAAATTGAGGGAAATATTTCATCCATTAACACAAGGGCCACTGCCCATACCACTAATCATCACTGTGTAGTTATATACATAATTGTGTATCATCATTGTGCTTTTGTTTAGTTATCATGTCCCAATGCAAAGATTCCTACACTAAGGATGATGAAATTACAAGTCAAACTATGAATACTATATGCATTTTTCTGGGAACACATTTTGTGGCTTTCATCAGACTCTCAAAGAAGTCTGTGGCTCAAATTTAAGAACCAATGACGTAAAGGGCAAGGAATCACAACTCCCTCAGGTCATAGGTTAAGATTAATTAAAAGAGCACAAATCAACATGGTTGTCAAATCTGCTGGTCACAGCAATCAGAACACTGAAAGCATAGATACATTAAAAAGAAGAGATAATTTCTCTTGGTAAAGGTGACACTGCACTTGAAAATATGTGGGTTATTTTCAAATATCTTTTGATACTGATTTCTAACATAATCCCACAGTGATAGGAGAACAGACTCTGTATGATTCCAATACCTTTAGACCATAAAATATTTGCACCTTGTTTTATGTCCCTGGATATCATCCAGTGTCTCCTAATTTAGTCTATGGGAACTTAAATAGAATTTTTATCCTACTGTTGTGTGAAAATTGTATAAATCTTAATTATGTTGAATTGGTTTATGGTTCTTTTCAGGTCTACTATATCCTTCTACTTTTCTGTATTATCTGTATCATTCTATTAATTTTTGAGCATTTGATATTGAAGCTCCAAGTAAAACTCTTAATTTATCTACTTAAAAAATAATTGTAATAAATAGTGGAATTATATGCAACTCTGTTCTGTATTTTCCAAGTCTCCTGTAAATGTGTTATCATGCTTTAATAATTAAAAAAATAAAAAAGAAAGAGGAAAAAAAAGAATTAAAAAAAAAAAAGTAGGGCTGATGGATGAAGTAGGTAACCTCATCTAAGAGTATTGAGTACCCACTGATTGATTAAATATGATTCCTCTCAAACAACTTCACAGCAGTATCATCTCCAACACAACATTTTCACAGTGCCATGCACTATAAGACATTTTACGTATTAAGTCTCTCAATTCTCACAACCATCCTTAAAGTTAAATATTATCCTCATTCTTTGATATGAGGAAAAACTGAAACTAAACCTCAGAGAAGTTAAGCAAATGACCCAAGGCTACAACACTTGTGCCTGACAGAAACCTGAAATCTAGTTCTATCACCTGTGGTCCAGTGTTTTTCAAATATATCACAATGCTGTCATCATTTTTCCACCAAACTGCTGATTCACAATATTTCCAACTTGGTTTTTCTTGTGGAGAATTTTACCATATGTACACCTTAGTAACTAGTGCCTTCAAACTTTTACACTGACTCTTCTATTTTTAAAACACCAAACCATACTCTTCACTCTTTAAATTTTAACATCACCTCTTCCAGAAAGACTTCCCTGATAAACCCCTTAAAGGCTCATCACTCGTGTCCTTCCCGTGTGTGATACAGCACTATTTTAAGCCAGAGCATTTTTTCTTTAGATCCTAGATTTGCCATGTAACCTTCAGTAAGTCACAAAACTTCCCAAATGCATACATCACTAAAATGGGAGACTTAAAATTTAAAGGCTGGGAATTGTCCATCTGCTACCAAATATAACCTGTAGAAAAGTATTTGGTGAGCAGCATTTTCAAATCCAGTTCAGTGTCTTCAGAGGAGGAAATGCACTCAACTGACCGTCACAAGCCCTACCACTCTCTTTTTACAACAACCACGTCTCTATAGTTCATTTCTATTATCTGTCTGGCATTTGGTATGCAATTAGGTTTCCAACCACTGGATTATTATCAGTTATACCTTTTCTATTTAGTTTTCATGTGGTCATTTCCCCACTATAAAGTCCAAAATGGGGATTCATAAGTTATGTAACTTCAAACCTAGAGATTACCTAGCAAAATCCAACCTTCCTGTATTACACAGATGAAAAGACTGAAGCCAAAGTGCTTTAGTTACTTGCTCAGAGGTTCCCAACACAAGTCAGTGTGGGACAATTTAAATCAACCAGAATAAACAAAATATTCACTTTGTGCAAGACCCTACCCTGGAGCTACAAAGTGAAACAAGAATTGTCCCTAACTGTCCAGGATATACAAGGCAGGAAAGGACAAAGACATATATATATGAAGCCATTATTTAAGAAACACATGCTAAAAGAAAGAAGAAACTGAATTTTTTTTTTTAATATTTATTTTTTATTTATTTGCCTGCGCTGGGTCTTAGTTGCAGCATGTGGAATATTCATCGCAATGTGCGAGATCTTTTAGTTTCAGCACATAGTACCTAGTTCCCTGACAGGAATCGAACCTGGGTCCCCTGCAATTGGAGTGTGGAGTCTTAACTGCTAGGCCACCAAGGAATTCCCCATTTCTTTCATTTTCAGTGAGATCATGAAAGGGAAACATTTAAACAGGAATTTGAATAATGAGAACTGCTGGATTGTTTTGTTTGTTTTGTTTTTAAGATTTCCCCACTGCCTTTACTCACAGAAAAATGTATCTTCACATTTGTTCTCAACATGACCAACTGGAGCAGCACCCTTTCTCCCAGAGAAGTGCATTGTCAGAAGAAATGGAGAAGGGCTTTGAGGGCTGCTGTTACTAACAGAAAGTGAGGGCACAGCATGAAAAAGCCAAGAAATATGTAAAGGCAGCATAAATAGAAAAATCAGTAAATCAGCATGGCTGAGGGTGGACTGATGGAAGATAATCTATGAAAGCCAAGGGAAGGCAAATCCTAAATACCAGTACTTCCTATTTTCTTCTTTAGCCACCTCTTCATCCCTTAAGCCAAGAACCTAAAACAAAGCTAGATATAATAGGAACTCAATAATAGTTTATAATGATAAAAACACTAATGGCAGCTAAGATTTAGGGTGGGATTATTATACGTCATGCACTGCATAAAACACTTTATAAACATTATTTCATTTAATCCTAATTTAAAAAGCTACCAAGTAGGCACTGATAATCCTCTCATATCACAAAACTGAAGCTTAGGAAAAATAAGTAACTTTTCCAAAATCAAACAGTTAAAATGTGGATTCACAACTTATCAGATGTCTCCAAAATCTATGAACTAAACCAAAATTCATGTTAACAAATACATCAATCAGAAAATTTACAATCAGATTATCAACCTCCACACAGCAATAGCTCTACTACATTAGAAGGACAACGAGAAGCCGGCGGACAAAGCCTCTTACCAGTACTGACTCAAGTTCATTCCCTACCCTTACGGAACGCTTTGTCCTGAGGTTAAAGAATGCTCTAGAAAATACAGTATAAAGCTTCAAAATTCTGTAACTGTAGCACCTTCAGCACAGGTCCCTATTTTACTTTGGGGGCTTCAATTTCCTTGTCTGAAAAAATGGGTATAGCACTACCTACACTATGTAGGATGTTGTAAGAAATGAGATAATGCGCATAAAAGCTGTCTACAATACAATCACTGCCCATATAGGCAAATAATTATATAACTAGAAAAGTACACTCCCAACTTGGTGGGAGAGTCTAGGAAGTGTCCAGAAAAATGCATTTACAACGTCCCTTCGGTCACTGATAATCCTGGTCCCCGGAGAGCTATGCGATACGGGGGTAAAAAAAACGGGGTGGCAAAGCTGAGATTCTGGTGTATCGTTCGCCAGCCTCAGGGCCTAAAGCAGAGCCTGGTACTTAAGCTCTCAGAGAATGAGATGGTTGGATGGCATCACCGACTCAATGGACATGAGTTTGAGTAAACTCCAGGAGTTGGTGATGGACAGGAAAGTCTGGCGTGCTGCAGTCCACGGGCTCGCAGAGTCGGACACGACAGAGCGACTGGACCGAACTGGACTGAGGCCGGGACCCTGCCGCAACTCCGAAGCGAAAGACTTACCCCAAGGCCAGCTTCCCCCTGAGATTCTGCACCCATAACGCACCTGCAATATCAACACAAGTCGTTAGTTCAGATTCCCACCTCACTCCCTTCTTCCACCACTTAACCATCAAGAAATCTTACCCAAACGTTCCAGTATAACCGCCGCCATCTTTCTCCCTCCGTCTACGGAAGCCTCTGAGTTCAGAACGCCTTGTGCGCAACACGCATGCGCAATTCTCCGGGTTTGGGTTGGTTTTTTTTCCCCTTCTTAACGTGATACCGAGCCGCACCTTCATTTACGGTGTTGTCTTGGAAACCGTCAACAAGAGGCGGGTGCTTAAGGTGGGGTCCCCTCAACCTTGCTTCGGAATGGGTTACTCAAGAAGGGCCAAAGTCTAGCGAGTTTCCGAAAATTCGTAGGGATCCAGAAAAACTGCGAAGCCTCACAAATGGTCTGAAAGGATTAGGAAAACAGACTGTGAACCAAGCCAACTGACCTGGGAGGACTTCAGTTTTCTCAAAACAAAAATAAGTATCGCTAGGGCACAGGCTTGTAAAGACCACAAGAGACTGTAAGAAAGTTCTTTTAAACAACTCAAAATAGCAAAGTGCTAGTCACTCAGTAGTATCTGACTCTTTGCGACCCCATGGACTGTAGCCTGCCAGGCTCCTCTGTCCGTGGAATTCTCCAGGCAAGAATACTGGAGTGGGTTGCCATTCCCTTCTCCGCGGGATCTTCTCAACCCAGGGATCGAACCCAGGTCTCCGCAGGCAGATTTTTTTACTCTGAGCCACGAGGGAAGCCCACTATGTATAAAATAAGCCACAAGGATATATTGTACAGCACAGGAAATATGGCCAATATTATGTAATAACTTTCAGTTCAGTTCAGTCGTTTAGTCGTGTCGTTTAGACTCTTTGCGACCCCATGGACTGCACACGCCAGGCCTCCCTGTTCATCACCAACTCCCGGAGTTTACCCAAACTCATGTCCATTGAGTCGGTGATGCCATCCAACCATCTCATCCTCTGTCGTCCCCTTCTCCTCCCGCCTTCAATCTTTCCCAGCATCAGGGTCTTTTCCAAGGAGTCAGCTCTTCGCATCTGGTGGCCAAAGCATTGGAGTTTCAGCTTCAGCATCAGTCCTTCCAATGAATATTCAGGACTGATTTCCTTTAGGATGCACTGGTTGGGTCTCCCCGATGCCCAGGAGACTCTCAAGAGTCTTCTCCAACACCACAGTTGAAAAGCATCAATTCTTCTGCACTCAGCTTTCTTTATAGTCCAACTCTCACATCCATACATGACTACTGGAAAAACCATAGCCTTGACAGGACGGACCTTTGTTGGCAAAGTAATGTCTGCTTTTTAATATGCTGTCTAGTTTGGTCATAACTTTCCTTCCAAGGAGTAAGCGTTTTTAATTTCATGGCTGCAGTCACCATCTGCAGTGATTTTGGAGCCCCAAAAAATAAAGTCTCACACTGTTTCTATTGTTTCCCCTTCTATTTCCCATGAAGTGATGGGACCGGATGCCATAATCTTAGTTTTCTGAATGTTGAGCTTTAAGACAACTTTTTCACTCTCCTCTGTCACTTTCATCAAGAGGCTCTTTAGTTTTTCTTCACTTTCTGCCACAAGGGTCGTGTCATTTGCATAGCTGAGGTTGATATTTCTCCAGAAATCTTGATTCCAGCTTGCGCTTCATCCAGCCCAGCGTTTCTCATGATGTACTCTGCATTTAAATTAAATAAGAAGGGTAACAATATACAGCCTTGACGTACTCCTTTTCCTATTTGGAACCAGTCTGTTGTTCCATGTCCAGTTCTAACTGTTGCTTCCTGACCTGCATACAGATGTCTCAAGAGGCAGGTCAAGTGGCCACAGTTTACTGTGATCCACACAGTCAAAGGCTTTGCCATAGTCAATAAAGCAGAAATAGATGTTTTTCTGGAACTCTCTTGCTTTTTTGATGATCCAGTGGATGTTGGCAATTTGATCTCTGGTTCCTCTGCCTTTTCTAAAAGCAGCTTGAACATCTGGAAGTTCACGGTTCACGTATTGCTGAAGCCTGGCTTGGAGAATTTTGAGCATTACTTAACTAGCGTGTGAGATGAGTGTAATTATGGGGTAGTTTTAGCATTCTTTGGCATTTCCTCTCTCACAAAATAACTGGCAAAAACAGTGGTCAATCGAGGGGAAAAAGATTTATGACAGGCCAAAATCTCTCAGATAATAACTGGTAAAAACAGTGGCTACAAACAATCTAGGCTTCAGTGCCACCAAAGTTTAGTGTTCCTACCCACATAAAATAAGTAAGTTTTATATATACTTGTTTTTAGTAAGTTTTATATAAAACTTCTCTTCATTAGCATAGATAGTTCAGGTTTCCTTTAATACATATTCAAGAGTTTGAGATACTCAATGCAAACAAGCAATACGAAGAAGAGTAAGTGCATAAACGGAGCATTTTAGGCCGTTTGAGGTGGAAGGCAACTGGTTCTTTTTCCTCCACAGCACTTAACACATACAATTCCTTCATAGAGTTGGTACTTAATCACATCAAAAGAGAGTTACTCTATTCCGCTTCTCCTTGAGTATCAAAACCCAGAGCTAGAATTTCCACGCAATTACAAAAACCCTTGTTTTTGATTTCTGATTAGAATTTTTACCTTTTTGTTAGTTGGCTTCTTGTAGATACTTTTAAAGTATCTCCAGAGCTAACGGCAGAGAATAAACCAGCAGGGTGGGGAGGTGACTCCATCAGTCTAACCTCTTAATTAATTTTCTTTGCTGTCGTTAATGAGAATACCTAACCTCTGGGCTGGGCTTCCCTGGTGGCTCAGACGGTAAAGAATCCGCCTGCAATGCGAGAAATCTGGGCTGGATTCCTGGGTTGGGAGAATCCCCTGGAGGGTGGCTTGACAACCCACTCCAGTATCCTTGCCTGGAGAATTCCATGGACAGAGGAGTCTGACGGGCTGCACAGTCCATGGGATCGCAAAGAGTCGGATATGACTGAGCGACTAAGCGCACAGCACAACCTCTGGCTAGCTAGGCTCCAGCGGTACCGGACCCTCCAGGAGGGGCTGGGAAGCCGACTGCAGCCCGGGGCCCCGCCTCTCCCAGGCTGGAGGGAGCAGGAGTCGAGCGCGCCGTGAGGTCTGGACCTTCGCGCGCGCCGTAGCGGCGGGCCGAGAAGGCGGGGCTCCGAATCAACCCCGCCCCCTTCCCGGCTCCAGCGTGTATCTACGAACGGTCTGCTCCAGTGGTTGCTTCCCTTATCCTTGGTTGCCCGTGATTATGGGACAGGAACCGCGCACGCTACCGCCCTCCCCTAACTGGTACTGCTCCCGATGCAGCGATGCCGTGCCCGGGGGCCTCTTCGGCTTCGCGGCGCGGACCTCGGTCTTCCTTGTCCGCGTGGGCCCGGGCGCGGACGCGGTCCCAGGGACGCCCCCATTTCGAGGTAAGTCCCCCACCTCTTGACCCCAACCTACCTGCACTAACTGCGTTCCCCGGGGGCGCCGAGAGGGCGTGTCTAGCCACCCCACCCCGCCTTAGATGGGGAAACTGAGGCTCGGGCGGAGGGAAGGGTCTGTTCACAGTCGTCTAAACCGAGTCGTGTCCGGGTCTCCAAGGTTGAGCTCTACACCACGCTATGGCTGAGCGGTCCCGCCTCCTGGCTCTCCGCGTGCATCCGCTGGCTTACTAAAAAGTAAAGCCGTGTGTCTTTCCAGGTATTTATAACACTTAGGCCTTGCTGCCTACAGCTCCAGGCCCTAAGCGGGATCCTGCACATACATGATACTCACTTCTGTAAGATAAATGACCTGAGCCGACTGCTTCCAGGCTCCAGCTGGGTGTTGGTTATGCCTTGGGATACGGCATGCCAGATACTTCCTCTTTTCTCAAAGACTTCTAGCCAGATCTAAATACAAATCTCTCTTACATTCTTCATTGGAGCTGCTCCTCAGCCTGAGAACTAGGCACATCAAGCGATATGAACGTATTTTACAATTAAAAAGACTGAGTCCCAAGGAGATAAAACGACTTGTCTGAAGTCAGATGGCAGAGCCAATATCTGCACTTGAGGTTTCTAATTGGGGGTTTCTGGATATTTTTGTTATTCCATGGAATAAGTGAGGCCGCAATCACCAACAACAGTAAAGATTCTGCCAGGAATCTTAGATAGCTCTTTAACCTGCAGCCTGGTTTTGCTTGAAGTCATAGGCGAGTTGGTGGGACACACGGAAAAGGTGTCTGGCTTCACGTTTTGTCATCACCCGGGTCAATACAACCTCTGCGCCACCAGCTCGGATGATGGGACTGTGAAAATCTGGGATGTAGAGACAAAAACAGTTGTGACGGAACATGCACTCCATCAGGTACCATGGCTTACTGGTTTCTCAGACTATTAATATATATCTGTGTCAGAGTTCTCCTGCTTCAAGTATAGTTTTGCTAGTTCCTCTGTGCTAGGTTAACTTATATATTTTTTTTAATTAAATATAATTTAAAATATATATTATATATATTATTATAAATATATATTATATAGATTTGTATGTATATACATATAAGGTAATTTTTATAATTGTGTTTGTTCATTAGATCAGAAGATGTATATTGTAAATGTACCTCAAAACTTTTTTGGAAGGAGATACATATAAATCAGAGGTCAACAAACTGCACTGCTGCCGGCTTTTGCAGATTGTTTCACTGGAATACAATCACAGCCGTTCATTTTAGTATTGCCTAGAATTTTAACTATTGCTGCTTGCAGGCTACAACGGCAGAATTGAGTAGTTAAAACAGAGACAGTATGCCCACACAATCTAAAATATTTACTCTCTGGCTCTTTACATGAAAAAAACTCCTGATATAAACTGTGAGTGAAACTTATTTTGAAACTAGATGGTTAATTGATATACCTGCCTAGAAAATATAGAAAAGAACTCAGTTAATCTTAGGAAGAATTTTGCATTAATCTACAAAGGAAGAAAAAGATTTAATCGTTCTTAGCCTGAATTCTCCTGTCATTTGATTATAATACAATCTTGCTATATGGGTGGTCCTAACAATATTTATTAAGTACCTATAATATGCCCAGCATTATACAGATTAAAAACTAAGTGAAACTTAAGCAATAACAAATGAGAAGCAAATGTATCTTTCCTTCGTTTTTAAGCGTACAATATCAGCATTGCATTGGTCTCCTCGAGTAAAGGATCTGGTAGTATCTGGAGATGAAAAAGGAGTAGTTTTCTGTTACTGGCTCAACAGAAATGACAGCCAGCACCTCTTTATAGAACCCAGGACAATCTTCTGTCTTACTTGCTCGCCTCATCATGAAGATTTAGTAGCCATTGGGTAAGAACTGTGCCATCTGCACTAATAATTTATTTTTGTTTATGATGTTATTTTGTATTTTCTTTACCTTCTCCTATCCCTTTATCCCTCACAGGAAACCATTTACAAGTATTAACCACTCTCCCTGCACCCCTAGTATCATTATTCCTGTGACCTCCAGGTCCTCACTGTATTTTTGTTTCCTTGGTTTCTGTAGTACTGTACTTTCCTCCTTCTTCATACCTGATTTCTTCAGTGAATCTCCAAATGTCAGAAATGTCCTCTTTCACCTTTTACTCCTCTGTACTTACCCTTGGTTATATTATAACATTTATTCCCATAGTGTCAAATGACTCAGCTCTGCTCTGATTCTCTGCTCTTCCACTCAATTAGGAAAGCAATGTGGCATTGGGATCCGTCTCCCCTGTGATCATCAAGGTTGTCTTCACATGAGCTGCCTCAGTAGGCAGTCCCCTCTCCCTTACTGCTCCATTTACTTCTCTCTCAAAGATGTCCATTCTGTCTAGTTTAAAGATGAGACATAAGCACAAGAATCTAAGAGGAGAAAGTCCAACAGGAGAGAATTCAAGAGACTTGGAGTTGGGGTAGATAAACATGGAAACAACTTTTCCACCATCTGTTGCAACAATGTACATGTAGACATGAAGCCAGAGGAGGTATATGGGGGTCAAGGGAGCATTAAATGGAAAATAACAAAGGTATGTTTCTATGCTGATGGAAATGAGGCAGAAGGAAGGGGAGTCTATTGCAGGGGTAAACAGTGATGAATACAGGAGTGATAATGAGAAGTCAAGAGGGAATTGGCTCCAGATCACAAGTAAAAGGAACCAGCTGAAAATGTGGAAATAGGTGTAAGTAGTGTCACAGATCTGCTTGGAAGAGAAGGGTGTTTCATTCTGATGGCTTCTGATTTTTTGTGAGGCACAAGTCAAGTTCAGAGTGGGGCAGGAGCTGGATGCAGGAAGAAGGTATGAAAAGAGTCATTTCAAGTAAACTACTCAAACTGATTGAGAAAGGAGGTGGTTAGATTCAACCAGGTTTGGGGTTTTGTGGAGTAAATACCCCTGAGAAAAAGGGGGAACGAAAGGAGATAAGGATTTTATTTAAGGAGTGATTATAATGATGGATCATGAAAATGCTCTGCATGCTCTGCTCTGAACAGGAAGACAGGTGTGGGTGAGTAACACTGAAAATGGAAGGGGTCTGTGATCGGAGGTCTCCATGAAATGGGACCACTGTGGTGAGAGTACAAGAGACGGAACAGAGAGGGTGGTAGGCAGGGGTCAGAGAAGGGTAAATCAAACTGACCTTGAAAGATGAGCAGAAATTCACAAGAAGAAGTGAGTCTTTCAAACAAACAGGATTGAATCAGAATGATTTGTTTTTAAATGTTCTTCAAAACAGGGATTAGTCCCTGAAGTCTTGATTGAAATTGCAAAATACCTTGATCACATGTCTGTTAGGTTATATAACTTGATGGTTTTCAAAGTCTGTATCTTCAAAGACTTGATATACTCTATGATTTTATTTTTTTAAATACAGTTATAATTGGGAAAAAATACTTTTTTAATAAAGAGAAATAAAGCTGTAGGATTATCTATTGTATAGGAAATATAAACAGGTATGTCCACTTTGGAGAGCAATTTTGCACTTTCTAGTAAAGTGAAAATGTGACTAACAATCTGGCAGTTCTTTACTAGGCATCAAACCTGAAACTGTCCTCAGTGTGTGATAAAATTATTAAGTTTATTATATATTTTATAATCTTATAAGATTATTAATAGCATTTTATGTTTGTAATAGTAAAAAAAAAGTGAGAGCCTTTCAAAAGGAAAATGAGTACCTAAATTTGAAGCATATTCATACAGTGGATTACTATACAATAGTATAAATGACTGATCAGGGACTAGAGTTACATGTGTCAACATGGATGACTCACAAAAAGAATGAGTGGAAAAAACAAGTTACAGAAAAATAGACATGTTACCATTTATAGGAAGCTTTTAAATGTACAAAGTAATTTTATATCTCATTTAGGAATATATACAAAGAAAGTCTAGAACTGATATAACACAAGATTCAGGAATAGCAGTTTACCTCTGTGGAAGAGAGGGGGAGAAATTTGATTGGGATGAGATATACAGAGGATTTCAACTGTACTGCAAAGTTTTTTTTCCCTTAAGCTAGAGGGTAGATATTTCTTTATTGTGTCTGAAATACTTCCTCATTTAAAGGAAAAAAACTATTAGAATTTCTCAATTTCTTCTAAATTAAAAAAAATGACAGTCTTGAAATACCCAGATCTACAGGTTAGAATTCTGCAGCTTTTGTTAGAAAAGTAAGATTACTTGTAAAAGTAAAAAGATATTTTTAGTGTATTACAACAAATTCATTTCCAATTAGGGAGATTGCTTGCCCCTTTCAGGACTATTTTTCTTTAACGTTTCCCTTGAGCACAAGCATGCTCTGCTGTCGACCTTCATGCTGGGCAACATGTATAGTATAACGTAGTACCAGGAATTTGACCATTTGATCAAAATATGAAATAAGTATACTTTGGAAAAAGGACAGAACAAAATTATTCCTTGCTCTCTTTCCTCCCCGCCCATGCCCTTAACTTTTAGAAATGCACAATAACTCCTAAGCCAAAATGTTTCCTAGAAAGACAGTCTGTATTTTTCAGCAATATTTCTAACCTTGTCTTTTAGCTACAAGGATGGCATAGTGGTTATAATTGACATCAGCAAAAAAGGAGAAGTTATGCACAGGCTTCGAGGCCACGATGATGAGATCCATTCCATAGCCTGGTGTCCCCTGTTGGGTGAAGACTGTTTATCCATAAATCAAGAGGAAAATTCAGGTAGAGATGATTTAAGAGGGTTCAGTACTCTTTAGACCCAAAGAACCAAGTGGGTAGAATAGTGTCATTTGAATTACATTTAAAACTAGATTTTACAGATCAAATCTATGAAAATGATAGTTACAAGAACCCTTGCAAACTAGTTTTTTCTTTAATGAGTACATTTTTAATGCAAATTAAAAACAAAATTACCATCTCTATCTTAGAAGAACCTGAAATTCCCAACGGGAAAGTTACAGCACAAACTCCAGTAACAAAAGGCTGCTATTTAGCCACTGGGAGCAAAGACCAGACTATTCGGATCTGGAGCTGCTCTAGAGGCCGAGGTAATATTTGACATTTCCCTTGTGATAAAAAAGTGAAAAAGTAAAGCTTTTTTACTGTCTTGTTATCCTGAGTGTGTGTCTTGACTGTCCATGGAACTTCTTTTAATCTGCAGGGGTGATGACTTTGAAATTGCCCTTTCTTAAAAGAAGAGGAGGGGGTGTAGACCCAACTATTAAAGAGCGCCTTTGGCTGGCACTCCATTGGCCCAAGGATCAGCCAACTCAGCTGGTATCCAGCTGTTTTGGGTAAGTTTTTTTTTTTTGGTCATGCTCTCTGACACACTTTGTTTTCCTCTCTAGTCTCAGGAATTCCTAGGCTTCTCTTCCTAGACACAGAAGATGGAGACAGCAGTGGCTAAGGTTTATATTATGATGGGCCATTTGTAATGGAAAAGTCATGGAATTAATACCTGTGCTGTCTAATAAGAGTTATGAAAAGATCAAATAAGTACAGCCTGCTTGTTAAGTGTGGATTGTGAAGTCAAGCAGATTTCAGAATCAGTCTGTTACTTATCAGCTGTTCATAAGCAAGATCCTTCACTTTTCTGAGCTTCAGTGACTTCACATGAATAAAGGGGCAGTTATAGTGTTTCCTTTCTCTTAGGATGATTATGACCATTCGTGAAGCAAAATTTATTGAGCACCTGTTTCTAGTTGCTGGAGATGACAAGTGAATTTAACAGACAAGGTCCCTGCTTTTAAATGAGGTAATAAAGGTAAAGCATGTAGGAATCTCCCAAAGTGTTAGTTGTGATGCTACTACCCGCACTGCTCCAATGCAGACGTATGCTCCAAAAGCCTTTGTGGTTATGCAAATTATGGTGGCATTTTATAATTAAAGCTGTTAGGAAAATCTGTTCAGAAGTAGTCTAGTATATTTGCATGGTTCAAAAAGAATGAAAGGATATAATAAAGCTCCTTTTTAAAAATTTTAGCCACACCACGTAGCTTGCAGGCTCTCAGTTCCCTGACCAAATCAGACAACTGCAGCGAAAGCACCGAGTCCTAACCATTAGACCACCAGCAAACTCCAAAGCTCCCTTCCCACCTCTGCCTTCTCTCCTTGGTGCTCCTCACCATAGGCAACAACTTCTTTAGATTTTGCGTCTGTTTTAGAATATGTAATTTGTCTCTCCTTAAAGGAACAATGAACAGAAAGTATTTTGCAGCTGAGGGCCCACACTCTGGCCCAAAACCACTTGTTTTCAGATTGCTCATGAAAGAGAACTGCTACTTGTTTTTCCTTCACAGAGGTGAACTGGTGCTATGGGATCTCACTCAGTCTTGGAGACGGAAATATACCCTCTTTAGTGGTTCATCAGAAGGGCAAAATCATTCAAGGATTGTATTTAATTTATGTCCTCTGCAAACTGAAGATGACAAACAGCTGCTGCTTTCCATATCAATGGACAGAGATGTAAGAACAGCTTATTTTGCATTCAACACTGTATAATGGTGATTTATGACTTGGATAGGTTTAGAGGACTTTTTCAAATTATCATCAGTTCTCATACCTCACCTCGACCCCAGGTTCCAATTTCAAAGTTACTGTTTCTGATTGGCATTACATACATTAGCAGTAGAGAAGTAAGGGAAGGAACAACCAATGTGTCTTTTTGTTAAAGCAGATACGATAACGAAGAGATGTGTGCATGAAAGGATGTGAGAGGTCATTATGGTTTAGCTTTAAAATATCCTTGTCTATAGTTTAGGTAGCAGAATCATCTGCTCTTGGCAGAGTCTCTGTAAGAGAAAATTGGCTTTATCTAAGTAACCTTACTGTTTTGCAATAAGCAAAACTTGTTTGATAGACTTTGTTTTCTCCCAAGTCACTGTGTTAATAAACAAGTGAAGATTAAAAACTTAGCACTCCTCTTCCAATGGATATGATAACATATTTTGCTTTTTGAGATAAACTCTGATTCTTCCACTGTCCTGAAACCATCGTCATCTTTTTTCTTTCTTTACTTTTTTTGAGTTTACCAAATGAGATTATCAAAGCTGTGTAATATTGTGGAAAGGCCACTGGACTCTGGGAAATAGGAAGCCTCAGTTCTAGTGTATTGTGTGCCTTCAATTCACTTGGCATCTCAGGGAATAAATGTATTCCAAGATCCCTTTGAGCTCTACAATTTACTGCCTTTTTTTCCTAATTCCTACTCGAATAGTTAAGTTACATTCTCCTGCTGCACTCATTGAGCCCATTCTGTCTGAAACATTGATTGTTTTTCCTGTTTCTCTGATCTTCATAAAGACCCTAACCCTTAACCTTTTCAGGTAAAATGTTGGGACATGGCCACTCTGGAGTGCTGCTGGACCCTGCCTTCCCTTGGTGGGTTTGCCTACAGTCTGGCTTTCTCTCCTGTGGACACAGGCTGCTTGGCTATAGGCGTCGGGGATGGCATGATTCGCGTATGGAATACACTCTCCATAAAGAACAACTATGATGTGAAAATTTTTTGGCAAGGTGTCAAGTCCAAGGTTACAGCGGTAAGGATGCTTTCTTTGAACTTGCCATGCATTGTTTTCAAATAACTAATTCTCTCTTAGAGAATACCTATTCACATAAATGAACTCTATAGGGAATTCACACTTCTTCAAGAGTATTTTTGATCCAATTTGAAACTGGGAAAGCACAGGGACCCTCCCTAACCAAACGCATTACCTCCTAATTCAGAAATTTGGCTTTGTTTGTAAAATTACATTTTTATTCAAGTCACCCTGTTTTCTAACAGTAAGAAATTTAAAATAACCTGGATGTGTGTGCATTCATAGGAGATACATTAAATTATAATATAACCACATGGGGAATAATAATGTTTATGATTAAAAAAAAAAACCAGTACAGAAGTGTAGAAAGCAAAAATGTTTTCTTTTCCACCCTTGATTCCATTCTCCTGCTTCCATCATCCAAAGAACCACGGTTGATGTATCTTTCCAAACTTTGTTAATTATTAATATAATCATATTTTCTAAACTGTTCTGGAATCTTTTACTCCCCATCCAACAATGTATCACGCACATCATTTAAACATTTGATCCTATTTTTGTTTTTCAATTATATGTAAAGTTTACTCACAAAAAATTTCTAGAAAGATACAGAACTGGCATTGGGGTGTTTTAGATGGTGAAATTACAGGTGACTTTATTTTTAATACTATTTTTCTTTTAAATAATGAGAATTTGTTACTTTTAAAATTAGAAGACACCAATAGCAAGAAATTTTTCCAGTTGAACACTGAAGTATAATCTAATGAGCCCCTTAACAGTGTCCCTTTCTTCATATTTCCTTGTAGCTGTGCTGGCACCCAACCAAGGAAGCCTGCCTAGCTTTTGGAACTGATGATGGAAAAGTGGGATTGTATGACACCTACTCCAACAAGTAAGAAATAGATGATCTTTATTTAGCCCATTGACCAAAATGTTAGTGAGTTCATTTTGAGTTCATAGACCCAGATGTTTATCATAGTAAGACTGGGAAGCATCTTTAAGATTCTGACTCTGAGACTGGGGCTTAGAACTTAGAATTTTATTTTAAAAACATTTTTTCAGGGGATAGTGATAGTTCAGCCCATCTGACGTGTGAACACCACTGAAGTTTTTTTTTTTCAGGAAAACATTTGCTTTTGTTTTCTCGCAACATTCTTTTTACAAAAGTTTTCAGGCATCCAAGAATGTTAAGTTATACATAGGGGCTTCTCTGGTGGCTCAGATGGTAAAGAATCTGCTTGCAATGCAGGAGACCCAGGTTTAATCCCTGAATTGGGAAGATCCCCTGGAGAACGGAATGGCTACCCACTATAGTATTCTTTCCTGGAGAATTCTGTCGACAGAGAAGCATGGTGGGCTAGTCTATAGGGTTGCAAAGAGTCAGACACAACTGAGTGACTGACATTTATATGGGCTTCCCTGGTGGCTCAGACCATAAAGAATCTGCCTGCAATGTGGGAGACCTGGGTTTGATCCCTGGTTGGGAAGATCCCCTGGAGAAGGAAATGGCTACCACTCCAGTATTGCTGAGTGTAGAATTCCAGGGACAAAGGAGCCTGGCAGGCTGCAGTCTATGGAGTCACAAAGAGTCAGACACGACTGAGCGGCTAACACTTTCACTTTCAAGAATGTTAAAAGCTTAGAATAAAGAACATCTCTGTATGGTCCATCTTGAATTACCAGTTGTTAACATTTTGCCATACTTTTGGTACACTTAACAAAAATTAGCAGTAATCCATAATATGATGTAATATCCTGTGCATATACAGATTTCCTCAGTTGAGCCACAAATGTTTTTCTAGCAATTTTTTTTTTCAAACCTTTTTCCAATCAGGGGTCACACATTGTAATTTTTTATGTCTCTTTAGTCTCTTATTATAGAATAGTCCCCCAGTTCTTTCCATAACATTGCCTTTACAATTTGAAGATTCCAGATATGTTTTCTAGCATATTCTACATTTTGGACTTGTCTAGTTGATTCTTTGTGGTGACTTGTAACTCAGTTCACTCTTCCTGTATTTCCTATACTCGTCTTCCCTGTATTGCCTTTAGTCACAGGCGGCTACTGAAGTGTGCCGAGTGTAGAACACACTTGAGACTTCAAAACAGAAAAGACTGTGAGATGCCTCAATAGTTATTTTAATTATATTTTAAAAGGTAATACTTTTTATATACTGAGCTGATTCCTACAATTGAATTTCACTTCTTTCTGATACTTCTGTTGACATGGCTACTAGAAAGCTTTAAGTTGCAGACGGGGCTTGTATTTATGGCTCACAGTATAAATCTATTGGACACAGCTATTCTGAGTGCTTGATTAGATTCCAGACCTGCAATGTTCAGTTTGGTAGCCACTGGCCACATGTGGCTACT
This sequence comes from Okapia johnstoni, assembly GCA_024291935.2. Classification (NCBI taxonomy): domain Eukaryota; kingdom Metazoa; phylum Chordata; class Mammalia; order Artiodactyla; family Giraffidae; genus Okapia; species Okapia johnstoni. The sequence continues at coordinate 57,522,784 of CM044316.1, read as the reverse complement.
TATGCTTAAAGTAATTAAAATTAAATAAAATTAGAGATTGAGTTCCTAGTCACATGTGCCACATTGCCAGTGCTCAAGGGCCATATCTGGCTAAGGGCTACTTTATTGGACAGCACTGTTCTAAGCCAGGGATTAGAGAACTGTGGCCCATGAGCTAAGAAAGTGCTTAGTCACTCAGTCGTGTCCAACTCTTTGTGATCCCATGAACTGTACCCTACCAGGCTCCTCTGACCATGGGATTTCCCAGGCAAGAATATTGGAGTGGGTAGCTATTTCCTCCTCCAAGGGATCTTCCCGACCCAAGGATCAAACCCAGGTCTCCTGCATTGCAGATGGATTCTTTACCATCTGAGCCACCAGGGAAGCCCATGAGTTAAGAATAGTTTTATATTTTAAAAATCAATGAAAAAGAATCAAGAATATTTCACAATGTGTGAAAAGTAAATAAAATTCAAGTTTCTCTGTCCATAAGTAAAGTTTTATTTAGAGCCCTGCCACACTCATTTCATTGCATCTTATCTGAGGCTGCTTGTGTGCTACACAGCAAAGTGGATGGATTGTGACAAAAACTGCTTGACTCACAAAGTCTGAAGCACTGACTACCTGGCCCTTTACAGAAAAAGTTTGCCTACTCCTGTTCTAGATCATTTGCACCTAAGTGAGAATCATTCATTATACTGTAGAGCTAACCTTTTCATGTGCCAATTCTTTAGGTACTTGTGTATAACTTGTTTATTGTTTAATCACTAAGTCATATCTGACTTTTTGCAATCCTATGGACTGTAGCCCACCAGGCTCCCCTTGGGATTTCCCAGGCAAGAATACTGAGTCGGTAGCCATTCCCTTCTCCAGGGGATCTTCCCAAGCCAGGGATCGAACCTACATCTCCTGCATTGACAGGCAGATTCTTTACCAGTGAACCACCAGGGAAGACCCTATGCATAACTTACACACAGTTAACTGTTTTTCTCCATTTTTAATCTTTTTTTTAAAAGGCTACACTACTTCAAAGAAGTACTTAATAAAATAAAATATTAAATTTTATTTTATTGGGGGCAATTTTTAAATAGCTTTGTGTCAGTACAAAATTACTAATTCTAGTAAATTACTATCTTTTGGTTATTATAAGCTGAATATTCAAACTGATAGCAGCAAAGGTATATAGTAGGAGGAAGGACGTTACTGTAGATATACTGTTAGGTATTCAGCCAGAAACGCTTATTCTATTTCCTTTAGCCAAAGAAAATTTGGTTTATTGTCTAGACTGATCATGATAAATGTGTCAGATACATGGAAATAAAAAAGTCAACAGCTCATTCAGTCACAGATACTGGAATTCTAAAATCATACAAAGAGTATAGTATATGTTAAAGGTAATGACTGCACTGCCCTGTCCAGACACATCACATATCATTAATCAACCACAACCTTCAAAAATACCCTGAAGAGCAAGGTTTCTTTTTTAAAAAATAAATAAAACCCAAAAACTCAGAAAGAACTACCATATGACCCAGCAATTTCACTCCTCGAGATATATCCAAAAAAAACAAAAACACTAATTCTAAAAGATACATACAGCCCCATCTTCAAAGCAGTATTATTTACCATTGCCAAGGTATGGGAGTAAGCTAGGTGTCCATCAACAGGGGAAAGGGTAAAAAAGGGGTGTGTGTGTGTGTGTGTCTATGTACACACATGCGCACATAGGAATGCTGCTCAGCCATAAAAAACAATGAAGTTTCACCATTTGCAGCAACATGGATGGATGGAAAGGACATTATGCTAAGTGAAATACGTCAGACAGAAAAAGACAAATACTGTATGATATCACTTATATATGGAATCTAAAAAATACAACCAACTACTGAATATAACAAAAAAGAAGCAGACTCACAGATACATAGAATAAACTAGTGGTTACCAGTGGGGGGGGTGGATTATGGAGATGGAGGAGGGGAAGGTATAAACTATTGGGTGTAAGGCTCAAGGGTGTATTGTATAACATGGGGAGTATATCCAGCATTTTGTAATAACTAAATGGAAAATAATCTTAAAAAATTGTAAAACATTATTAATTTTTAAATAAAAACCATTATTAGGTGGAAAGGATGGAAGAAATGAGTGTGAAGAATAAAAATACTAATCCAGAGGAGAAAAACTTAAAAACCTATCTACTCTTAAATCTTGGAAGTCCCTGGCCGTCCAGTGGTTAGGACTGTACGCTGCTACTGCAGGAGGCACAGGTTCAATCCTTGGTCCAGGATCCTGCAAGCTGCTTAGAACAGCCAAAAATAAATAAATAAAGTCTTAGTTTGAGAATGTGATGTTAATGACAGGGTAAGCCAAAAAAATGATTGTAGTCTTTTACTTGACTATAAGGTGGATATATTTGCATGGTGATAATATATGCTTAGTAGTAACCTTAGTTCTGGGCTGAACAGTTTGCATTTTCTGTCTTGTCCTGTTTTTCTCAAGTTGTGATAGCCTTTACTTTTGTATATAACTACAGTAATATTGGAATATTTGACATTTAAGTGAAGTGAGAAACTCAGGAATAGATAGGGAAAATGACTCCAAACTGGCCGGTTAAGGGATATTAACAACTTTTTGCTAGGTAAAGTATATTTGGGACTTATTTTTTAGTTGCTATTATTACATTGTATATTATTTAAATGTTTGCTTCTGTAACAGGCAACTTTTTAAAAAAAGATGGTCTGTTTTCCACTGTACCTTTTTAAATCTTTCTGTTTATAATTTTCCTTCCCCCCAGACCTCCACAGATTTCTAGCACGTATCACAAGAAGACTGTGTACTCGTTAGCCTGGGGACCACCAGTACCCGCTGTGGCACTCGGTAAGTATCTGAATCATTCTCTAACAAACATAAGAGTATTCTCTTTCAACTTAATTGTAGGATATTCAACCTGGAAAAAGTCATAAACATTCTAGTGCAGTAACTCCTTATGCAAGCTGCTGTGTCCCTGGGGTCCGTGAGGACAGTTGTAACAGGTGATCAGTTAGAAACCATTCACCTAGAATAAGCCTCTCCAAATTATAGTATTTGGTCTCTCTGAGCTGAGTTTTGTTATTGTGAATATAGTTATCTCATGCTAGGTCCTGATACCTAATCTAATTATTTTCACTAAAATTTGCTATCGCCTTTTAATTTTATCAGAATTATAATGTTGGGAACTCCTTGGCAGTCCAGTGGTGCAGACTCCATGCTCTCACTGCCAAATGCCCAGGTTCAGTCCCTGGCCAGGTAACTAAGATCCCACAAGCCACAGTGTGGGCAAAAAAATAAGCAATTTATTTTTTAAAAATTTTTAAAGAATTATAATGTTAATGATCATATGTTTCAACCTACAAGTTAAAGCAGAGTTAGAATTTCTCAAATGATCTCTTGTTGCCTGTGAATACATTCTGACCCTTTTTTAGCCCCTCAGTCTTGCCTTTTTTATTCCTACAATGGTAGGTCTTGCAGAATTTATAAGCTGAATGTGTTCAGTAAAATCTTTAGTAGTCTTTTCTTCAGCATCTATAGTGGAACATCTGTATATCTGCATAACTGCAGTGTAAGTCATCAGAACTCAAGCAGCATTGTAGTTGTAGTTCATTCATTCATTTAGCAAATGCTGATCCATGATTTGTGCCAAACAGTTCTACAGTAGTGAAAATAAAACTTGTCCTTACAAAAACCCATCAGAACCACTGTTTACTTCCTAAAATAAACAGGACAGTTACTATAACACCAAAGAAATCATTGCTTTGAGAATAGCTTCTTACATTTAGTCATAGGAAGTCCTGCAGCTTCATATAGTTAAATGCCAGACAGTACTTATTTCTGTAAGATAAGATAAATTCCCCAAAACTTTGAGAACATGTCTTCTGACCCCAGCTTTGGCACCCCTACTATTTTGAGTGGCAGAAGAATGTTTAAAGTAAACTATGTTGTATTATAAGAATTAATAAAACTTTTTTACTTCTACTCCCAACAACTGTGTTCAGATGCATACCCTGACTTTATTCCAGGGTATTAATGTAATTCTTTTAGAACATCTCATAGTATAATATGGTCATATTACAGCAACAAACAGTTAAGCTGGTGAAGTACAAAACTGATAACTTTCTTTTCTTATTCCATGTAGGAGAAGGAGACAGACCTTCCCTCACTTTATACAGCTGTGGAGGAGAAGGGATTGTCTTACAGCACAACCCTTGGAAGCTTAGTGGAGAGGCCTCTGACATCAACAAACTCATCAGGGACACCAATTCAATCAAAGTAAGTTCTTGTGATTTGAAGTCTTCTCATGATCTCTCTGTTTTATCTTCTCATCTTGCATGATAATGCCATTATGTGAGGTATCCATTATGCTCAGTCAAATTTCAGGCTTCTCTCAGTTGCAATGGCTATTTATTATAAACTTGCAGATCTTGAGGGAGAAGGCAATGGCACCCCACTCCAGTCCTCTTGCCTGGAAAATTCCATGGACGGAGGAGCCTGGTAGGCTGCAGTCCATGGGGTCGAGAAGAGTCAGATATGACTGAGCGACTTCACTTTCACTTTTCACTTTCATGCATTGGAGAAGGAAATGGCAACCCACTCCAGTGTTCTTGCCTGGAGAATCCCAGGGACGGGGGAGCCTGATGGGCTGCCGTCTATGGGGTTGCACACAGTCGGACACGACTGAAGCGACTTAGCAGCAGCAGGAGTTCAGATCTTGAATATAAAGCATCCTTTTCACACCTGCCACTTTCTCCAGAGGGAGGTGTTTGTAAAAATTACTTTATAATATGGTATGCAAGTTCAACTATGAGGTATTTTGCTCAAAACAGAATTATTTTGGTTTTTTAGTGAAATAATTACAGATTTATACAAAAGCTGTAAAAATAACGCAAATAATTTCCTTATATCCTTCACCCAGATTTCCACATTTAGTCACATTTTTTTACCATTATATCAATATATCTGTATGCCAGAACTGTCTTGTTAAGTGAAACCATAAATGTTGAGTTTTCCTTACTCTTTCAAATGGGCATTTTTTACTGTTGCTCATTATTTTGTATGGCTATTTTTGTTATAAAAATAATATTTAATCATAAATTGAATTATTTTGATTGGCTATATTCCTTCATGTTTTAAGTGTTATCTGAACATTCAACAATGAACAAAAGAGGCAAAATTCCTGTTCCTAATAAGCTTTTAGTTTTGTAAGACTTAAATAATATAGATCAGAAGTTCGTATAAGGAATTTGGGCTGGAAATGGAAATTTAGAGTCCCTTTATATGAGTGGTAGCTAAACAAGATGTGGGCATGTATGAGGTGGTCTGTGGAGAGACAAGTAAGAAAAAAAGAGGGCCCAGGCAGCCTTGGGGAACAAAGGAACTGTTCTCTAATAAAAACAGAAGAGAAAAAAAAGATTCTGGAAAAGAAAAACAGATGGGAAGAAAAGAAGTGTGGCGTATATGACTTCTGTTAAGGAGATGGACAGCCCCCATGTTATCGAAGACATGTTTCATGTCTTACCGTGGAATAAAAATCATTTTAATTAAGTTCATTTCACAAGATTAGACACTGCAAACATTTAGTATTCACTGGCCTGTCTTTTGTCCCAGTTAGGAAATCATATTTAGAATACTTGCTCTTAGTAACTCTTTGGCAAATTATGTAGATTATTTATAAGAATGGCTGTTGCAATTAGAACATTTTTAAACCAGGGTTTGTTTTTTTTTTTTCCTCACACTGTTGTCATTAATTTGTAAGCTGTGTGGCAAGAACAATGTTTTTAGTCGAGATTGGTCTGTTTTGCTTTTCTAGTACAAATTGCCTGTACACACAGAGATCAGCTGGAAAGCAGATGGCAAAATCATGGCTCTTGGCAATGAAGATGGGTATGTGTTTGTTTCTTTAAAAAAAAACTTTGTAATTGCACATATATTTGATCACAAGCTAGTGCCATCTGTAATGTTAGTTGGGAAAGCCTAGCTGTATTTGATATTCTGACTTATACCTGATATCCTTACATAACTCAGGAGCTCTCTGCATTATTGAGAACTGCAAAATAAGTTAAATATTTTCAGCTCAAAGAGAATGTTTGCCTACTCTGTTTTGGCTGTAGTATGCTTCAAAGAAGGCTCATCTCCAGAATTAAGTTCCTTAAATCTCCCGTCATTCTTTTTAAAGGAAAAAAAAAAAGCAGAAATGCTCTTTAGGTCTTACTACATCCTTTCCAATGTTTGTTTTCGTTTTTTAGGGTTTTTTGTTTTGTTTTGCCCTTTCCAATGTTGATCATAGTCACATGGTTACTATTTCAGCCATTGGTTTATTAATTCTTCTTTTAGTTTTTCCCTGGTACCATTTATTATTTTTAGAGCATGATAAATACAACTTTCCAGAGGTTGTTGAAATTTATTAAAGCTGTTTGAAAGAACTGCCTTTTGTACCTGATTTTTTGTAAGAGAGTAGCCTCTGCAGTTTAGATAGGGTTATCCTATTCCATTTCACCTTTCTTTGACTGATGGAATGAAGGCGATACCTGCTTGCACTGAACTGTAATTTGAGCATACTTTCTTATCTTGGTGTGTTTCTTATTTCAGATCAATAGAAATATTCAAGGTTCCTAACTTGAAACTGATCTGCACCATCCAGCAGCATCATAAGCTTGTGAATACCATTAGCTGGCATCATGAGCATGGCAGCCGGCCAGAGCTGAGCTATCTGATGGCCTCTGGGTCCAACAATGCAGTCATTTATGTGCACAACCTGCAGACTGTCATAGGTAACTTTGGTTTCTTTCCATACTGGGGGTGGTATATGAGTTCAGCTACTTTTTGTTCCAATCTTTGTACCATTTTCCTTTCTTTTTGGTATTAAACACTACTCTTACTATTTTTCTGCTTTCAAAAGTAATGTATTCACCTTATTTAAAACACAATGAAAACTTCAAACATGATAATACATGTTAACTTAGAAAGTACCTCCCCTAATCCCACCCCTCATTAATAAACAGTGTTATTAGTTTGCTGTTTTCTCCAAATTTTCTAAAGTATAGTTACTGCCAAGTCACTCTCCAAAAGATGGTGCCAGTTTATATCCCATTCCTTCAGTGTTTGCATATTTGACACCTACAACACACATCCCATCCCCAAGCATGACTGCATCTAATTCTTACAATCCTGGGAGGTAGGTTTTGTTATCTTCATTTTCCTAATTGAGGCTCAGGGGGTAGCTCACTTCCATGCGTCCCACAGCTTATATGATAGAGCCCAGATTCAGTCCCACACTTTCTAATTGCAGCATCTGCATGTGTTCTGCTAACTACTAGTCCCTGCCTAACACGTTGATCTTTTTCATATTTTCATACAACTTATTCCTTAACAAGTCTTAAACTTCTCTGAACTTCCTCAGCACCTAGAAGAAACAGTAAGTGGTCAGAAGAGCCTTTTTTTTAATGTGAAAGAAATATAATTACTTTTTTTTTCTTAATACGAAGAAAAAACAAACACATAACCCATCTTCATTGCCAAGAGCTATAATTTTTGTTTTTTAATATGCTCTTGTTTCTTTTGCCTGAAGAGACAAATCCAAAAAAATACTACCATTTATGTCAAAGAGTTCCTTTCTAAGAGTTCTAAGGTTTACAGTTTTACATTTAGGTCTTTAATCCATTGTGAGTTTTTTATATGGTGTGAGAAAATGTTTTAATCTCATTCTTTCACAGGTAGCTGTCCACTTTTTCCAGCATCACTTACTGAAGTACATTAACTTAATTCTTAAAAGCAGTGCAGATCTTTGTCTACTGAAATACTATCATCCTGGTTTGTTTTTTATTTCATATCTACTGAATAACAGAAAAAGGGAAAAAAATGACCAGGAAAAACTTCATTTTATTTTTATCTTCTTATATTTAAATAATTCACACTTAGAGGAAAGTTGCAAAAATAGTATGAAGGACTACCATATACCTTTTCACAGATTCAACAACTTATAACCTTTTGTCATATTTGCTTTGTGCTGTGTTGTATGTATTTTCCAAAGTGTTTGTGTTGCACGTGTCATGCCGCCATATTCCTTAATACTTGTGTATTTTGTAAGAATAATGATATTCCCTTATATAACCACAATTCCATTATTCAGTTATTTGATCTACCATGCTTATTCTAGTGTTGTCAGTTGATCCAATATTGTCCTTTATATCTCTCAGCCTTTTATGTTTTTCATCTTGATTTTTTTTTTTTTTTTTTGAAAAATACCAGCTGGTTATTTTGTAGATATGTCCTCAGTTTGGTCTCATATATTCTTATGACTAGATTCAGGTCACACATTTTTAGCTATACATGATAATACATCCTTCTTGGTATCACATCCTAAAGGCATTCCTTTCATTTTGATGGCTTTTAGAAAGAAAGAATGATAGCTAACATTTCTTACAGTAAGCCCATGCGCCAGGCACTGTGGATATGCCTACACTCTTAACCACTAAACAACGTTGCCCAATGAAAATCATATAGAAAGTATGTGGTAAAATCTTGACTCTTGCTATGTTACTTAAAACCCTCCTTTATATCTTTCTATTGTTGTTATTGGTATCAATGACATCATCCCCTATCTTTTAGAGAGCAATCCTGAATCTCCAGTGACCATTACAGAGCCCTACCGGACCCTGTCAGGGCACACAGCCAAGATCACCAGTCTGGCATGGAGCCCACATCATGATGGAAGGCTGGTATCCGCTTCCTATGACGGTACAGCTCAGGTACTATTGCATCCTTGATTCTGTGGGTTCTTCACTACATACTCTAACTGAAACTCTTTCTTCTTCTCCCCTGCGATTTTTCTGAGCTCTAGAGGGCATTTTATTAAACATATCTGGGCCCTTAGAGGGTAAGTTTGGGTTTTTTTGTAACTTAGGTGAAAGAGAATATTGATAGGAACTAGCTAAACTCTGATGTTTTTAAAGATTTCACTCTGACCTACTGTCAGTATGATAGACTAAAGTTGATGTGAAAAGTACTCCTCCCATTCTGTTCTATCACAGAATGGTGACTATAAATCATGAAAAAATACTTCCATTAATAACTCGATAGCTCAGATCTCCAAGTTCTCAAAAATAAAGATGAGATGCCAAGCTAGAGCTGTGAAGTGAGTTTCAGATATCAGAACCAGAACAGACCTTAGGAACTGGGGATCCATCATCAGTGATGGATGTCTGTCTCAGTACTGAGTGGTAAATGAACTGTCTGCACAGAGCTGAGAGCCATGACTGGCTGCCCTTTGAAATGGAGACTGGAATCATTCAGGAAATAGCAAGGAAATTGATCATTTGCCCTGAGACAGAAGAATCACCTGTGAGAAATTAGAACCCTTGCATCACACATGCAGGTGTGGGCTCTGAATTAGAATTCTCTTCGAGGTATCAGAATCCTCAGCCCAAAAATAACATGCAGTATGGGTTCAGGACAGTGAAATCCATAGGGCACCATTAAAAACTTACTCAAAATCATCCCTATGGGAATGCCTCTATATCCCAGAATAAGAAACCTCCCTTAGGAACTAGCACTTTCTGAAACTGCAAGTACAAATTACAAGAGGAAATAAGAGTACACAGATTTTTTTTTTTGAATTTTTTTCAAAAATGTATACCACCACCCCCCCAAACAATAGAATAACCAGAAATTATATATTCTCTTGTGTGACTTTTGGTTTTAGGTGTGGGATACTCTCCAGGAACAGCCTCTGTGCAATTTCCGAGGACATCGAGGTCGACTGCTTTGTGTTGCATGGTCCCCATTGGATCCAGATTGCATCTACTCAGGGGCAGATGATTTCTGTGTGTACAAATGGCTCACTTCCATGCAGGAACACTCCCGACCTCCTCAAGGTCAGTCAGAACCTGGAGCCTATAAAGGCTTCCCTCATTCTCTTTCTCCTTTCCTCAATAAGAATTGATCAGTCATGCAAGGAGGACATTCATGCAGGGCAATAGAGCAGTATGGTGGGATTGGAAGCCTGAGCAAGGATAGTAGCCCCAAGGGGTCTGAAGACAACACCTGAATAGTAACAATAGTAGCACCCAGATCTTGTTTTCTAAATATCATTCCCTTAAAAGGAATCTACCAGGGCTTCTTGGAGAAATGGCTAGTTCCAGGTTAGGACAGAAAAAATATAAGATAAGTCTGCAGCATCATTTGCCACAAAGGTATAACTGAGGTCATCAAAAGGACAAAGAAACCAGCTTGAAGGGGCCAGCTACCCAAATGTGAGACAATCTAAACTTGAAATAATTAACAGGAGAATTTCATTTCTGGCTATAAGAGACTAACTGGAACCAGATTTTCCCACCCACCAGAAATAGCTAGAAAACTAAACAGTATATAAACAACTAGAAATGTACTCAAGAAATGAAATGATACATCCACATAAAGACTTATAAAAAGAACCCTTATAGCTTAATCTGTAATTTCCACAAACCAGAAACAACACAAATGTACGTCAGCTGGTAAATAAACTGTGGTATATATCCTACAGTGGAACTATTCAGCAATAAAAAGCAAGTAACTACTTATAAATACAACAAAATGGGTGAATCTCAAAGATTATGCCTAGCAAAATAAACCTGGCACAAAAAACTAAAAACTGCATAGTACTAATATAGAGTATGAAATGTAGTTGTAAATCATATGAATTTCTAAAACAGACAAAACTAAACTGCAGTGATAGCAAATCAATGACTGCCTGGGGCTCAGGGAGGAGGGAAATCTACTACAAAGAGGCATGAGGGAACATTTTGAAATAATGGCAACAGTTTATTTGTGGTGGTGGGTTACCTGACTATACATCTGTCTAAACTCATAAAAATGTTAAAAAATCTGGTATATTTTCTTGTATTAAATTATATCTCAGTAAGATGACTTGACATCAAAAGATAAAAGCTTTCAAACTAAAAAAGTAAATAAGTAATAATAAAGGATTAAAACAGTAAATAGGAAATCTTGAGTCCATACTGACAAAAATAAATGAACGGTCTAAATAAATGGAGAGAAGCAAAAGTTCTTTTCAGCAGAAGGCCACCTAGTAAGTGTAGACTGAACGATGGTCCCGAAAATTACCATTTGGCCATTATCACAGTAACAATTTTTAGTAAAACTAGTGGGGACAAACCTGCAAGGTACCCCCCTCCTTATTCAAGTAATCAAGTAAGTAAGTATTAGTCGCTCAGTCATGCCCGACTCTTTGCGACCCCATGGACTGCAGCCCACCAGGCTCCTGTGTCCATGAGGTTTTCCAGACAAGGATACTGGAGTGGATTGCCATTTCCTTCTCCAGGGGATCTTCCTGACCCAGGGATCAAATCTGAGTCTTCTGCACTGCAGGCAGATTCTTTACCAACTGAGCTACAAGGGAAGCACACCAAGTAATCAAAGTGAACCACAAATAATGAGACAAACAGAAATTATGTGCTACCTCACAGGCTGCACCAGGATGAACACAGCCTCACTGCTTTGTATTGCAGCTGAAAATGCATAACCTAAATCTAATCATGTAAAACATAAGGCAGACCCAATTTGAGGGAAATTAGACAAAATATCCTGTGATATTCATGAGTTTCCAGTCATGAAAGTCAAAATAAAATCTGAGCCTGTGCCAGGATGAAGGAAACTAGAGATGTAACAAGCCAGAGCAACCTGTAGTCCTGGAGTGATTTCCTTTTGCTATAAAGGACACTTCTGGTGTAACTGGTAGAACTTGAATGAAATTTCCTGGTTTAATTTCCTGATATTTATTAATATTAATTTCCTGATATTAATGGTTGTGCTGTGATGATGAAGGAGAATATCCTTGTCTGTAGGATATATAGTATTCAGGAGTAAATGGGCATCATGTTTATGATTTAATTAAACCTGGAAAGGGTTTGGTTTGGTTAACATTTTGATAATATGACTAAGACTTCATTGGGAAGGGCAGGAAAAGGTAAGAATGTTATCAAAAAGAAGAGCAATAAGGTTTTGGAGGTTATCTCCTAGAGTGCTTTTAACCCGAAGATATACTTTAATCTATCCTTTTCTGAACTGTGTTTTCTATAGGCAAGAAAAGCATTGAATTAGAGAAAAAGCGGCTCTCTCAGCCTAAGCCAAAGCCAAAAAAGAAGAAAAAGCCCACCCTGAGAGTGCCGGTAAGGCAAGAACTATGTGATGGGAATGAGGAAGAGAGTGTAAAGGAGAGCCTGGGCCCTGCTGAGAACGGCGTGTCAGACCAGGAGACCGAGGAGGAAGCCCGTGAGCCTGAGCCACCCTGTGGTGTCCCCTCAGCGGGTATGTAGCCGAATCTCATGTTTCACTCTCTAGGACTTAATAGTCCTGACTAGGAAACTAAGTCAGGTCTACCTTTGAAGTGTTAAGGGAATCTAATGGATGATTGGGATGGAAATAGTAAAGTCCTCTAGAGAAAACTTATCAACTTGGGCAGGGTAAGACTGTGGGACAAAGTGAAGCTGGGGCAGCATATACATAGAACCTTACATGTAAGAGTAAGTTTTAAAGTTGTGGTGGCTAGAATCTTTATAATTTTCCTTATATCAATTAGTCAGAGTTCTAGGTGATAAATCGACAGATTGCTGGAAGGCAGTTTGAGAGGTGGGGAAAGGGAGACTGACTACCCATGCTTCCTGTCTGAAATACTTCATCTTATATTTGGGGTAATAGATAAAATCACACTATAAAGACTGGGATAGCTCTTAATTTTTAAAAAGAACTAGATTCCACATTGTTCTCATCCAAACTTTTTTCTTTCTCCCCATGATGTAGTTTCTAAAGAACCAATTATCTGCACTCCAGCAGCCTTAGGTTTTGAAAAGTCAAAAAACACCATTAATAACAAAGTCACTTTACTGAAAAAGGAGGTACCTAAAGAGAAGCCAGGTTGGTATCTAATAATTAAAATAATTTGTTAAAGCATCCTCAAATATTACATGCAGATGAAAACTCAACAGAGTATGGTTTTTGGTTTTAGGTTTTAAATATTTGTGTTATGATTTGAGGTCATTTTTTTAGTACTTGGAAGAACTGTCATTTTTCAGTTGTTGATGTTGGATCAAAGCTTTCTCAGGGACACTGTGTGTGCTGTAAACACTACCCCCAGCTACTAATAATTTAATTTGAAAGCTTCCTTCTAAGAGTGGGAACATTCTCTGCTCAGCAGTATTCCTCCAGTAGGTTGCATACACAGTGGACATGTATTCAGTTTGGGGTTTGTAATCAGTTCTTCTTCAGATGGTCTGTACTTGTATTACATTTCAGAAGCCTTAATCAAGAAGCGAAAAGCTCGTTCCATGCTTCCACTGAGTACAAGTCTGGACCACAGATCCAAAGAGGAGCTACATCAGGACTGTTTGGTATTAGCCACCACTAAACACTCCAGAGGTATAGAAATACACTTCCCTGGCCCATCCGTAGTCTTCTGGGAACTGGCACATAAGTGCTTTTTTGGATGTTGGATAGATGAGTCAACAGATGTCCAAAATTGTGGTGTTTCTGCATCACGCCTGCTGCGGCTCTGCACTCTGACTCCTGTCGACACTCCCCAGTGCCTTGGAGACATAATGCTCTGCTTTTCTGTGGTCAGGTTGTTGCCAGCCATCTGTGTGCTGGAATTGGTAATGGCGTAAATTTCTCGGTGTCAGTCAGTTCCATCAACTGTTTTTCCCCAGTAAACAGCATGTACACATAGAAAAAAACATCATTTGTTCATTGAAAGGATACCCTTAATATGGCAGTTCCTTTAAAAATTTTTCATGGAAGTTTATGTTTATAGGTTTTTTGGTTTTAACTTTTCAAAGCCCTCACTAATGTGTGTTATTCTGACATGTCAGCAACTTTTTTTCTTTTTAATTTTGAATTGTATGTGTTGAAAAGGGATGCATATGATAAAAAGAAATTCAAATAGTATAAAGAGAAAATAAATCTCCCTCCCATCCCTCACCCCACTCTTCCATTTCTCCCCTGAGGCCACTCTTATTATCATTCAGTTGCCTTTTTCAAAAACAATCTATATTGAATCCCTCTGTGGAAGATCCTAGTTTACAGTACAGACTTTGCTTGTTAGTTTTTTTGTCTGGTTTTTTCTTTACTGCATTTAAATACACTGAATTTGGGGTTGGCTTTTTAACATTCCTCTTTCCTCCCCACCCCCAAATCTTTCTTTGAGCAAACTTCAAACTAAACTGTCTTATTGGATTTTGCCAAGACTGAGCCTAAAAAGCCTGAAGTATTTTCACATTTTGCTATCAGTAGGGGTCTCTGTTAGGGTACACAAGAGCACAGGACTCTTTGTCTCAGAATCTGAAATGGGCATTACAGACATACAGTCAGAATTAACTGAACAGAAGACAGTAATGTATTAAATCACTTTCATCCGAATTTTTATCTTTTTGAATTAGCAGAGCCAAATGAGGATGTGTCTGCTGATCCTGAGGAAAGATTTCACCTGGGGCTTTTCACAGACAGGGCTACCCTGTACAGAATGATTGAGGTTGAAGGTGAGACAAGTCCAATCAACAAAATCCCGTCCATCTTTATGCTTTCCTAACACTTTGTATGTACTTCTTTTATGGCTCCCATCTTGTGGCATGGTAATGACTAGTTTTACATGTCAGCTAACTAGGCTTTGAATTCTGTTTGCAAGTTCAGACACCCCTTGCTCACATCTGTCATAGGACCCTAAACTTTAGGGTTCATTCTGAGTGACTGAGTGCAAGTGACAGTGGGCGGGTGGGCAGATGACTGAGTGGGCTTCAGGCCCCGTTAGGAACATTCTGGGAATTGACTCACCCATCAGCCAGTGACTACATATTCTAGAAATTTATTTCTCTCTTTCTCTAGAAGACAACACAGACAGATGTTTCTGAAACATCTTTCAAATATTATTTCTCCTCCAAACAGGAAAAGGTCACTTGGAAAACGGCCACCCTGAGTTATTTCACCAGCTCATGCTTTGGAAAGGAGATCTAAAAGGTGTTCTGCAAACTGCAGCGGAAAGAGGGGAGCTGACAGACAATCTCGTGGCTATGGCACCAGTTGGTATGTTCTTTACCACAAAAGCTCTAGCCTCTCTAGGGTACACCCATTAAAGATAGACATTGTCTTGAAAGACAGTTTGGCCAAATATAATGATTAAGTTTAAAATCCACATACCCTTTGACTCAGCAGTTCTAACTATAGGAATTTAACCGTACCTACACATGCAAAATGACAGATAACATGGACCATGATTGCAGCAGTATCTGTAACAGCAGAGATCACAAGAACCTTGATGTATAGCAGTATAAGACTGGTTAAATCTTGTATATCTATACAGTAGAAACTCCTTCATATAACAAAAATCTAAGTCAACTCTGTGTATTCTGATATAGATTGGAGCTCCAGAGTTTAGTGAGAAGAATCGAGGTATAGATGCACAACATAATATTTAATACTCTGTCATTTATACATGTGTGGTTGTTTATTCAGACTGTTGCCAAAGGTTTCAGAAGAAACCAGTGATAATGGTTGTCTCTAGAGAAAGGAATTTCAACAAGTCTGGGTAGGAGGGCTCCAGGATAACAAGGAAATTTTTTACGCCATGCCGCATTTTTTAGCTTGTTATTCAAGTATGCCAGAAAGGCAATGCCAAAGAATGCTCAAACTACCACACAACTGCACTCATCTCACACGCTAGTAAAGTAATGCTCAAAATTCTCCAAGCCAGGCTTCAGCAATAAGTGAACTGTGAAATTCCAGATGTTCAAGCTGGATTTAGAAAAGGCAGAGGAACCACAGATCAAAGTACCAACATCCGCTGGATCACTGAAAAACCAAGAGAGTTCCAGAAAAACATCTATTTCTGCTTTATTGACCATGCCAGAGCCTTTGACTGTGTGGATCACAATAAACTGTGGAAAATTCTGAAAGAGATGGGAATACCAGACCACCTGACCTGCCTTTTGAAAAACCTGTATGCAGGTCAGGAAGTAACAGTTAGAACTGGAGTACATCAAGGCTATATATTGTCACCCTGCTTATTTAATTTATATGCGGAGTACATCATGAGAAACGCTGGGCTGAAGAAGCACAAGCTGGAATCAAGATTGCCGGGAGAAATATCAATAACCTCAGATATGCAGAAGACACCACCCTTATGGCAGAAAGTGAAGAGGAACTAAAAAGCCTCGATGAAAGTGAAAGAGGAGAGTGAAAAAGTTGGCTTAAAGCTCAGTGTTCAGAAAACTAAGATCATGGCATGTGGTCCCATCACTTCATGGGAAATGGATGGGGAAACAGTGGAAACAGTGTCAGACTTTATTTTGGGGGGCTCCAAAATCACTGCAGATGGTGATTGCAGCCATGAAATTAAAAGACGCTTACTCCTTGGAAGGAAAGTTATGGCCAACCTAGATAGCATATTAAAAAGCAGAGACATTACTTTGCCAACAAAGGTCCATCTAGTCAAGGCTCTGGTTTTTCCAGTAGTCACGTATGGATGTGAGAATTGGACTGTGAAGAAAGCTGAGCGCCGAAGAATTGATGCTTTTGAACTGTGGTGTTGGAGAAGACTCTTGAGAGTCCCTTGGACTGCGAGAAGATCCAACCAGTCCATCCTAAAGGAGATAGTCCTAGGTGTTCATTGGAAGGACTGATATTGAAGCTGAAACGCCAATACTGTGGCCACCTCATGCAAAGAGCTGACTCATTGGAAAAGACCCTGATGCTGGGAAGGATTGGGGGCAGGAGGAGAAGGGGACGACAGAGGATGAGATGGCTGGATGGCATCACCGACTCAATGGACATGAGTTTGGGTAAACTGCGGGAGTTGGTGATGGCCAGGGAGGCCTGGCGTGCTGCGATTCATGGGGTCGCAAAGAATCGGACACGACTGAGCGACTGAACTGAACTGATGCCAGAGAGAGGGAGAGAAGTACACAGGTTATGAGTGTACCTGAATTTCACTAACTGAATACACCCTTGTTAACTAGCACCTGTATCAAGAAATATAACATTATCAGCACCCTAGAAGCTTCTCTCATGCACTTTTTCACTCAGTCTGCATACACCCAAACAAGGGTAAGCACTATCTGACTTCCCTACTCTTGTACATGTGAATGTTGTACTATTTTTTTATGTATTACATAATCAGGAAATAATTTACATTTCAAAGGATAGGGATGGGGAGAGATAGATGAAACAAACGATCATAACAGCAATTTAATTACTATCTAAATGTTCTGCTTAATGCAGTGACTAACAACAAGCATTTTCTTTTTTATTCCTAAAGCCGGTTACCATGTGTGGGTATGGGCTGTGGAAGCTTTTGCCAAACAACTGTGTTTTCAGGACCAGTATGTCAAGGCTGCCTCTCACCTGCTTTCTATCCACAAAGTGTATGAAGCTGTGGAGCTGCTCAAGTCAAACCATTTCTACAGGTCTGTGTGACCCAACAGTTGAACTAACAGTTGGCTATGATATGAAATTAACCTATATAACAGTTCTATTTCATGACAACCTCCATAAAACCTTTACTGTAATTAAACATCTCAAATGTATACAAAATATTATGTTCACTAGCTTAACAAACATCAACACATCCACCACCTATACTTAACAAATGTTAACTCTCAGCAATATTTGCCACTGATCTTTTTTTAAATTTCTTTATAAAGTATCACAAATAGAGAAAACAGCGTGATACAAATGAAAAACTTAATAAATTATTAAAAGAGGAAATTTTTTAACCTGGGAAGGAAGAAGTATAATATTCCAGACTTGGCTGAATTGCCTTTCCCCAGTTCTGTCCTCATCCCTTCTCTAGCAGTAACCACTCAGAGACTGATGCTGTTCAAGTTAATATTTTTTCACTGCAATACATGTGTAAGTACAGAAAACAAAAGCAACAGAATATGTCTTCTTTTAAAAATTTTATTAGTATTTATTTTTATTTATTTATTTGACTGCACCGGGTCTTAGTTGCTGCATGTGGGATCTAGTTCCCCGACCAGGGATCGGACCCTGACCCCCTGCATTGGGAGCTCAGAGTCTAAGCCACTGAACCACCAGGGAAGTTGCCAAAATATTTCTTATACACAGCATACAACTGGGTTTTGTTTTTTTATCCAGTCTGATAGTCTCTGCCTTTTAATTGCAGTGTTTTAATGTAAATATTGGTGTGACTGATTTAAATCTACCATCTTGCTATTTTTTTTTTTTCCTCCTTTCGGATTAACTTTTTTTATCTCCAATACTGGCTTCTCAGCTATAATCCTTTATTTTCCTAATAGTTACTTTAGGATTTATGAGCATTTTTATCAGTTCACCTCCAGTAATATTGTACCAGTTCTTGCATACATCACACTTCTTTCTTTCTTCCTATCCATTCCACTCTTCCTGTCGTATATTTGACATACTATGTACATGTTATAACCCCACATTACAATGTTAGAATTTTTGCTTTAAACAGTGAGTTTCTTATTTTTGCCCATATACTTATTCCCAACACTTTCCATCCTCTTATGTAGATCCAAATTTCCAGTTATCAATTCCTTCTTCACCTGAAGAACTCCAACATTTTTTTTCTAGTGTGATTCCGCTGGTGACATACTCCATCAACTTTTGTTTGTAAAAGTCCTTAATTTTGCCATTTTTTTTTTAAGAATCTTTCTGTGGGTGTAGACTTCTAGGTTTCTAAGGTTTTGTCTTTCTGTGCTTCACAGATACAGATATCATTCCATTTTTTCTTAGCCTGCATTGTTGACTACTGTATTTATTCTTATCTTTGCTACATAGGATTTTTTTTTTTCCTGTTTGTAGGACTTTATCCACCACTGATTTTTCAGCCATTTCATATGGCTTTGATGAGACTTTCTTTTTATTTATCCTCTTCTGGTTTGTTGTCTTCCTTTAGAGCATGCTGGGCACTTCTGACAAGCAGTCATGTTCCCTGCAGATCAGCTTGATCTTTTCATGGCTGTTTTTAAGCTTTCTTAGGGCAGGTGCAGAAAAATCCATACACTAGAATTAGTTTGCCCTCCTACCTTCTAGTATCTTTACTGAACGCGTTGTGTAATTCAACAAATCAGAATTAGACGTCAGGGTGGTCAAAACTTATGTATGTCTCCTGCCCTGAATGAGCCCTGGGAGTTAGTCAGCTTATGGTTCCATGGTTATTCTTTGTCCAGCCTTAAGGCCTTTCCTCCATGTACACAGCTTTGTGTTTAAACCAGAGACTCAACAGTATCCATAAGCACCATTGTGGAGCTCTTTCTCTGAACAGCTTCTTCCTTCTTACTATCTTGCCCTATAAATTCCAACTACTTTGTCTCCATTCAGCCCTAACTGCAGAGGCTCTGCTGGGGTTTCTTCTGGGAAGATGGTTTTAGGCAGAAAGCCAGGGGGCCAGGGCCAGGATTGAGCTCACAGCATGTTTTCTTTTCTCCAGGATGACAGTCCTGTGCTGCCTCTTGTCCAGTGTTTGAAAACACTTGTTTTGTACCTATTTTCTCCAGTGTTTTAATTTTGTGACAGGAGAATACATATGGTCTTAGTTATCACTCCGTCATGGCTGGAAATAGAGGTCTTCTTAATATTGCTCTGTCTAAATCACTTTAGTCTAAAACACTGACTCCAGCTACAACTTTACGTTGGCTGCAAACCAGAAGTTGTATGTCATTTGGAAAATAGTACGTCAGTGAGTTACACAGATCCTCCAAATGTTAACACATTTCATTAAAATATATATATATATAAAATGACATTCCTTACATCATCAGAAAAGTCTTTATAACTTTGGGGAAGCTCTCAGGCTCACAGTGGAAGGGACAGGGTTCCTAAAACTCTAATTTTCACTTGAAAGCTGAGATTTTATCACTGGCAACAGTACTCTTTGGTTGGTTTCCGTGAAATGATAGGCTTACTTTGTTCATTATTGAGAAAACATCTGCCAGATACTCAACGCTAAGTAACTATCATTTGTATGTCAGTCATTCTTTCAAGAAGTAATGATAAGTAATGAGGTTCCATCAATATTAACCTGACATTTAGTGAAATTAATTTTTCCTTTTCAAGGAAATTTACCTTTAAAAAAAAAAAAAAAACTACAAGAGCTACTACTTCCTGGATCCTTGCTCTGGGTGCCAGCAAGGTACCCACCATTGCTTTTGCATCATCAGTACAAATGTCAACACAGTTAAGAAAAGGCAAATAATCTTGACATTATTATGAAAATAGTCTTGACCTCATGAACCCCCTGAAAGGGCCTTGGGTACTCCCAGGAATTCACAGACCACACTTTAAGTACTGCTGACCTAGGTGAAGAACAGGTGAAAAGCGCAGCTTGCGCTTTCTAACTTGCCCTGAAATGCAGGAATACAGTTGTTTCATGGGAAGTTGGAGTAAGACAGACAACATAGATGGCTTATCCTATCTTGCAACCCCCTCCTAGGGCTTTTTTCAGATTGGCTCATTACCTCTTCTTGCCTCTAGGGAAGCTATTGCAATTGCCAAGGCCCGGCTGCGCCCAGAGGACCCAATCATAAAAGAGCTGTACCTCAGCTGGGGAGCCATCCTAGAAAAAGATGGCCACTATGCCTTAGCAGCAAAATGGTAAGTCTGAGTGCACCCAAACAGAGAAGAGCTTCTGCAAACAGGACAATAGTGGAAGTAAGTTTAGAGGTGGGGATGAAGTGACTAGCAAATTAAAAAGCATATGTGTATTAAACCCAGCTTCATTAAGATTCATCAAGGTCTACCTACTTGATATTTACATAAGTCACCATAACTATTCAAGAAATCCAAGTAGCGGATTCAGAAGTTACTCCTTTCCTCAGGGATGTCTTGCATCATTAAATTTGGAAAAAGGGAGGGAATGACTCTTTTGCTTGGGTTCAACTCAGCAACTGCTGGGGTTCCTCTATGTCCTTAGCCTCCATGATGCTGCCTCTGTTTCTCCACTGTGCTAGCCTCAGCCTTCACAGGGACAGCCACAGGCAGTGACACAGCTGGGACCACAGGAAGCCACGCAAGTCAGAGTGGACAGAAAGAAATGACTCGACCCTCTGGGGAGCAGGAGTAGGCAGTCTTTTTATGTTTGATTTTTTTTTTGTATCTTAGCTATTTAGGGGCCACTTCAGCTTATGATGCAGCCAAAGTTTTGGCCAAAAAGGGGGATGCAGCATCACTTAGGACGGCAGCAGAGTTGGCCTCCATCGTGGGAGAGAATGAGTTGTCAGCTTCCCTGGCTCTAAGATGTGCCCAAGAACTGCTTCTGGCCCGGAACTGGGTGGGAGCCCAGGAGGCCCTGCAGCTCCACACAAGTCTAAAGGTCAGTCTGTTTGCCTCTCCTGCTTTTAGGAGGGAAGAGCCGCAGATCCTCTCCAGTCACATTCCAAGTGCATTACCCAGTTGCACAAGCTGAACCAATCTGGCAGGTATTCTTAGAAGTGTCCAGCAAGCCCTGGTCATACTATCCCATTTAAGTACCCCGGGGCTTGCAGTTGTCATATTCAGAGTAAGAGATAATGTGGTTATCGACAGTGATTTTCATTGCTTAGCTCAGCCCCTGTGCTTCTTCATTGATGTCATCAGCACAAAAATGATGAGGGAGAGGGTCTGCTTTAACGGAAATCACTGTGCTCTGCCTGTAGGAGCCCTCCTCAGCTGCATGCCATAGTGAATTTGAGTAAAATCAAAATATTTTGTTAGGGACTTCCCTGGTGGTCCAGTGATTAAGAATCCACCTTGCAAAGCAGCACATGCGGGTTCTATGCCTGGTCAGGGAACTAAGATCCCACACGCCACAGAGCAACTAAGCCTGTGTGCCACAAGTACTGAGCCTGCGCGCCGCAACTATTGAGTCCATGTGCCATGAAAGAGCCCTTGTAACTGCAACTAAGACCTGACGCAGCCAAATTAAAAACAATTTTTTTTTCATTAAATGTTTTGTTCCCATTTGGTTAAAAAATCAGTAACTTTTTCAATATATGTCTTTTTCTACATATCAACATTGAGATTATCTTAAAAGCCTTAGCAAAAACTAGTTTTGAAAACATATAAACATTTGGTTCATTTTAGAGAGTTTTGCTTGTCAGATGTTATATGAACTTTTTTAGTTCCTCTGTCCATTCAGTAGAATAACTGGGCCTAACAACAGTTCCTAGCTGAAAAATACTAGGTGAGGAGGTAGCTTTCTGGGAACTGCAGAATAAAAGTGAAGGCAAAAGTGGAACATCTTCAAAGATAGTATCACATGGCACATTATTTACAGAGTGACCAAACAGAGAGTCATTTATCCACCACAACAAAAAAAAAGTTTCCAAAATGGTTATTTAGCACTTCTTTTTTTTCTCTTAACATCCTTAACAAAGCAAGAAGACAAATGCTGTTCTCCTGAGGCCTATTTTGCCTATGCTTTCCCAAGCTTAACTGAGAAAATATTACAAGGATACACATGGAATCTCATGGTAGCTGAAAATTCTGTAAAAAATAAGGATTTTTCTAGGCCTTTTGTCTGTGCTCTGTTCCATTCCAGTTGGTTCCCTCTGTTAAACCTACTTGGCCCCTGACCACTGCCCCAGGTCTCAGACCCACACAGCTCGTCTGCTCCAGCACTTCTGCCCATGATGCTTTAACTTTTGTATTCCTTCATCTGAAGTCTGGGCAGAGGAAGGAACTAGATGAGTCCAGCCCATCTTTTCTCACACTGGCCACAAATCTTAAGTGGCTGGCCCATATGTGGCTTAAATATCAGTGAGTAGGGCTGTAGTTATGGTTTCATGTTATAAAATATGGTTGCTTGAGCTCTAAGAACTGTGGGTAAGAATTCCCCAAAAGGCTAGGATCCCAAAGATCCTAGAAAAATCACCTGTTAGATCACCTCTTCCCTCCCCCTTACCCCCGCACACAAGACTCACATTGGGCTGGCAGCCCACTGAGGGGGTATGGTTGCTGCAGATACAGAGCACAAGAATCTGAGAGACTGGGAAAAGTCCTAGATAATGGAGCACTTCCCTGTATAATATTTCCTCTCCTTTGTTTTTGGGTTCCAGGGTCAGAGACTGGTGTTTTGCCTTCTAGAGCTACTGTCCAAGCACCTGGAAGAAAAGCAGCTTTCTGAGGGCAAAAGTTCCTTCTCTTCTTACAATGCTTGGCCCACAGACAGCGAAGGGTCCTTCGTGGAGAGGGTGACTGCAGTATGGAAGAGTGCCTTCAGCCTTGACTCCCCAGAGCAGTACCAGGCAGCATTTCAGCAGCTGCAAAATATCAAGTACCCATCTGCTACAAGTAACACTCCCTCCAAACAGGTATGCCCTCTGTCTGAGCTTCTGATATTAGTCACTCAGTAGTAAGACTTCTCTAACCCCTGTCTAGTATAATAAGGAAACATATAGAATGCCAGTCTGCATTTCAGAAAGGACTAAGCCATGCCCAGGAAACTGCAAAGATCCCTCCAGGGTAATTAGAGCCCTTTATCTCTGAAGTTAGTCTTTGATCAGCATTCCCTTCTAAATGAAAAAAAAAGTCTCAAAACAACAACAACACCCAAACAAAAAGCACAGATAATAAATACCCATCAACTGGAATTAACCGATATTCATATTCTGTCATTTTTGCTTCATAGAGTCTTTTGGTTTGGTTTTGTATATTTTGCTTTTAGTTAAAGAAATACAACCAAGTTGAAGTCCCTCAATGTTCCCTTGCCCAGTCCCATTCCCCTGCCCTAGCTCACCAACATTTTAGCCCCTGCATCAGACGTGTTATTTTGTGGCTTGCTTATGTGACCGTTGTTTGCAAAATCTGTCCGTATTGATAGGAAGAGAACAAATTGATTCATTACAGCCCCTCTACTCATCCTATGAAAACATCTCAGTTTATCCACTTTTTTCTTTTAATGAGAAAACATTATTATATTTTTGAGGAATGACATGTTCTCAGGTAGTACAGCACTTTGGAAAACTGTGTGGCAGTTTCTTATAATCAAACATATATGCACGATGACCAAGCAACCCCCCTGCCTAGATATTTCACCAAAAGAAGTGAACTCAGGTGTCTACACAGTCTAGTACAGAAACATTCATAGCAGATTGGTTCATATAGCCAAACAGAAACAACCCAAACGTTCATCAGTTGGCAAATGGGTATACAAACTACAGTGTTTCCATATGGTGGAAAACTATACTATGCAACAATAAAAAGGAACAAATTACAAATGCAAAAAGAATATCAGTGAATCTTGAAAGCATTATGATAAGTCAAGGCATCAAGTCACAAAAGACTACAGACTCCACTGTTCCATTCATATGAATTCTAGAAAAGACAAAATGATACTGGCAAAAACTAGATCAGAGGTTGCCAAGGGATGGGGAGAGGGGAGTTGACTGCAAAGGGGTTTAAAGTGAAAATATCATATCCTATGTCTTGATTTTGGTGGTGGTTATACTAAATGTATGTATATATACATATATGTTTGTCAGAACTCATCAAATTGCACACTTAAAATTGAAAATTTTCTTAATTACATGCCAGATTTTCTTTTAATTATAGCTTTTAGTTCCAGAAACTCACTTTTTGTTTTAATTAAATGCAAATATCAAGGCATTTTCTTAGCCTGAACAGACTTTAAAACTAGACTGTGTATACTGCTGTGCAAGTTACTAAGTATGAATGTTTCCAATGAGGAAGCAAAAATGGGTGGTGGGATAGGAGGACCTTTCTTAAATGTGAACTGTGTGTACTTCCCAAATGCTATAAATAGGAGCATTTCTGGTGTCATCCCAGTGCTTGCTGTGCAAAGATGTTTACCTGAGACTCTGGCTCTTCTCTCCAGCTCCTGCTCCACATTTGCCATGACCTGACCTTGGCAGTGCTAAGCCAGGAAGCGGGCTCCTGGGACGCAGCTGTGGAAGGACTGCTTCGGGCTGTGATCCGGAGCTACGACTCAGGAAACTTCACCATCATGCAGGAAGTGCACTCAGCCTTTCTTCCGCAGGGTAAAGGACCCCCAGCCCTGCTGGGGCACACCCACTCACTGAAGGATGATATAACCACTGCCAGTGGTGTGGCAGCAGGAGTACATAGGTTATTGAAAGACATAGATGAGCCACGGTGTCATTTAGTAGAAAGTTTGAATTCTGTTACCCAAATTCCTAAGAGGTAGTTAGCATGACTGAGCTGTTTTCCTTTACCTGGTCCTACCTACCTTAGTGTTTCTTATATACTTTCCTACACACAGCTAGAGAGAGAAATAGCAGCGTACTCACAAGTTACAAAGAATGGAGAAAACATTCCTTGAGCTACACAATTAGTCACTGACCTAAAACGTTACGGTTTTTCAGAACACAGTGGCATCTTAGCCCCAGAGCCTACAATGGGACAGATGAAATACTTCTTTCTGTCATGCTTTACATGGCTTATAGCACTGAGGACACTGTCTTAGGCCAGAAGCTCTGATTGGCTTTTGGTGGAAAGCATGCGGTCCCATGGATCACTGCCGTTATTTTTCTTGGGATCTGATTGGCCTCTTGGGTGACAGGAAACATGTGGGCAGAAAGCCAGATTTCTGGCAGACAAAGAAATAACAACCCTAAATCCTTTTCTTCTCTTCTAGGCTGTGACCACCTACGAGACAAACTGGGTGATCATCAGTCCCCCACCACACCAGCTTTCAAAAGTCTGAAGGCCTTTTTTATTTATGGACGTCTATATGAATTCTGGTGGTCTCTCTCTGGGCCTTGCCCCAAGTCCAGTGTCTGGGTAAGAGCTGCTCACAGAAGTAAAATCTCTGCTGAACAGAGCCAAGAGGTTGAAAGTGTCAGTCCTGAAGAAACTGACCCCAAAGCTTCCCAGCCAGAGCCAAGCAGGACTCCAGAAGTAGACGTGAGACTTACAGAAGAAGGTGAGCAAATGCAGAACGCTTGTAAGGAGCTCTTATCAGAAAAGCATGCTAGTCTCCAAAATGCACAGAGAACTGTTGCTGAAGTCCAAGAGACCTTGGCAGACATGATCCGCCAACACCAGAAAAGTCAACTCTGTAAATCCACAGCAAATGGCCCCAATAAGAATGAACCTGAACATGAAGAAGAGTCCCTCTGTCATCCTCAGAACCAGTGGTAAGTACTGATTCAGTACGATGTGGAACTAAAATCCCCTGCTGGAATCTCACATGGTACTTGGTGAGGCCGATCGGGTCACTTGTGCAGCCCCACAGTGCAGTCATTAAGGCACAGGCTTTGGGGTCAGATATGGGGTTCTAGTCCTGGTCCTGCTCAGTGACCTCAGGAGTCTTAATGTCTCTTGAGCTTTACTTCCCTTATCCATAAATGGAGTACCAACCCGATCCTTGCTTGTTTTGATAAACAAAATCACAAATATTGTTAATAAAATAGTACAATGAAACCCTTTTGTGCAAGATTCCCAAAAAAATCGGTCATGTAAAATAGGGAGTTGAAATATTACATCATTAATGAAAACCACTGTTCTTTTGGCCACCCTCCATGGCTTGTGGAATTTTAGTTCCCTGACCAGGGATTCAGTCTACACCCTCAGCAGTGAAAGCACAGAGTCCTAAACACTGGACTGCCAAGGAATTCCCAAAACCATTGTTTTTAAATTTTTCAGTACTATCCCAAAAAACACAAAAAGGGTAGTGTATAAAATTACACACCAAACTGTAAAAACTCCCAAATGATCAGATTGCTGCAGTGTCCTGATCACCTCCATTGAAAATAAGGGCCAGGTAGATGATCACTGATCACTTTAGAGCCCCTTTGTATTGTCACAGAGCACTCGGCTGTGCCATCTGCAGTGATTAGCAGTTACTGATTAGTTGTTATGCTGAGTACCTTTTACCTTATGTCCCCACCAGCACAGGGCCTAAAATATCTTAACTAGTACAGTCAATAAATTTATAGCTATTATTACTAACTTTTAAAAATTAAAATTACATTTGTTGCTCTAAAAATACAATTGAAATCTTGAGTCAAAGTTCTGAGTACTCCTCTAGTGAGCTACACTCTAAGCAGCACTATACGTTTGGTTTTAGTAATAAGAAAAACATTAAACAGTTCTCTAACCAGCAGCTCTCAACCTTTGGATCAGAGGAGCCCTTTGAGAAGCTTAATAAGACCCTCT
The DNA here is from genome assembly GCA_024291935.2 of Okapia johnstoni. Taxonomy (NCBI): domain Eukaryota; kingdom Metazoa; phylum Chordata; class Mammalia; order Artiodactyla; family Giraffidae; genus Okapia; species Okapia johnstoni. The sequence goes on along the minus strand of CM044316.1, from coordinate 57,495,637 downwards.
TCCCAGAAAAATGTGCATCCATACACCCCGAGGGTAGGGATCCCTGCTCTGTCGACCCATTACCCAGAGAAATCCAGGCCCTTCACACTTGGCTGCAGGTTGAATCCCCTGAAGATCCTTAATTCTTCTGGAGCTGTGTGTCTAAGAAATGGGAATTTGGAAAGTGGTGAGGAACGATACTGCATTTTGAAAACTTTATATCACATCACATTAAATTCCCTTCTCTTAGCCTTAGTATTTAAAGATGAGAGTTAAAGACCCAGGTGATGAAAGTAGTTTACAACATAATGGATTTAAAAGTTATGTGCAACAAGACATATGACTTGTAACTTTTTTATTATCACTAGTAAAGAAGAAAAAAATGAACCAGTTTCTTTGCCTGAATTAACCAAAAGACTTATGGAGGCAAATGAGAGAATAGCTAAGTTTCCTGAAAGTATTAAGGTAAGATATATTAGCAGTTCATTTGGTAAAATATTACTTTGTATTATCAATTGACTACACCAAATTCTTTAATGTCATCTGAATTCTGTACACATTTGTATATATTTAAAAATTGAGGATCTAATTGCCTTTGGTGAGCTATAATGTTTTGTGAGAATAGAAGGATTGATACCACGATTTTATACCTCAGCCTTCAGAGAAATCTATGGTAAAGTAAAACTATACCATGTATTCGATCGTCTACAAATGGATAGGTGCATTTGAATGTGGCCCCTAGTAGTAACAGAAGCATCATGTTTTAAATTCATTTGAGTAGGGCTCTTCTTAGAAAAAGATTGTATCGTTTGAGAAGGATATCCCAGTTTTTAGCATCATCTCTCCTTACAGTAACTGATGAAGAGTCTTAAGAGAGAAATGGCTCAACCATGCCAGAGATATGTCAGTAGAAGAGACTGAGTCACTGGTGACTAATGTGCAGGTGTACATAGCTTTTTTTTTTACAAATGCTTCCTTGTTTATCCCCGTGTCATCTTTCAGACCTGGCCTTTCCCAGACGTGCTGGAGTGCTGCCTCATCCTGCTTCACATCGGGTCCCAATGTCCTAGCTTTGTGACCCAGGAAATACAGCAACAGGCTCAAGAGCTCCTTCAGAAGTATGGCAACACAAAAGTTTACAAACGACATTATCAGACCCTCTACACATGAACTTCCAAGGATCTGTAAGAAAGTGCCAAATTCGAAACATCCAACACCTTTCACCTCTGCATTTACACTTCACCAGACATTCACTTTGATCCCGAGATACTTCTGCAGTGATCCAAGTAATACAAATGAGGGTCAAGTTTGAATCAGCTCTACACCTGGACCCAGTGAAATCTGACTTTGGACTCAATTGTGGTTTCCTACTGGAGGAAAAAGCATGAAAAGCCAGCAGTAGTTACTCAAGAATTAACACCTGCTAAGTGATTGCCTTATGCAGGTTTCACCCAAAGAGGAGAAACTCTTTCAGTCACCCAAAGTGTTATCTTCTTAAACACAAGCTACCTTGATAAATGCTTCATCTGATCATAAACATGTCATTCTGGTTTAAGACACAATTGCTGCATATTATGACTACTGGTATCATTTTTTTAACTGTTTTTGTTCATTTGAGTTCACTTCTACTCTTTAAAAGACTGAAGCTTGAATGTGAAAGAGGCCTTACCCATCACGCTGACTCTTTACCCTTTGTCTGAACTTCAGGCCAGAACTTTGGTTTCAGTGTGTAATGGAATTGCTTATTTGAACAAATCACTAATGCTTTAGAAGAACAAATAACTAATTCAGATGTGACTTACCCCTTCAGTTTTATAAGAAATGAATGGTGATCAAATTAGCTCAGGATGAAATGACTGTTTCATTGGTTCTTAATCTTTTTTTTTTTTTTGGAACATAAGGACTTTTTGAGAATTAAAGCCACAGATGATCTTTGAAGAAAAATGCATACTCTTCATTTTGCATATGTAACTTTGGAATCACTGGACTCCAACTTTAGCATAATAAGACCCTACATACTATTTAATTACAAATCTCTGTGAGGGTTTGGGGGGGGGTTTGTTCTTGTTTGGTTTTGGTTTTCTGTTGTTGTTTTCCCCTCACTAATGAGCATTTTCTTAAGATCTGTTCTTCCCATTGGTTATTTACATAGCTGAAAAATGTCAGGAACAGATGTTTCTGTAATATCACAGTTGCTAGGACATAAATATCAGGCAGTCTGGGGTGTGTTGTTAGGGAGCACTCTTTCCCAGTACTATTTTCTTTTGGGGGATTCATTGTGAAAGCTTTCCTGATCTAGTGTCCTATTTATTTTTCAATTATTTCCAAGGGTTGGGGTTGTTGTGGGCAAGAATGAAACTGATTACAGCAATTCTCTAGGAAGGAAAAATAAACTTTTCCTTAGAGGCAGTTTTCAAAGATCTGACTTACTGAGGTTGTTTTGTTTTTTCTTTTTTGTTAGACCTAGCTTTAGGATTTTAAAACCCTAAATCCAAAAAAGGAAATATTGTAGAATTTAGATCCTCATAGTTCTTTACATAGGTAAGTGAATTTTAGGAAGATGTATGAAGAATCTTTGTAGCAAAGTGGATAACTAGGTACCAGTTCTACAGTCTTTGTTAAAATGAACAAATGCTTCACTTACAGAGAGTAAAGAACAGTATTATTAAACTAGAAATTTCTAAACTCCTTCATGATTTACCAAAACCAACACCTCTGGATAGGGGCATCCTGCATCCTCCTGATCACTGCTTTGGTAAGAACAAATATTGCTTTACAACTAAGCAAGGAGACTTCCAAAAGCAAAGATGAAAAAAATGACACAACTCCATTTCCTCTCAAACTCCTGTTTCCAATTCGAGATGATATATTATGTAACTATTCCGGGAGTTGGTGATGGACAGGAAGGCCTGGCATGCTGCAGTCCACGGGGTCACAAAGAATCAGACACAACCGAGCGACTGAACGGAACTGAATTCTAATTTGAATACATGGTTTTCATTTCCATCTTCCTAATTATCAGAACCACAGGGAGGTGACTCAAGCTTTCTGAGTGGATAACATATAACTAAGCAACTAAAGATTTAGTTTTGGTACTTTTACCCCACGCAAAGTAACATTTTCTTTAATATAAACCACCATCCTATTACCCAGTGGCTGCACTCACCTCCCAGTATCTGAACCTGCTTTTTCTTTTTTTGTTGCGTGGCTTGTGGGATCTTAGTTCCCCAACCAGGGATCAAACCCGGGCCCTCGGCAGTGAGAGCACCATGTCCTAACAACTGGGCCTCTAGGGAATTCAGTCGTGTCCGACTCTGAGACCCCATGAATCACAGCACACCAGGCCTCCCTGTCCATCACCAACTCCCGGAGTCTACCCAAACTCATGTCCATCGAGTCAGTGATGCCATCCAGCCATCTCATCCTCTGTCGTCCCCTTCTCCTCCCACCCCCAATTCTTCCCAGCATTAGGGTCTTTTCCAATGAGTCAACTCTTCACATCAGGTGGCCAAAGTATTGGAGTTTCAGCGTCAACATCAGTCCTTCCAATGAACACCCAGGACTGATCTCCTTTAGGATGAACTGGTTGGATCTTCTTGCAGTCCAAGGGACTCTCTAACACCACAGTTCAGTTCTTCAGCACTCAGCTTTCGTCACAGTCCAACTCTCACATCCACACATGACCACTGGAAAAACCATAGCCTTGACTAGACGGACCTTTGTTGGCAAAGTAATGTCTCTGCTTTTAAATATGCTATCTAGGTTGGTCATAACCTTCCTTCCAAGCAGTAAGCGTCTTTTAATGTCATGGCTAAAATCACCATCTGCAGTGATTTTGGAGCCCAAAAAAATAAAGTCTGACACTGTTTCCACTGTCTCCCCATCTATTTCCCATGAAGTGATGGGACCAGATGCCATGATCTTAGTTTTCTGAATGTTGAGCTTTAAGCCAACTTTTTTACTCTCCTCTTTCACTTTCATCAAGAGGCTCTTTAGTTCTTCGTCATCTGCATATCTGAGGTTATTGATATTTCTCCCGGCAATCTTGATTCCAGCTTGTGTTTCTTCCAGCCCAGTGTTTCTCATGATGTACTCTGCATATAAGTTAAATAAGCAGGGTGACAATATACAGCCTTGACGTATTCCTTTTCCTATTTGGAACCAGTCTGTTGTTCCATGTCCAGTTCTAACTGTTGCTTCGTGACCTGCATATAGGTTTCTCAAGAGACAGGTCAGATGGTCTGGTATTACCATCTCTTTAAGAATTTTCCAGTTTCTTGTGATCCACACAGTCAAAGGCTTTGGCATAGTCAATCAAGCAGAAATAGATGTTTTTCTGGAACTCTTGCTTTTTCGATGATCCAGCGAATGTTGGCAATTTGATCTCTGGTTCCTCTGCCTTTTCTAAAACCGGCTTGAACATCTTTTGAAGTATTTTCCCACTGGTATTGGAAAGTTAATTTTGAATTCGGCTTATAAAGCCCTGCCTAATCCTAGCCCTTACCTCTCAGCTTTCTGCCTAGACATTCTCATCCTTGCTTCGAGACTCCAGTCACACTGGTTTCTGAGCTGCTACCAAGTTCTCTTGTCATCTCAGGGATTTCTGCCTACGTCGTTTCTCTGCCTAGTCCAGTTGTGCTCCTCTCTTAGATCTCAGCTTAAAAGTCCTCTCTCTTGGGAACTTTCCTGGTGGTTCAGTGGTTAAGACTCTGCGCTTCCAATGCAGGGGGCATGGGTTCCGTCCCTGGTCAAGGAACCAAGATCCCACATGCTGCACAGCACAGCTGAAAAAATGTCCTTTCTCAAAGACTGTCCTTCAACTTCAACCTCAGGGACATCAATATCCTATACTTTACAGTTCACAGATTATATTTTTGTGATTTACTATCTGGCAGCACAGGGAGATTGTAAATGGTAGAGATTGTTTTCCATTTACTACTTTATCCCTAGCATGCACTTAGAATGTCTAGTATCTAGTAGGTGCTTAATTCAAACTTATCAACTGAATAAGTTGGGAAACTGAAAAAATGCTAATTAATACCTTGGACTTAAAGGACTCTAAACAGCTCTTTCATACTAGTACTGGCTGACAACTAAGGCTTGTGAGTGGTAGTCAACCTTACTGCCTTAGCAGACCACAGAAATTCAATAGCTGGGATTACAATAGCCCCTCCACCCCCAGCCACAATATCACTTTGCACAGTTTCAGTTACCCCCAGTCAACAGAGTCCAAAAATATTAAATGGGAAATTCCAGGAATAAACAATTCATAAGTTAAACTGGCCATTCTGAGTAGCATAATGAAATCTCATAGCCCTACCAGTCCATCTCACCAAAACGTGAATCATTCTTTTGTCCAGCATATCCACATTGTATACACTACCTACCCATGAGTATATGAAGATTACAGATCATACATTATAGGGCTCAGTACCATCCATGGTTTCAAGCACCCACTGTGGGTCTTAAAACATTTCCCCCACAGATAAGGGGGACTACTGTATGTGGAGGGGCTGAATCACACCCAAGTTACTATTCTCTTGGATATTCTGCAGGACCATCTCTTTCTGAGGATAACCACTGACAGCCCTACACACCCTCCTACATACAAAGTGAAGTTCTTTCCAGTTCTACTAGACCTGTGCCCCTTCTTTAGCGCATAACTTATATAAGATAACTTTTAAATAAGTGGTCTCTATGCAATGAGTACACCCCCACTCAACACTGAGATCCTCAACCCTTCATCTCAGCATTTCTCCTGACATGTCAGTAAGCCTGTTCTAAACTGTGGCAAAGATAAATGCCTGTTTTACACATGATCTTAGTCAAAAGGCCGAGAAGTGATTAAATGCCTATTTTAATCCAAATTTTTTAGGACATCTGTGTAGGGTTCATAGTCACCGGCATGCCAAAGCACCTTGATTCAGAACTGCTGACCTAAACTGCTTTACCACACATCTACAATGATAAATATATATTGCAGTCAAAATTCTAGCTCTGCTCCTGTACCTGAGTTACTGTGTCCAACTGTTTGCAACCCCATGGACTGTAGCCCACCAGGCTCCTCTGTCCATGGAATTTCCCAGGCAAGAATACTGGAATGGGTTTCCATTTCCTACTCCAGAGGATCATCCCCACCCAGGGATTGAACTAGCGTCTCTTATGTCTCCCACGCTGGCAGGCGGATTCTTTACCACTAGAGCCACTTGGGAGACTTATTACAACCCCATATTGTTGGGCCAAAAGAAAGGACTGGGAACAAAGTCCTGAACCAAATCTAGAAGTTCAATTTGTCTAAAAGTCCAGTAATTAATAAGCGAATCCACCACATATAGTGGAGTAGCACCAGGAATTACAATTAAAACGAATTCCCAAGTAAGGCCCAATAATCAGCAGAGCATATGAAGTAAAGAGACAATTACGCTTACACAGTCGCTCGTTAAGAGCTTTCTACAGAGACATTTTGTATGCAAGCCAACTTTTGGAAAATGGAGGCAAGTTGCATCCATGTCAACAACCATCTTCTAAAGCCAGCAATTTAGAGCTTTGAAAGACCAAACCTTCATGCCAGTGGTTAAAAAGAAATCTTTATTTTACAAAATTAAAAACATAAATAATATTTACAAGCATCTTAAATACCAGCTTATAATACTTGACATTTTTTAATCACTTCAAATTGAGTTTTCCATAAGCTTTTAAAATGCAAGACTATTCATCCACTTCAGTGAGTTACCAGTTTTCATTTCCACTATTCCAAAGGAGTTTTTGGTTTTTGAAATTGTCCGTACTGTAGTCATTCAAAAAAAAAAAAAAAAAAAATACAGCTTAGTTTTTAAATGACTAGTTAAAAAAAAAAAAAAATCACAATCCTGAGCTTCCTTACCCCAGCTGTGCATGGGATATTACTCCAAGAGAACCCTATAAACTAAATTCCTTACTGCCCTGTTTACATGTAACCACTGTGACTTTTTAAAGACTCACGTTCCTGGTACTCACATTAATCCATGTCCCTAACTTCTCAGTTTGCTGAAAAGGAAAAGCACAGAAAACAGAGAAGAGAGGTAGGAGAACAGAGACAACCATCTGAAATCACATTACTGAAAATATAACAGACTTAAGACCCAAAACCTGCTCTCAGTAATTTCCAAGATATTTTATGAAATGAAAACTTAAAATGATTTCAAATGATGCATATGTCACAGCAAATCTCAGTGGCACAATGGAACAGACTTGAAGACATTTAAGTGGTTAACTTAATACCCATTCTGGAGTTCCTTGTACACAACATGTAGACAGATGCAGTAGAAATTTGTTTTCAAGGAACGTTTTCATTATCTGGTCTTCATATTTCAGCACTAATTCATTTCCACATAATAATACATAAGACCAACGAAGTGTGAGGAAAGCAAATGTCCTCGAGAAAAGTCAAAATAAACGAAAGAAAGAAAGGAAAAGGCTCAACATCTATAACCCACTTCACAAGCCCATCACTTGGTTCCACTTTTGCTCGAAGCCCTCAGCTCAGCTGAGGTTCACAGCAAGAAGTCTTCATCCTCAGAGATTAGCAACAAATTTAAAAGAAAAAGAATGACAACAGGTAAGAGTTATATACATTTTACTAGTTTGTTTCCGACTTGTCCTGGATTTTAAAAGGTGTCAAAGGAGCCATGGATGCTGGTGGCAGGAGGTAACTGGAAAAGAGAGGCTTAGGGATGAGGAATAGGGAAGACGTTACAAATTCAGAGCAAACTTCTTCTGGATCTAAAAGTCATCTTTTGTCTTCAGTAAAACAAAAGTCTGTCTCTCAACGCAGATGGTAGGTACGGTTTGCTCAAAAAAGGCGTCTTCTCTTGGGGAGGAAGGTAAGTATACACGGTCAGCACAGGAAGCACCACTCTGGGACCGGGCCCACTCTGCAGAGCCTCGTGCCATCACTGCTGCATGTTGTTGATGATCGCCAGGATGCTCATCTTCTCCTGGGCAGAGTCCACATCCTCATTCTGCTTCTGGGCCACTCCCGTGCCTAGGCCATAGAGCCGCCCACAATACTTGGCATCATCAATACTGTCCTCAAAAAACAACTGCAGAATAGGACAGAGAACCCCTGGTGAGAACCGACCGTGCCAAGAGTCATGCCAAGAATCAGGCCAAGCCGCAACACTATCTTATCAGCACCTCCCAGCTTTCTTAAGGCCTTGAAAATCTAGCCAACTAGAAGCTAACTTCATAAAGAAAGGCTTCACACCTCTCCTATGCATAGTCTTTTTATGTTCCTTTCTCTCTATATAGGTTCCCCTTTCAAAACAGGCTTCTACTGATACTTTCCATGAGTTTTCACTGCCAGGATCCCTCTGCTGTTTTGTTGCTGCTTTTAGTACAACGGCCTCTATCTCCTCCCTTCTCTTTAACAGGTAGCACAACGGTTAAGAGCTTGAGCTCTAGCCTCAGACTGACTCACTGTGTGAAAGTCACTTCAGCGCTCCTTAAGGCACAGATTCCCGTCCATAAAATGGGTAATAGAGTAATAGGTTGTTACGAAAATGGACATGAAGCACACACAGCAAGGTGTCTCACCCTTCTGGGCACTACTGGACAGGAGAACGCTCTGCTGGGGGTTGAGGAGGTGGTCCAGTGTACGGTAGCACTGTGGGATATTCAGCAGCATAACCCCACTCCCCAGGTTATGATAGCCGAAAATGTCTCCAGGCACTGCCAAGGGTACCCCAGAGGGCAAAACTGGGAGCATGATGTTGCCAGCTTTGTTCTTCTTTCTCAAGATGGCTTTAGCTATTTGGGGTCTTTTGTGGTTCCATACAAATTTTAGGATTATTTGTGCTATTTCTGTGAAAAAATGCCCCACTGGAATTTTGATCAGGATTACAATCACTCTGTAGACTGCTTTGGGCAGTATGAATTAACAATATTCATTCTTCCAATCCATGAGCCCAGAATATCTTTCCATTGACTTATGTCTTCTTCAGTTTCTTTCATCAATGTCTCACAGTTTTCAGTGTACAGGTCTTTCACCTCCTTGGTAACATTTATTCCAAGGTCATTTTATTCTTTTTGATGTAAGGGCTGTTTTCATAATTTCTCTTTCTGATAGTTCACTATCAGTATATAGACACAAAAGATTTTTTATATTAATTTTTTTATCCTGCAATTTTACTGGATTCATCTATTAGTTCTAAAAGTTTGATAGAGTCTTTGTGGTTTCCTATATATAGTATGTCATCTGCAAATACTGACAGTTTTCCTCCTTTCTGATTTGAATGCCTTGAATTTCTTTTTCTTGCCTAACTGCTCCAGCTAGGACTTCCAAAACCATGTTGAATAAAAGTGGCGCGAGTGGGTATCTTTGTCTTGTTCCTCATTTTAGAGGAAAAGCTTTCAGCTTTTCACCACTGAGTATGATGTCAGATTGGGACATTTGATAATTAATAGAACTTAGCATAAAATGAGTGGGTGGTTTAACAAATGTGTTCATTTTACAGAAATCAGAAGAAAAGCAAATAATTGCAAGGATGAGCGCTGCAAGGAACACCAAGTATACTTCTAGACTTAAGCATGCTGAGTAACCTCCATTTCAGAATGTTTCTTTGCCTCTCAAATCATAGCGTGTTTAACATATGCGTAACAAACACACACACACAAAAAACGTGCTTTCAAGGTGGCCATCAACTTCCAAGAGAAACTATAAATTTCCAAAAAGCCTTTTGCCTTACCTCTTTCATCCTGAAGAATGCCATTCCCGTCAGCAGTGAGTCTGAGCCAGCCTGGTGCTGCCTTCCAATTCTCTGCAAATCCAACTGATCAGCAACTTCCTGAAGACCTCCCTGGAGACGGAAGGAAAACACACATAATACTAGACCCAACTTCTCTTCTGGAGTCAACTATGTCTGTCCTAAGTTTACTTCTTTTGGTGACAGAAAGTAGGAACAGGTCATTTACTTAACAGGCCTCACCCCAGACTATCCCCTTTTCAACTCTCCAAATGATACACTGTCTTATATTCCACCACTTTTCACTCCTTTCTTTTCTATATTAATCTTGTGAGACCTCTGCCATTCAAAGTCCTCACTGATGGAAAACAAGGTTGGGGAAACAGTAAATGCCAGTGCAATTCTAGATGGAAGCCTCTTAGATTAGCAGTTTTTAGGGGAGAGAGTTCTTAAATTGTTTAGAGCTAAGAACTCCTCTGAGAGTCTTCTACACTACAAACCCCATCCCTAACAAATAGTACACACACCTCATGTCTCCAACTGTTTCACTAGATTCGTGGGCCCTAAGTGAGAAATGCCTGCCTTATGGTGAGAGAAGCAGAAGGCTTCATGCCCAGGTCAAAAGACAATTACCACACAAATTCCTGTGCCAATCAACTCTATATACACCCTGTCTAGCACCAGACTGGCACCCAGCAGGATCTCAAGAACACGTGGCCAACAAACTGCAATAAAGCAACATGACAAGTCTACATTTTTATCTTTTTCTTGTTGTTGTTACTATATATTAAGAAAAATACTGTGTACCTTAAGATTTTTACAACTCTTCATCAGGTATTTCACATCATAAATGGATGGGAAGAAAAGATTCAGAATATGAAAGAATTCATGTTCTTCTTCTGGCAAACGAGAATCTGTAAGCAACTTTACCATGTAGCCGAAATCATAGCCACTATAAGGAGAGAATGAGGCAGTAAAGTAAAGAGTTATCAGCAGTTATCAGACCCCAGCATTCAACTGCCTATTTCTCAGAGCTTATGGTACCACCTCATGTTAAAGAAAGTGAAGTCGCTCAGTCGTGTCCAACTCTTCGCGACCTCATGGACTGTAGCCTACCAGTCTCCTCAATCCATGGGATTTTCCAGGCAAGAATACTGGAGTGGGTTGCCATTTCCTTCTCCAGGAGATCTTCCCCACTCAGGGATCGAACCCCAGTCTCCCACAGAGTAGACAGATGCTTTAATGTTTTCCAAAGGACTACAGTTTATCCTATACTCTGTACTTTCCATTAAATGACAACATAACAGATTAATATGGTATATATATAAGTGAACCCAAGGGTTTATCAATGTGGGTTTTACACATCAAAAATTTAAAAGCAGTGAAAGGTAGAGGGTTCCTTAGTGGTCTAGCGGTTAGCAGCTTTCACTGTGGCCTGGGTTCAATCCTTGTTTGGGGACTGAGATCCCACAAGCAATGCAGCATGGCAAAAAAAAACCTCTCAAGGGGAATGTGGTTTTTGAGTACCCAGGAAACTCCAGGTCAGCCATTTAAAAGACAAGAAAAGGTGACCAAGTCTTCTATCCTTCCCACCCTCCATCTTTCCACTTCGCATATACCCACTGACAGCTACAGGACAAAGCCTAATACTGTGTGAAATAAACCAGTATGAGCTCCAAAGTGTTTTTTGAAAAACTGAAATGTGAGCAACAGTTAGCAATCATTTCAACTTTATAACTGCTAGTGAACAACAAGAGTGCCAAGAGGACTGCAAAAGTAATGTAAGAATTCAACTGCTTGCTCCGAAAGCAAAAGTGAAACGCTGAGACTGACCTGTGAAATGAAAGCCATTTGACGTTGTCACAGAGAACCACCCCGGACGTCATAAGCAGCTCTGCAAAGTGCAGTGTGTCGATCCCTTCCTCTTCATGCTTCTGAAACTGCAGTCCTGAGTTAGCGAGGAGATCTATGGAATCCTGGGAGTACATGTCCTCTCTAAAAAAGAAGGCATTCATTTCTTAGCTCCTAATATAGTAAAAGAATGAGTGGGCAACAATATTACCATCACCTTATAAATCACAGAACAAGTATTCTTGAATTGCTTTCATACTTTAAGAATAAATCAATTCATTCCTTCCAGTATTCTAGCAAACAAAGTAATCTTATCTGTAACAGAAAGAAAAATGGGATTTTTCCCCTGCAAAATAAGTGTATTCATTATGAAAGATCCATATTTTCTCATTTAAAGAAAAGCAGAGTCAATCAACCAAAAAATTCAAAAATAGAAGAAAATAGAAAAAATAATTTTATTATAATGCTACCACATTATATATATATATATATATATATATACCACATAAAAATAACTTTTATTTCTTTCATCTCTGGTTGGTTGGTTGGTTGGTTTAGTCGCTAAGTCGTGTCCGACTCTTGCGACCCTACAGACTGTAGCCTGCCAGGCTCCTCTGTCCGTAGGATTCTCCAGGCAAAAATACAGGAGTGGGTTGCCATTTCCTTCTCCAGGGGATCTTCCCAACCCAGGAATCGAACCCAGGTCTCCTGCATTGCAGGCAGATTCTTTACCAACTGAGCTATGAGGGAAGCCCTCACCTCAGTTTACATACTCTGTTTTCTTTAGCCACAGACACACCTCCATCCCTATATCTACATATCAAAGACTATCTTTCCAGATCAACACTCACAGATATAACACAATCTTTGTCGCTCTGAAACAGTATTCCACTGTAAAGATCCATTAATCTAAACACAGGAATATTTATAATACCACAGAACACAAATGTAGGTTTGTTTTCCTCCTTTTCCACTAGATTTCACTGCTTGCCTTTTGTTTTTCATATAAACTTAGGACAGAACACTAGAAAGCAAAACAACACAATCTCAATTTTTTCCACTAAACTGAAACCAGTGTTGAATCACAATCTTGTTCTTACTAAAATAAACACTATTTTAAATACAAACACCAACCATGCAATAAATATAACCCTTATTTTTCCTGTGTGCTAAACTGTCGTCACGGTACAAATAATAAGCTTTGGCTATGGACTCAAAAACTGCAGTTAAAGGAAAGATCCAGATCATCTCCTAAAATTATTCTCTGAACCTCAAAGAAAGCTCCAAAATAAATGAACAATAATCAAAAAATTATTCCTGACCTATCAGATGCTGCTGGTCCCAATTAAACAAAGCCATCTTCAAGAACTACAGCCCAATAGGAAATACACTAACACTACCTCATTTAATGAGCAAAACAATGATCTCCCCAAATTTCCCCTTAAAAATTACATCCTCCTCAAAAACTTCAAAGAAGAACTATGACGTGATCCAGCAATGCCACTTCTACGTATATATACAAAGGACAGAAAATCAGTATCTCGAGGTGATATCTGCACATCCATGTTCACAGCAGCGCTATTCACAACAGCCAAGAGGTGGAAACAACCAAAATGTCCATCAGTGGATGAACAGATGAACAATATACAGCACATACATACAGCGGACTATTGCTCAGCTAAGGGAGGCAATTCTGCCACATATGACAACACGGATGGCCCTTAAGGACATCTGTTGTTGTTGTTGTTCAGTCGCTAAGTTGTGTCCAACTCTGCAACCCCATGGACTGGAGCACACAAGGCTTCGCTGTCCTTCACTATCTCCCAGAGTTTGCTCAGATTCACATCCATTGAGTCAGTGATGCTATCTAACCATCTCATCCTCTGCCGCCCTCTTCTCCTTTTGCCTTCAATCTTTCCCAGCATCAGGGTCTTTTCCAATGAGTCGTGTCTTCACATCAGGTGGCCAAAGTATTGTAGCTTCAGCTTCAGCATCAGTCCTTCCAATGAATATTCACAGTTGACTTCCTTTAGGATTGACTGGTTTGATCTTCTTGCTGTCCAAGGGACTCTCAAGAGTCTTCTCCAGCACCATTATGCTAAGTAAAATAAGCCAGTCACAAAAAGACAAATAGTGTATGATTCCACTTATATGAGATATCTAAAGTAGTCAAATTCATAGAAACAAAGGAGAATGATGGTTACCAAGAGCTGGGGGAAAGGAAAAAGGTGAGCTGCTGTTCAATAGGTATAGTTTCAGATTTGCGAGATGAAAAAGTTCTGGAGGTGTGCTTCACCACAACGCAAATACATTTAACATTACTCAACTGTATACTTAAATACGGTTAAGATGGTAAATTTCATGTTGTGTGGTTTTTACCACAGCTTTTTTTTAAAGTGCATAAAAATTTGCCCACTATCAGACAGGCTTCAGTTTCAATTACCCTTGATTAGCATACACTCTATACTTCATTTCTATTATGAAAGATAGTAATAACACTATTTACAGATAAGGAAACTGAATTACAGAAGGTAAAATAACTGACCCAAATTTATGCAGCTAAGAAATGGCAGAACTGCAATTAGAACCCTGATCTCCTAATTGGGGAATTGATTTCCCTTTTCCATTTTAAACAGCCCTACTAAGATATAATTCACATACTAAACAATGCCCTCATGTGAAGTATGCAATTCAATAGTATATTCAAAGAGTTGTATAACCACTATCAATCATGTGCCACCTCACCACCTCTAAAGGAAACCCCATACCCATTAAGCACTCACTCCCCATTACCTCCCCGCTGTCCACCCTGGACAATTACTACTCTATTTTCTAGAGGGCCTATTTTGGACATTTCAAATAAACAGAATCATAGGATATGTGATCTTTTGTGTCTGGCTTCTTTCCCTTAGCACGATGTTTTCAAAGCTCATGCATGTATAGCATATGTCAGTATTTTATCTCTCTGGACAGTCCAGTAACATTCCATGGCATGGAGATATCGCATACAGCCATTCCTCAGATCACAGACATTTGGACTGACTGTTTCTACATTGTGGCCTTTATGAATAATGCTGCTGTGAATACTCACAAGTTTTTACACTGATGTATGATTTCATTTCTTCTAGGTGCAATTGCTGGGTCATACGGTAACACCATGTTTCACCTTTTGAGAAACTGCCTGTTTTCCAAAGAGGCTGCACCATTTTATGTCTCCAATAGCAATATATGAGAGTTCTAATTTCTCCACACCCTCATCAACATTTGCTATTATGTCTTGATTATAGCCACCTAGTGGGTATAAAGTAGTTTACTATCTCATGGTTTTGATTTGCATTTCTCTAATGACTAAGGATGGTGGCCATCTTTTCACAAGCTTATTGGCCATCTTTAAATCTTCTTTGGAGAAATATATATTCAAATCTTGTGCCCATTTTTAAATGAGCTGTCTTTTTTTTGTCAACTGGTAAGAGTTCTTTTTTCTTTCTGATATTTGTTACTCCATCTTCTGTTTGACTACTCTGTCCACCCCCTATTTGGGTTTGAGGGAAACAAAACTTAAAATTAATAAAATCAGTTAAAGTCACAGTCTGCACAAATGCAGAAAGTCTAAGAATAATAACACTGAGAAATGTCTCAGATACTTACGTAAGGTTGAATTTGAAGTTGAACTGCCAGGTGTTGATTCCAGAAGGATATTCTCCCTTCTCATTAGTGAATGTAAGGCCCAGCTGGATAATTTTTAAAAGGTCAACATTGCACCGTAAAAGCTGATACTGGTAATCTATGGAACTACGAAATTCACCAATGGGTCGTACCACAACACCTGGAAATTCTGTGTCCTAGAAAAGGAAAAAGTCTCTCGTCATAAGATTTCACAAAACAATGGATGCTGACTTGATCATTCATAGAAAAATTTTTATCTCCATTAATAAAAGCTATATGACAAACCCCAAGCTCAGGCACAAAAATTAACCTTAAAATACTGATTTCATTAATCTACA
This sequence comes from Okapia johnstoni, assembly GCA_024291935.2. Lineage (NCBI taxonomy): Eukaryota > Metazoa > Chordata > Mammalia > Artiodactyla > Giraffidae > Okapia > Okapia johnstoni. The sequence goes on along the minus strand of CM044316.1, from coordinate 57,480,081 downwards.
GAAGGAGCACTAGAATCATGAAGCTTTACACATCAACTTGGAGATCTAAGCAGAATGCGAACAGAAGTAGTTGACTAACTCTGGGTCCATTAAGAACATTCTCAGTTTGGGAATTCCCTGATGGTCCAATGGTTAGGACTCAGCACTTTCACCGGTTGGCAAACTAAGATCCTACAAGACATGCAGGGTGGCAAAAAAACAAAACGCACCACTCTAGGTTCATAAAGAATTAACAAGGAACAGTCGAGGTTAAGAACAGAACTCTATGAATAAACACAAATACAGGAACATGAGACAGCCATTAAAAAAGAATAATAAAGAGCCACGCTTGCTTTAACTAAAAAGCCTGGAAAAACATCAGAGAGAGAGTTCTGAATACCACCCTGAAGACATAACTCTATACTCTCCACAGCAGGAGTCACAAACTCCAGGCAGTTAAAGTAAAGGAGTAAAGCACACAGAATATGAAGGGTTATGAGTAACGGAGACTGGAGCAAACTCAAGAGGACGCGCCTCCCCTAAGAGGGCCTTGACTTCACTGGGATGCATGTCTCTCTCCAGCCACTCAACACTGGACAGGAAAGTGGACCCTATGGTGCCCATTTTTTCCAGAGATACCAGAAATCTGGAATTTGAGTAAGATCTCTTGATTTTTAAATGCTGCCAACTACTTTTTAAAAAGTGCTTTAACACTGTCAAAGTCACCATACGTGTGGAACACATGTGCCCTACGGGCTGAGGCAACTTCTATTTAAAGACAGAGTAACATCATCAATAATCTAAGATCCTGGAGGTTACATCCGTCTTAGACACACAGGCTACCTTGATGTTTCATAAAAGCAACATAACCTGCCATCATGTTTAATTTACCATGGCTTTAGTATAATCATTTCTTTCAAAATCTCATATTAAAGATTCCCTAAGTCCGTTTCAGAAGGTGAGTCAGAGTAGAGCTCCTTACCATGGCAATATAACTGTAACTGAGCACAATTTCTCGGATCTTCCTCATCTCTTCCTCCAGATTGCTGGCCCAGACCTCACAGATGACCTGGCTGTTCTCCACAAGTGCTGCAGGCATCCTGAAGAAACTTGTAGGGGCTTTCAGCAGACTACGTTGGAGGGCAAATCAATGGCTGATCTGATCTACATTCAAAAACATATTTTGAAATCACATTAATTTACACACTGGCATTAAGATGTTAACAAAACAAAGACATCAAAACAATACCATCATGTCATCAGCTTAAACTAAAACATTAAGACTATTGTATTTATTCTCCCATTTATATAATGGAGGAACTTGCCTTTGTCAAAAGAGACAGACACACACACAAACACATACTTTGGCTCTGTTCCTCAGTTCTTTAACTTGAAGAAAACAAATAAAATTACTTAAACATGAAAAAACTTTTGCCTAAGCTGCCCTTTAGTACAGAAATGAAGCTATTACCCTAATCCAGTTTTTGAGCCCTCTCCAGACTAACTGAAGACTAAAATAATCCCTTGTGAACACAAATATGTCCTTACCCAAGAGTTGCACATCACTCTGATCACTCTGCACACAGACCAAATCATGGGAACATTTCTAAAGGAATCACTTCAGGAAGTTTAAATGTACCAGGATGTCTGAAAGCCTGAAAGAATGTGGACCTGAACTCTTATGCTGAAGTCTTAACACTGTGTGATGAATATGGGCATGGGAATAGCCACTCCAATCTCCAAAAAAGGAAATTCTTTTTCCCCACCAGAAAAAGTCAAATACAACCAGAGGCAAACAGATCAGGAAGTGAGAGATTTAAGTTGTAAAAACCAATCCCAAGGGCTTATTTGAGCAACTACAATGGAAATTAGAATTTGAGTTATTAATCTCTACTTTTCACCATATAATATTATAAGAAACTAAGCAGCAATTCAACAATAAAAGCAGAGAAGATAGCAGGTATAAATAATTTAACCAGAAGCAACATGATTTACAATGTATATTCTGGCAGGAAACTGGGAAGGCAACAAGATAAACTCAAGGTGGTTCAGTCTTAAGAGTAATGCTACTATTATAGCAACGATGTGCTTGGTTATAAAATGACGAAAAGGAGCTTATCGTAAGGGTCTTTACTTGAAAAGCAAGCCCTCACACAGATCCTCAACACAATATAAGAGTGGGCTCCACTGAAGATATTCAACGGAAAATTCCTAGAAAGAGTAAAATGAATCTTTGCTTGCAAGATGCTGTTGTTGTTATTCAGTCGCCAAGTCATGCCCGACTCTGCAACCTCATGGACTGCCGCACACCAGGCTTCCCTGTCCTTCACTACCTTCCAGAGTCTGCTCAGATTCATGACCACTGAGTCAGTGATGTGATCTAACCATCTTATCTTCTGCCGCCCCCTTCTCCTTTTGCCTTCAATCTTTCCCAGCATCAGTCTTTCTTTTCCAATGAATCAGCTCTTCGCATCAGGCAGCCAAAGTATTGGAGCTTCAGCTTTACCATACTGGAGCTTCAGCTTCACCATCAGTCCTTCCAATGAATATTCAGGGTTGACTTCCTTTAGGACTGACTGGTTTGATCTCCTTGCAGTCCAGGGGACTCTCAAGAGTCTTCTCCAACACCACAGTTCAAAAGCATCAATTCTTCAGCACTCAGCTTCCTTTATAGTCCAACTCTCACATCCATACATGACTACTGGAAAAACCATAGCCTTGACTAGATGGACCTTTGTTCGCCAAGTAATGTCTCTGCTTTGTAATATACTGTCTAGGTTGGTCATAACTTTTCTTCCAAGGAGTAAGCGTCTTTTAATTTCATGGCTGCAGTCACCATCTACACTGATTTTGGAGCCCCCAAAAATAAAGTCTGACACTGTTTCCACTGTTTCCCCATCTATTTCCCATGAAGTGATGGAACCAGATGCCATGATCTTAGTTTTCTGAACATTGAGCTTTAAGCCAACTTTTTCACTCTCCTCTTTCAGTCTTCACTCTTCCCCCAGTGAAGGTAACAGCAACCTACTTGCCTGGAAAATCCCAAGAACAAAGGAGCCTGGAGGGCTAAGAGTCACAAAGAGTTGGAGACGACTTAGCAACTAAACAACAAAAGCAATTCAAACCAAAAATGTCTTTGTCCTCCAAGCAGCAAAGATCAGGCTTAAAAAGAGGACAATTAGATTATTTAAACCCTTAGAACAAGGTTCCCGAGCTAAGAAGCTCTAATGTCAAAGCGTTAGTTGCTTAGTCTCAGTTGTATCCAACTCTTTGTGATTCCATGGACTGTAGCCCGCCAGGCTCCTCTTGTCCATGGAATTCTCCAGGCAAGAACACTGAAGTGGGCAGCCATTGCCTTCTCCAAGTAATCTTCCCAACCCAACGATCAAACTCAGGTCTCCTGCATTGCAGGCCGATTCGCAATGTTTTATCAAAAGAACTCAGGGAACAATCTGAAGAGGTTCCCTCTGGTCAAATAAAATACGATCTGAATATCTTTATGGATAATTACTACAATGTATTATGACTTCTCAGAGATTTAAATCCAAGAGTTCATAATGGGGCTTCCCTGGTGGCTCAGTGGTAAAGAATCCACCAGCCAATGTAGGAGATACGGGTTCGATCCCCGGTCGGGGAAGATCCCACATGCCGCGGAGCAACTAAACCCATGCACCACAACTATTGAGCCTGTGCCCTAGAACCCATTTCCGCAACAAAAAAAGGCACCACAATGAGAAGCCCTCACACCACAACTAGAGAGTAGCCCCTGCTTGCTGGAACTAGAGAAAAGCGCAAGCAACAATGAAAAATCAGCACAGCCAAGACTAAATGAATAAATAAATAAATAATTTTTTAAAGAGTTCATAATGAGCTAAGAAAATAAATTTAATTGAGCACCATTAGAGAATGAGAATGGACTTATTTTAAAAAATATGTATCCTGTCTTTCCCATATAAACTATAACCCCAGATAACCAAATAGTTGAAGGAAAGTTTCTCTTTAGAGGTTGTATAGCTAAAAATAAATATGGAGTGAGTGATAGACTATCACTGTTTTGTAACTCCTAATAAATTTAAACATCTGGCATTTATATGGGATATCCAGAAAAGGCAAAGAATATCTATCAAGACAGAAAAGACTACATGGTAGAATGGGACTGAGTTATATAAATGGGAATGAGGTTTATCTCATTGAGGAGACAGAAATGTTCCCAAACTCCGTAACAGTGATTATTGCACAACTCAAAAAATTTACTAAAAAAAAAAAAAAAAAAACACTAAATTTTACATGAAAATAGGTGTCTTTATAGTATGTAAATTACATCTCAATAAAGATGTTAAAATAATCACTATGAGCTGTAATCATCACAAAAAGAGATCACCAGGTATTATGTGCCTGAAAAACAAAACACATCACCACAATGAAATTGTCTTGCAAAAAAAATTTAACTTGAATCTGACCAAGTCTCTATATTTATATACAGAAAATAAGGACACAGGAACACGTTAAATGACACCAGAGAAACTCAAGCAACAAAATCCAGACACTCCTATAGGAAACTAGAGAATACAGCTTCTTCAACAAATAAATTACAAGAAATAAAGGTAGAAGACTCTCAGGATACCTATCAATCAATCAAAACATACAGACCTTAGTTAAACTCTGCTCTAAACAACTCACAGGAAAAAAAATTCTAACATTTTTGAGACAAGTAGAAGTCTGAACAATGTCTGATTTTTTTGGTTTCAAGGTTTTCTTTACTCCCCCTTCCTTTTTTTTTTGGGGGGGGGGGGTGTTACCTAGCAGTTAATAGTTGTTTTTTTTTTAAGTTCTCACCTTTTAGAGATAATGCAAAATAGTTGTAAGTGACTAGACATAAAATGTGGGATTTGCTTCAAAATAACAATGAAGAAAACTCACAACAACTTTCACAGTACTATCATTCTCTACAGGCTTCCCCGGTGGCTCAGCGGTAAAGAATCCACCCACCAATTCAGGAGACTCAGGTTTAATCCTTGGGTCAGGAAGATCCCCCAGTGAAGGTAACAGCAACCTACTTGCCTGGAAAATCCCAAGAACAGAGGAACCTGGAGGGCTAAGAGTCACAAAGAGTTGGAGATGACTTAGCAACTAAACAACAGTAATCTTTCTCTATATTTTACAGATAAGAAAACTGAAACTCAAAGACATTAATTTTAAAAGGTAGTATCATCACTTCCATTTCCAAGAAAATTCTTTTTATAATATAGGGACTGGGGATTAAGAGGAGTACAAACTATTATGTACAAAATAAGCTGTAACAATATGCTGCACACAAGGAATATATATAGCCAATATTTTATAATAACTATAAATGGAGTACAACACTTAAAAATTGTGAATCACTGTTGTACACCTGTAACATATAATTTTGTACATCAACTACAATTAAATTTTTTTTACTTCTTTTTAAAAGCTAACCATTGTTATGTGTGTGTGGGTACGCTCAGTCATGTCTGACTCTTTTCGACTCCATGGACTGTAGCCCACGAGGCTCCTCTGTCCATGAGATTTTCCAGGCAAGAATAATGGAGTGGGTTACCATTCCCTTCTCCAGGGGATCTTCCCAATCTAGGGATTGAACCCAAGTCTCCTGCATCTCCTGCATTGGCAGGCAGATTTTTTACCACTGAGCCAGCTGGGAAGTATGTATAATCATTGTTATAGTACTGACAAACAAGAAGTCAAAACAAGACCACTGGCAAAATATTTAAGACATACTTCCACCAAACCCTTATCTAGGAAAACTATGCAGAAACAAACAAAAGCTTGGAAGCAGCAAAATGTAGTGCCACTCAAAAACTGAAATGGAACGTTACACACATTTAATTTAGTGTAAATTACTATTGTTAGCCAAAAACGACAGAAATAATGATGATAACAATAAAGCTAACAATTCTGCCTGCCACTTTCCACTCAGTGAGCACAAGCTCCAATATGAGCCTAAAATGGGGATCAATAAACATACTTTTCCCCGTGGTCATTAGTCTTCTTCCTAAGCCTCTCAGTGCCAACACAGCACAGGGCACCTCAAAGTGTAGAATGACTCTATGCCATTCAACTGTGTGTATCTGTTCAACACAGCCCCTAAAGGTAACCTAATTACTTTACCTGGATTACAACCAAAGAAACTGTAGTAAGTTTCAAAACTGAAGGAGAAGACTTCTCTAGTGGAGCAGTGTTAAGAACTCATCTGCCAATGCAGGGGACACAGGTTTGATCCCTGGTCCAGGAAGATTCCACATGCTGCGGAACAACTAAGACTGTGTGCCACAACTACTGAAGCCCGCTTGCCTAGAGCCTGTGCTCCGCAACAAGAGAAGCCACCACAATGAGAAGCCCACACACCGAAACTAGAGAGTAGCCCCCAGTCTCTGCAACTAGAGAAAAAGCCTCCGCAGCAACGAAGATCCAGCAGGCCAAAACTAAATAATCTTTTTTTAAAAAATGAAGGCGAAACAACTGTGCTAGATTTACTGAGAAACACAATGACCATTTCCAATTCTGCACTTTCCTAAGGAATTTTTAATGATAATTTTGGTTGCATGCAAGGTTTGCCCCTCAGGCTGACTTGAAAACCTGACTCCCACAGAAGCTACCCCACTCTATATGAAAGCAAAATACAAGCCCTGATACCTGTTGTTTGCCAGTACTAGACAGTGTAAGGCCACTCAGGAGTTCCTGAGGTGTCTGCCCTGTGCTCATCTGTAGAACAAACTTATCTACAGGGTAACTTCTCCAAAACCAAGCTCCTTACTGACTCAGGAAAGCTCTGAAGAGCAGCTCAAGAAAAAGTCAACAGAACGCTTTCTCTGCAAGCAATCCAGAGTACCAGACCTCACTTGGGAAAAGCATGTTTTGGTTTTTCTGGGGTTTTTTTTTGTTTGAGGCTGTGTGTGCAGTTCGGTGCAAGGAAATAATAAAGAAGACTTCCCCATTCTAGAGGACAGGACAAAGGCTTTACAGCGCTCGGCTAAGAAGGAAAAGGAAGTAGCAGCACTTCAGAAGACATGGCAGCCTCCTGGAGTGGGGTTCTCCCTATCCCGGCCGCGGGGGACGCCGTCCTCCGCCGCCGCCAGCCTCCCAAGACACCACCCTGCACCGAACCGCAGTTCAACCAGTTTTAAAACCACCCATGTGGCCCGGACCTGTGAGCTGGCTCCTCCAGAGCGAACAGCTCTAGTTCAGAAAGCCACCGAACAGCAAGGAAAAGTTGTGAGGCCGCAAGAATCAAGAAGGGGGAGGCGCGCGAGCTTCCAAACTCAGGTCCCCTGCCTTACACCTTCTTCCTTCATCCTTCTCTCCTGTTCTGGATCATTCTCCCACTGCAAACCACCCTCACCCCTCTCCTCCTCCTCCTAACCCTACTTTTTTTTTTTTTTTTTGGTAAAACAAAGATATTTAAACTACACCCCTTAGGGCCAGAGAGACCTAAGTTCGAACCGAGGACGCGAAGGAGCTATGGGGCTTTGCCTAAGTTACTTAACCTCTCTCCTGCCTCAGTTTTCCCTTCTTTTAAAATGGGCTTAATGATGGTACACATCTCAGAGGACTAAAGTAGGGGTTAACAGAATGAAGCACATAAGGTGCTCTTCAAGCTCCGGTACATAGCACTAGAATATTACTGTCGTGTGCTAGTGGTGGTTATTATGACTACTATTTGATGGGCCTCTTTCTCTTCTCATACCCTTTCCCTCATGCACGCTCCCACTCCCTTTCCTCCCGCAGGCTCCTGATGGCCTCCCACACTCTCTCATCTCACGCTCTTCCCTGATAAGCCTGGGCCCGCTTACCCCTGACAGGCAGAGCCCGCAAAACGCGGGCAGAAGGGCTGGCGGGAGGACTTCCCGGGAGCGGCGACGGCGGCCCTTGACCAGGTGTTCTCCTCCCCCTGCCCCGGATCGGGTCCTAGAATCGAGTGGCCCAGTGAGATGGGCGCACTCGGGCCCAGAGCGGCCTTACGCACCGCCCTCCAAACAACCTGGCCGCACCGCTCTATCCATCCGATCCGCCCGACTCGCCTGCTCCTTTCGCGTCCCTCCTGGCGCGCGCGCGCCTGACTCCGCCTGCTCCTCCCCTTCTGCGCGCCCCGGCGATCCTGTGCGTGTTCGCCCAACCTGTGGCCTCGCGGGAGCGTCGCGCGGGCGCGAAAACGGCGGGGCGGGGCGACCTCGAACGACGCACTTGGAATACAGGCCCCTGCTGCCTTCGCTCGGTTAGTTGTTCTGGTTCACTTAATCAACACCACTGCTCCTCCATTTCGGTTCGCCTTCCGCGCGCGCTCAAGAGAAGGGGCGTGGTCTAGAGCTAGACTCCTCCCAATGGTGGGCGTGGTCTAGATAGACTAAAGGCCGAGGGAAGGGCTTGGTCTGTCTGATGCCGTCTTCACAATTACGACGTCTGGGTTCTTTCTCCCTTCTCTGAAAGACCATTAAAATCAGCGGCAGCAGACTTTTAGGGAGGTTGCTGGGGGGAGGAGGGCCGAGGGGGGATTGTCCTGACCCTTTCCGATTATACTAATGCGGCCCCCTGGACACTTCACTTACAAGATACCTACCTTACCACTTCCTTTCTGACAAACAATTGGTTGGGAATGGGGCAGCAACCCCAAATAAAGTCTAGGTGACATCCACCAAGGCCCGCTCCCGACCTCCGCGCCTCAGAGAGCCGAGCCAGCACCGCTACCATAGCAACCAGCCCTAGGGTCTGCTCGAGTTACAAAGAAGACGCGGCCTTGGGCGAGTGCTGGGTTCGCTCCCGCTTTCCGAGAAGCTCCGAGACGTGGCGGATGCTAAGCGAACTGGCTAGATCTTCGTTGTGACAGCAGTGGGGTCCAGGCTTAGCTTAGGAGGTTCTTTCAAAGCCCGCACCTGCCCTCTGATTATCCGTGAATCTTGTTTGGAAAGAGAGCTCTTTGCCAACTCCTGTCCTTGGCAGCTTGACCGAGCTCGGCTCCAAGGCTGCCTGGTGTTCTCCGGTGGTGGGAGAGAACACAGAACACTGACTTCCTGAACAGTTATCAATTCCAAGCAGCCCTCACAGTCACTCACGCAAAATCCCCACCCTCTCCCTGTGAGAAGGTGCAGACTCCTCAGAGCCTAGAGCGTCATCCTCCTTGATGTCTTGCCTTGAAGGAGCTGTTGGTAAGTTGATAGCAAATTCAACCCCAGGGATGTGAACGCTCATCCCATTAAAAATGCACTTTCTGAACACTCCTCCCCTTTCCCTCTCGGAAGGAGTATCTTTATCCATAAGAGGCACATGAAAAACCATCTCACAAGATGTTTGTGTTAATAAATGGGAAAACGCTGTACAAGATATAGAAGTGTATTCAATAAAGCATTGTTTCTGGCCTGTCTCTGTTATCCCTGAAATATTCAGTATTTGTTAGCATTGCTGCAGGCTTAACAATCATTCCATTCAGCAATACTGTGATGGAGAAGGCAGACAAGACACTCCCTTCTCCCTGTCCTGTGAGTTTCTAATATCCTCTTATCCACTTTGTCATTACATTCAGTACACTGTAGCTCTATCAAGAGCCTGTCACATGAAGAACAGTCTGTATTTTCCCCACAGCACTGGGCCTGGTGTGCACTGAAACAATCAAGTAGGAAACATACCCCATCTTCTCCCCTCTCCAACACCCCCAAACCCAAAACTGACTGTTCATTTCTCAGGTTACACAAGTTAAGTGTAAAACAAACACCCTGATGGCTTGTATTTCCGAAGACCTTGGAGTGTTTGTTTCAAACAATGGATTTTATGCTGCACTTGCTTATTGCAAAATTAGAACAACTGTGTAAATCACTGATTCTTGATGGAAGGGAAGCCCCAGGTGAATAAGAAGGTAGTTGGAGAAGAATATATTCAATAATATATATCACATTTGAAAGAAAAAAAAACTTGCTTTTGAATGGCACACATGATGAATGGTCATTACAGTAAGTAAGACTTAAACATCTTCTGAGCTGGGAGAGTATATAGGTTTTAAAAAACTGAGGAACATTGGTTGTAAAATCAGTTTTCCTTAAGAACAAAACAAGGTGATTTCCTTAGCCAGCCAAGCCTTTCTGTTATTACTAATTCTCTTGCTCTCTTCCTCTCCCTGTTCATGAATGTAACAAACTCATCTTTAGTGTTACAGCCAGATCTCAAAAATTCCTGTAATTTTTTTGTAATATGACCAGCACTGAGAATCTTTTTTGAACTTCTGCATTATTCTGTAATGTTCTAGGGGCAATGGGACCCCCAAGGCTTCAGAATATCTCTGAAGATTTTAACCAGATGTGTTTATTTGGAGTTTGGGATGAGGGATATATTCCAGAAAAATTGGTAAACATTGCTATAATAATCTAATTTCCATTAGACCTGGAAGGGGCCTCCAAGATACTCTTAGCAAACTGGCTTATTTTATAAATGAGGAAATTGAGACCCAGAGAGGCCGAGGTCACAAAACTGGTGAACGCCAGTGCCCAGTTTGAGCTCAAATCTACCTTCTTTCAAGATCTCAGAACCTGTCCTCCCTTCAAAGGAAATCAGCCAAGGAAGGGACCTTATACAACTTGAAATAACAAGAAAGCTAAGCGAGTCCTCAAAGACAGAATGGAGAGAAAAACCAGAGGATCAGAGGAGAGTGTCTCATTCATGCAAACTCTACTGCAAACCTACTATGTGCCAAAGTTATTAGTGCCACGAAGATATATAAAGCTCCTATTTTCTGTCGTTCCTACCTCCACATAATTACATGTACGAATCCTCCCATCCAGAATTTCCTTCCTTGTCTTGACCACTACTCTGCCTCTGGCTCTGTTCTTTCTGAACTGTTGACCACATTAAACTAAAAAAGTTCAGAAAGAAAAGAACCAGAGGCAGAGTAGTGGTCAGACAAGGAAGGAAATTCTGGATGGGAGGATTGGTACAAGTAATTATGTGGAGGTAGGAATGACAGAAAATATACAAACATTTTTCTGCATATAGTGATCAGTAAATATTTGCACATGGCAGTGATTCTTAGAACACTGGAAAATAGGACATAGTGAGGAGTAACAATAAAGGAGCAAGATAAGGCGAACCTTGGAAGTCAGTAAGGTTTGATCAGTGCACAAGACAGACTTGAGTGGCCAGGAATATATACATTACACAAGTATCTGGATTATTGAACCAATACTGGTACCTCTAAAAAGCAACGATAAAAAACATGAACAAGTTGTACAAGATGTATTTTCTTAACAAGCATTGAATGTTTACTGAGCTTTGTGTTGTGCAGGGAATTAGGGAAAGATGACTAAGATGTGGTCTTTTAATTGGCCAGATAAGCTATGACACATCTAGACAAAGGGACAGCGTACAGCCTTAAAAAGAACATGGTAGCTCTTAAAAGTACTAAACGGAATAATCTCCGCATGTGCATGCTAAGTGAAAAAGCAAGGAGCATAACAAGTATATATGGTGAGCGGCTCCTAAAAAGGGGGCGACATATATGTTAGTATTTACAGAGAGAAGCTCTGGATGGAAATACAAAAACCTTAATTCTAGGGGTTGCCTCTTGTGAGAAGTAGAGGACTGGGAAGGATGAAAGAAGACTGGCTTTTCACTGTACACTCTTTTGACCCTTTTGTGTTTTATATCAGACATATATGTTGCCTAATAAAAGATAATTTTCAGAAACTTTAAAAAAAATCAATTCTTTAAAAAAAAAATCTCACTTTTTCACATCACGGGTCAACCTGTATTCTAAGTTCACCTGTTTCAAAGTGTAAAAACTTCACCTCTCCAGGAAGGGGTTCCTTTCTTGCATCTAGACTCAACAGCAATAGTTGCTACATCCCTCCTCCCTTAGCTGCCCTCAGCAGCAAAAGAAGCAATCAAAAGTGAGACAACGAGACCTTGTGGTCCAGGGAAGCTTTTTATCCACTCGGACAGCCCATCTTCTGCCGTCAACATTATCTGACTCCCACAACTTTTATCGAAACTGCCTCCTATGGGAGAGCAACATTTTCTTAAGTTGAGGAAGATGTAAGAAGTTTGTAAAAAGAAAAAAAAAACAAAAGCTCAGCGCTCAGCCAAATGTGCTTTTTCAAGCCGTGGCTTGAACTGAGTATTTCCTCTCGGCTTTCAGATGTCCTTTGGCAAGAAGGGCATTTTTGTCTCTCATCAAAATAGACCCAAATTCTTTTTCCCATTATGTTCACGTGCCTGGCCTGAGCCAGCCAGTCGGCTTGGCCAGCCTCCCAGCCCACCCGAGTACTAGCAGGGTGAGAAGGCAGCAGCTGCCGACTGGGGGCTGAAGGAAGAGAGAGCTGGCTTGAGCTATGCCGGGACCTGGAGGAACCGGGAAACAGCCCACTGCAGAGGTGAGTGGGAGCTGGGCAGGGAAGCTGGTCACCAAGATTAGGACGTGTCCAAGTTCATTTAAAGAAAGGCCAAGCATCCCCATCTCACCTCGGCACCTCTCTGTCTTATCCACTTACAGTGCAGGTGAGATCTGCCTCTGAGAAATGTCCTGGGATGTTTTCTTAGTACACAGAGTCCTGTCCTGTCTTGCTAATGTCTACGTCCTCTGCCTGTGTTTTTACCATCTCCCTCCTCTGTGTAGTCCCATTTTTCTAGCAACTGACACATAATTCTGTCAAATGGATTGGGTTTGGCTTCAAAACAATGTGAAAGAGAAAACCCCAAGTTAGAATTCGAAAATCCGACTGTAAGAGACTGCCAGGAAGGAACTGTGGTTGAATTGCCTCTCCTCTGTAAACTGGTAGGGCCACCTGGAAGGGATGGGGCCAATTACAACAAAATTGCAAAGGCCCAAGGTATGTGTGTGGGCTAGAAGCTGGACAACCACATCCAAGCTGTTTTCAAGCAACACACTGGGCTTTATCAACAGCTGTTCCAAGTTTAGATTTGTGGATGTCCTGGTAGTACCCCAGGATGGATTCCCACAGAGGTTACCAAGGGAGAGGAATAGTGTATGTAGATGGGGGTGAACAGTGGGCCAGTGGTTTTCAGGGTGCTCATATGGATCCTTTGAGGTATAAGGCAAGCAAAACAAAATAGAGACTTATAAGTTGCTTCAGTTTCATAGAAATTCCAACTAAATTTCTCTAGCTGGGATATAAAGAGTCCATTCAATTTGGCAAAAACAAATGCTCTGAGCATTAGCTTCTGACTTCAGAAAGGAAAAGTGTATAGTGTAGGGAAAGGTGCTGAAATGTTTGACAGCAAACATTAGACACATTCTGAGGGCAAGAAAAAAATCTTTTCCCCTTCTTTTGTTTATTCAACAAATACTTCCTGAGTATGCTAGGCTTGTGTTTGGTGCTGTGGATCTCAGAGTAAACAAAATAGGCATGCTTTCAGCCTGCCGGTCATGCAGTCAAGTAGGGCAGTAAATCTGAAGGGGTATAAGTACCCACAGCAAAAGCAGTGAAGAGAGCATTGCTAAAACTGTCCAAAGGGGGTCATTTTTGTCTCAGAATTTAAACTTTGTCTTCAAGCATTTTACCTTCTTGAATGAATATCTTTTCCCTCTATAAGAGTTTCACTTACATACAGACCTTGTCATACTACCTTCTTGAAACCCTCTTTATCAGAAGCTTTAAGCTAGAGGCAGACCACTCAGCTTTTCCCAAGAATACAAACAGCCTGAGAGCAAAGGCTGAAGTGATGGGAGTTTCAGTCCTCCAGACAGTAGCCCTCTCCCTCATGAAACAAAATTTGTTATTCTGAAACCACTTGTGATACCAGGCAAAGTGTTAGAAAGCCTGGATTTTGTCAGATACTGTGTGGAGTTTGGAACAAGTCAGTTTTGCTATCTAAGTCTATCTCTTAATCTATAAAATGAAAAGGGTAGACCAGATGGTCTATCAGATGTTCCGTTTCCCTAATAATTTTTTTCCCTAACAATTTCACAAGATATTTACAAAGAAACCATGTACATTCACATAAAACACTCTTGAGAGTCCCTTGGACTGCAAGGAGATCCAACCAGTCCATCCTAAAGGAGATCAGTCCTAGGTGTTCATTGGAAGGACTGATGTTGAAGCTGAAACTCCAATACTTTGGCCACCTGATGCGAAGAGCTGACTCATTTCCCTGATGCTGGGAAAGACTGAAGGCAGGAGGAGAAGGGGACGACAGAGGATGAGATGGCTGGATGGCATCACCAACTCAATGGAAATGAGTTTGGGTAAACCCCGGGAGTTGGTGATGGACAGGGAGGCCTGGCGTGCTGTGGTCCATGGAGTCGCAAAGAGTCAGACACGACTGAGCGACTGAACTGAACTGAACTGATCTTTTACCTATTAAATGGGAAACTTCATCAACCATGTAGAATATCCAGGAACCGAGAATCTAAAAGAACCAGGTTGCAGACAAAACTGTCTACTTCTCCCACCTTCATCCCATTCCCCTGCCCTGTCTTCAGATTTTCAAGGCTGTGAACATCCACTATACCTTCACTCTGTCATTTACCTAGATTGGGGATTCTGCGATAAAAAACTGGCATAGTCAGAATCATCTGCTTTCAAAAGAACCATACTAAAAAGCATGTAATTTGGATAATCTTACAATACTATCAAAATCCCTTTAAGGGAAAGTCAATTCATTGTTATAAAGTATTAGAATATCTACTTGCAGTGCATATAGTTTCCTTCTCTGAATGCAGTCCCATCATAAATGCCATTTCCTATCCTCCCCGTACATATTTTCTCACATGGAAAAGCAAAGTTATATAGTATTATGTTCTTAAGTAGCGCCAAGAAGCATGTCTTATTCATCTTTGTATCCTCTGTGGCTAGCATTGTATCGGGCACACAATAAATGTTTCTCAAAATAATGATTCAATTCAGTTCAGTTCAGTCGCTCAGTCATGTCCGACAAGACAAGAGAGGTCTACTCTGGTCTTGGGCTGTGACTTAGGAACAAACTACAGCAGATCCCAATAACGTCTGATCTGTATGCACCTGCCCTTCACAGAGACCTTTGTCCTGCATATGTTCCTGGCATTTGGGGCTGCAGGAGACAGAAAACACCATGATCCATGAAAACACATCTAGTCTTATACATGAAAACCTTTAAACAGCCTATGTAAAAGAACAAGTTTCTGTGGTCCTGGTGATCCAACCCATAATGGCAGAGACAGAAAAAGAGAAAGAGAGAGAGATTGAGACAGAAAGAAGAAAAGGAGGCAATTTTTCATAACTCATGACCCCGAAGAGTAGTAGGCGTTCAAAAACATTTCACTGGCCCTAGAAAATGACTTACAAACTTCTTCTGATTGAAAGTAGAAAGGGGTAATCAGAGAAGAGTCAGTGCAGATTCAGGTTGCTCTGAATGAGTCCGTCAAAACAGTCCACTAGGGGACTTCCCTGGTGGTCCAGTTGGCCAAGACGCCACACTCCCAATGCAAGGGGCCCAGGTTCCATCCCTGGTCAGAGAACTAGATCCCACATGTTGCAACTAAGAGGTCACATGCCACAACTGAAAGATCCTGCATTCCACAACGCAGCCAAATAAATAAGTATTAAAAAAAAAAAAATAACACTCCTCCAAATCTCCAAAGTCTGGGTTAAGACATGGCATCCTATTAGATCAGCTTCCTGTACAAGGGTGTGTGTGGTTGGATTCACTAACTGCACACACCTGTAGGGACCACAACTTCTTGTTCTCTCGCTTGAAGGAATATGAGCAGACTCCATCCAGGCTTATAAACATAAACTGTAATGGACATTTGTCATCCCTGTGCAAAATACTACGGAAATTGGTGACACACCAGGGATTCCTTCTACAAGACTGGACCTTCTTGTTTTACCATCAGGGTTGCTACCTTTGATGTTTTAGGCTTCTGGAGAACATGTCAGGAACACCCAGTGATGGCCAGTGCTTATTTTTTGCCCAGGGAGCCTCTCATCAGCCTCAGACATAAGCTGGCGGCCCAGGCTTGGGTCTATGGGAGGCAGAGGACTTATTACAAGTTAGAAAATGTGTTTGTTTACTCTTTTCTCCAAGGACAAAAGAGTGATGGGCACTGGAAAGCCGGCCTGGCTAGGGAACATAGTCAAGTCCCCATGGCCTCATCAAAGACACTGCAGATCCCTCTGTGTTGGCCATCCCAGCCTTGCTGCCCACTGGATTTAAATGGGGAGCTTTAAAAACAGGACAGCCCATGCTCCACCCCAAAGACTCTTATGTAACTGAGCTGGGAAGGAGCCTGCATACTGGGATTTTTTAAAAGCTCCCAAGTGATTCCCATGTATAGAAAATCTGCATCTCTGTTCAACAAGGGGACTGGTCATGAAATCCCATGGCTCTTGGAAGGCTCATCTGTCATTATCTAGGTGACAAAACTGCCTGCTAGATTCTCTGGGGCAGGTATGCGCTCTTCCTTCCTTCCGCCCTTAAGCTCTAACTTTCATGCTCACCTCCACACAAGCCTGAGAGCTCTTGACAAGAAAGAACCTCCTGTGGAAGCTGGGAAAGGTCAGCAGATGTGCCATGCTGGCATGACTGAGAACCTGATGGCCCATCACTCCTGCCAGGCTTCAGCAGTGAACCACCTGGAAAGGCAGGAGTCTGGTTGGGGCCTGACATTTTCTTGTCCTCTCCTAGGAGGGACACATCTGGGGCTCCATGAGGAGGACGGCTCTCATCCTGGGCTCCTGCCTTCTCTTGCTGATGGTCCACTGGAACTGCGTCACAGGGTGAGTCTGCTCGGCCGGCTCTAATTCAGGATCTGGGGACCTTGTGGTGGAGGTCTGTGGGCAGAGCATGGATTTAGGAGCTGTCCCCCCACCAGTCTTCATTCAGAAACATGAATGAGTTTTCTTTCAAGGCATCTTCAGAGATTTTGGGGTGCTTCCGGCTACTTTTGGCAAGCCCAGTGGGAGAGGCTGCTGTCTACATTTGAAGGGAAGGAATGGCTCCTCTACATCCTAGGTAAGATTCCCAGACACCAGCCCTTAGGGTTTGGGTACGGGTTATAGCTTAATTCTGTTTGTTTTGTTCTCTACTCAGAGACTTCTCTGTTTATTACTCTAAGGAATGAGGACCTAAAGACAGTGGGAACCCCAAACAGTACTAAATTTGTGGGCCATCTGGAATGGATGTTTAAGGAACTTGAGAAAAAAGAACTTGAGACATCCCCCTACCTAAGTCAAACAGAGAGGAAAAAGAAATAAAAGGAATAAAAAAGGATTTAAAAAGAAATAAAAGGAATCCAGATTGGAAAAGAAGTAAAACTCTCATTGTTTGCAGATGACATGATACTATACACAGAAAACCCTAAAGATACTATCAGAAAATTACTAGAGCTAATCAGTGAATTTCGCAAAGTTGCAGGATATAAAAATCAGTACACAGAAATCTCTTGCATTCCTATACATTAACAATGAAAAATCAGAAAGAGAAATTAAGGAATCAATCCCATTCACACTGCAACAAAAAGAATAAAAAATACCTAGGAAGTTGTTCAGTCGTGTCCGACTCTTTGTGATCCCATGGACTGTAGCCTGCCACGCTCCTCTGTCCATGGAATTCTCCAGGCATTACTGGAGTGGGTTACCATTTCCTTCTCCAGAGGATCTTCCCACCCCTGGGGTTGAATCCAGATCTCCTGCTTTGCAGGCAGATTCTTTACCTTCTGAGCCACCAGGGAAGCCTCACACAAGAAGACAAAAGAGCTGTATTCAGAAAACTGTAAGACACTGATGAAAGAAATCAAAGAATATAAACAGACGGAGAGATATTCCATGTTCCTGGGTAGGAAGAATCAATATAGTGAAAATGACTATACTACCAAATGTAATTTACAGATTCTATGTGATCTATATCAAATTACCAATGGCTTTTTTCACAGAACTAGAATAAAAAAATCTCACAATTCATATGGAAACATAAAAGACCCCGAATAGCCAAAGCAATTTTGAGAAAGAAGAATGGAGCTGGTGGAATCAACCTTCCTGGCTTCAGACTATACCACGAAACTACAGTCAGCCAGACAGTATGGTACTGGGACAGAAACACAAATATAGACCAATGGAACAGGATATAAATCAATATACCCATG
Source organism: Okapia johnstoni (assembly GCA_024291935.2). Lineage (NCBI taxonomy): Eukaryota > Metazoa > Chordata > Mammalia > Artiodactyla > Giraffidae > Okapia > Okapia johnstoni. Next base: position 57,462,002 of record CM044316.1, on the reverse strand, counting down.
AAATAAATATACCCAGAAATAAACCCATGCACCTACAGGTACCTTATTTTTGACAAAAAAGGCAAGAATTTACAATGAGGCAAAGATAATCTCTTCAATAAGTGCTGCTGGAAAAACTGGACAGCTATGTGTCAAAGAATGATACCATACACAAAGGTAAACTAAAAATGGATTAAAGACCTAAATGCAAGACCAGAAACTATGTTTGCTTAGAGGAAAACATAGGCAGAACACTCTATGACATAAATCACAGTAAAATCCTCTATAACCCACCTCCTAGAGTAATGGAAATAAAAACAAAAATAGACAAGTGGGGCCTAATTAAATTTAAAAGCTTTTGCACAGCAAAGGAAACTATAAACAAGGTGAAAAGACAACCCTCAGGATGGGAGAAAATAATAGCAAATGAAACAACTGGCAAAAGATTAATTTCCAAAATATACAGGCAGCTTATACAAATCAATACCAGAAAGACAAACAAACAACCCAATCAAAAAGTGGGCAATCGACCTAAACAGACATTTCTCCAAAGAAGACATGCAGACGGCTAATACACACATGAAAAGATGCTCAACATTGCTTATTATCAGGGAAATGCAAATCAAAACTACAATGAGATATCACCTCACACTGGTCAGAATGACCATCATCATCAAAAAAAGAAGATGATCAAAATTCAATAAAGAGGGAAGATGAATGAAAATATAAAAAAATAAAAAATTATGTACCTTAAAAAAAATCTACAAACAATAAATGCTGGAGAAGGTGTGGAGAAGAGGGAACCTCTTGTACTTTTGGTAGAAATGTAAATTGATACAGCCACTATGGAAAACAGTATGACGATTCCATAAAACATTAGGAATAAAACCACCCATAAGGAAATGGCTATCTACTCTAGTATTCTTGCCTGGAAAATCCCATGGATGGAGGAGCCTGGTAAGCTACAGTCCACGGGGTCGCGAAGAGTCAGACATGACTGAGCGACTTCACTTTCACTTTCATATATGACCCAGCAATCCCACTACTAGGCATATACCCTGAGGAGACCAAAACTGAAAAGACACATGTACCCCAGTGTTCACTGCAGCACTGTTTACAATACCTTTGACATGGAAGCAACCTAGATGTCCATTGACAGATGAATGGATAAGGAAGGTGTGGTACGTATATACAATAGAATATTACTCATCCATAAAAAGGAACACATTTGAGTCAGTTCTAGTGAAGTGGATGATCCTACAACCTATTATACACAGTGAAGTAAGTCAGAAAGAGAAAAATAAATACTGTATACTAACGCATATATATGGGATCCAGAAAGATGGTACTGATGAAATAAATTATTTGCAGGGCAGTTAGAGGACACAAAGACATAGAGAACAGACTTACGCACATGGAAGTGAGCAGGAAGGAGAGGGTGGGATGTATGGAGTGAGTAACATGTAAACATACACTACCATTTGTAAAATAGATGCCAATGGGAATTTGCTGTATTACTCAGGGAACTCAAACCAGAGCTCTGTAACTACCAAGAGGTGCGGGATGGGGAGGGAGGTGGGGTTGAGGTTCAGGAAGGAGGGAACATAGGTAAACCTCTGAGTGATTCATGTTGATGTTTGGCAGAAAACAACACAATACTGTAAAGCAATTATCCTTCAGTTAAAAATAAATTAAAAAAAAAAGAACTTGAGGCATCTCCCACATGCACCAAAATAGAAAAATAAAAAAAGTTTATGTATAAATGAAAGCCTGTGAGGGCAGTACTCCAGCTTCCAGAGGTCAGGTTCACGAGTACAGAGGGCTGCTGGGTCTCATGCGAGGCTATGTCCTTGGACCTGAGGCAACCTAGCTCTTGGGGCCTGACAGCATGTGTTCAATCAGCAAATATTCACTGATAGTGCCACTGGCTCTAAAGAGTCCTAAGGAAACAGAGGAGAAGAAAAAGCTATTTTAAGATAGGTATCTATAACAGCATTATCTACAATAGTGACTGTCCTCAATTATACATGCATTCAATCAAATAGTACTTATTAAGTGACTTTGTGCCAAACTCATAAGTAGGATACAGAGAAATTTAAGATAAAGTATTAACATACTCTAGCTACCCATTTAAATTATGTCGCAGTCTGACTGGAAGAAAATAACTACAAAACAAACCTCAACCAAAACTATGTCACAGCCTAGAAGGGGATATAAAATGTGTCAGTTTCACGAGGCAAATGTAGAGATAAATAAAATGTTTCATGTTTCTGACGACTGTTTTCTTCAGAAAGAAAACTCTGAAAATGGGCTGAATATTAAACATGACAGGTTAATGGAATCCTAGACTCACTGAAAAAAAAAACAATGCAAATTGCAAATGTACATGGCAAGAGTGGTGGGAAAACATTTTATGTTTCTGTTACAATGATGGGAAAACTCCTATCATCTGTGATAGGTAGTGATAAGCAAATACAAGACAGAAAAAATATTTGCAATTTGACAAGTTAGAGCTGAAAAAAATGCTTAAGACACCTCTTGCGATTTTCACTCTGTATTCCTCAAGGAGCCCTTGGATGAACAGGTAGGCGGGCACCTCGATGGATGGCCCACTAGGCCTAAGGGCCAAACTGCCCTGAGGACCTTTATGCCAGTCACATTTCCCCACTGTGTTAGCCAAATACTTTCCAGGTATCAACTGGCACAAGGCATGGTGCTTGATGGAGCAAGAAGGCTACTAAAGGAGGATGGAAGGAAGAGACAGAGAACAGAGTAAAACACCCATGCTCCTTGGGATACTGAAAGTAGAGGAGGCAGCAAATCAAGGGAAAATACAGTTAACAGCACAAGAATTAGATAACTCTGTGATGTCACCTGGATAACTGCCACTTGGGGTGGACAAAGTGCTTATTTGTTCACTGGAGGAGATCCGAGATATTTGGGGTGACTTCATGGAAATGTGGGATGCGGAGCCAAGAGCTCTATCTAAATTTGTGTTGATCGCCATTTTCTAAAACATCCTGCAGAACAACAGCATTTCTGTAGGAGGTTAATGGGGTTGAGGGGAGACCGTACAAGGTATCATCCAAATGGGTCATGTGTGAGAGTAAAGGAGGGGTTATTAAGAATGATGCTGGAATCATAGATATAAATTGAAACTGTCCTGGGCAGACAGGGACGTATGGCCATCCTATGCTGAGCTACCTGAGAAAACAGTACTGGATACAGAAAAGCCTGGGAAAGGCTGAACAAGGTCAAACAGGAAATCTCAGAGCTGTTACCACCCTGGTCTGGACCCTGACTCTCTAAGAGGGCAGGGTGTGAAGATTGTTTAACCAAGGAGCCCCTCAGAAGTGGGTTTTCCAATTTGGGAAACGCCCACTGGACACCTGAGCTCCCTCTGCTCATGGCATCATATGCTCATGAGGACTGGGTGACCCAGGTGCCCGTCATGAGCCGAACTGGTTTCCCCCTGCTCCTCCCTTCCTCGGCTATTCTTCGGGCTCAGTGGGCAGACACCCAAAAGTCAACCGAAAGTCATTATTATGTGGAGTGCATCACACATCTTATAAGGTTTTGTTGTTCTGTCTCAAACCACCTAGAAGTCTATTGTCCCCGTACTACAGCTAAGAAAAGAAATAGAGACACTCCATAAGTAACCCATGCCAGTTTCCAGGCAGGCTTGTCACCCGGCCCTGGGCTGCCCACAGTGCAGCCTCAGTCACCACTGAGCGTGTGTTCAGGGAATACTTACCCTGCCAGCTCCTGAAGTTGTCCTGATGTTTTCCTTCTGCTCCCTAACTTTAGGTGTCACCCAAGTGCCTCTTCTGGTCTACTGGACCTTCAGTGGTCTTCTCCTGGTGGTGGACGTAACTGGAAAGCCTAACTTCATCTGCCGCTACCGAATTCAGGTCAACAACAATGACCGTGTAAGTGTTGCTGCAGCTTCTCCAGGTTGGAGCACAGAGAGCAGGGGCTAACGCTGTGACCCCCAAACTCTGCTAGCCAGCCCAGGACACAGCATGGACAGTGGGAGCCCAGAGCTTCTGTAACAGGCTCCCCCAGATTAGAAGCTTAGAGAGAGTACATAATATATCTTAAATCTCAGAGCCAGCCAGTCAAGACTCATGTCTGATCTCCTGACCCCTAGACTTGGCTCTCCACCTGCCTGTTCTGGCCCTCGACACCCAGGTCAGCATTTTAGGAACAGAAATGACTGTCTCAGTCTAGCACTGACCAAGCCCCAGAGAAGTCAGGCAGGTCTCCCCTTACCCATGGGAGCAGGGACAGCAATGGCAGACGTTGAAAATACAGATACCAGTTGGCCTTGTTTGGGAAGGACACAGCTGCTGAAACAATGGATAACCCCACCATCATGAATTCTGACTGTGTGCATGGTGGTTGTTTTTTAAGCAGGGACTCCTTCCCAATTATTTCATTCAACCAATTGAACAGAGCTGCTAGATTTTATAAGACCAGTCCATGCTCTGCTTATCCTCCTTCTCTTCTGGACAGGATAGCTAGTTCATGCTTCTCCTCCCTGTTCAAATACTCAACACATCCTCCTAGATTATGGCCTTGCCTTCAAGTAGAAGAGACCCTTCACAGGCTCGCACCACTGCAACCTGTGGGGAGCAACTGCACACATGCTCTCCCTGCCCACCTGGGGCAGCACGTGGTCTCTCCTTGTTCCTCCCCCAGCTGTTCCTCCACCACCTGTACACTGCAGCCACCACCTCTTGTTTACTCCAGCAATTATTCCTTCTCTTTTTTGCATTCTTTTAATTTTTCCTCTCTGCTCTCTTCAGTTCAGTTCAGTTCAGTCACTCAGTCATGTCTGACTCTTTGCAACCCCATGAACCGCAGCACGCCAGGCCTCCCTGTCCAACACCAACTCCCGGAGCCTACCCAAGCTCATGTCCATTGAGTCAGTGATGGCATCCAACCATCTCATCCTCTGTCGTCCCCTTCTTCTTCTCCTGCCCTCAATCTTTCCCAGCATCAGGGTCTTTTCAAGTGAGTCAGCTCTTTGCATCAGGCGGCCAAAGTAATGGAGCTTCAGCTTCAACATCAGACCTTTTAATGAACACCCAGGACTGATCTCCTTTAGGATAGACTGGTTGGATCTCCTTGCAGTCCAAGGGATTCTCAAGAGTCTTCTCCAACACCACAGTTCAAAATCATCAATTCTTCGGCACTCAGCTTTCTTTATAGTCCAACTCTCACATCCATACATGACTACTGGAAAAACCAGAGCCTTGACTAGATGGACCTTTGTTGGCAAAGTAATGTCTCTGCTTTTTAATATGCTGTCTAGGTTGGTCATAACTTTCCCTCCAAGTAGTAAGCATCTTTTAATTTCATGGCTGCAATCACTATCTGCAGTGATTTTGGAGCCCCCCAAAATAAAGTCTGATACTGTTTCCACTGTTTCCCCATCTATTTCCCAGGAAGTGATGGGACCAGATGCCATGATCTTAGTTTTCTGAATGCTGAGCTTTAAGCCAACTTTTTCACTCTCCTCTCTCACTTTCATCAAGAGGCTCTTTAGTTCTTCTTCTGCCAGAAGGGTGGTGTCATCTGCATATCCGAGGTTATTGATATTTCTCCCAGCAATCTTGATTCCAGCTTGTGCTTCATCCAGCCCAGCGTTTCTCATGATGTACTCTGCATATAAGTTAAACAAGCAGGGTGACAATATACAGCCTTGACGTACTCCTTTTCCTATTTGGAACCAGTCTGTTGTTCCATGTCCAGTTCTAACTGGTGCTTCCTGACCTGCATACAGGTTTCTCAAGAGGCAGGTCAGGTGGTCTGGCATTCCCATCTCTTTCAGAATTTTCCACAGTTTATTGTGATCCACACAGTCAAAGGCTTTGGCATAGTCGATAAAGCAGAAATAGATGTTTTTCTGGAACTCTCTTGCTTTTTCCATGATCCAGCAAATGTTGGCACTTTGATTTCTGGTTCCTCTGCCTTTTCTAAAACCAGCTTGAACATCTGGAAGTTCACGGTTCACGTATTGCTGAAGCCTGGCTTGGAAAATTTTGAGCATTACTTTACTAGTATGTGCTCTCTTACTCTCTGCTTTATCACAAACCTGCTATAATTTATCCCAGCTTAAAAACCAAACCAAACTCAAAACTGTTACCTCCCTCTCCCATACGCACTCCCACTCATATTTTTGCTCTCCTTTGCAGCGTTGTCTCTACAGTTTCCAGTTCCTCTCTGTCTACTTATTCCCCATCATTTCACACTATGAAGAATGGAAAACACATATACAGAAGGTGAAATGGTAGTACCCTGATCACTCATTTACCCACCACCTAGATCCACCAATCTTAAACATTTCAAAATGTGTGCTTTTGCTATATATAAAAATATAAATTTCTATGCATCTATAATTTTTTGTTTTGTTTGAAACTAAGACATCATAAAACTCTAAATCCTTCAGCCTGTACCTCATACAAATAAAGACAAAACTATCCTCTCACCTACTCTAGCTAGACACTTCCTCCCATCAGGCCCTAACCTCCATGGCTCCTTCAGAAAGGTACAGGTCGCCAGTGTCCCTGTCACAGGCTTGTCTCATTAGACCTAACAGGACTGTTTTCACAGTTGCTCATTGCCGCCCTGTTGTAGCTTCTTGTACTGGCTCCCAAGGCCCTGCTCTGTCCTCCAACCTCATAGCTTACCCCTTCACAGTCTGCTTTCTGGTTCCACCTCAGCCTAATCTCCCCAACCTCTTAGTGTTGACACCCAGGGCTCAGCCTTGGTCTGCTTCTCTGTCCTCATCTCTTCAGTGTCATGATTTTAAATAGCACCTAAATTCTGACAGCTCACACACATTTAGCTCTCAAACCCAGACTCTCTCCTGATCCAGGATCAAATATCCACCTGCCTCATGGACATCTCCAATCCAACCTGATCTACAGACCATTTCTGAACTTCTACTCCCTCCAAAGTCTTTGCTCTCCACAGCCTCCCCCATCTGAGTTGGGCAGCTTCTCAGACCCACAGCCTTGGAGTCACCCTTGAGAATGCTCTTTCCCTCACACTTCACATCCAGTCTATCAGGAAACCTCCAGAATCCAACCATTTCTCACCACCTCCATTGCCACCTCCCTGGTATGAGCCACCATCCTCTCATGTGGGTATTTTTGCAATTCTAATTAGCCTCCCCATTTCCGTTCTTGGCCTCCTACTGTCTATTCCCAACACAGCAGCCAGAGTGACCCTGTACATGCTGTCACTTCTCTGCTCACAACCTTGGGATGACATCTACTTCTCTTGGAGTAAAAGTCCAAGTCCTCAGCGTGGCTTCAGGGGCCCTTATGTACCGGCTCCTCGCCTCTTGACCTCACCTTCCATACTCCTCATCCCACTGCTCACTCCTCTCCAGCCAAAGATGCCAGGAGTGTGCCGCCTTAGAGCCTTCTACCAGCTCTTCCCTTTACCCGAACATACTCCCCCTCCATAAATGTTTCCTCTTCATCATTTGTTCAAATCTCACCATCAATGAAGCTTACCCTGATCATTCTATTTAAAACGGTAAGCATATAAGTTCAGTGAGGGCAGCAATTTGCTTTGTTCACTGTTTTCTTCCCAGCACATGAAACACTGCCAGGAACATAGAAAATACTCAGTAAATATCATTTGAATGAATGAATGATCATACATCACAGTCTCCTTTTGGTCAAGGTTGCCAGAAGAGGTGTTTTACTTCCTCTATAGGTAGTCTGAAATGAGGCCGGCCAGACTTAGCTTTGCCATGGGATGAAACGGAAGTTTAGAGACTGAATCCCTCAATACACATAGCGCTTGGAGAAGCCAGAAAGAGAGCCAGGCCTGAAGTATAAGGACCACTTTGAACCTGGCCTTGCCTTGGGGCAATATACCTGCAGCTTGCAGACATTTCTCAGGAAGAAATCCTTTCTGATACCCCCAAACCAGTTCATTAGGACCAGCAAATGGCCTGTGGTCATGGGGCTATTCCCTGGAACAAGTTGGTCAAGAGGCCAGATAGCTGCATCCTGGCTCACATTCTTCTTCACTGGGGTCTGATGCAGTGAGACTAGATTGCATGAAGGGAAAGGGGGTGACTGGTTCCCAAGGAAAGTTTGGCTGCAGCATTGAGGCCCAATGGGGTGTGAGCATGTGGGGCCAGCTCTCCACAGTGACCTGGGAGAATGCTCAGGCAGGCCCCCATCCTGACCTGAGGTCACTGAGGGTGACATCCTGTCACTGAGGGTGACTACCACCCTGAACACCAGGAAGACCCACTTACATAAGTCAGTCAAGAGGCCAGATTGCAGCTCTCTGACCCAAATCCTTCTTCACTTGGGCCTGGTGAAGCGAGGCTAGACCACATGAGGAGGCACATTGCTTCGATATCTGCACCTGACCCTGGTCAAGCCTCCCTGGATGACCAGGGGCCAAAAGGCTGAAGAAGGAGTCAGGCTGACAGCCTTCTCCACGCTCCCCAGGGTGCCTGCGTGAATACACCAGGCTGGGCCTGGGCACAGAAATGGGGAGGACAGTGGTGGAAGCTGTAGGAGGAAGCAGCAGGCAAGTTCAGACAGATACTCAGGCTGGGGGAGGGGACTTCCCAAAAGCAGGGCATTACCAGGTGGCTTCCCCCTAAACTGGTCTGCACTCGGGGGCTGCCAGCTCCAGCCGGACATTACTCCTAGCACTCAGCCCAGAGCAAAGGCCTGAGAACAGTTCACAGGGGAGCCTGGTTTCCAGAAGACAAAGACCTACTTATACTCTTGTCCACTTCCTTACGTCCTTCTTTCCCTCCACAGGTGGACCCCATGAAACTACGCCAGTCTATCCTCATGATTCTCTTCAACCAATTCGTGATCTCTCTTCCCATGCTGGTCTCACTCTACCCCATCCTCAAGTTGTGGGGAGACCCCTGCCGTCGAGAGCTCCCCACCTTCCACTGGTTCCTCCTGGAGCTGGTGGTCTTCACGCTGATTGAGGAAGTGTTATTCTACTACTCACACCGGTAAGTGAACTCCTCCTGAGCACAGCCAGCTCCTCACTCTCCAGGTTCACCCGTCACCCAGGAAACAAGGCCTCCTTGGAGTTGTAGGGATGGGACACCACTACCTGGCCTGGAAAGCCTCGTTATCTAGGTAATAGGAAGACCACTCTATGCCCCACAGCTGACAACCTAAGATGACCCAGGAGTGTCTAGAACTCATTTATGCCTGTGGCAGGGCAGTTTCCCATTCATTCCCCTATGTAATCCTTTCTGGCCATCATCCACTTTGCAGCTCATACAACTGAGGTAGAGACAGGCTACATCACCCTCCCCAAATTATGCACCACAAAAACTCAAAGGCAGGTCTGTCTGGGTGCCAATCCAGTGTGTTTTCAACTTTACTCCTTGTATGTAACCCCAGTTTTTACCTTTGCTTTCTTAAGTTCTCATCGGGGACTGGGAGAGGGAGGCTGGCAAATTATGAACTGGTAACTATCTTTCTAGACTCCTTCACCACCCAAAACTCTACAAGAAAATCCATAAGAAACACCACGAGTGGACAGTACCCATCGCTGCAACCTCTCTCTCTGTCCACCCTATTGAGCATGTGGTGAGTAGAGCTCGGCTTCCCCAGAGGAGAGGGCAAAGGGCCCCAATCCCCTTCCTTAAGCTAAGGTCTCCTGAACAAAAGGGGACCATACTGGGAGTTTCTTTCTTCTGCCCCTTCCACAGCTACCATTTATGCTGGCATATCCAAGGAAAAGCCAGATGCCTAATGTGAGTTATCTCATTTAGAGATAACTTCCAACAAGCATTTAGAGACAACCATTCTGATAATGAGGAAGTTGAGGTTTAAACAGTTAATACCTTGTCCTAGGTTTCAAGCTGAAAGTGAAAGTTGCTTGAAATTCGCTCAGTTGTGTCCAGCCCTTTGCGATCCCATGGATTGTAGCCTGCCGGGCTCCTTTGTCCATGGAATTCCCTTCTCCAGGAGATCTTCGCAACCCAGGGATCAACCCTCGGTCTCCTGCCTTGCAGGCGGATTCTTTATGGTCTGAGCCACCAGGAAAGCTGAAGGACTCCAGTAAATTAAGGTCCAGAAATTCATTCACCTTCCCCAGATCTGAGTCAGGAAGTCTTCCTGGTACCACTCTGGGGGAAGGGGACATCCACCTCGGTTCCCTTCCTCCCCTCAGGTCCCCCTTCAGACAGCTCTCTCCTTGCAGATCAACATGCTGCTGGCGATACTGGGCCCAGTAGCAATGGGCTCCCACTTGTCCTCCATCATCATGTGGATTTCCTTGGCCCTCGTCTTCACCATGATCTCCCACTGTGGCTACCACCTACCTTTCTTGCCTTCACCTGAATTCCATGACTACCACCATCAAAAGTAAGGCACTCCTCCCCACTTTGGGTCTCTGTGTGGTTAACACTCACTTTTATTCCTGGAGCTCCTGACAGCAGACACTGGTGTCTCAGTGCAAATGTGGGTCTAGTGGAGGGAGAGGCATCTGGGGTCAGCACAATAACCACCACCCTGGGACCCAGATCACCTTGCCATTTTGGTTCTGACACTGGATCTTCCTTGCCACTGTCTAAGCACCATTTATACCTGGACCCTTTGAGTATATAGCGTAAGCTATGGGCACTACCAGAAAAACGCACATATGCATACAATTCCTGCAGGCAATTCAAGGGGAGCTGTGCGCTTTCTGAAAGCTTTCAGTCTCAGCAGTGAGGTTTAGGACCCTCCTGCATCAGAAGTCACCGGAGATGCTTTTTTCAAATGCAGGCTCTGGGGTTCCACTTCAGATACCCAGAATCAAAGCCTCTGGGGGAACAGGGCCTGGCAACTGCATTTAATAAGTGTTCAAGGGGAATCTGATGGATTCCAGAACCTACCTGAACAAGCAGGCTCTGCTGCAGGTTCTGACTTGTGTGCATCAAATCAGAGAGATTTTCAAAGGAAAAGCATCGATTTTCACTCTGGAGGGGCCCAGCAATCTGTGCACATCCACTCAGAAGCAGGTGGTGGGCACGGTGGGGACAGGTGTGGGGCAGGAAGGCTCAAGTGGGCACAGGTGAAATGGACATGAGCAAACCAGCCTTCAGCACCCTCCTCTCTCCTCCAGGGTCGACCAGTGCTATGGGGCCCTGGGGATGCTGGACTACCTCCATGGGACTGACACCGTGTTTAAGCAGACCAAGGCCTACAAAAGACACGTGATCCTGCTGGGCTTCACCCCACTCTCTGAGAGCATCCCCGATGCTCCGAAGATGGACTAAGAAACAGCCGTAGTTCCACGTTGGCCCATCCCCTCAGCAGACAGTCCTCTGCTGTGCCTGAGGACTCCTACTCACATCTAACAGCTTGCTCCTTCAGCCACACACTCTGATGATGACCCTATGAGGGCAGGGGAAGATCAGCTTCCTGGAAAAGCGGAGCCACAGAGACTAGGGCTCCCCCAACTGCTCCTGTTACCCACAATGGGTCCAAGCATTCACAGAAGGAAGGAAAAAATACATCTTCCCAGAATGCAGGCCAGCCAGAGGAAAGCAGCTACTGGAGAGGGTTCCTGGGGAGTCCACTGGTCCTCTCCAATGGAAGGGGACAGGTACCCGAGAGGATCTGTTGGTGGCCCCGGCAGGACACAGAATGACAAAGGAGGCAGACAGCTGTGTGCCTGCAGCCATCGCTGCTCCTGGTGCCAGGGGATGAGGGAACCAGATGCTTTGTCCCTTCCTGTCCCCTAAAGCCTCTCTCATACCCTATTCATGACAAGGTTAGGACACCCTGGAACAGTTCTGGGATCAAGTTCCCATTACACACACACACACAAATGCCCCATTCAACTCAGCCCACCGCAATTGGACATCACCCTCCTCTGAAAAGAAAAATAAGTCACAGTAGCTTCTCCTGGGACCATAACTGAAATATAGAGGCTCAAAGGTTACCCCAACACCTTCAGCCACTCACAGATTCAAAGGCCAAAGCCTATGGCCTTGCTCAACTGGGGCCCTTGTAACCACAGAGGGAAGGGTCAGAGTGCTGACCTTGGAGGACACCCAACTGAGGTACCCTAGTATCCTCTGTATAAAGGACCAAAAGGGCTAGCACCCTCTTCCTCCAAAAAGAAGGTAGCAAGTACACGCCTGAACAGAGGGAAAAACCCTCATTTCCACCCAAATGATGAACCAGTTATTTCAGCACCCTTTTCACAGGATGATTTTAGCAGAGATGCCTTTTCTGATGAGACCTGTCTACAACGAAACCACAGAGCTGCCCAGGTGGAAGTCAACCCCACCCTGGGTTCCCAGGGCAGTCCCCAACATTGCCCAGAACCCTGTGGCTCCCAAGATCAACGTGAAGACCACACTCTGACTTGAAAGGCCACCATTACCAGTTCCCAAAGTCCAGTATTTCCCTGAACTTTCAGTTCTCCTCTCTCCATAAAACCACCCGCTGTCGTTTTATGAAATACTTCGATGTCTGAGGCGGCCTCGTCTCCAGGCAGGACTATCAAAGAGGACCTCTTCGTATGGGCCAGACCCAGAGGACCTGCCCAGAAGGCCAACCAGGAACTTACCAGGCAGTGTCCTCCTGGGGCCTGGGTGGGCCCCAACCCCTCCCTGGGACCAAGTACCCTTAGCTGGTGGTATACAGCTTCTGGAGCATCAGAAGCTGCTGGCCCACAACCACAATGCGTCCTACAAATAACTGGAAAGCAAACCATTTTCAGTGAACTTAGTGAGGGTCCGGAGTGAGGAGTGTGTAGAAAAAGGAAGAATGGTGGTATTCCTCCCTTTCAGGTCTGTAATGTCAAGCCACAGAGGGATGAAGAGCCTCATGTCTCACCCTGTTTCTTGGGCAGGTGGTTGGGCTGGCCCTCAGACTGGTTACCAAATAGGCTCTAGCAAGGGCTGAGGTCTCAACCTTCCCACCAGAAAATGTGAAAGGAGAAAGCATGAGAAATAAACTGGTCTCCTTTGACCTGCAGTGGATACTTCTGTTCTGAGTTGTTCTGGCATCATGACCTCGTGGTATGGGGGAGTCACAGCAGCACAAGGTACACTCTGCCCTCCCAGCCCCCCAGCCCCCTTCAGTGTTCCCAGCGGGCGGCAGAAGTGAGGTTCCTCTTCCAGAGAGGCCTGCAGAAGCCCTGGCTAGTATCTCTTAGACTCACCTCTGCCTCCTGCAGGCCATCGGTGGTGTTAAAGTCTCTGCTCTCCTGACACAAGGCAAACTGGAAAACCATTTGTGAAGGGATGCTGACGTGCCAGGCCCAAGACACTTAACAGCTATCGGTGAATAAGGCCCAGTTTTAGTTTTGTCAGTACACACTGCAGCCAGACTGACATTCGGTCACTACTGCTGGTGCCTGGCCTCATGGGTCAGACAACAGCCATCAGCAGCCTGGGGACCAGTTGTGGTGGGGGTGCTCGTCCGTCCTTCCCAGGCCTAAATCTGGGACTGATCTGGATTCCATTGGGCCAGAGCGCTGCTCCTCCTTTCCAGCCCATAGGGAAATGTGCTCAGTGAGGAATCACAGCAACTTCTATCTTCCTGGCTGTGTCCTGATACAATGTCAAGCCACAGCCAGTGCATGAAACCCTGGAATTCCAGCTACTGGACTGGGGAGTGCTCTAGTCTGTGGCACTGGCTATGGCTCCTCTGCCCTCAGACACAAGGTGGAGACAAGCTCAAGACACGTAGAAGTTCTCCAGACCCGAGGAAGCACCTGAACGCGCCAGGAGCCTCAGACACTGTCGGAGACTCCGCCCTGGGCAGACTCCCTGACAGCCCTGAGGCCCAGCCCTGGAGAGGTTCCGTATGCATATGCCGAGGGCAGGTTCCCATGGATTTGAGGTCAGAACGTGAACCAGGCTCCACTCGACACACCCAATAGCTGTACCCCTTCATGGGAGACCAGCCAGGCTTTTTTTGCCTTTTCAAGTTTTTATTTTTATACATTTTTTTTGTATTAAAAAGAAAAGCATAATTACCACAAATTACAAACGACTAAAGCAGGACTAGAATAATGAATGAATCACTTCAGCCTGGAAAGCAGATACTCTCAATAATATTAATGTTATAATACAAGCTCATTCAAGTATTTTACATTTTTTTCCTTGTAAATGTGATATCCTAGCACATGGTAAAGATAATGTACTATGAGCATAAGGTGGAACCTTCTCCGCAAAGCCAGATGACACGTTTTCCTCTCCAGTCAGAATGGGCTGTATGTTCTGATCTTCTCTGCCTCTGCCATTAATGTGGCTGAAGGAGAGGGTGGGGCTGGGGCAAATCCTGGGACCCTCACACACGAGATACTTTGGGGTCCCATTCAGGAGGGTGCTAGGTGATCCAGACCACTCAGCCTTTTGGCGAAAAACCAGCCCACCCTCCCAAACTAGTTGTCTTCTTTGCCCCTCCTCCCACTGCCAGGGCTTTCTGAGCAGCTTTCTTTTGTAAAAATCAATCACCAGGAAAGGGGAGAGAAGAACTACAACAGAACAGAACAAAAACATAACAACTTTGACATGGGGGCTCCTTGCCGGGATCTGAGCCCAAGGGGTCCACGCTGCGGCAGCGTCGGGCAGCCCCTCTCTACCCGGAGTGCCTTTCCTCCCAGGTTCAGGAGACAGCGGGAGAAACCTGCCTCTGAGCAGAGCTGAGACACACAGACCTTCTGATGTTTGAGGCCCAAAGGTCATGTTGGCGTGGACCCATCTCGGAAAGTACAGGATGAACGGAAGGATTGGGGCAGGCTGTTGCTTCTGTCTCAGATCTTGGATCCCCATGGAGGATGGTGGATGTGAAGTGGCAAGCCCTGATGTCCTTTGCCACTCCTGGCATGCTTGTCACAGATACATCGGTCCTAAATTCAAGTGTCTTCAGAAAGTGAAGATGTAAACTACTCTTTGCAACATAAACTCCAAACATGTCACCAAAAAAGAAAGAAAAAAAAGGAAGAAAAAAAGCCCCCCCCCCAGCCCCAGCCTGTATTGAGATGAAGTCCTCACCTCCCCACCCCAAAGGAGCTTCTTCTTTCTAGAGTCTGCGGGGAGGATCAGGGAGAGGATGGCAGCCCCCTGGCCTGGGAGTAAACTCTAGAGAACAGCCTTTCCCCACACCCCCAAGGCTTTCTTGTGACCCCAAACCCAGCAGAGGACAAACACTGAGGTTACTATGCTGCTGGAAACAGTACTGGGCCAAGCAACCTGAAGGAAAAGGGGCGATTAAGGGAAGGTGGGGGTCCAGGGGTCCAGGTGTCCGGTGCCTGGTACATCATGGGGCAGGCACCGGGCTGGGCAGGGAGAAGTCTCAGACTCCACTGTCAGAGCACAGACCAGACACTCATCTTGGCTTTCAAGACAACCAGCTCACAGGAATGGAGATGGGCTTCCCCATACTGGGAGGGTAGAGACTGGGGGTGGGCAGGGGGTGGCACAGCAATGAGGTGCCCAAGACAGAAGACAAGCCCTTGCCAGCCTGAGATACTGGCCGCTACTCCCAACTTTAGAGCTCAACAGAGGAAGCAGATGAAAAGGGCTGAGTATGAGCACATGACCAACACCACCGCAGGGTAAGTGTATCATCATGCCCGCACCCAGCCCCCAGCCCAGTCTGTGAAGGTCAGTCACGGGTCACTGTCCCTAGCTTTGGCTGCCAGGAGACCGGCCATTCCACTAATCATCCACAGCCCAAGACAAGCAGTCAGTGGCTGGAGAAGTGAAGACAGGTATACTCTATGTCCACATATACCTTCCTACCGTGGGGCTTCTCCAACTGGCAGGATTCCCCATACCCTCATAGCCTCCTCATCACTTGTTCCTAGGCAGGGTCAACTGGAAGGTGGGCAGAGATGGCTTGCAGAGGGGTGACGCAAGATGGGGAAACCCACCCAGCCCACGGGAGAAGAACAGCATCTTTCTCCACCTTTTAAGAGACAAAGCCTCCTGGAGGTCTCAGAGATCGATCGATGGAACGTGAGAAATGTTTCCAAGCCTCAGCTGCCAAGTGTTCACCTTTCCCCTCTGAGGTGGGGGAAGACGGTCAGGCTGAGGACGAGTGTGTCCCAGATCCAGGCCAATGCTGTCCTCCAACAATCTGAAGCAAACTTGGCCTTGGGGTTCCAAAGGTAGGATGAAGGGTGTCATGGCAGGACGGAGCCTGGCGAGAGGAAACAGCAAGCAGAGCAAGGACACGACAGTGGCAGCGGTGTACGGACACAGGATGTCAGCTTCAAATGATGTGACCGCAGAGATATTTTGGGCACGGCTCTGATCTGAGCCACTCCCAACTCTCTTGCCTATAGGCAGGAGGTGCTGTACATGCAACTCAGTCAAGAGACAGATTCTAACCAATCCAGCCCAGGCACATCCAGAGAAGGTGGGAGCTCTTCAAGTTGACTCCACCGAGGAAAACAGGCATTTGGGTATTTCAGATTCCCACTCCACAATAAGGCAACTTTTAAAAAAATACTATTTCCAAGAACAAAACAAAAAAATTCCAAGAGTAGGGGAAAGACATCACTTTCTGTGGATTAGGTGGGGGTTTTCTGATGGTATTTTTTGGTCTTTTAAGGTCGATTTTGTCTTTTTTTTTTTTTTCATTTTCCCAAGGATGGAAAGGTCAGAGAAAAATAAAATAAATCATCTTTCAATAGTCTTTTCTGGTATGAGCAGCGTCTCTCTGGGCTGGAGTAAGGGGCATGGGGAGAGGGGGATGGAGAGAGGCTGAAACCTTCCCTCACCCCCACTTCTATATCCTTTGGTTTCCTCCTCCCAGAAGACGGCAGAAGGGTGTAATGGGGACGGCAGGGAGAGAACGTGGTGATGGCAAGCCCCAGATGATCAAGGGGCTGGTGCTTGTAGGGCCCAGGGACGCTGCCAGAGCCTTCTAGGAAACAGTGCTGGGCAATGGGGCCCACAGGGCCTTTTCGTGGGCTGCATAGTTGGCTTGAGGGGGAGCAGGAGGCAGCTGTGGATGGGGACCAGGGTTGCGGCCTACCAGCCGCAGGGAGGGCTGCAGAGTGATTTTGGTAATCCAGACGAACTATCAATAATTTAAAACTTGATATATATATATATATATATATAAAAAAAATTTCCCCCCTTACCCTCCCCCCCTTAGAAGAAGCTAGGATGTGAAGAAGAGTCATGGAGAGAGAAGAGGGAAGGGGGTGTGTGGAGGCTCCTGCCCAGGGGTACCTCTGATAGCCCAAATGGTATACACATTGCTACTCAGCACGAAGGCCCATCATAATGACTCCAGGCCTGTCCCTTCTCTGTCCCCTCTCCTGGGACTGGGCACCCCCAAAGACGCTCACCTACTCCCTCCATCCCTTCTCCCCCCAAAACCCCAGGGGCTAAAGGGCTTTTCACTTTCCCAAAGTCTGTGTATCCGAGTGCTGGCTTGTCCATTTAGCATCTTCCCGGATGGGCTGGCCAGTAGGTGGTGTGGGGGGTTGGCTGGTGGTGGGTCTGCTGGAAGACTGGGAGGGGCACCGTTTCCTGCCCTCACCGCTGCCACCTCCTGCTGCCACTGGGTGTCGCTTGTGGTTGCCCTCCTCACCCATGGGGGGCTGTAACAAGGAGGGAGTCACAGGTGAGTAGGAAGCACTACCCACAGACCCTCCCCCTTGCCAGAGCTATTCAGAGACCCACTACTTCCTACCTCCCAGGGTAGATAATAAACAGGTTTATAACCCTGAAAACTAGTCACTAGTTTTATTAAGCACATCTCCATGCCAAGATGCCAAACCTTGTGCTGATTTATGCACATTTACTCATGGGGTCTACACCACCCTTTGATGTAGACATGACCATCTAATTTCACAGATGAGGACAGCGAAGCACAGAAAAATAATTTGCTCCCAAGGGGTCCAGAACTTTTAATTGGTAAAGACAAAATCTGAAACAGGCCTATCTACCACTGAAGCCCAGGCCTTTATCCATACATCTTTCGGCTCCCCTTCTGGGAAGTGGCAGCTGCTCAGGAGATGGTACATGGAACGTGGCATGCAATACACTAACAGGCCTCCACTCAGAAGGCCCAGAGACTCCTGGGGACTGCCTCATGGCCCTAAAAAGGATACTGATCTTAAGAGTCAGACTGGGATCCAGTCTAGCCTCATCACTGCCAGAGGTCCTGTAACCCCAAGGTCACCTCTCCCCTTTCTGGGAGCCAAAGCTGAGCCCTTTCCGCTCTGTTCCCAACAGGTCTCCCTATTCTCTCCACATGCATCCCCCACTTCCAGCCCCCAAAGGAGGAAGTCCTTAAGGGTGGAAGAAAACGGACCCATCTTTCTGTCAGGACATCTGAGCAGTGCTGCCACTATCTCACTGGCTGGCCATAGGCTCCTGGTCATCCACTGCTATAAGTGATGAGAACAATAACCCTGCCTGCTTCACTTTATAAAGGTTAAAAAGGTCAGAGCACAGTGTCTGACACACAATAAAGTCAAATTTTTTAATGTATGTGAAGACTATTACTTACTTCTATTTGCTCTTTTGCTAAAAGGTTTCAAGGGAGTAAGACGATTGGCATATCCCTACTACATTATGAACACTTTGAAGAAAAAAGTTTTACTTATCTCTGGAATCCCTGATACACTCAGGATGGAAGAACCAGTAGTCATAACTTTGACCCACCACTGGATGTCACTCTTGAGTCACTGTGCCAAGAAGAAGTGGGAGGAGCAGGGAAGAACTAGACATACTTGATCAAGTTCTGGGGTTGGAACTGACCTCTCCCAGAAAGAATAAGAACATTTACCTAGGGTACTCATCCTGATCACCTCTAAATAGGGCATAGCAGCAAAGAGGGATGGAGATAAGACAGAAAGGGCATTATGATGGTTTAGCCACATCCACTATGGGAAAGGGAGTGGGGAACAATCACAAACCCTCCAATGAGCCTTCACTGCCCACTTCTCACACCTTCTGTTTAAGAAACTTAAGGCCCAAATAGGGACAAGAAGGGTCCCTGGGCTAGTGGCCCAGCTGGGATCAAAACCCAGGTATCCAGATCTCTGGTCCAGTTTTCTTTCTAAGACAATCAGGGTGGGAAAGATGAGACTCAGACATCCACTCACATCTACTCGGAAGTCTTCGAGACGTCGGAATTTGCCGAGGTATTCTTGAAGTTTGGGGTCAATGTCCAAATTTTTGGCTTTGGAATATTTCAAGAAGGCCCAGAACTTCTCTAGCCCATACAGCTGACCTGCAGGGAAAGAGAGAGGTAGAAAGAAGCTTGGCCGCTGAGAAGTAAAGAATAGAGAGGCTCAGGAGAGGGAGACATGATGTGATACACAAGCCCAGGGGTCGGGAAGACTGAGATGACCAGGGCTCACAGAGTCCCAACTCTCTTACCCGCTTCATAGTCCTTCACGGTCTCCTCCTGAAAGTCCTTAAATATGTCCAGCCGGAACTTCTTTTCCAGGCCATAACTGTAGTATCGAAAAAGGCACTCCAAACCATATCTGTAGGAGAACACAAGTCAGTGAAATCAGGACAGTTTCTTTATCTGTAAATAGGAAACACATCTGGATGATAGATGAACTATGAAACCATTTAAAATACATAGATTACTGAGAAAATGGTTAAGTGTTCTCTGAGAAGGCTGGCATTTAATGCTAGTCTAAATGAGTCCAGCATTAAACGTTTGCCAAGGGTCAGCAAACTTGCGCCAAATGAACAACAGCCTTCTGCCCACACCCATTTGCCTATGAAGTATCACTGGTTACTTTCTGCTGCTAGAGCAGAGAGTAGTTGTAACAGAGACTTTATGTTCCACAAACCTAAAATATTTGTTGCCTGTCCCCTAAGCAAAGTTTGTCAATCACCAGCATGAGCTCTCTGCAAAGCCATTTGACCATGGCAATTAGATCATCTATTCACTTATCGGACTCAGAAATTTCAATTCTAGCAACGCATACAGGGAAATGACCAAACACGTAGATTTAGATTTTATAGATGTACCAAAATTGTTCATAGCAGCATTCTTTTGAAAAACTTAAGTCTTAGAAAAGCGATTAAGAAAAATCATGGTAACTGTACAACAGAATAATACTATCTATTTAAAATTATAATTTAAGTATACACTGATGGATGTTTAGAGATGTTTACATTATAAAGTAGAAAAGACATGTTTCAAAGTGTTATAGGTAGACAAACACATTTTGTAAACAAGTAAGTAAATTTTAAATTTATACATGCACACGAAGTCTGGAAGGGCACAGATTATGATGTTAAATACATTGACACTGGTTATCTTTGGGAGGTAGGATTTTCAAATGATCTTATCTCTATTTTCTAAACTTTCAGCCAAAAGCATAAAACTTTTATAAGATGGCAAAAAAGTTAAGTATTTTAACATAGAGAAATGCTCATGCTTATAAATGATGAAGAAAGTACAAAAAAAAGCATCCCTTGCATGACCTGAATACATAAATATGGCAGAGCATTAACACTGGTTGTCTCTGGACTGAAGGATGTTTTCCCCCATCTTCTTTACACATTTGTCCTTTTCAAATTGTTCACAGAGAAAACATTTTACTTGGGAAAGAAGTGTCCCTCTAGTTTGTTTTTTTTTTTTAAATAGCAAAACATTAAAAGCAACTGAAGTATCTATTAATAGGAGACTAGTTAAATAAATTATGGTACATCTATATAGTAAGACCACATAAGCCATAAAAAAACCAAGAAAGTCACTTATATATGGATATGGAATGATTTCTAAAATACAGCATTAATTAAAAAAGCAAGGTGCAAAATATTACCT
Organism: Okapia johnstoni; assembly: GCA_024291935.2. NCBI lineage: Eukaryota > Metazoa > Chordata > Mammalia > Artiodactyla > Giraffidae > Okapia > Okapia johnstoni. Next base: position 57,441,243 of record CM044316.1, on the reverse strand, counting down.
AATAGAGGCTACCTTTTATATAAACAAAAGAGGTGTGGGGAGGGGGGGAGATCACACAGGTCTGTCTTTGCTTATATAAGCAAAGTATTTTTAGAAAGAACTCACAAGATTCTAACAATACTGGCTGCCTGTGGGGAAAGGAACTAGATGGCCAGAAAACCAGGATGAGGAAGATTTCTCACTATATAACCTTACGACTTCTTTGAATTTTGAATATATTACTTATTCAAAAGTACCGATTTTTTTTTTATGAAGTACATGAAATATATACACAATGGATTTCCTATCACAGTTCTGGAAGCGGACCCAACAAAGATACCCTCTCACCATCCCTCAAGCACCAGTCAGATTCTTCACCCCAATCTCACTCACCTGTAGCCTTCTTTGGCATCCTCCAGAGCCAGCTGCTTGAATTCCTCATACATCTTTTTGTTGAAGTGATCTCGGAGGAAGAAGGACCAGAAGCGGAAGAGAGTGTTCATCTCCTGAGACTGGCCAATGCCCAAGCGTTTTCGCTCTGATTGGGGAGGAAAGAGGAAAGATATGTTTTAGAGCCAGGCTGCCTGTGCTGTGGGGGACAAATGATCCTGTGGCTCAAAGACATTGGTCCTTTCTCCTCCCAATTCCCTTGCTCATCACCGTTAAGTCTCCAGGGAAGTATTTACTGAGGACTAACTACTCTGCAGCAGGCCCTGTTGCTGGGCATGGGGCCTGAGCACCCCCAGAAGTAGGTGGCATCTGCTTCTGAAGTGGGCATCCTGGTCTACCGCTCCACCTCAAATATCACTGCTCTCAGTGTAGTTAGAACCAGGAAAAGCACAAATAAGTAATCCGTGCACTCAACAAACTATATTCATCATATCATCGTTACCGATTATTTTAGGAGTCCTACAATACTAAGTAAAAATAGTATGTGCGAGGTAGGTTCAAGAGGGAGGAGACATATATATACCTATGGCTGATTCATGTTGATGTATGGCAGAAGCCAACACAATATTGTAAAGCAATTATCTTCCAATTAAAAGCCATTATCTTCCAATTAAAAATTAAATACACACACACACACACACACACACAACACCAAACAAGAAAAACAGATAAAATTTTTAAAATCTGGTATCATTTAAAAATTAAGAACCTTTGTACTTCAAAGGACATGATCGACAAACAAGGTGAAAAGACAACCCACAGGATGGGAAAAATATTTAAAAATTATGTTATCTGATAAGGGACTTACAAATAATTCAGTTAAAAAACAGACAAAGGATATGAATGGACATTTCCCCAAAGAAGATATACAAATGGCCAATAAGCATATGAAAAAATGCTCAACATTATTAGCTATCAAAACCATATCAAATAAAATCAAAACCATTACAGGATATCATTGCACACCCACTAGGATGGCTATACTCAAAAGGAAGAGGATAATAAGTGTCAGGAGGATATGGAGAAATCAGAACCCTCATACACTGCTGTGAGTAATATAAAATGATGCCGCTACTTAGAAAACAGTCTTGCAGCAGTTCCTCAAAAGGCTACACAAAACTACCCTATTATACGATCCAGGAATTACTCTTCCCCTCAAGATAAATGAAAACCTATATCCACACAAAAACATGTACAGGAATGTTCAAAGTAGCATTACTTATGAAAAGACAAAGCAGAAATTTTGTCCCTCAACTGATGAATGGATAAACAAAAGGTGGTATCATCCACAGCGGAATGTTGTTTGATAATAAAAAGGCATTAAGTACTGATACATGGTACAACATAAATGAACCTTGAAATTATACACTAAAGGAAAGAAGCCAGTCACAAAGGATCATGTGTCATACGATTCCATGTTTATGAAGTCAAATCCATAGAGACAGAGTAAATTGGTGGTTGTGTAGGTCTGGGAGGAGTTGGGGAGGTGGAGGGATGGAGAATGACTAGTAAGGGTGGCACAGGGCTTACTTCTAAGGTAACGAAAATGTTCTAAAATGGATTCTGGTGATGGATGCACAACTCAAATATATTAAAAGTTACAGAGTTTGTACACTTAAAATAGGTCAATCATATAGTGTGTGAACTGTATTTCACTAAAGCTGTTATTACACACACATACATACCAAGAGGGAAGTAAGGTAGATGAATCAAGCATTGAGCAGCCATGTTTTGCTGAATAAAAGGGGGCTGACTGACCAGTAACTCTAAGTGAGCATGGCTCTGAGCATCTTTTTTTTTTTTTTTAAGCATTAAAACATTTTTATTACAGAAAAAACTTACACATAACTCAAAAGTGAGAGTATATAACAATCCCCCTCATTCAGCTTAAACAATAATCAATATTTTGCCAGTTTTCTTAATTAGTCTCCTCTCCACCTTTGGTCTGGAGTATTAGAAAGTAAATCCCAGGAGTTGTATCACTTTTACTGGTAAATACTTCACTGTGCATCTTTAACAAGAAACGGCATTTTTAGAGAATATTGTACTCAGTCACTCAGTCATGTCCAACCCAACTGACTGGAGCCCACTAGGCTCTTCTGTCCTTGGGATTTCACAGGCAAGAATACCAGAGTGGATTGCCATTTCCTACTCCAGGGGGCTCTGAGCATCTTTAGAGACAACCCAAGAGAAACCTACCGTTAAAAGGTTATCTTTTGTGATAAAAGGAAACATTTGAGTGTCTAGAGAGGTTCTCTCCTTACATTCTCATCTACAGTAGGGGTTAGCCATCTTTTTTTCTGTAAGGGGCTAGAGAGTAAATATTTTAGGTTTTGCAGGTCACATACATACGGTCTCTGTCATAAAGTCCTACCCTCCCCACGCCTACTTAAAAATGTTAAAACAAAAACTGTTCTTAGCTCCAGAGCAGTACAAAGACAGGCTGCTGGCTGGATTTGGTCCACAGGTCATCATCTTTCTGGAGAATATATGCTGTCTTATGCATATTTGTTTGTGACATCGATGGTTTCACCAGAAACAGGAAAGAAAACTCCTGATTTTTTTTTTTTAGTATCAACAGAGAAAAATCAAGGAACAGGAATAGTCTAAAAGCACCAGATCCTCTTTGCCTCCTATATTCCAAAACTAATTTCAGTCCTCCCTGCTATAATGTTATGTCACTTCTTGCTCTGAGGCTAGAGAGAATAGTCACCTGCTCCACCAGCCCTTACTCTGGATCTCAGTAGTGGCCCAGGAAGCTCTGCCCTCTCCCTCTGTGCTTCTTACCATTAAGGCAGCGCCTACGATACTTGTGGTAGACGTGTTGTGTGAAGCCGTTTTCCTTGAGCAGCTCGTGGGAAGGATGTTGGAACTTGGGCAGCGACTGAGGGGTACAGCCATAGCTTCCAACTGCAGGCGTGCCTTCTGAGGGGCTGGAGCTGCAGAGACCATGAAACAGAGAGTGTCACCAGGTTCCCCAGAACAGCCAACCATCAGATAGGAAGGGTCCCTCTGGTTCCTTCCAGCCTTCAACATAAAGCCTCTCAGTGTAACAAAGAGGCCCAGGTACTGTACTAGACCCTTAATTAACTATATGCATGGATCTCACTTATTATATCCATGGGTCTCACTTACTCAACCAACCTTTGGATTTTTTTTTAACAGTGAGGACATTGGGGCTCACAGAGACTGGGAGTCTTGCCCTGTCACAGAGCTAATATTTAACATCTCAGATCTGTACAGTGCCCAAACCTGAGCTTTTAGCAGTTTATTTATCCCATGTTAACATTTAACTTTCCTTAACGAGGTGTAATGGGTTAACCCATCCATATTTTTTGTAAAAGCACCACCTATCTTTGCAGGGAATAAATAAGAGTGCATAGGTCAGTGGCTCCCAAACCTGCTCTGGAATTCAGAACACTGGGGTCATTTTCCTGAGAATAAATAAAAAGGAATCCAAGCCCTACCCCCAGAAGCTGCTCCAGCAGACCTAGGGTGGAGAGTCTAGGAAGCTGTACTTTTATTCAACTCCTGAGCTATCCTGAGGGAGGCAGCAGATATGCATGTCTGAAATCAACTGAGCTAACCTCCCATGAGAATGCCATGCTGCCACCACACTTCAGAAAGCAGCCCTCCTCTCCCCACGATCTGGATTAAGCTCTCTAGACTACTCCTGGTTTTTTGGATTTGGATGAGGGCCCCTTCCTTAAATTTTCCTTCTTTGCAGACCAAAGAGGTACTCTCCTCTTGGTCTCATCACTGTCATGGCTCTGCTGCCCTCTCTGCAGTCAGCCTGAACCCCCTTCCCACAGCCCACACCTGATGGAAGCAGTCCGGGGCCTGTGTTCACGGGAATCCATCACCCAGCCCACGTGACTCTCCAAAGGTGGGTTCGAGCTGTGTCTTGTCTTCCTTTTCCGAGGCGTCTGCAAAGGTCAGTGTGGGATTTGTTAATATACAGTCATACTCATATGACTCTGAGGAGCATCAAGTATTCGTAAGATTACGATACCCTCCTAAAGTCTGAGTTATCTCACAATTTACAAAGCACTTTCATATCTAGTCTCACATGATGTCCACAGCTGTGAGGAGGAGCTGGCACACCTACTTGACAGATGAGAAAATTGAGGCTTGCGGGTGATGTGATGTGATCTGCTCAAGGACCTGCTCAGTTCTCCTTAAACCTTATCATGGCTGCATGGGGCCACCACTCCCACCCCCAATTCCACACTGCAGATGGGGTCACTCAATCCCGGTGGGCCCACTAGCCTAAGAATACAGAGCAGGTGGAGGGTGGGGGGGATGTGGTACTTTCTTAGCTCAAGACAAGGGAGAGAAGCAGAGCCCTGGAAGGCAGTCAAGTGAGCCCAAGAGTTAGTGGCTCAGCATTAACGCCTCACCTTAGCATCCAGTGTCCGACCTTCCTTCACCACTGGATAAAACCGTGATGTCTGACTTGAATCTTTGAGCTGTGGTGTCCGGGGTGTGCGGGGGGTCCTGGCATTGCGGTAGTTTGGCGACTCTGGGACAGTGGTTGGTAGAGAGCGGGCGATGGTGGAAGGCTCGGGAGCACCAAACAGCTTGTTGGCCAGGGCATCAGTGGGAACTGCAGAAGCAGAGTGGGGACAGTGAGCAGAGGTAGGCCTGTGACTGCCTGTCCCTGGAAGCCCCGTCAGACAGCTCCAGACCCTCCCACTCAGGCCAGAGTGGCAGGGGTCATCTCTCACCTTGCTGGAAGCGAGGTGGTCCAGGAGGGACCTCCTGGTTGGGATCCACAGGGGGCTCAGGGGTTAGTGTGTCAAACTGCTCCCGACTGATCATATTGACTTTCTTGAAGTTCTCGACTTCTTGCTGCAGAGGACACGAGATAGGTGGGGAAAAGAGGCTGGTAAGAGGACTGCCCCAGCCTGTTTTAGGAACAAGACAGACAGGAAGTTGAAGACGGCAGTTCCCACGTCCACATACATGGAATTCTGGTCCCCAGGCTCTCAGATGCCCATCACTATGCCTCAACCCCAGGTGCCCAGGCTTGAGTGTGCTCACCCAGCAGGGCTGAAGATTTGCCCAGCCCTCCTTGCAGCAGCACTGAGGTCAGAACTCCAGCCACCCCCACCCCCAGAACCTGCTATGGCCTCCCCTCCCCAACTCTCTTCCTGCACTTCTCTCATCTCGAAACACATTACTACTACCACTCACTTACAGAGGCTTACCAGAAGCCGACTGGCCACCATACACATCCACTCTGTAAAATGCCTACAACTACCAGTTTTGACTGTTTCTAGGCAGCAATGAGTTTTTAAAAGACCTATCATCTTTTCTCCATACTCCACACTCAAAAGCAAGTTCCTCAAAAGGCCTTTAAACTTTTAATACATGCCTAAATATTTAAGAATAAAAATGACAATCCAATCTTACTCTTAACAAAAGTGTCTAGCCAACCTCTGAAATTAAACGCAGATGATCAAAGAAGCAGGATGATCACCTCTCACAGGGGCAGTTTACAGTGTTTATACACTTCTTCTCATTCTTAATGCCCCCCACCAAGCAGTGTCAATCATCACCCCCCTTTATTAGATGAGGGTGCTGAGGTTCTGGGCCCAAGGTCACACGCTTGTCAGCTTTCCTCTGCCTCACGTCACAGGCACCCTAGGCCCCCACCACCACTATGCCCAAGGCTCACCTTGATCTGGGAATATTCGGGTTCGAACTTCTCAGTCCACAGGTCCTGCTCATAGTAGAAGAGCCCATCATTAATGACCTTGGCCAGCTCAGCACTCATCTTGGCACGCGAGGTGTGGTTGCCAGTGCGGTCGCCCCCCGGGTGCCGGCGCATGTAAGGTGGTGTCTGAGTGACAATGAGGATTTTGTTGACATCCCGGTCATCAATCTCATAGTCCGAGTCCTCATCGGACCAGGCAGTAAAGGTGTTCTTCCGCCCATCCATCTGCTCCATTTCCTCGTCAAACAGGAAATCCAGTTCCTCTTGCTCATCTTGATCCTTGGACATCAGCTGCTGAGAGGGCAGATGCTGAGGCAGAGCAGTCGAGTGAACCAACCTGGGCTCCTCCAACTTCTAAAATTGGGGGAGACCAAAGAGAGAGAGACTCACCAGGAAGTCCTTAGACCAGGCTGTCACTGTCCCCTGAGAGAAGCCCTGACCCCTCAACACGGGACTGTTACATCTGCAGCCCTGATAATGACACCAAGTCACAGCTGTCAGCACTGGAGTCACTCACGATAAAAGGATGTCCCATAGGACTCTGGGTTTCTCCACTCACAGTTCACATCACGTCATTCACAAACACTGACACAACAAGTTCCCTGTACGTACGAAACTGCACTCTCATTTACCTAAATACATATCCCTCCACAGCACCTGGCCTCCCAGTGGGTACATGAAGTTCAATAGGCTGATTCATCCATTTCTCCATCCCCAACTCCTCCCAACAAGCTGGAAGCTTCATCAGGCAAGAACCACAGCTGCCTTGCCTTCCATCGTACCCTCAGAACTTAGACTGGGACTGAACCACAGCCCATGTTCAACTGTTTGCTAAATGGATAAGAACCCACTGGTACCAGGTCCTGTGAACATGACCAGGTCCCTGAATTTATGAAGCTCACAGGTTAGTGGGAGAAAAAGTCAACCAACCAATCAACTGCAATGTGATCGTCAAGACTATAAATAGGCCTCGTGGGAGTACTTAGGGAGGAGCACTTAAGCAACTGGGGGTGGGACTGGGGACACTCAGGGAAGGCTTCTGTGAACAAGTGATTATGAAAGGACCTGTTTAAGTAAGTCAGATGAAGGCAGGGACAAAGACTGTAAGAGGCAAAACAGACCAAAACCCAAAAACACGGCATGCCCCAAAGGCAAGGGAAAAAACAACACTCCTTTCAGCCAAAACAAAGTATTTGTGAGTGTTGATAGGCTGAATTTATCTGAAAGTTTTTGGAGGTAAAACATCTGTTTACCTCACAGAACATATTTAAACATTAATTCCCTGCTGTGCCAAAAAAACTTTCTGTATAAATCTTAAACTATTCTCTTTTGCAAGGGTCAGGGTAGGCCAGGTAGAAGTGGAGGGCTCTAATTCTGGAATAGGGGCTAAGTGTGGCTTTGGAAAGGTGTTTCCAAAGCCTTTGCAGTCTTCAGGACTGAACTGAACCTTGTCAGGTCCTTGTCCGCTTACTACCTTCTCCTCACAATTCTAGCCTATCTGACACTTCTTGAACAACCAGAACAGACAGGGAAGTTAGGGGTGCGGGGGCAGGAAGGAGATGAGGGAGTCGATCACAGTGGTACAGGGGAAAAGGGGGCACAGAATTCCATAGACCCAAAAGGTCATCTATCAGGTCTCCTCTCAAGGCCTAGACCAAGGTATCCAAAGAAGGGATGGCAGTGGGCAGGTGAATGGAGTAGAAATTTGCTCCTTAAATTTTAGTTTGAGATTGAAACACTTCTCTAACAGAGGACTATGTGTGAGCTACTCATATATTAGTCTACTATTTCTAGAGCAATCTAACCCCTCCTTCTTTTCAACCTAAGAGAAAGTGAGGCCTTCAGATATTAAAGAAGTTTCCCAAGGTCACCAGCCAGCAATGACAGAAGACCTGTGTTTCAGTCTAGACTCTAACTCTCCAGACCATGGGTCTGCTCCTTCTCCCTTCCCTTTTCAAAGGATTTGATGGAGTTACATATGAGATAGTGAGGACAAACTCGGGGGAACACGCTAAATAGTGCAGCCACAAGGACTTAGATGAGGCAAAAAGAAAAGCCAAGGGACTTCCCTGGTGGCCCAGTGGCTAAGACTGTGTTTCCACTGCAGGGGGCGTGAGTCTGATGCCTGGTCCGAGTGGCCAAATAAGCCCCCAAACAAACCCAAAAAAATCAAACAAAAAAACCCAGCCAAGTATTAAGAAACACTTAATTTTCAATGAGACTGCTGCCAGAGGCTGTATGATCTCCTCCCGTGAAAATGCCCCTCAGAAACTACAGAGCTAGGGCTGTCCTGAGGGGTGATCCACTGGAAATGGAAACAGGCCATATCAGCTTTCCTGCACTCACTGGTGACCTGTGGCTTACATCACAACCCTGAACCAACTGGCCTGACTGCTACCCCCTTAGAACACAGAGCTCTGTGCCTATGTGATACCCGTTCCGCACTCTCCAGCCCAAGCCCTCAGAATCAGGATAGGGGACAGGCCTCACCCACCTTGGGTCGTGCTGGAGAGGGCCGAGGCCTTTTCTTCACTTCAATCCAGTTCTCGGAATCCAGGTCAGGGAGGCTGGCGGACAGGCCCTTGGGCAGCGTCTTTAGGTTGCTGACCTCTTCTGTTTTGGTTGGCACTGGGGTGACCGCACGGGGAGAGCCAGGCGCTGACTCTGAAGGGTGGAAAGGGGAGGCCCTCATCCCTCCAGCCCTCCTCCTGATGCCAGCCCCAAGCAGGACTGCTGGCCAGAAGACAAGGGCAACAGGAAGGCATCCACATGCCAGCAGGGTACCTACCTGTCTCTTTCTGGTAGTGCTGGCGGGGCACAAACTCTGGGCAGTTGAGAAGCTGGGAGAAATCGGTCTGGGAATAATCCACTATCGGGGGACCAGGAAGAGGCCATTTCTCTGGCTCCTCCCTCCTGCGTACTTTTTCCTCAACGATCTCCACCACTTTGCTGTCCTTTAGGGCCTGCAGGGGAGGAGGAGGGAGAAGATGCAGAGGGAAGACGTAGACAGACCGGGATCTTGGAAACTAGGGCATGACTGAGCCCCATGAGCTCAGTGCAAACTCCAGAGTTGGCAGGAGTATAAGAAAACTGGCCCCATCTTCCACAACCAGCAGACAAGTGAGATGTTCTAACTTGTAAGAGGTACCAACATGCAAAACACACTTGCCCTTTGACCCTGCCATTCTACTTCCAGGAATCAACCCCGGGGAAATACTTGTACCAACAGGTGACAACATGTATAAGATATGGATAAAAGGCCATTCACAGCGACACTGCCTGTAAAAGGAAAAAACGGAACTACCTAAACTTGCCACTACATAGGTAATTTAAACCAATTATGGCACATCCATTCAACCCAACACTACTCAAGCTTAAAAATCAGCTTCAAATGTGTTGAGGTGGTTAACAGTCACAAAAACCAGGCCTAGGTCAATGAGTTTAGTATCCCACTGGTGTTGGAATTCTTAAGTAAAAACATGCAAATGCACACAAATTTTTGTAGGATTCACAGGTAAAGGGCTATAGGTATCTATGTCTGGGGAAAAGGGGTGAAGTAATGGAGAGTAGAGGAGAGTTTTCTTTTTAAAATCTTTTAAATGGAAAAGAGAAACATTTCGACGTGACAACATACTCTGTTGGTGAGGCTGGGGAAAGAGGCATTCTCATACACTACTGGTGAGATTGCAGAAAGCATACCCACTAGAAAGGGAATCAGGTAACAGCTAGCAAAATTATACACGCATTTGCCCTTCAGTTCAACCATCCCACTCCTACACCAAAGACACACTGGCTAAAACATGAATAGATATATATACACAACTGGAAATAAGAATGAGGAGTGTCTTTCTATTACCACTACCAAGTGGTCAGTTCCCAGATACATTAAGTGAAAGCAAAAAATGGTGAAGAAATACATGTGCTATGTTACCATTCATCTAAGAAAGGGTAAGTATATAATACACAGAGAGGCATTTACTTATTTTTTTTTTTAATGGAAGGATTCAAAAAAGTTTGTTTATAGTAAAAGGAAAAAAAGTATTACAAAAATTTTTTAAGTTGGACTTTCAATATACCATTTGCCTTTGGAACCACATAAATATTTTATATAAATGTAAAAGAAGTAAGAAATTAGGGGTAAGAAGGCATTCCTGAAAATGTGAGAGCAAAGCAAAATTACTAAAACTAGTATGTACAGAACCACACAAAAATTATTTCAACTTAAGAAAACAGTCACTGACCATATAAATGGGGAAAAAAAATTTTTAGGAGTAGGAGAGGTACTGTAAGCATAATGTGTAGAGTAAAACAAATGAATAGTTATGTTGATGTTATTTGGAATCAGGATTTTTGGCATGGGAGAAAGTAATAGTTACAAACACAAAAGATCCTTGGGTTAAGTAAAGACACTGTAGAAATATTAACAGAAAATATCAGTGTAATCTCATGATGTATTAAAAAACAACGACGACCAATCGTAGCAATAAATAACCTACAACTCAGGCTGTGATATCTAAATATCAGAATTACCATTTCCCCAAAATAAAGGACCTAGAGCGTCTTTAAAAAAAAAAAAAAAAAAAAAGGCCATGAAGAACAATTGATTTAGCATAGTAACTACAATAAATGAAACAAAATGCTTTAATCGTGAAACTTTTCAAACAAAAAAACAAACTGAAACCATACCTAAAGGTTTTGAGGGATCAGCTAACTGGTTAAAAATCAAAAAACTGGTCACAAAGGAAAAGATCAAGCACTTAACTGCCCTTCCTGTACAAACTACATGCTTCTTGGTAACCAAATAGCTGATAAGGCAAAGTACCTCCTTAAAGAGTTATTCCAGCAAACAAATACAGACAGACAGATAGAACATAAACATTTTATAGTTTCTAATGAAGTAACAGGTAATGACTTACAGCTTATATAACAAAAAAGAGAACCAGGTGAAGCATTAAGTGCCATCTGAGAGAATATATCACTATCTATAAAGTATTCTCAACAAGGAGGGAGAAAGGAAAAAAAAAACCTGAATCTGATCAGGCCGCTCAATCACTAATTTACTAAAAATCTGGAGTACGGAACATGTAAAATGGTACCACTGTGTCCTACGGAAAATTCTACAAGCTGTATAATCCAGCATTCCAACAAAAAACTGCAAGCAAAGAGAGAGAGGAGGAGACATCATAAGACAATGTATTGATCTTATCTGGATCCTGATTCACAAACTACTGAAAGAAAACTTCTGGAACGGGGGGTGAAGTGGCAACTGAACAAATACTTGGTGATATTAAAGAATCGTTAATATTTTCACATGCAATAATGATATAGTGAGTACTTTTCTTTAACAGGCCTTTATCTTTTAGAGACAGAATAACTGAAACATGGATTAAATGTCAAATTATTGGAGATTTTCTTCAAAGTAATCTGGGAAAGGAAACAGATGAGGAGATAGATGGAATAAGACTGGCCATGAATTGATAGCTGCTGAGACTGGGTAACGGGCTCCTTACACCACTGCATTGACTTTTGTAAATTTTCCACATCTGATGTCTTCCATGATAAAGGGGTGAGGGAGAGAGGGGGAGGAAGATGAGATAGAGAAGGGAAGGGAAGGAGGAGAGGGAGGGAGAGAGGCTGGCTAAGCCTTGGAACCTTAGCACAAGTAATGAGATGAGGATTCTTCTGGGGTTCCTGGGCTTAATCCAAACTCCAGCTCCTTAAGTAAGGATCTTTCTTTCCTCTCCACCCTAGCCCCAGGGAGGGAGACATACCGCAAAGATGAGTGAAATGTCAGTGGTAAGGGCCTGCACTCGGTGGAAGGACGCAATAAGTGTCATGGGAAGGAAACCGTCAGCATCCATTTTTCGTCGCAGGAAGAAGTCTCGCTCTAAATTGTCCACGCTGAAGTAGTATTCACTAGGTGGAGGGGAGAAGTGTGACTGCTCCATCATGTGTGAATATGCCTTCTTTGTTCTGTACATTCCAGGAACCTCACACAACCTCGGACCAACCCTGTCCCTCTATTTACAATCTTAAAGGCTGGAAAGAGATAATGTTATTCTCTCATGGCTCCCTAACCTTGGGTCAAACTGTCTCCCTCTGCCCTTCAGCCTCTTGGTACACCTGACAAGCTCCTCATCCTTTAAAACCCAGTCCCAATACTGTTGGTCACTTTCTCTTCTGCTCCTAAACTGCTTATCACACTCTACTGCAATGATCTCTTTCCTTGTATGGCTCCCCCCACTGGACTGAGAGACAGTCCATTAGAGAGGTTAGGAGTTAAGGTTTTGCAAGTCAGATAGAAATAGACTGAAATCTGTGCCTTGTCACTTACTAGCTGGGGAAGTTACTGGGCCTGTTTGCTTATCAATAAAAAGGGGATAAAACCCAGCTCATAAAAATTAAATAGGTAACTCCAGAACTAAGTAAGAGAATGCCTATAAAGCTGAGCACTGAGCCTCAATGAGGACTCAGTAAGTGTCTATTAGCATTCTGACAATGCTGCCATTACAAACAGAGGCCCAAAGGGAACAGAATCTAGACATTTTCTTTCCTTTTAAAAACATTAACTGATTAATTTTTAAAACAGAAGTACAGTTCTCTCAAGTTATCTTTTTCACCTCCAGCCAGAGGCAGCAACCACTGTGATCCCCAGAAGAGCCTGCACAGCCCTACTCCTCGGGACCCCCCCAACCCCACCCATGTCTCCAGAAGGAAGACACCTGTCCACTCACATCTGGCGTTTGATGTAGTCTTTAAGCAACTCCTGGTCCACGCTGTAAAGCTCAGTGCTGCTGACATTGTCAAAATAGTAGGTGATGTTGTTCATGTACTTGGGGGTGCGAGGCCCCTCCGCACCATCAAACTTTCGGTAGCCAAACTGGTAGTCAAAATGGGCTATGGGAGGAACGAGCACCATGAGGGTGAGGAGATCCCGGCCCACCGCCCCCGCTGAACTCCCTCAGACATCCCGGAGCCCAAAGGGGCCTCACGTACTTCGAGTGCCACCCCGTCCGCGTCCCCGTCCGCGACCACGCCCCCGTCCACGGCCACGGAAGGAAGCCCGCGCCCCACCAGCCCCATCACTCTTCACACTCGATGTCTCATCCTGGTCATGCCAGGCAGGCTCCGATTTGGTCTCTGGTTGCCAGGCTGGAGTGGGGGGGGCCACGGGCACGTAGGTGACAGGCTCAGATCCTATGGGGAGAGGGGGCATCAGGTCAGGCCTGAGGGTGACCCCCAGGCCCAGGCCCTCCTAGTGGGAGCACGTACCTTTGATCTCCCCGCGGTTGGTGGGGGTGTGTCGTGGCTCTGGAGGACGAGCAGGGCGTGAGACCAGCTTCTCTCTGGGCGCTTCAGGCTTCATGTCTATTTGCAACGGAACCCACTTGTGTTTGTTCCCTGGAGGACAGCGTGGGCACGAGAAAGGCTTGAAGGAGAGGCCCCTCCTGCCCACCTGTACCCCCAGTCCTCTGTCCCTGGCAGGGCTTTAATTGCCCCCCAGTCACCTCGGGCAAACGCCTTTCCCCCACTGGACCTCATTTTCATCTCTGAAATAAGAAGGCGGTGGACTTCAGTGTGATGGACACTCTTGGTTGACCCCCAAGACTGATTTCTCCAGAGCACACCCTCTACAGCCAGACACATGGCAGCCTGGAATCAAGACCACACCTCCAGGCTCCCCTAGATACATGCCGAGGAGAGCTGAGTGGAAGCAGTCAATTCTAGGGTGTGTCCCTAAAAGGAAGGGAGCTATTCTCCCCTCTCCCCATCCTGCTAAGTAAGTACAGTGAGTCACCTAGGATGAGAAGAGCCAACACACAGCAAGACTAAGGAATCAAAGAGTTGCCATTCTAGGCCTGGCCTACTTCTACCCAGCTCTCAAGTGAAAGAAACAATCTTCCATGTTGGTTAAACCACTGTTCCTCTAGATACATACGACAGCAGCCAAACCTGTATCCTAGCCATTTCAGCCAGAGCAATGGGATCTCCTGTATTTAAATGAAATCTAACACAGGCAGCAATACTTCAACAGACGCAAAGAACACACTGAGGGAGGGACCCTCTGTCTTCTGCACTGCTTGAGCCCCAGTGCTGAGGACAGGGCTTTCCAAATGCTGGTTACAGCAAAAGAACTGATGGACAGATAGTTGGAAGGAAGCTTGCCAGCCCAGCAGCCTACACCCGTCAGACTCTCAAGCACTTTTGGGGGGCTCCTGAAATTGCTCCAGCAGCCCTTGAGTTCTCACATTTCCTGATTCTGCCTGCTACCTTCTCCCAAGTCCTGCTCCAAGTCACTCACCTTTCTTCTTCTGTCCCCCTCGCTGGCAGTCCTCATCCCCATTCTTCTCCTCCCCCGATTCATCCGATTTGGTTTTCGGGCTCTCCTTACTATCGCTCCCCTCTCCTTTCTCCTGTTCCTTCATGTCCTTTTTCGGTGGTAGCTTGCGGGCAGGCTGAGATTTGTGGGCCTGTGGCTGCAGCAGGAAGCAGAGGAACAGGGAGGTGACGTGCATCTGAAAGCCACTCAGGATGGGAAAGAAGGGAGCCCCCTGTCACTGGAGCACATGATGCAGCTTGGGGTGGATGTATCCTATAGCCCTGCTTTCACACCTAACATGCCTTTGCTGGGAAGAGTGGTCAAACAGGTGAGAGGCAGAGGATAACCTGCCTCTCCAGGTCCCTTAAGTCTAAATGAGAGAGACAACCCCTCAACATGGGCTGTGGCCTGCAAAGGCCAGCTGTTTACTCCCTACAATAGGACCATATAGTTTGAATCACCTATGGGATGGAGGAGACACAGGCCTCTGGTCTGTCCACACCAATCCTGTTTGTGAACAAAGCCCAGTGGCCCGAGCCAATGAGGGACCTTGCCGTTAGCCCAGAAAAAAGATGCTGGGGAGGAAAGGACTGACCGGGGTCCACCTTCTGCTGAGGCTTAGGAAAGCTATGTAAGCTTCCCCATAACCTGTGGTCTGGAGGTGGGTACTTGCCCTAATGACCATTCTGCTGCACTCACAGGCAATCCAAGCGGAGAACACAGGTTTTAGAACACGACACATGTGACTTTCAATCCCTGCCTGGCCATCAAGGACTAGTGATTAACCTCCCCTCCCGGCCTCAGTGGCCTCATCTGTAAAATGGGAATTACCAAAGGGCCTATCTAGGAGTCACTAAGGATTAGGTGAAATGATGGATAAACAGCACTTGGCAGTCTCCGTCACACAGCAAGGGCTCAAAGGATGATTCTTAGCTATTTCAAGGTTGCCCATATTTTCTAACCACTCCTTTTAAAAAACAGAAAATTAACACCCGAGGCTCTGAAAGCTTCAGGCAAAATGTGAACATGTAGACGGAGTTCAAACCTGCCCATCCCTCCCCACAGACTCACCTGCACACTCTTGTGGGCTATCTCTCCAGGTGTTGGCCAGTTGATTGCATCTCCAAAGTCACCAACCTGCAAGGCACATTCTGTGAGGGTTCCAGGGTAACCCTGCCTCCACCATGCAGGCCCTCATCCAAAATATATCTCCACCAAGAGATCATAAGCGAAAACCAGTCTGTCCACAAGAACCATTCACAACAAAGACCCAGAAAAAGTGCCTCTGCTATTCAGAGAGAACCCAGAAATCCCCTGCAGCCCAGCAGCACTCACTACAACAGAAAAGAAGCTACCACCTCCATCCAGGAAGCCCATCCCCACCCCTGGGTTGCCAAACTCATATTTCTTACCTTGCCACCTTTGCGCTGTTTAGGAACTGCTGCCCTCACCACCTTGGCCGGGGCAGAATGTTCTATGGAAGCAAGAAAGGAGAGGTGGTTATACAGCGCCTGTCAGAGAGGGCCTCGACCAGCTCCTCACCCTCATCACTGTCCCATGCCACCAAGCAACCTGCAGGTTCCCACAGACGGAAGACGTGGTGGACAGAAGGAGGACACATGCTCAAACTCCACTTTCTGAAGAAATCGTGGAAAGTGAGATCATGGAAGAAGCAGGCAGCCAAAACCCCAGGAATTCAACACTGGTGTCTCACAGCTCTTACCCTCTTGTGTAAGGGGGCCTGAGGCCTGGAGACTCTAGCTCCATGGCAGGATTTGCTCTAAAATTCAGGGCTCCTAAATCACAGCAGACCCCATAAAGGAATCTGAAAAGTCTCTCTGGCTCAAACTCTAGAAGTCTTTGTGTGAGTAGACTCAGGAAGGCAAGACAAAAACTCTAAGTGGGCAATCAAGAAGTCCAAGACCTCTTCTAAAGCCTGTGCATCAGAGCCAGCTCTGTCCTTGATTTGTGGTCACTGACGGGAAGATGTGCCTGCCTTCTAAGTTTTCAGAGGAAGTGAAACCATCCCCCCCCACATTTGACTCAATGGTTCCACCTTTAGGAATCTATCCTAATGTTACAAATTAGACAAGTGTTTAGGCTTATGTGCAAAGATGTTGAAAGAGCTATTCATAATTTCAAAAAAACTGAAAATAATGTCTGA
Organism: Okapia johnstoni; assembly: GCA_024291935.2. Lineage (NCBI taxonomy): Eukaryota > Metazoa > Chordata > Mammalia > Artiodactyla > Giraffidae > Okapia > Okapia johnstoni. Next base: position 57,424,611 of record CM044316.1, on the reverse strand, counting down.
CAGTAGGGAACTGGCTAAATAAAAGTTGAGCAACTTCGAGCGTTCTTAAAATGATGATGATCTCTACTGATATGAAAAGATAAACACAGTAAATGAAAAAAATTACAATCCTATTTTTGTAAAATAAGTTCAAAAGGTATACATACAAATACACATAGTAGGAACTCTGGAAAGATATATAACCAAATATTACCAGGACTTAAGTAGTATGTTTACAGTGACTCAATTTTGTTTGGGATTTTCCAATAGTTTCAACCAGGGCAGAGAGGAGCTTTCTATTCTTATTACTTTTAATTTTTTATTTTTTGGCTGTACTGCGCATCATGCAGGGTCATAGCTCCCTGACCAGGAATCGCACCTGCAGCCCCTGCAATAGAAGTGCAGAGTCTTAACCACTGGCTAGCCAGGAAAGTACAGGGGCGTTTTAAAAAGGGGAAAAAAAAAATTTTTTTTTAAAGGAAGTGGCTCTAGTAAGTCTGGTGCTTTCTACACCTACACTTGTTTTTCCAAGTTGGTTTGGAAGACCAGGAGTTTCTGAACCCTTCCTTCCCGGAGACGCACAGGATACGAGACAACTTGGGGCTCCGCTCATCCATGCCTTTGCCTCCACTGTTGGCCAGCCACACAGGACAAGAGCTTACCCCAGTCCCTGAGCAGACAAATTTGTCCAGCTGGTCTCAAAAGGAATGCTCCACTTCTTGATCAGACGCATGTTCCCTTAATGAGAAGAGAGCCCTTGCCTGATTCCTAACGGTGAGGCCACTGAATTCTTGGCTTCCACCCCATACTGGAGCCACTGCCTCAAGACACTCCACATACCAAAGGAGAGCTAGGGCTCTATAACCCAACCCACAGCATTCCCCATTCCCAGTACTGGGCAGTGGAGAACCAGAAAATCTCTTTCAGTTCCAAGAGGATGGAGCCCGTAGGCCCAGGGAACTCCTTACTCCAAACTGATTCTCTTGCTAACTCCAGTTTGGCCCAGCTCAGCCTAATACCACACAGCTCCCTGACTAGGACCAGCAGAGGCAGCTGTTAGATCAACTTCCTCGATTACACATGAACTATGACAGTAATCACTTCTCCAGGGACCCAGCCTTTAGACCCCAAAAACACTCCGTGCCTACTACCAGGACAAGAGCAGGCCAAAAGGCCGGTACCATCAACGTCATCATCAAGAAGGTGGAATGGAAAATCAGATTCAGAGGGCAAAGTGCTCTTGAAGACTACCTGAAAAGGTTTAAGGCAAAGTTCTGTCAGGTCTTTGTCTTATTTCCTCTAATAAAAACTCTTTCAAAACTGGGAAGAATCAGATCCTGTAATCACCCTGTCTAACATCTTGTTCAAGATCACAAATGGTAAAGTACTGCTAAAAGTTCAGGCTCTCCTTAATGGGAGTGCCCTGCTACCACTAAAAGATCCCACTGATTCCCTACTCCCCAACCAATCCCAAGCTGACCAGGGGAATGTGGCTTCTCTGGGCACACCCAGGAAAACCAGTCAAGTCAGCCCTTCGTCAAGTTTGCTGAAAAGGCCCCATCCCTAGTTAGCCTCCCTCTATCCCAAGGAGCCTCAGTACCCCGTCCCTGCTCTGCTCTCAGGTAGGGCCTCGGGCTGCCCCTGCTCTTAGGAAGAATAAAATTCCCTGAGACAGAGAGAGAGAAGTACTTTAGGGAGAGAGAATCACTGCTACCTTTAAGCAAAATCTCTAGCTCTGTCAAAATCCCGCAGGGCCTAGGGAAACCCAGAAAGGCTCAGATGAGCTACTGTCAGGCCCTGGGGGCAGGCTGGTAAAAAGACTAGGCTTTCTGACTTCAATCTCATATCCTTTTCTGGGTCCCCTCCCAACTATCCACCTTCACCAGGCGCATGCGTGTGCGTAAAAACGTGGGCACACCCAGTACAGCTCCACAATATACAGGGCCTAGCATCTAAAATGGCTCCCAATGAAAACCAATCTTTTGTGCAAGAGGCCAGTCCTTATGTCCAGCACCACTGACCCAAGTCCACCTTGGGACACACTACACTCACCACCTCACATGTGCCCAAGAAAACAGTTGTAGGACATGAGACCAGCAAAAAGGCCCGTGGTTCTGATTCCTTCCATTCAGATAGGCAACTGAGGCCCCCAAAGGGTAATAAGGGGCTTCCCTAGGGAAGAGCTGAGATGGGCACTAGAAGCCTCAGCTCCCTCTGTCTGTCCAGTGCTCCTTCCAGCTCACCAGAGATTCTACGTGTCCACTAGTGGGAAAATGGGCCAAAAAGCCTTCCTGGTGCAAACTCAGAGCACCATCCTGCCACCTCCTGGTGAAAAGTCACTGATGTCAGGGAGAGGTTCCCAGGCAGAGGTGTGGTGAGGTGGGCCGAGGTTAGCCCAGCACTCAGGGGGAGGAGGATGGCAGGCAGCGGCTCTGTGAGCGTCTCCCTTCTCCATCAAGGCAAGCAGGGGCTAGCCGGGATACCGAAGAGGCGAAAATGGAGTCTGCTAGGAGCCAGTACTGAATGTTGTTCCGGGAGGGATCAAGGGGCTTTCTACAAACACAAACTCATTCGTGTATTAAATGAAGCACACCAGAATCTCTCTGTGCAGTCGAGGGGTGGGGTGGGGGAGGGAACAGGGAGACCAGGAGATTTTTTGTGAAGCTCTATCTCATCAGCAAACTCACTATTTTCACTTAAGACTGTGAGTGGTGAAGAGAAGGGGAGCTAAACCAATACCTTCCTCTCCCGGAGCCTGGCTCTTCTTCCACACACTGCGCCCCCACCCCAGGGAGGGGCTGGCTCCAGGGCAGGTCTCCCCAGGAGAGAGGAAAGAAGGGGGGATTTGCCTCAGTCCCCAGGGAGGCTGTGGTATAAACCCCTGCCACACCAAAGGCCTGAAGCTCCTTTCAGTTGAAGAAATTCAGCCACTCCACCTTTTTCTCAGCATAGAAGAGGAAGAGAGCCTGGCTTCAAGGAGTCTCTTTCAGCCTACAAACAGGATAAGCGCAAATACACCTGGTAGAAACCCAAGTAAAAACACAAAGTATGGGTGACCCTTGAACAACACAGGGGTTAGGAGCACTTACCCCCAACACGGGTGAAAAATCCAACTGCACATCACGCAGTACTGCTTTTACACTGAGAATAACCACATATTAATGGACCCACACAGTTCAAACCTGTATTGTTCGAAGGTCAAGTCCATTTAAAAAAAATTATTTTTCATTTGTTTCCTTTTGGTCGCACTGGATCTTCACTGCTGTGGGTAGTGAGCAGGGACTACTCTCCAGTTGCACTGAAGCAGCTTCCCTTGTTGCGGAGCACAGGCTCTAGGGTGTGTGGGCTTCAGTAGTTGTGGCTCTCAGGCCCTAGAGCATGGACTCAATAGTTCTGGCTCACAGGCTCTGTTGCTCCGCCACCTGTGGGATCCTCCTGGATCAGGGATCAAACCCACGCCCCCTGCATTTAGCAGGTGGATTCTTATCCACTGCCCAACGAGGGAGGTCCCAACTGCATTTTCTACACTGCTTGCTTCCAGAAAGATCCTAAAGCTGCTGACCCTTTTCTTGGGGGCGGCGGGGGGGTGGGTGGGGGTGGGGAAGCTACCTAGAAGGGCCAGATGTAGGTCTTAAAGAGCAAGGACTTGGTAAACTAGCAACAAACTAGGGAAGGATTTTGGGGGGGAAGGTATGCAAATATGAGTCCAACTCATCAGGCTATAGAAAAAAGAACTGATAAGAGGGGGACTTCCCTGGGGTCCAGTGACTAAAACTCTGCACTCTTAATCCAGGGTTTGATCCCGGGTTCAACCCCTGGTCAGGGAACTCGATTCCCACTCTCCGAAGAAGACTGAAGACTCTGAGTGCAGCAACTATATCCAGTACAGCTAAATAAATAAATAAAAACTGGTAACAGGAAGGGAAAAGCTGGAAATGAAACTGAGGGATGAGTGTAGGTGAAAAGTGAGACAGGGCTGGGCTAGATGGGAGAAGGCCTAAAGGATGGGGTTGGCCAGAAGGAACTACTCGATTTCATGCCTTAGTGCCAAGAGAATAGGGGAAGGCCAAACATTTATTTTGGGGCTTGCATCATCTCCTGGAGATTAGCGAAGTATCTAAAAAGGCTGAATTTACCCTGAGTGCAAAGAACTTCTGCCTTGGGGAACAAGGTCATTTGTTAGGGGCTGCATTAGTGGTGTTTGTACCCATCTGCTGAACTATTCCTACGGCCATTAGGTCAACTTCTTGAAGAGACAACCAGATCCCAGGTGAACTACCCCGGCTCTGTGTTCTCATTGTACTGTGTTAGCTGCCTGGTTACTTATCTATTCTCAACCCCACTCCACCTGCCTTGACAGCAGGTACCAGCTGTTTTCATAGCAGTGATTCTGGCATCTAGCTCAGGAATTGGCAATACGGCTGAGCTTTGCTGTTCCAAGTGCTAGTTCCTGAATCTATGGCCTCAATCCTCAGCCTTTCACTGGAGCCTTCCCCCAGGCAGAGAAACAAGTGTCACAGGCACTGCTGGGTCCCAGCGGAACCTAGTCCAGACTCCAATACTCATCAATTGTATAATCTTGGAGACACTCCCTACCACCCACCCTCCCTGAGCCTCCCTCACCTTCCTCAACTGAACACAGGATATTCCTATCTAGAGGGAGAGGGAAGAGAAGGTAAGATCGCAACCAATGAGACTTCTCATCAGAGCAGAATAGATGCTAGCACCAAGCTGTGGTCATAATAATGTTAACAGCGAGTACTTAATGAGATGCCGTGGACTGTTCTAACACTGAGTTAGTTCCTCTAACTGGTCTCATTTTACAAATGAGGAAACGAAGAAATATGGTGGAGAGGTTATTTACCAAGATCACAGCCTGCAAGTAATAGAATAGGATTTGAAGTCAAGCAATCTGACTCCAAATACTGTACTTTCAACCACTAGCAGGAGGGTCCAATTTACCCCCTCATTGTGGTCAACAGGGCAGGCCCTCAAATCACCCTTATACACTGGAAAAAACCAAGGCCCACTACAGGGAAATCTAAGGTCATGGAGCAAGGCAAGCGACATTCCTAGGATTGAACACTGGCAACTTGACAATCCCCTTCTTCCCCACCCAGAGAGAAGCAAGGGAAACTGCCCCCAAACACACCTATCAGGCACCCCCCCACAGGCCTGTGAGGGAAGAGGCTTTGCCTCTAGGCCCACCCCCCAGTTCCCCCATTCCTACCTCTGCCCCAATGAGGGTGGGAGGCAGGGACAGGCATCCAGCTGACATGGATTCTGCCCCTACAAATGCCTGAGCTGGAGCCCAGGACCCTCACTGTGGAAGGCAGAGAAACCATTAAGGGAGTGTGCAATGCCAACAGGAGTCTAGATTATATCACCCACCTGTGCCCGTCCCTCCCAGGCCAGCCTGTGGGCAGAGTCAGAAAAGTCTGGTGTATTCTCAGCTGTAGTCAGAAAAGTCTGGTGTATTCTCAGCTGTCATCCAGCCTGGGGGCACAGTGGGGTCATAGAGGAGGAGTTTGGGGACCACCAACTTTTCATCCCATCCCCACTGATCCCAACACCAACCCAACCCCCGGCACGAACACTCATCTAAAGAGTTAAAAAAAAAAAAAGCTTTGTTAACCATCCTCACCTTGTTCACTGATTCCTACTGTTGCCACCACTTTTCAGACAGCTCCCTCTGACCAGCTTCCCACCCTGATTTCCCCCAGACGTGCAGAGGAAACACAGGAGGGGGCTGGAGGGTGCTCTTACGGAAAGGAGTGAGAGGAGAGAGGAAACCTTCAGAAGTCCAGCTCATTGGGCTCCGCTCAAAGCAAGCTCCTAAAGAGCCTGCGCCCCTTGGGCCTGGGAGGAGGAGCGCAGGTGGCAGGCTCTGGTCACATGATGCTGCCTGGTCCAGCCCAGCCCGTCAACTATCTTTAGCTGGCGGTGACCCTTTAGCCTGCGGTGACTCTCTCTGCTCAGACACAGTCTCTGCCATCCTGGGGTGGCTGTGGTCATGCCCACTACCAGTACCAGTCCCTCAAGTCCTGCCCCAAAGCTAATTAATAATCATCACAGCTGAAATATACCAGCAGCCAGTGAAGCCTCTGGCCTTTAAGTGCCAGCTCCCTGACCCAGCCTTTCTGAAGAGCACATTTGGTTCTAGTTAGAACAATCCTAATAACCACCTTTTACTAAGTGCTGAGTAGGCACCAAAAACTGCTCTAAGTTGCTTTGTGCTATTTCATGTAACTGCCTCAAAAAGACATTCCAGTTGCTTGGAAGATGAAACTGAGGGAAGAGACTTGCCCAGGGTCACAGAGTATATATACTGTGTGACATTATTCACAGATCTCAGCATAAATTCTTCTCAAGGCCTTTCTTAATTGCCCAACTAGCAACTCTGGATCAAGTTCTAATTCAGTCTATCATGTGGGGTCTTCAGAGCACTCATTAGCCCCTGAAATGTTTGCATTTGTGTGCACCTTAACCGCACCAGACTAATCAATTAGTGAGTCCATACACTATCCACACAAATTGCTCACATGCAATGGCTCATTTACTTTTCACAACCACGCTAGGAGACAGGTAAGGTGATGATGACTCCCAATTTACAGATGAGGAAACTGAGGCTCAGAGAGGCCACCTGTCTTAGGTAGACTAAAACCCAGGTACAGCTTGACTCCACCTTGGGCTTCACCAGCCAGCAACATGCCCTATATAGGCAATGACTGGGATTTCCACAAGGGTAGGGATCTTTCTGCATTGCTCACTGGCCCCTAGAACCCAGGACTGCAGCCTGTTCCTGGCTGGCCCATAGTTAGTATTTGCTGAATGAAGGATTTTACATCGGTATCGGTGCTTCTCAAAGAACTTCCAGAGCATTCTTTTCTGGGAAAAGAGGTTAATTACCCCTTTGCATTATGTGTGCACAGCACAGCTGTGCAGCCTAGCAGCTGCAACCCTTTTGGAGTCTAGACCTATGCCCTGTTCTCCTTCAAGTTGGAAGCAGTGTGCTTCAACCCAAACACCAGACATCAGCTGTGGAAAACAGAACAGAGAGTGTGTGCAGCAAACAAAACAGCACTGCAACTCCCCAGAGGTCCCAGACTTCAGACATAAGCCTCCAGGCCCTGGGCTACATCATAAATCACAAGGCTGGCTGGTTGGCGTGGTGAGCTGGGAAGCACGGACACCAGCTCAGAGGGCAGCACCCACTCAAAGGCAGTCGTCACACCACACAGGAACACAAGCTTATGTTGCCAGAGCATCTGAGTTTTCAAGAAATACAGAAAAATAAACTTTGTGTGGAAGAGTAATTTTCTGCTTTCTAAATACTGTTAATGAATTCACATTAAAAAACAAAACTTTTTCAAGCCATATCCAGCCTGTGGGCTCCTGCATTGCTCTCCTAAGCCCTGAGGGGCAAACCCACCATCCAGCAGCCAGGTCCTGGATTTCAGAGCCAACCCTCAGGCAGGCTGCAATGCTCTGCTGCCCCACTGACACCATCATCCTTATGTGGGAGGCTGCTGACATCAAAGCTCCTTTTTCCTTGTGCCTGTGGTCACCTACCACCTAAGGTAACACAAACTCATTTTAACTGTCCTAAGTCTAAGGCATTCTTTGCTGCAAGAGGCTTCTGAATCCCCAAGAAACTACTCTGGATTATCCTTGTTACTGGAACAAGACGCTGGAAGGGACTTGAGAACTCATGCCATTGTATGGACAGGAAAACCGAGGCCCAGGAGGGACCAGGCTGTGACCAGTGTATTGTTGTGAAGCTGGCCCTGAACATCAAGTTTCTGCCTTGTGATTCAAAGCTTCTTCCACAGGTCAGGAAGCCACTCAACAACACAATTACAGTAATTCACAGACTGGGGGGCAGGGCGTCAGGGACTCAATCATTCCAGGTACTGCTCCGCACACCCACTGATAATGCCTATAACAGAAACCCAGAAGTTTTTAGAATGGCTTCTCACATGGAATTGGCCTACATGACAGAAATGGAGGGGTGCTCTGGCTGAAGTGGATCTGGGAGTAGGGCTCCACTTTGACCAGCGACCTGACTTCTCCAGGGAAAACTCTCGGCCCCTCTGGAAGATGTGCAGCAGGAGGGCCCCAGAGGGCCTGACCAACCATCTATCCAGTGAGGCAGGCTGGGCATCCTCACTGACCCTCAGTTTCCTGCTCTCTGAAATGCTCGGATCCTAACAGCTCCAGCCCTGCAGGCTGGGGACACTTGGTAAGGGGAAAACTTCAGCAACAATAGTAGAGACTTGCCAACCGTCCCAGAAGTACATGGGGAATTGAAGTGCTTGGATAAAGACTAATTCTCCTAACACAATTTAGCCAGATTGGCCTTGCTCCCCACGAAAGTGGTTGATCTGTTTCTGCTGCTGAGTCTGGGCCAGCCTTGGAGGCCTCTTCATACATAAGAAACCCCAGCTGGGACACTGTGGGTAAGGAGACAGGCTGCCCCACCAGCAGACTCCACACCCTTGCTCACTGGTGACTCCCTCCCCGCCTTCAGCAAATATAGAGGAGATGTGACCCTACATTACCTGGCTACCTCACCAAGCAGGCCCCTGGGTTAAAAGGCAGGACACAGCAGCTATCCCGGACTTGGGAGTCCACTTGAGAATGCTCTAACCACTAGCTGCCATCACAATAAGGAACTCATGAGGCCAGGGGAGATGGTCTTATCTGACCAATTTCTCATGCGGCTTGTAACTCGATAAGCATTAACAGGGCCACAGAGGAATGAAACCCAAGCAAGCAGGTTCATCAGGAAGCAGAAAAGCACCTTGCATGGAAGATCCTAGAGTAAGACCTAACCTCTCATTTTCTGAAACTATGAAAGGGGTTCATGGTGGCTGCTAGCTCAAAGGATTGTTGAAGAGCTTAATTTAAGGGCAGGGTTAAACAGAAAACTACCATAAATGTATCTTTAAATGTATTTTTTTTAATTATTAAAAATCATTATTTTATAAAATCTGAGTCAGTTATTGAATCTGGTGCTTTAAAAAAAATTTTTTTTGAAGATGACAATTTGCCAGATTTAGCAAATTTCAGGTAAACAATAGTAAATTTTTAGATTAATTATGTCCCATGCAATATTTGGGACACCTTATACTAAAAAACTTATTTGCTGCTTAGCTGAAAATCAAATTTAACTGGAGATCATATATTTTTAATTTCTAAATCTGGCCACAGTAGGAAAGAACCACTGCCCATGTTCCACAACAGTTAGTCAAGTGTCCAGGGCACGGGGCTAGTGGTCGGAAGACTGAACCAGTCCTGGCACCAGCACTACAGCCCTTGTTCTTGGAGCCTGGAAGAATTCCCCTCTGGGTGGCTTCAGTTTCTCTACTAAGGTCTATGCTTAGGGTGTAAGGATCCAGTCATCTGCACTCCTAACATCCTTTAATTCTATCCTCACATTCACTGATCACCCTAACCACAACCTTAGAGGAAGCTAGTTTTCCATGGGTACACTCTACCTCTGAAACTACTGCTATAAATGACTTGGGCCCTAAGATTTCAGGATGCAAAAAAATTATCTTCTGAGGAGCTTGTCAAAATACAGAATCCTGGGTCCCACCCTCCAGCGACCCTCCAGCGAGTCTTGCTCAGGAACAGTGGAACCAGGAATCTGCTTAGTAATTCTAAGACAGGTTTTCTCTGGACATACCTGAAGTTATAGACCAAATGAGTTTCAGCTGCTAATTCTGACAGTGCTTACTCAGAACCACAACACTGCATTTACTATTTCTAAAATTTTTTTTACGAAGCGTAGTTGATTTACAATACTGTGTTAAAAAAAGTTTCACAAATAAATAAATAAATCAAGTTTCACGTGTACAGCAAAGTGATTCAGTTATATACGTATATTTTCAGATTACTTTCCATTATAAGTTATTACAAGATATCAAATGTAATTCCCTATGCTATACAATACAGTAATCCTTATTTACTTATCTATTTTATATATGCTAAGTCGCTTCAGTCATGTCCGACTCTTTGTGACCCCATGGACTGTAGTCCACCAGGCTTCTCTGTCCATGGGATTCTCCAGGCAAGAATACTGTAGTGGGTTTGCCATTCCCTTCTCCAGGGGATCTTTCTGAGCCAGGACCCAGGGATCAAACCTGGATCTCCTGCATTGCAGGCAGATTCTTAACCGCCGTCTGAGCCACCTTGGGAATCACATTTTATGTACAGCAGTGTGTTAATCCGGAGAAGGCACTGGCGACCCACTCCAGTCTTCTTGGCTGGAAAATCCCATGGACGGAGGAGCCTGGTGGGCTGCAGTCCATGGGGTCGCTAAGAGTTGGACACGACTGACCGACTTCACTTTCACGCGTTGGAGAAGGAAATGGCAACCCACTCCAGTGTTCTTGCCTGGAGAATCCCAGGGACGGGGGAGCCTGGTGGGCTGCCGTCTATGGGGTCGCACAGAGTCGGACACGACTGACGCGAATTAGCAGCAGCAGAAGTATCTCATACTTCATCTCTCTCCTTCCCCCAAGTTTGCTTTGGTATCTGTGAGGCTGTTTCGTTTTGTAAGTAAATTCATTTGTATTTATTTAGATTCTACAAAAGTGATAAAATACTAGTCTTTCTGTCTTACTTTAGTATGATAATCTCTAGGTCCATCTATGTTGCTGCAAAAGGCAGTATTTCATTTTTTATGGTTGATTCATCTTTCATCGTATATATGTACCATCTTTATCCATTCATCTGTCAAAGGGCACTTTAGGTTGCTTCCATGTCTTGGCTATTATAAATAGTGCTGCTATGAACATGGGAGGGGGGGGTTATGTGTATCTTTTCAAATTATACTTTTGTCTAGCTATGTGCCCCAGAGTGGGATAATTGTACAATATGGTAGCTCTATTTTTAGTTTTTCAAGAACCTTCATATTGTTTTCCTGTGGTGGCTGTACCAGTTTCCATTCCCACCAACAGTGTAGGAGGGTTTCCCTTTCCTCCATACCCTCTCCAGCATTTACTGTTTGTAGACTTTTTGAAGATGGCCATTCTAACTGGTGTGATGTGATACCTCATTGTAGTTTTGATTTGCATTTCTCTAATAATTATTGACACTGAGTATCTCTTCATGTGCCGACTGGCCATCTGTGTGTCTTCTCTGAACAAATGCCTAGTCAGGTCTTGTGCCCACTTTTTTGATTGGGTTGTTCCTTTTTTGATATGAAGCTGTATAAGCTGTCTGAATATTTTGGAAATTAAACCCTTGCAAGTTGCACTGTTTGCAAATATTTTCTCCCATTCCACAAGTTGTCTTGTTTATGATTTCCTCTTGTGCAAAAGCTCTTAAGTTTGATTAGGCCCCATTTGTCTATTTTTGCTTTCAAGGCCTGGGAGATTTTTTAGTATTAGTATTTTAGAACTGACTGGGCTTCCCTGGTGGCTCAGTTGGTAAAGAATCTGCCTGCAATGCAGGAGATCCGGGTTCGATTCCTGGGTCGAAAAGACCCTCTGGAGAAGGAAATGGCAACCTACTCCAGTATGCTTGCCTGGAAAATCCCACGGACAGAGAAGCCTGGCAGATTGCAGTCCATGGGGTCACAAAGAGTTGAATTCGACTAAGTAACTAAACCACACCATTTTAGAATCAGGGTGTGCTTCTTAAGAAATGGTAGTGGCTACATGGGTTCTTGTTCAATGTTTTTCTTTTTATATTGTATTAAATACTGAATAATGTCTTGAAAAGAAAAATACATTGCAGAACTATTCTAGTGGACATGGAACTGAAGTCTCCTTCTTCCCACTTGACCTCCCACTCTTCTGGAGTCCCTGAGCAGAAGGCTGTATACAAACCCCTCACCCTCATGACTGTGGAAACAGGGACCCTGAGCTAGCAGGACTGCAACATCACTTCCATAAGCTAAGAACACCTGAGAATGTGAAGGACCTGGGTTAAATGCAGACTCCTGACTTCCCACAAGCTCCAAAAAGCAGTTTGCGGAGAGGGGCAAAGCATGGGCATCTGCATTTTTAACAAGTTTCCTGTGCGATGCTGATGCCAATTAGTATTTGAGAACTGAGCCGCCAATGAGTGAGACTGGCAGGAAGGGATCTCTGGTCTCCAAGTGCCAATCCAGGGTCTCACACTTATGGACTGGAAATGCAGACAGGAATTAACCAGCTCAGAAGACCAGGAGGGAGCAAGTTTTAATTACACAACAGAGCGCAGTCAGAGGAGGGATGCACCGAGGAGCTCATCCACTCTTTACCACATCCAACCTCTAGCATCAGGAACCAAGACTGGCAGGCCAAGAAGGCACAAGTGAGTCACATGTCTTGACAGACATTGAGTTCACAAGTCAGTCTGGGCTGAGCTCAAGGTTCAGTTTCACAATGAGCTCCCACCTATCGCTGTGCTAGAAGGAGAATGAAGGCTCTGAAGGGACGGACCTGTCTGCCTTTCTTACAGCTTCCACTCTCCCTCTAAACTTTGCTCTTTGCTCACCCAGTGCCCTGCGATTTGGATCCATTAAATAATAATGGCTACCACTTACTAAGCATTTACCTCAGGCCTCCTGCTGTAGGCCTTTTGTGCATTTTCTAATCCTCCCAAGGGTGAAGCTATTCCAGTTTTATTGGAGGCTAGGTGGCTAGCCAAAGGTCACACAGTGAGAAGGGAGCTAACACCAAGGATCTGAAATTGAAAGCCCAGGCTACCCTAGGTCTCTCAGCACTGCCAGAGACAGATCCTTGGTTGAGATCCCAAAAGGCTCCAGCTCAAGCAGACCCTACAAGGGACTGAAGCCATCAGCACCGAATCCACTTCTCTGAACCTATTGGCTCAACTGCCAGGCAAGGATAATGCCATTTAGCACAGGGGACAGGGGCAAAGCACAGCCAGGAATTAGAGCACTCTTTATAGCGAAGGCCTGTAACCCAAAGGCCTGGGCTCTGGCTACACTGAGCCCAGGAGAATTCTGCCTCCTCCAGAAGATGAGAAAGGGGAGGATGAAGGAAACTGCAGATATCCCACAGGACAAAAGACAGACTAGAGAGAGAGAAAGCGAAGTAGAAAAGCAGAGGTTTTATGTAGGCCCTGCTTCAGGGCACAGGTGAGAGCTGAAGAGAGCATAAGCTACCCATTCAGGTAAATTACCCTTTCTTTGTGACTTATCAGTTCATGAGGTCTCTCTCATCCATCACCGCATCTAAGTCTCACAATATCAGTTTGAGGTAGGAAGGGTGCATGGACATGGTTCTCCCCAGATGACACAGTAAGACAGAACTGAGACTCAGTGAGCTTCCTGGTTTGTTCCAAGAACATCAACTTGTTTTTAAAGATGTCAGCCCTGGGCTCCTGCCACTCTATCATGAAACGTGACCACTGACATGAGGGATTTTGTGTGCCAGGCACTAAAGAAGTAACGGTAAACAAGACAGTCCCTATCCTGTGAGGGCTCAGTTTATATAAAGCCTTAACCTGAACTCTACCTGCAACTGGTTGATCTCAATTGCTTGGGATGCTGTACTGAGGAACCTCAATAAACAGACTCAGGAAAAACCTGTGGATCAATTAGCAATGTCTGTTGTGAGTAAGAGAAGGGATAGTAGTCACAAATGTATTTATAATTCCAGTTTGGTAACCACTGAAAAATGCTCTTCATCTCAACAACCATTCAGCCCATACTACGTATTGTGGATACAGAAGTGGCTAAGACTGCCAAGGATCCAGCCCAAGAAAACTGATGACTGACAAGAGAGCTGACATGGGTGGTGGTGGATTCAATGCACTTTCCCTCTAGGGACCACTCCATTCTCATCTCAGGTAAGACCTGCAACCCTTAGATCTGGCCTCTTTCACTGATTAAGGCAAGACCCAGGAAAAACAAAGTGCAGAAACCCAAGTGAGAATTACAGAATGGATACCTCTGGGGAAAGCTCACTGGGCTGCTCCATCCCAAAGGTCAGCCCGGATCCCCCCCTCCACTTTACCACCAGCAGCGGGGCAGTGCAATGGGTCTGAGGGAGAAGGTGAGGGTGGGACATTCTGAGAGAATAGCACTGAACCATGTATATTATCATATGTGAAACAGAAAACCATTCCAGGTTCGATGCATGAGATAAATGCTCAGGTCTGGGGCAATGGGATGACCCAGAGGGATGGGATGGGAAGGGAGGTGGGAGGGGGGCTCAGGACGCGGAACACATGTAAACCCATGGCTGATTCATGTCAATGTATGGCAAAAACCACTACAATGCTGTAAAGTAATTAGCCCCCCACTAAAATAAATAAATAAATTTATTTAAAAAAATAAATAAAAATAAAATCTTACAATGCAAAAAAAAAAAAAAAAAGAATGAGCCTGGGATTCCAGCTCTGCCACTCCCATCTCAGTGGCTCGGAATTTCTGTAAATGGGAACAGTTTCTCACCTACTGGGATTCTGAGGATTAAATGAGCTGCTATTTTTTAAGTACTTGGGGAAGCACATAAGTCTTCGTTATGTGTTAGCTATTATTTGGAAGTTTAGCTATCTCTGACTACTAACAAATTTTTCTACACCATCTCACTCACTGGTGAGCCTATTAGGTACTTAATCCTGGGTGTTTCTTAGTGCCCCTCATTCTTCCAAGAACCATGTTTTAAGCTCTGTCTTGAAGAGTAAGGCGGGCTTGCGGTGAGGGTGAGGCCCTGTTTTTAGGAAATTGAGAGCATTTCTAAGCAATACCTCCTCCATTTGGGCAGGTTTTCCCTGGCCTGCTCAGGGCTCAGGGTGTATCAACAGCTGGCCCAGTGCAGGGGAGAAAGCTGAAGGCTCGTGTCTGGAGGACAAGTCAGAGCATCTGCACTAGGTCACCTTGGGGGTGCATCCTTCCAGGTCTAATCCTCTTCTAACCTCCATCCTACAGCACCAACCACTTGAAGGGCCTTGCATGTCTCTATCCCTGAAGAAACAAGGCAGAAGAAGACAGAACTAGCACAGGCATCATGATTCCTTTGGTGCCACCCAGGAGACTTTGGTCACCAGATGATCTCAGCTTTCTGCAAAATGAAAAGTGATCAGATGGCTTCCAAAGCCAAACTGCACTCTGACCCTCCTCAACTTTAGGATCTCCAAAGAGCTGCCACCTCAGAGAAGCAAAGGCAATGATGAAACAAGTCAGGGGCTGGGACAGGGAAGACCTGGAATGGCAGAGAACATCCCAGAGCAACTGGAAGCCCAGCTACAGCCAACGGAGAACTTCAGTAGCCTCTCCACTCCCAGCCAGGAGTCTAACATTTCCAGACTGCCCTCACACTCCTTTCTCCTGCTCAGCAGACAAATTGCTATGCCCAGGGCAACTGGATAAAGTCAAGTATCCTTCCACAAATGGTTATGGAGCTATAATACTATCGAGCCCTTAAGTATGACTGTCACTGTGCTAAATGTCTCCCTTGCAATATCTTACTTAATACTAGACTGATGCTTATCTTTTTTTTACTCTCCTGGATTTTTTCCTTATTTGTTGTGCTTTAAAGGTGTGGGAGGACTAGCTCTGCCAGTTTTTAATTCTGACCCTGGGCAATTCCCTTCATCTCCATGACCCTATAGAGAAGGAATTGCTCCACAAAAGGGGCCAATTACCACCCACCTCAAGGGCACTGTGAGATAAGAATAAAGAAGTGTTTTGTAAAGTTTTAAGGTCTAACCAAAGGCAGTACCAACTGTTCCAACCAAGGACTTGATGAATAAGACTACACCCCAGGAGTAATCAAGGATGGTGGCTTAGAATCTTCAGCTCTGGCAGTCCACCTTGGACAGTGTCCCACCTCAGCTCCTCAGAGCTCCCAGAGGAGTACAAACCTGCCAACTCCTGGTACCCGAAGCAGACCCCTCCCAGCCTTTGGAGGCCTGGCTCAGGGCTGCTGGGTGCTACAGTAACAGGAGAGGAAGACTGCATATCCTGAATCTACCTAGCCTTCAAAACCCCAATCATGAGAAATGTGACAACCTTTATTTGAAACCCAACCCACGGGCTGCTGCTCATCCCAGCCCTCCTATGAAGAGGCAAGGGGTGGCCAGAAGCAGGCTAGTGATATGCCTAGAATGCAGCCCCATTTTACAGGCTGAAAATCTGAGGCAAAGATTTGGGTGTGGGGGAAGAAAAAAAAAAATGAAACCAGGCTCCTACAAACTTCAGACCTGCTAAGAAATGAGGTTCTTGCCACAAAAGTGGACTCGTGTGAAACTGGCCCTGCACTAGGGCAACAGCACTGTTCGACAAACTGATCAATTATTTAGAGATTTCTAAGTCCTGACCTCACCCAGGCCAATCCATGCATGTTCCCTTCTGCACTCACTCTGGTCCTGATGGTTTTTGTCACATTGCTGGTCAGCCTGCACTGGGGATGTGCTGTGGGCTTTGGGGGCATCCCAGGACAAACCCAAGTGGAGGGCTCTGCCCACCTCTTACTGACTTCCTTTGTGCTTTGGCTAGTTGCAAACCCAAGCAGTAAGCTGTTGGAAGTCAGTTGAGTGCGATGGAAAGAGCACTGAACTGGACATTGGAGTGTTGGGTTTTAAACACTGCACCCTGTACAAGAGCCTTGGTCAACAGCTTCCCCTGTGTGGGCCTGCTTCCCTCAGCAAAAGAGTGGTGTGCGCGCGCTCACACACAGGGTACCTATCAACTCTACGTGCCTGCAGGGGCAGTGGAGGAGCAGGGGCTCCAGCAGAGAACCAGAGCATGTGCATCTGCACTGGCAGTAATGAAGTACTGGCCAGCTCCTTAACCTTCCTCACCAGAAAGAAGTGACCCTCCTTACCAAGGCTGCTTTGAGGGTCCTAAATGCCTTTGAAAGCCTCTGTTTCTAAGTCAGGGAAAAATTTTGGCTCACAAAATATTATAGCCCTATTTTTTAAAAAGGTGTGTGCATGTATAACATATACAAAATATAGAAGTGTGTGACTCAAGAAAAAAAAATCTAGAAATATGCTGTCAAATACAGTAGTCACTAGCTACATGTGGACACTGAACACATGTAATGTAGCCAGTCTGAACTGAGAAGTAAGCACTTTAAGTATAAAAGATATACCAGATTTCAAAGACAGTATAAAGAATAATTTTTATACTGATTATATGCTGAAACAAAATATTGTGATTATCTTGGCTGGGTTATATTAAGTTGGTTTCACCTATCTTTCTTTTTAAAAATATGGTTACTAGAAAGTTTTTTATATATATATATGGCTTGCACTGTATTTCTATTAGGCAGTGATTGATCTAAAAAGGTGTAGTTGCTTAGTAGTATTTTTGGCAGTTGGTGGAACAGATTATGAAGGGATTTATTTTCACTGAAACACATTTGAACATCTTCCTACAATGAACTGGTGCTGCTTGAATAAGCTGAAAAGATTTCTCCTTCAAAAGAAGTTAAAAGACCCAACACATAATAGTATTTCCCATCCCTTTTGATAACCCAGAGCCTGAGAGCATCCCAATGCCAGCAGAGAGTGGTCCCCACCCCTCCCAATGGCTGGGAGGCCATGCCTGAGAAACCACAAGGTCAGCAGGGCTCTTTCCAGCAGGCTGCACGTGGCCTGACAGAGCTGAAGAGGAACATCTCTTGAGGGAACAGGGGCCAGGGCTCCCCAGGAGAATCAGAAGTTCCAGGGCCTGGCTCATACCCACTGAGAGTGGCCAGGGCGGGCAAAGCTGGGACCTCCAGGCTGGGCCACCAGGGCCTGCAGAGATTCCTGCTGTCTGAAGATCTGTGTGGGTCCTCTCTGTCCCATAAAGTTTTTTTCAGGTGAAGTATGTATACTTCTGTGGTCCGGGAGAATGCAAACCCAGATGGTAAGTAAGGCAGAAGTCTGGATTCAGTCTGCCATGGGCTAGAATCCCAGCTACTAACAAACTACTATGCCGCCTTGAGCAAATTACTGAACCTCTCTGAACTGTGGTTTTCTGGTCTGTAACACAGGATCAGGACTGTAGGAAGATCCCACGGGGATGTAAATATTAATCAAGATAATGAACAAGATGTGTGTGACGTCTTAGAAGTTTGTTCATCATGAGAGAAGTGGAAGCTCTGGACAATCTGGCCTTGTTCCCTGGGGCATGTGTCTTCAACAAGGCAAGCTACCCCTGAGGTATGTTTGAGGACCCCCGGCTAAGCCCAAGGGCAAGATAAAGGCACATCAGCAAAGGATGGGCAATGCATTCTTGAGCACAGGATCCAATCCCTCCATACAAGTTTTGAGAGTCCAATGTCCAGCCAGGAGAAATGTGAGAGCCAGGCTGAAATCAGAACAGGGATCTCCAGACCTTCAGCTCTGGCAGTTCGCTCTGACCCCACCCTGAAGTTCTTACCTGAAATAAAAAAGCCACTATAGTTTCCGACAAGTCAGGAACGGAAAACTGTGACACAGAGAGCCCACATCGGGCTCATTCCCCATCTCCAGGCCTTACCATGCCTGAGCCCATGCTACTCCCCCTCCCCATCGAGGATGGGGCCTGGGACAGGGCAGGGAAGTTGGAAAACACTCACACTCCTCCTGGCTCTGGGGCCAAGAGACTTCTGGACAGTATGAGAAAAGAGGAGGAAGTAAGAAATAGCAATCAGAAAACTTCCTCTTAAAGTGACCTAGTCTGGAGGAGGCAAGGACCGGACATTAAGTTAGTCAAATGGCCCAAGGCACTATGCCATCATCTCTTCCTTTCCATCTCTTTTCTAGATGACTGCAGCAGTTTCTCCAGGGGTTCCCCTGCTTCTAACCTGGCCTTTCTGCCCCACCCCAATCCACTCTCCACAGAATGGAGAAATCAGCTCCTGCCACCTTCTTCCTTGCTTTTGGGACAGCATCCAAACTACCTAAGCTGACCTCCAAAAGCCTCTCGGGTCAGTTCCTTGGAGAACTCTAAACTCATCCCCACCTAGCACCTGCTATTCCTCATCAGCAGGCTCCTTATCAATCCCATCGTGGCCCACCCTTAGAGGTATTCACTGACACCTTGATTGAAGCGACCCTCACCCACACAACCTCAAATACTTCTCTCTTAGTTACTGTTTCTTTCGCAGCACTCACCACTATCAGAAACTGCCAAGTAGTACTAGAGATGACAGCAAACTGACATTCTTCCCGTTGAAAAGCAGGACCCATGTCCCCCCCCTCCCCTTCCTTCTCAGAGGAATCTGTGACTTCTACCAACACAGTATGACAAAAGTGATACTGTACCAGTGCTCGGGCCCAGGACCTTAGAATACTGACCCCATCAACTTCCTGTCTCTTGGAATACTCGCTCTGAGAGCCCCAAGCCACTATGTATGGATACTAAGTCCTACTACTTGGAAATCACAGTGGTGCAGAGGTCACCTGAAGGCCCTCCAGTTCTAGATGAACCCAGACTTCCAATCACCCTGTCAAGGTTCCAAACATGTTGAGTGAAGCTCTGGTGGGCCCTGTAGACCAGGACCTGCCACCTCTATCACTGTCATGAAGAAAAGAAAAATCTCCTGGGCAAGCCTGTGTTCAACTCCTACCCCATGAAATCAGTGAATAAAAGGGCTGTTGTTGATATAACTAGTAGCCTCCCTATTCCTCCCCAACACCCCAGTGAAGACAGCCGTGTGCCCTGCCATGCCATCCACCACACGGTGAGGTGTGGCTCCAGGATCTTGCTTCAGACATGAAAGCTCCCTCCATCCATTAAACCACTGACTACTGTTGCTGACTCCAGGCTCGCTCTTCGGTCTTCACAAGAGTGAAAGTTCGGAGCCCCACGTCAGGTTTCGCAGCCTGGGAGTCCAGCAATGACAGAAGGAGCCCACAGAGAATCTGGCTTTGAAGGCCGGCAGGGTTTGATCTCAGAAATTCCACAAGGCTGGGGGAAACAGAACCTCCACTCTTGGAGGAAGCACACAAGGTCACACGCGCACCAGGATCCACGGCTGTTCATTGTTTTGTTTTTTATTTATTTGGGTGCACTGGGTCTCAGTTGTAGCACGCGGGATCTTCGATTTTCCTTGCGGCATGTGGAATCTTTAGTTGCAGCATGGAAACTCTCAATTGGAGCATGTGGGATCTAGTTTCCTGACCAGGGATTGAACCTGGGTTCCCTAAGATGGGAGTGCAGTCTTAGTCACTGGACCACCAGGGAAGTCTCTCCAGGGCTGTTTTTTCAAGCTACCAAGTTTTGGGGTGATTTGTTAGGCATTAACAGATAATCAGAACTACCCTGCTGGCTTTCAGTGTCACTCCAGTAGCATGTAAACTGTCAGTGCAGGCCTCTTCTGTCTTATTTCCATCAATATTTCCAAGGTCTAACACTTAGGTTACTGAAATAAATGTGTTAAATGAGTGATTTTCACTTTGGTGGCAGACAAATTAGTTCTTTCCCGACAAACAAAGGACAGGCTCAAGTCCCAGCACTTCTCTAGATAAGCGTGAATACTCCGAATACTCAAGAGACTTTCTTGAGGGAACTTTCCTTGTGGTCTAGTGGTTAAGTCTCTGTGCTTTCACTACAGAAGGCACAGGTTCAATCCCTGGTCAGGGAACTAAGATCCTGCATGCCAAGTGGCCAAAACCTCCCTCCCCTCAAAACAGCTCTAAATAAAATAGTTTCAGGCTACAGTGTCAATTTGGCCTCAAATAAACCTCTTTAAAATTTTTTTAAAAAGAGACAATCTCTTTCCCTATCCACTCCTCTAGCCCATGCACCTTGGCAGGACCCCCCCTTCCCCAAATTAAAGGGGGAACAGCGTTCAGGCCTCCCTTCCCAGGTGTCCTTTCAGGGACTCCCTCTCCCTTTTCAGGGGCCAGAGGTGCCCCGATGCTGAGGAACAAGGGGAAAGTGGAGCACGAGCTCATATTCTGAGGAAAGCCCGGAGGCCCCCAGGGTGGGTCACAGATTAAAACGGGATATTTGAAACCCTCTGTGACAAATGAGCGGCATATGATGCTTACCTGATCTGCCAGGGCTTAATTCCAGAGCAAAGGTTATGGATAGGCACATGACAGTGAAGGAGCACTGTATGTGAGGAAGACGTATACGATCTCAGAGTAAAAACTTACCAAATATCTACGGGAGGAACTCAGTCTCATGTGATTCTCGAAATCACACCTGCTTACCCTAAAATATCTGCTAATTGTGTCATACACGCACACACACACACTAAATAAAAAAAAGACAATCTCTGGAGATGGGCTGGTTTACCGTCTCACTGAACTAACTGCGGCCTCCACCAGACCTAGGCTCTCAGTCTCAGGGCTAGAAGGGGAGTCTTAGCAACTGCCCCACCTAACCAGGTTCAGGATGTCAGAATCTTCTCAACAACATTCCTGCCTAGGATGGGCCACCACTGTGTGCACACTGATGGGGGCACTCACAACTTTCTGGGGCACTCACTTTGGGCCAGAACTCCCCAACAGCCTAGGGCAGAATGAATGCCTTGGCAGAAGAATCCCATAGCCTTGGCCAAGATCTTGGGGACGACACTCTAAAGCTGGTCCAATCACGTGGGGGAAAGCGATCCCCATCAGATAAAACCTTTCTCAAATCAGAGACCTAACTTCCAGTTTAATACACAGAACTTAATCCTGCGGGAAAGGACCTTGAAAAGTCTTGTGGCTTGACCGCTTTCATTTACAGAAAAGGGAAAGGAAGTCCAAAGAGGTTCAGTCAGCTGCCCAAGGTGTCTCAGCACATGAGTCAAACCTCTGCGACTAGAAAGCTGGTCCCCAATTCTCCTGCCCTATCCTACAGGGCTCACACCCACCGCTGCCGTACAGAAGCTTCTTTTCAGTGTCGGTCGCCCTAAAGTGAATTCAGTGCTCCCGTTAGCTTTAGTTCCACTGCCCGAAGAGTAGGATCATGAATAGGCAGGCACAAGGCCTCTAGCCAGCATCCTCCCCATTGCGCTTGAGGCAGTAACATCTGCCTTAGCTGCTCTCATACCCAAAGGGTATCTGAGCTAGAAGGGGCCTTGGAGAATGTTACCAAGGAGGCTACACCCATTTCACAGATGCTGGAAAGGGAGTGAAGTCTCACTGGGGCTTAACATAACCGTGTTTCCTTGGCAAGCCCACTCTTCAGCATTCAGAAAGCTCTCCCTTACTGCCCTGGGGCCTCAGGCCAAAATGCCCAGTGTGTCCTGTCTCCCCATCATATCCACTCTCCCTCAGAAAGGTGGATAAGGAGACCCCCTCCAGGACTGCAATTCCTGCCGGTGAACTCTTCCCCACCCTCTCCTCTGTAATTCTCCAATAAGGACATGCCTCAGCTTGCAGGTTGGACAGACTGCTGTGCCCTCCCTTTTGTATGACAAAATATACAGAGTCTGAGCCCACAGGCCTCACACAGGTGTCCTAGACTAAAGGAAGCTAGATCCTGTCGCTGGATATGTGCGTCATAAAGGAACAGAGGTTCAGTGTGGCCAGGTCTTCTCATTTTTTTCCAGAACAGTTTTATTGATATAACTCACATTCCTTACTATTGCCTCATTTAAGGTAGACAATTCATTTTTTTTTTAATATATTTAGAATTTAAGTTTTAAAAGAGAAACCAAAAAATCTCTAGGTTTCCAGATAATCAAGATGCTTAAATTGTTTTTAAATGGAAGGGTAATCAAACTCTGTCAGGTGGTAAGCAGAGTGAATAACCATTTGTAACTTCCACCTTTCAAGACAGAAGTCCCATCATGGCTTTTGTGTCTTGTTTACCCCTGAATTCTGGAGCCTGATACCTAACAAGTCCCCCAAAATTTTCAGAATAAATCAATCTAGAAAAGTACTTTGTCAATTTACAGCTGCAGAACCCTACAGCAAACTGCCATCCAAACTCTTTAAGTACTATCACCATGACAGGGAACACAGGACCTACAGTGGCAGCTGAATCCATTGAGGGCACTGCTAAAAGTTACTTACTTGACCACAGTCAAAACCTACTGACCCTCCACCTCCCACCTGCCATCAGAGCTTTACCTGTAGGGCCACTTGAAGCAGGTCTGTTCAAATGCTGTACTTGAGAACAACCGCACTGCCACCCACCCCAAGCTTTGATGGTCTGGGAAAACTTATCCTAGTTTCTCAACCATCCCCTCTTCACAGTAAGGGGCAATACGTCACAGCGAGCAGCCGCCTCCTCGGTGTGTTCCTAATTTCCTGTCTTGCTCCCACTCCCCAGAAGTAGCATCTAGCCTCCCATACCCAAAGGGGCTCTCAGCATGTCCAAATTCCGCCCCCTACACTCAGCTCCACTGCAGACAAAACCCAGACTAGGTTATTCCGTCCACATAATTGGCCTCTCTCCCTCATATCACTGTAAGATATATAAAGAACAGTAAAAGCAAGGAGATCTCCACTCCCTCAAGCAAATCCAAAGCTGCAGAAAGATACCCAAGACGGAGCAGGAGGGTTTCACTGCAAAGCACCTAAGCTGCCCTCTCACCAACATTCTACCACTAGGGCACTCCCAAGTGCCACAATGTGGGCTTCTCATGGCAGGATTATAGCCGCCAGTGATTCCTTAAATTCCCCTCCACTATGAAGCTGTGTACCAGCCTAGGGCAGGTAGGAAGAGCTGGCTCTAAGTGATATGGGCTGCCTTCCTGTGTATCCCCAGGACCAAACAGCAGGGAAAAGGGGGAGAGAGGACCCAGGAAGACAGAAGACGTAGCACTTGACCTCTGTTAGCAAACTGAAGACCTGGGTCAAATTCAAGACCTCAAAAGAGGAATCGTCAACACTCTTAAGAGTGGTCATCACTTATTTGCCCGGCTTCAGCCGAGCACTCCCCTTCACCTAGTGCATATTCCCGGTGATCCCAGGACACAGGCACTCCAGTTAGAACTCCATTTACTGAAGCCAGAAGTTACCAACCTATCCAAGGGCACTCACTCGGTAGGTGATTGGGCTTAACTCAAACTAGATAACTACAAAGTAAACACTCTGCCACCCAATTCTACTTCTTCCTCCAGAGGAGTGAAAACAAAACCGGAATAGGAGCAAAGAGACGTGGGTTCAAGTCTCAGCCATACTCTGAACTGACTGAGACCTTGAGCAACTCTATTTCCTTTCTGGGCCCAAAGTACCTAACCTGTAAACGAATGGTTTACTTAGATTCAAGGACCTCTGGGGTCCCTTCAGCTGTAAATACTCCTTCTCTGAAAGGGAGATCAAGACATCTAAGCCCCTTTGTGCAGAGCATTAGGGACAGAGTTGGTAACTGGCCACAGGTCAAGGTAAGCCTTGCTCTCGAAAGCCCAGTGTTCTCAGAAACTCAGACTGCCTATGGGCAGATGCAAACCCACTGTTAGCTCAGGTGTAAAAATGGCTCAAAATCAGCTGAAAGGAGGTGGCTCTGATGGGAAGAAAACCTTGTGTACGTAGCTATGTGTGGCAAAGCCCACCGAACCAAGCTGCAGAGAGGCTGGTGGCAGACAGTCTAGGTGCGGACCTAGGAAGTCCCACTGCATGGATACTTTCCAGGTGGAGGTGGGGAATCCTGTATGGAAACCTGTCCCCCTGCCACTACTTCCAGGGCCACTGCCTCCTCTTCCCACCTAAACAGCTGCAGTAGTGCAAGGAAGATGGAGCTCTTGGCTCAAGCGTGGACTCAGCCTACGCCAGTCACCAGCAACTGCATTCCAACTAAGCTGGCCTTCTGAAAGGTCAGAGAAATCCCATACACTGGAGTTGCTCCCTACCCTTGAAGGATGACAACCGATAACTGTCCTACACCTACACTTCAGGAATGTCTCAGAAGTCTGCTCCCTTTTAATCTGGGAACCTTGCCCCGAAGGATGAGACAGGAAACCTCAAATCACCTATTTTTAACCTAAGAGGTTCTCCCACGTGGCCAAAGCAAACTTTCAGAAACAAAAATCTGACCCTCACTTAAAATCTTCTAAAGCTCTCCACTGCCTTCCAGTTAAAATCAGAATTTATACCACAGCCATGGGGAACTACTCAGTTCCCTGAACCTCAGGGCCTTTGCTCAACCAAGAATGAGTCCTCTTTTCAGATCTTTTCTCAGTTAACTCTTACCTGTCCTTCCCATTTCAGTTTAGCCACTGCTTCCTCCAGAAAAATTACTCTGACCTAGACTGAACTGGGTGCCCCCTGCTGCACTCCCAAAGAATCCCACAGCCTTCTTACACAGCATCTTCCATACTGCATCGAGAGTGTGTGTGCTGTCAACACAACTTTTTATTATTCACTATGGTATCCTCTGAGCCAGACTCAAAATATGAATGATGTTGCCAGAAGTATGAGATTCATCCATTCATTCACTAATTAAATCTTCACTGAGCTGCCCACTCTGCCAGGCATGTTTAGGTGCTGGAAATAAAGCAGTGGTCAAATACCAAAGACCCTTATCCAACAGTGATAAAAACTAAAGAGAAAACTGAAGCAGGGTAAGAGGGATGAGACAGAGCATAAGGTGCATGCAGTTTGCCAGTTAATACGGGGTGGTGTGGGCAGGCCTCTCCATCCCAGGGAATGGAACAGGAACCTGAAGAAAGTGGGGGCATGGTCCACGTCGCTATCTGGGGGAACAGCACTGAGGAATACAAGCCCTGAAGCACAACATGCTCCAGAAGAGCAAAGAGTCACGTCGTTGGAGGGGGAAAGTGGTGAAGGATGGAGCCGGAGCTCAGGGTCGGGCAAGGCGAAGTCTGGGGAGTCAGCTTCAGAAGACACTCCAAGGACTCTAATTTCACCCCACTATAGAAGCCGTGAGAGGACTTACAGCAGGAGTGACAGGACACCAGGTGAGAGGCTCCTGCAACCTTTCAGGTGAGAAGCAATGGTATATGGACCAGGCTGGCAGGCAAGGAGGTGGTAAAAACGTTCACCTTTGGTCATAGTTGACCTGCTCTGGTCTCCTCTCCACATACACTAGCTCACTGAAACTCCTGATAACCCCAAAGTAAGCAATAGTGATATTGCAATTATCCTCTATAATCTGCTCAGAAGGCGCTCTTTTTAGCCCCACTTCAGTTACCTGTTTACCTTTGGTCACAGTTTTTAGAAGCCAAAAGGATGTCCTGATAAATTAGATATAAGGTGACAGAGAAACAGGTGGCCAGGATGACCCCAAGGTTTTTAGTCCGAGCAATGAGAAGGACAGTTGCTTATTAACCTCTCCTGAGGCTCACTTTCCTCATCTGTGAAGCGGGGTTAAAAAAGAGTGCCTGCTGAGAAGATTAGGAAGGATAACTGCATATCACTATTACTTATCTTGGGGTTATCAAGAGTTTCAATAAGCTAGTGCATGTCGAAGGGAGACCAAAACCATACAGAGTTCAGGTGGACCACGTATCGAGATGGCTCCCGGCGACTGTGGGACTGAATTCAGTTCCTCAGAAACGCTGGAAACTTCATTTTAAAGCAAGGAAACAAAAAGGCTATCTGGAGTTGCTGGAATGTATGTCCAGAGGGGAAGGTGGTTACCACATCAAATGTGGAGGGTTATACCAAGTTCCCTGAACACCAGGCCTCAGATGGAGGTTCCGGCTGGGTTTACCAGTAACACCTCAAACTGAAGTGGGTGAAGCTGCTTATTGTATGTCAGATTTATGTGGACAGTTTTACAAAGTCCATCATAAAAGCCCACATTCCTTACCTTTCACATCTAAGGCTTTGTCAGTCCAAAGGTGCAGCCAGAGGAAAAGAGCCCATCAAGAATGTCCCTCTGATTCTGGGAAAATCCCTTGTGGAGACACCCTAGGCTAACTCCAAATTATCGATCCTCACTTGGCAAAGGCATGGATAACCCCTCAGAATGGGTAATTACCACAAACTATTGACACATATAGTCGATCCCCAAACAACGCAGGGGTCAGGGCACCAACCTCTAGCTCAGTGAAAAATCCACTTATAAGTTTATAGTCTGTGCCAGGTATCTGCTGCTGCTCTCATCTGCAGTTCTGCATGAGCATGGACAGGTTTGGGAGCCCTCTGGAGCCCCCAACACCCTAATTACCCACTTTGAGGTAGTCTTGGATTTTGCAAACAGGGACAGTCCCATCTGCCAAGCTCTCCATGTTAAAGAGGTTTTTGTGGTTTCAGGTCCACTGCTCCGCCTCCTCTCCCTCCCTTTGGGAGGGAAAGAGTGCTGAGTAACAGCTCTAAAATGCTTACTCTAGCCTAGGTCCCACTGCAGAGGCAGTGGGTCAGCCAAGAGATTCCACCCCCCAGGGAGGTTCAGGGATCAGGACTGCAGAGACCACCCCCTACCTGCCCAGGGCCCCAAACCACCTCCAAAGCATCTCTCCCTCCCTAGCAGGCATTATCTCCCAGTGAGTGTAAAACTCAAACACCCCGCCCAGAACAAGGGACAGGTTCCTGGGGAAGGCCTCCTTCCCTTCTCCCCTTCAGAGGGTGTCCTGATTGTGTGCTTTCTTTACAAGAGAAGAATGTGGTCTGAACTATAGGAAACGAGCTTTAAGCCCTCATTTATAAAGGCTAACGTAACAGTTCTTCACCAAAAGGTGTACAATATAACCAGCTATGGAGTTGAATAAAAACAACCATAACGCCATTATTACGCTTGACAAATAATTCCTTAATACAATCTAAACTTTCAAAATTTCTTATGTAACCTGTTCGTTTGAATCAGGATTCAAACAAGATCCACACAAGGCATTTGATTGATGTCTCAACTCTTCCAACAGTTCCCTCTTTTAAAAACGCTTATTTACTTTTTAATTGAAGCTGATGTACAATAATATTATATATATAAGTTGTAGGTGGATAATATAGTGAGTCATGATTTTTAAAAGTTATACTCCATTTATGGCTTCCCTGGTGTCTCAGTGGTAAAGAATCCACTTCCCAATGCAGGAGATGTGGGTTTGGTCCCTGGTTCAGGAAAATCCCCTTGAGAAGGAAATTGCAACCCACTCCAGTCTTCTTGCCTGGGAAACCCTATGGCCAGGAGTCTCGTGGGCTACATACAGTCCATGGGGTCGCAAGGAGTTATACACTACTTAGAGACTTGTTTACTCCATTTATGGTTATTATAAAATATTGGCTATATCCCGTGTTTGTACAACACATCCTTGTAGCTTATTTTGTACATAGTAGTTTGTATCTCTTAACTTTGTACCTCTTAATCCCCTATCTCAACACTGCCCTTCCCTCCTCCCCTCTCCCCACTGGTAACCACTAGTTTGTTCTCTGTGAGCCCATTTCTTTTTGTTACATTCACTAGTTTTGTTTTATTCATTGATTTATGGCTGTGCTATGTCTCCGTTGCTGCAGGTGGGCTTTCTCGAGTTTCGGCGAGCAGTGGCTACTCCCGAGTTGCGGTGCACAGGCGTCTCCTGTTGCAGAGCCCAGGCTCTATGGCGCACAGGCTTCAGTAGTTGCAGCACATGGGCTCAGTTGCTCCACGGTACGTGGACTCTTCCTAGACCAGTGATCGAACCGTGTCCCCTGCATTGGCAGATGGGAGTCTTATCCACTGCACCACCAGGGAAGTCCTTGCTGTATTTTTTTAACGCCACTTATTTACTAACAAAATAATCTGTCCTGTAGTTTCTCACATTCAAAAACTGAATACCTGCCACCTCATGGTCCATCAACGTATTCCTCTATCCTCATAGATCTATGATTCTGCTAGATGTGGGTTCAATTTTTATTTGGCAGACACAATTTTTACAGACAACACTGTGTACTTTCTATTATCACATTCACTGTAAGGCACCTAATGCCTGGCTACTACACAGGCTGCTCTGATATACAACTCCAAGCAGCTGGCTTAGGTTCCTAAAGCCAGAAAAGTGTCTCCAGCTTTCACAGAACTTGGATTCAAAACTGAAATTCTTAACCACAATCGCAGATATAAACATACACATATAAAAAGCTCTGCTTTGTAAAAATTGTGAATCACTACTATATACCTGAAAATTACATAAATATTATAAACCAAGTATATCTCCATTACAAACAAATCAAAAAGCTCTACTTTGGTTTCTTTTGTGGGGAAGGGGTTTATCCGAGAAAAAGTGCTTTTGATACTAAAAAAACTAACGACATTTAGACTTATTCCAATTCCCTTATTTTACAGATGAAGAAACACAGGCTCAGAGAGAGTATGGGGGTTGCTAATGCCCACAAAGTTGGACACAAGCAGAATTACAAGTGAAATGAACACCCCTAATAATGGTGATGATTTATTACAGCTAGCACTTATTAGATGCTCTGTACTTGACATTAAGCTAAACATC
The DNA here is from genome assembly GCA_024291935.2 of Okapia johnstoni. Taxonomy (NCBI): domain Eukaryota; kingdom Metazoa; phylum Chordata; class Mammalia; order Artiodactyla; family Giraffidae; genus Okapia; species Okapia johnstoni. The sequence goes on along the minus strand of CM044316.1, from coordinate 57,395,425 downwards.
ACACTAAATATTTATCAATCAGTTACTATTACTATTCCCATTTTGAGGATGAAGGAACAATGGCTTAGAGAGGCTGAGTTATTTACCCAAGACTGCATAGGAAGTTAGGAGCAAAGCTGGGACTCAAAATTACAGACTGTTTAATTCCACCCAGTCCACTTCTAGTGGTGGGGAAGGAAGGAGCCAGGGTCTGAAGTAGCTCTGACACCATGAGGTCTTCATGCAGTGAAGACTGACTGATACCCTAGATCCCCATCAATGCCCCACCTAGTACACCAGTTGTGGGACTGGTGGGTAAAGGAAGATGAGAAAGGGCCCAAACGCAGGAAGGAAACAGAGACTGGGAGTGGAGGTTTACTTGGAGCCAGTTTAGTGTGGCACAAGATTCCTGGGGTTGCCATGGGTTAGCTGGGATTATAATCCTTTTTTATTTCATGCCACCAGTTAGCTGTACTTCAAAGGGACACAGAAAAAAAACAACAAAAAAAAACGATACCCAGAATATAAATATGCAAGTCTCAGACCCTGACCCCAACTCTCCTTTAAAGAGAAATTAAGAAAATGGTTCGTTTTCTTACCACACAAAGTTAGAAGTGTCACACAATCCACCCACTTATTCCCTGCTAGGGGTGCTGGAAGTTTGTGGGGTTAATGCACTCTCAAGTCTCTACCTACTACATGTATACCAGCCACAGCAATTTTTAAAAAGCTTTTAACACAGCAAATGTTTAGTTCAGTTAGACTCGCCTTTGCCCACAGCCCTAAAGAGCACATGTACACTCTGCCAAAAGCTAATTTTTACAGAAGGCAGATAAATTAAAATTTATTTTAAAAACATTCGTCGTAACACATTCCAAAGCAAAAGTAGGCAACTGTTTGGATTGCCAACCTTTAAGATTATCCGTACTATGTCTTTCACGTCTGTGGAGAAGCAAAGCTCTACTTTTAAGGAGACAGATCCCATGTATTTCCAGGAGTACTAATAAAACACCAGAAAAGAAAAATACATCATTCTCCAACCCCCTCAATTTTACAGGTGGAGAAAATGGAGACCCAGAACAAGTCCCAGGAAATCCCAAAGTTTCAGCTCCCAGACACAGTATAACAGCACACACATGCCAGGCACCAGACTAAATACTTCACACGTACCATCACAGTGAATGCTCACAATGCTCCCTTGAGGCAGATAAATAATTTTATTTCTAGAATATAATGAGGAGGCTGAGGCACAGAATGGTTAAGTATCTTGTCCAATGAAGCACAGCCAAGCAAGTGAGAGAGCTGGCATTTGAATCCAAGCAGTTTCAACACCAGAACCTTTGGTATCTTCTTCATAAAAAAAAAAAAAAAATTTATTTGGCTGTGCTAGGTCTTAGTTTCGGCACACAGGATCTTCGCTGCAGCACATGAGATCTAGTTCCCTGACCAGGGATTGAACCTGGGCCCCCTCCACTGACAGTGGGGAGTCCTAACCATCACGGAAGTCCCTCATTTCTTCTTGTAAATGAGACATCCTGCCTCTCTCATACTTAAAGAGTTGTGGCTAGGATAAGGAAAAGAAATTTTAATGTTTTCAAAACATTCTAGGGGAGGGAAATACAAAAAGCCAAAACGCAAATCCCAAGACTTAAAACCACTAAAACAGACACTTAAACCAGAACAGAGAACCCCACAAGAAAGGGGGGATATCACAAAACATCTTTTATTACTAGTTACTGCGTGTGTCTCTTAAAGAACTAAAATACTAGCATCTGAGCCAAAAGGAGAGCTAAAAATAGGCGTTTGCAGCAAGCTTTGGAAAGCTTTTGGCTTAATTAGGAGGCACCAAAAACATATGCATCACAGAACACAAAATTTCCCAAGACCACACTGCCACTCCACTGGTGTCACATTTAAACTTGTCCAAATAAAATCAGGGCTGGAAAAGGGCCTTAGTGATCCACGTAAATTTCAAAGAAAGAGCCACTATCTACCCTGACCACAAAATTCTCCTTCAAAAAGCATCCAAGCCCTAACAACAAGCTTAAACAGAGAAGCTACTGGATTAATTCAGAGTTTGTCTGTCGATGACTATTCTGAAGGTTCAAAACTAATAAGCAGACAAGAGACTTTCTTGCCTAACAAGGACAGAGTAACTCTACCGGATTTAGAATTTTGCTTTGGGCACTTAAAGTAAGTTGGCTTTTTCTACTCAGAGGTAAAGGCGAGATGCCAGCCAAGCTGTCTTCTTCCCACGATCAATAACCCCGATGACGCACCCTACCAAGAGCCCCAAGACTTGCACAAAATGCCAGCTCAGGCATCCAACACCACCTGATGTCATGGCTGATTTAAAACCCACAAGGCAGGTTCACCATTAGCAGAGCAGCAGCAGCCAGAGTGAGTAGCTTCATTTAAACTTCTGAGGAGTGCTCTCTCCTGCGGATGATTATACCCCTCTGAGTTTAAAGAGGGGGGAAGGACCAAAGAGTGTCTTCAAATTGCTTTTCCTCCCTCCGTGGGTGGATCAGGAGGGATTTGCAAGAAAATGGAGATTTCAGCACTGCCCTTTGCATAAGAGGGTTCTGGAAGGAAAAGGGGGGTAAGGGGAGAAGGGCAGAAGGAAGAGAACACGGTTTGAGGTACTATTAGTAAACGCCAAAGGTCCCCTCCCCCAAATGAAGCAATCTTAAAAAGAAATAAAAATTACAACATGCCATTTTCAGAATTCGGTGTTCTGGTTTCCCTGGGACTACGAGGGATTCTATTCCCTTGAATGTGAAGGCATTAAGCCGCCTTTTCAACTTGCCCCATTTTGATGGTTTAAAACAGTATCAAGCAGAAGGGGAGGAGTTCTGAAAAAGCCGTAGGGCTATGGCCACAGGCCATCGTCCTAGCTCCAATTGGGTTTTAATACCGGCTCACTGCAAGCAGATCCTGAACCCAAGATTCCAGCCCCAGGGTGTCTCTACGGGCCAGCAAAGGGAGCAGGACGGACGCGCCCCTCACCAAAGCCGAAGATGTATTTTCGGCAAAAGAAGGCCTAGCAGAGACTCCGTATTCCGCACCCCCCCCCACTAACAAGGCTCTGCGGGGTCTTCCCGCACGCCCACCTCCCCCAAGGGGCCGGGTCCGAAAGAACTCAAAAAGTCGAGGAGGGAGCGGGAGGGCGCGCCGCTCGGCGGTCACATGCCGCCAGCCGCGCGGGGAGGCACCACGTTGTCCCGGCTGCGGAGAGGAATGCCGGGAAGGGGGGACGCGCACTCACACCCGCGCACACGCACACTCCCGGCCGCGCCGCCCGCACCCGCTTTCCGCCCCGAGCGCCGCGGCGGCCGCCGCCGAACGCCCAGGCCGAGCGGCCGCGAGCAGCCCGCGGGCCGGCGGCGCGGCGCATGGCGCCCGGCGCCCAACTGTCACCCGCCCGTCCGGCCTGGCCCGGCCACTCCCTCCCCCCGCCGCCACACGCCCCTCGCGTCGCCGCATGCCCCCTTACTCGCTTCACATTTCCCCTAACTGGACGCCCCGCACACTCGCCATCCGGCTCCCTCTCAAGGCGGAAGGTCCCCGGAGTCAGGCGAGGGAAAGCACCGAATTCAATGACACGTTGGGTTTCCTCTTCTCCCCATTCTCTCCGTAACCGACCCCTCGAGCCGTCGCCCACGGCCGTTCTACCGCCTAACACCATCTACTCGAGAACAAACTTGTTAACTTTCAGATCCCGAATCCGTGTGGTCGGTATGCACTCATCGCCGGGCGTTTTGCTGCCTATGACATATACTCATTAAACATTTACAACGCGGGGACGATAGCAACGCTACCAAAACGAGGAACACGGGGCGGGGGAGTGGAGGGGGCTTCCCGAGGAAGGTTCAGGCAAGAAACCGTCTCTCACACCGACATGCGGTGGGGGGGGGAGAGGGCTCCTTTCACCGAAACCAGCGCCCACCCCTCTCCCCGCGAGATAGGCCGGGACCACGCCGTTGCCCACTAACCGCTGCGGCCCAGGCGGTGGCCGTAGCCTCCCGGAGGCCGGGCTCTCCGGCAGGGGCAGGTTCCCGAGTGTGCTGGGGGGGCAGGGCACGGCGACCTGAATTAGCCAGGAGATAATGGGGTGAAAAAAAAAAAAACCCCGAGTCACCACGACCAGTGGCGGACCCCTGGGCCCTGGAGGCCGCTGGGGGAGGGGACGCCTATGTCCCCGGAAGAGGCCCCCGGTCCCGGAATACCAAACAGAGACCCACCTGGAGGAGACTGTCCGTTCACGGTGGCCAGGACCGGCGGCAACGCGTTCTTAGTCCACGGGTTCACCTTGGGCGGAGGGGCCTCCACGAAGTCTCGGCGCCCGGCGCCCGCGGCTCCGGCAGCTCCTCCGCCAGCGCCCGGCTCGCCGCCGCCGCCCTCCTCCCCGTCGCTGACGGCCAGGCCCTCGGCGCCGGGCGGCTGCGGCGGCCGTGGGCTCTCGCGCTCCAGCTGCCCGGTGCCTTCCTTGTGCGGCTTGGCGCAGGGCGGCCGAGGTCTCCGGGTGCCGCCGTCCGGCTCTCCGCCTCCGACGTCGTTCGCCCCAGGCTCGCCCTTGCCCTCGGGCGGCGGCAGCGGCTTCTTCCTCACCAGACCCCCGTGCTCTTCGGCCTGCAAGAGCGGGGCGCCCCCCGGCAGCAGCGGCTCCACCTGAGTGGCCATCTGCGCGCCCGCCCCCCCGGAGAAGCCGGGCGCGCCCGAGGCTGCCTCCCCCGCCTCGAACTTGGCTCTCAGAGCGCCCCCGACGCCTTCCTCCGGGGCGCTGGGCCCCAGTCCCGGCGGAGAAGGGTCGGGGTTCACGCTAGGCGCGGCCCCCCCCCTCCCGGTCGGATGCAGCCGCCGTAGATCCAAGGCCCGCTGGCGGGGCGGGGGGGGGGGGAGGAAGGGCCCCCACTTTGCGGTCCAGGCCTCCTCGGCGCGCGTCCCCCCCCGCCCGTTCCTCGCAAGAAGCCCCCACCCCGAGCCTGGCTGGCTTCTCGTCCCGTCCCTCCCCTCCCCCCCCGCCCCCGGGCGGCCCGGGCTTCCCGGCACGGGGGCTGCAGCAATATGGACGGACGGGGGAGAGGCGCGGCGAGCCGAGCTGACCACGCGATCCGCGGCAGGCGGCGGGCGGGCGCGCGCCTCGCGACGCAGCGGGCAAGGGGAGGGGACGGCGCAACGGGGGCGCGCCCGCCGGGGCTGGCCCTGGGCGACGGGCGGGCGAAGGCGGCGGGAGCGCGCGCGCAGGGCCTCGCCGCCCCGCCCCTGGCCCCGCCCCTGGCCTCCAATTCCTCGGCGCACCTCCTGGGCTGGTGGGTGAGGGGTACTCAAACCGGACGGGGGCGAGCACGTGCCTGATGCAATTCGGAAGAACGGGGGGGGGGGGTGGCGGTCAGCGATCCTGGTAGGAGAGACCGGGTGGTATAGAGGGGGAAGTGTCTTAAAGAGCCAGCGCGTGAGAGCGTCCGCAGGTGGAGCACATGGGACCGCGCCACGCGGCCGGCGGGGCCTGCTCACGCTCTTTAGGTTGGGTGCGCCAGAATCCGGGGAAGGAGACATTAATATCACCCTGGGCTTACAGGATGATGGGATGGGGGTGCTGTCGCCTCACTTGCGTCCCATAGGCCTGGCCCCTCTAGGCCCCGCCTGGGTGACCTTGGGTGAGCCGGCCTCACCTCTGCGGACTGTGCTCGGCTCCTCCCAGGCAGCCCCGGCCTGGTCACTGTCCCGAGTTGGGTTCGACACCCGGCCTAGAAGACGGGTCTTTAACCCTTGGGGGCATCGGGCGTCTAGGAAGTGAGCAGGGAATTACCAACAGCCCCCAACCCGGCCAAGCCCTGAAACCGAGTATTTATGGGCGAGAAATGTCTCCCCGACAACCCCGCCCCCCCCCCCCCCCCCGCAAATGGACTTCAGTTTTTATAAGAATTGCTTGGGGGGGAGACGAACCAACGCCGAATTGGGACTCGAGAGATCTGAGATTTTATCCTGACCCCGGTCCTGCCCCTTACCAACTCTGCATTAGTTGGGTCTCAGTTTCCCTTTTGTAAAATGAAGACAGTGGTTTCAAATTTTATTGCACATGCAATTAAATATTTACTGTGGGGGGTTTCTAGGAACAGGGCTTGGAAATAAACAAGGCTTACAAGGACTGCATGGAATTTACATTCTAAGGTGGAGAAAGAGACAGTAAAACAAACTTACGAACAAGAGCTTGTCTCATATCTATGAAGACAGTAACTACTACAGTAATAGGTCACTAGATCAGTTAGTTTGGATGATGAGGGAAAACCTTGAATGCAGATTGCAAAGTATTTGGAATCAGGAATTGGACCCAGAAACTGCATGTCTAGCAAGAACCCTTTTGGTGCTTGTGGTCCCACATTTCACTTGGAGAAGTCCTGGCCTCTGGCTGGCTATGATATCACCTGCTCAAGACATAACAGCCAAGAGTGTTAGCCATCTCCAAAAGAATTAGAACACATGACCTGCTGGACAGAGGAGAAGGTTATTGAAAATCAGCCTTTTGAAACTGCCCCCAAGGGGTGAAGCTAGTTGTAGGGTTGTTGTAGCCAGGACCACTGAGGAGAGGTGCTGGTGGGGACAACCAGACAATCTGATGTGTGGTCCCAACTCTTCCATAACGTGGTGTCCACACCTTGGCCAGCTCTCAGCACTTCACTGGACCCCTCTTCCCTGGTAGAAAAACGGGGGTAAATTATGCTTGACTTGCTTCTAACCTCTCAGCTTTTGTGAGGAGTCAAGTGAGACTATGTCAGTCAAAGTGCTATGTAAATTATAGAGACTCAGGCCAGTGCTTCAAAAGAGATACAAGGAAGATAATGATTAAATGAGTAAAGGGATCTTGATGAATTAAAACAGATTCTTTGTTGTTACATTATATATACCCTTAATCAGAAGGTAAATTATTGTACACTGTCACTAGCACGCACTATTTTTTATTTTATTTCCTAAAGAGGGTTCAATTAGACTATCTCTGAACTTTTTAAAAGAGGACATAACGGTCCTTGTTGGTCATTCTTTTCTATATTCCTATAGTTGGAGGTAGAGGGTATGCTTTGTGAAGGGAGCAGGGCTCTATGTGGACAAGTAACTTGTTCATGTTACCCAGCATCAGTCCGAGCTGAACAAGCAGCACCAGGCCCTATGTGGAGGCTGGAGCAGCACTGAGATCTGCACACCCTAGGCCTGCTCTGCCCCAGAGAGGGGCTCCTAACACCCATAGGCCATTTTACAGATGGGCAGACGGGGATCACAGAAGGAAGATAAGACAAGGTAACTGGCATGAGACCACATCTTACACTGAGGCTATTAAATTGGAAAAAGGAATCTTAAAGATTACTCAGTCCCCTTGTTTCTCAGGAAACTGAAGTTCAGAGAAGTCAGGTTACTTAACCAAAGTCACACAGCTAGTCCATGGCAGAGTCAGGTCTCATACCTGAATCTTCTGATCTGAAATGCAGTAGCTTTTTCTATTGGAAATCATGGAATTGCAATTTGAATTCATTTTTTGTTTGTTTAGATTCCTGACCTACTATGGCATTCTATATGCATGTGTTCAGTTTTAAATACTATTGATCAAATAGTTCAGAGTAGCTACTTTTATCAAGTAACTACTATATGCTAGGTTCTATGAGAAATATTAATTCTTGACATGCTTTATCTCATTTCATCCTCACAATAACCTAATGAGATAGATACTAGCTTTCCCCACAAATAGCTACTGTGTTCCTACTATGTGCCAGGCACTAGGCTTGGTCTTGAAGCTATTATCTTCATTTACAAATGAAAGCAATTGAAGTTCAGAAAAAGAAAGTCAGCTGGCTGCTTAGGGTCTCAGGCAGCAGCTAACTCCCCAGGCCTGTTTTTATCCCCCACACTACACTGTAAGGCTGCCTCTCTTCTCTTGCCATATCGATGGCTATTTGTGGAGCACTCATCAAATACATTGGACTGAGGAAGATACTAAAAAAAGCTGAACCTTGTCTCTCCAAAAAGTAAACTCTAATTGGAGAGACCAAGTAATTAAGCAATAGGTGATCTCAGGCAAAAAAAGAAGTTAAAAAAGATGTGCTTTAGGCAGAAAGCAGTAAGGATCAGACTAGTGCTTTGCCCATGGCCTGAACACATCATAGGCTTAAAACTCACAGACACACAGAGAGAGAAAATCAAACTTTAAAAAATTAAAATAATAAAGTGGATCCAAATACCTATTTATAATTATGTGCTTGTTTGCTTCCTGGTGCTGACAGCTTCCTAAAAGAAACGGGAGGCTGAAGCAGGGACTAGAGACAGCAGACCTGGTTTATAACCTGGGTCCATCCCCGGCTTTGCTGAATGAATTGGAGCAGCCTCCTGAGCCTTCCTGGGCTTCCATTTCTCTGTTCACAAAATGGGAAGCATAATACCTGCCCATCAGGCTCATGGGTAGGAAGAAAGATACAAGTTCCCTGAAACTATTTTTTGGAGGGGAACATAGGTAAAAGAGAGGTGGTTCCTTTATCTGGGCTTGGATGTTCCATTTTATTCCTCTTTAAGCTTGATTTTCCAGAGGGCCTTTTGTTTCTGAAAGAACTTGGGCTTTATCACTTATCTTCTTCTGATACCAGAGGCCCATAGGCTTGAGGCCTCTCTATACCAACATGGAAAAGTAGGTGGGGTTAGCCAGGGAGGGGCATTGGCCAGATAGTATTAGCTAGGCAATGTTTTCCAAAACCTGAAGACTCTTGGACCTTCTGGCACATGCCAAGAAATTTACTTCAGTTCATGAGAGGAGGCTCAGCCTAGATCTCCTCTTGTCAACTAGATGCAAACAGCAATAGTTACAGTGTAAGGGGGATAAGGAGAAGGGGAGGGTACTGACTGTTCCCATGCCTGCGTATTCAGTCGCTAAGTCGTGTCTGATTACTTGCAACCCCATGGACTGTAGCCCTCCAGGCTCCTCTGACCATGGAATTCTCCAGGCAAGAATACTAGAGTGGGTTCCCATTTCCTCCTCCAAGGGATCTTCCCGACCTAGGGATCAAACCCGCATATCCTGCATTGCAGGCAGATTCTCTGCCACTGAGTCACCTGGGAAGTCCGACTGTTCCCATAATAACGTGGCTAACCCTCAGGGTTTCTGTAAGTATGACTACCCCCATTTTACAGATGAGGAAGTAGGCTCAGAGGCTGCCCAAGCCACCCCATGAGGTTAGTTAAAGATGGAGAATAGATTTGTAAAGGTCTGATAGAAAATCAACTTTCTTTTAATGCATTCCCCACCCTGAGTTAGAGACAGGCAGCATCCCACGGCCTCTTGCTAATCTATCCTACCTACACAGCTTCTTCCTCCATTCCCACTCCTCTCCCTCGTGTTCCTGAACTTTCTCAAGTGGTCTCCGGCAGGGCTTCCCCACCAACTAACTGTTCTCCTCCCTGCCATGCAGCCTGCAATGCTGCTGGAGCCAATTCTCTGGTTCTTTGATTGATGGGCCCTGCCTCTGCTTAAAATCCTGCACATGCCTGCCTGTCCTACTGCTTTCAACCACACAGCCAAATGCCAGCAACAGTCGACCACTCACTCTTTCTTTTATCCTTTCTTTCAACCAATATTTACTAAGCATCTACAATGTGCCAGTTACTGTCCAGACCCTGGACACGGAAAGGTGAACAAGACACACAAGGTCCATGTCTTCAAAAAGCTCTGATCTAACTCCCTATGGGCCCCATGCTTTCCTGCCTCAATTCATGTACTTTCTCTGTGACAAAGCTGTTCACAGTGAGGTCCTGAGTGTGAATCCCAGCTTAACCATCTCGTGACTTCAGAAGAGTATCTTTCATCTTTCTAAGCCTCAGTCTCCCCATCTGTCAATTGGAGATGATAATACTACTTTCCTCATAGAACTTCTGTGAGTCTTAAATGGGAGAATATGTGTAGTTTAAAAGTACAATGCCTGGCACATAGTATGTGCTAAGTAAATTTTACCTTTCATTACCTTTATTACCACCAATGATGCCTTTCCATTTCCACATACCTAGAATTCTACTGGTCCTTCAAGGCTCAGCACAAAATGACAACTTCTTTACAAAAATCTTATTTAATCTCCATAGCTGGAATAGATTTCTCCCCCACTGTTAACTCCTAGTGACAATTTCCCTAAAATATTTAGTACTTTCTACCTTCAATTATGGCTAGTGATGAATATGCCTTATCTTCTATCTAGATTATATATATTTCTTGAGGGCAAGGATTATACCCCATTTTTCTTAGTATTGCTTATAGTAATCATCACTGCTGCCTTTACACAGCAAGCCCTATGTGTGTTTTCTGGACAAGGGAATGAATGAATGAATGGATGCAGGATCACACCTTATCACTTCAATGTTCTGGTAACTAGAGCAACATTGTCAAGGGCTAGGTACTACATTTTATGTATTTATTTATACATAAATATATATATAAATTACTTAATATATATACTTTAATATATAATGTATATAATAAATTTATTATGTATAAAACATATAAATTACCTATATACTTTTAAATGATAAAATATAATACAAAATGGGCTAACTTTTCCAAATAGAAAAAAAATTTAAGTCTAGCAAAGCAGAGCCCACATACAAGCTCACAACCCAGAGGCAATCACAGACAAACTGGTATATTTTCTTCTAGTCTCTTTTCTGTTTGTATTTTACCTAACTGAGACCATACTGCACATTCCACAGCTTTATTTTTTAACATTGTATTATGAGCATTGTCTCCACATCATTGCAAATCCCCTCCACATCGTCAGTGAGCGTCATCTATTGAGCACTTTTGGTATGCCTTACCTCTTAGCAGCCCACCGTCTATTTGTACCACACTGCATTTCTGAAACGGCTTTCATGGAGAGAGGACAGATATGATTGTCCCCTGAGCCCCACAGAAGTTCAATGACTTGCTCCAGGATGCTGTGGCAGCAGAATAAAGATCAGAACTTTAGTCTCTCCCATCCCATTCTAGGCCCCTGCACCACACCACAGGAAAGAGAGATAGCACACATCAAAAATGCAAAACTCCCATAGCCAAAGGAAGGTAACTATGTTTAAACACTCCAGGGTCAAGAAACATCCAAGTTCATGGGGACAAGTGGAAACCAGCAGTCACATGAAGGCAGAAAGCAGTTTTCCTGGCAACATGATCATAACTGTGCTCCAGGACGGAAGGGCCCTGAGCTAGGGGCTGGAGCAGAAACAAGAAAGGGCAATACATGTTTTCTGTCCTGGGGCAGAACACTACGTCAGCACACTTTTCTCTTTACAGATCACTTGCCTGTCCTTCACCTCTGGCACAGAAGAAAGGGCACAGGGTTTGGGGTCAGAGTTGCGTTCAGGCTCAGGTTTGCCCACTTTCAAGCTGTGTGATACCAGGCAAGTTACTTTACTTCTCTGAGCTTCAGTGTCTCCAGCTATAAAATGGTGAAAAGTGAAATACTTGCCTCATAACATTCAGAGAACATTAAATGAACCATTATTTGTGTAAGGGTGTTACAGTCCCAGCTCTGCACCCACCTGCAAGTTCTTTCACCTCTTTTTGCCTCAGTTTTCTCATCTGTAAAACAGAGATGATAACAGCACCTCCCTCTTAGGGTTACTGTGGGGACTAAGTGAGTTAACACTTGTAAGGTGCTTAGAACAGTACCTGACAAATGTGACTGCTGAATAAATGTCTGCTATTATTGTAAAAAGGATGGTGGTCACTGGCATAGAGTCAAGGAAACCATTCTTCAAATCTCATGAAGAAAGCAGAGACAGTGTTACTCTAATGTATAGATAAGGAAACTGAGGCTCAGAATGATTAGGTATTTATCTGGACTAAGGCTGCTAGTTGGGGACAGCTCCAGGACTTCTAAAGATTCTAAATGCAATGCTTCTCCTCCAGATAATAGTCTAGCTGTGGGAAGCTGCCAGCCCTCTGGTCAATTTCAGCCCACAGACATGTTGTGTTTGGCCCCGACAGTATTTTTTTTTTTAATTGAGTTGAACTGTGATTAGATGGGCCCAACACACACTAGTGGGCCTCAGGCCCCAGCCTCCTCTGGTGCTTGTTCCTCTCAAGGGATGTGTTTAGATCCCTACACAGGCTGATGCCACGCCAGTCACTAAATACATGGTAAAGACACGTTTAAGAGACCAAGGGGAGGAAGAGAAGAGCACAGACCAGAGGGACAGGGAAAAGGTGGTCAGGGAAGACTTCTTGGAGGTGGCTGTACTTGAGTTAGGACTTAAAATTGAAATGTGGGAATTATCTAGATTAAAAGGCAGGGTAGGGGGTAAGGCAGATTAATTTGGCATTTTGTGACCTTCAGGGAGGTTTATGAGTTTCCCTGCCAAGACTTCCTCAGGCCTTTTCCTTGGTTGAGAAGAGGGAAGAAATGAGTGCCCTTTTATCGCAGATGAAGTCATGTGACTCAGGAGGTCACACTGTCTGTTGATTGGATTACTGATCTGTGTCATCATCCCTAAAGACTCCACACTGCACAAGGCAACAGGAAGGAGGTGTGATCACCGAAGTATGAACTCTGCCTGTCTAACCATGGCCATCTGGAACTAAATATCTTTACATCTGAGCAGTCCTGATAGCAGTTTCTAACATTTCACACCTCAATGCAAAGAAGATGAGTGCTAGCTGTAGGAATGAGGTGGGGAAAGGCTGTGGTAAATTAGTAAAGCTGCCTGACTGCCTGTCCCAGTGACATTCACTGCATCAGAGATGTCTGCCGATCCCCACCGCGTCCCATAGCACCTGAATCTTTGGATCTGTGACACATGGACGGAATAGAGAACTTCAAATAACGTGAGTGGCCTAATTACCTGGGCTTCCCTTGTGGCTCAGCTGGTAAGAATCCACCTGCAATGCAGGTGACTTGGGTTTGATCCCTGTGTTGGGAAGATCCCCTGGAGAAGGGAAAGGCTACCCACTCCAGTATTCTGGCCTGGAGAATTCCATGGACTACAGTCCATGGGGTCGCAAAGAGTCAGACACGACTGAGCGACTTTCACTTCCTTCCTTCACTTCACTTCCTTCCTAATTACCTGATGCAGATAGAATGTGTAGTGATCACTAAAGACAAGGAATAGCCAGGTTCACTTTGCACTAATAGCATTGCCTGGTGGGTTCTCTGCAAGCCTCCAGGGTGACAGGGCTCCCAGCAAGCCCCCGCATTGGGAAAAGCAGGAAATGTTACAGCGTGTCATGCATAAGCTCTCCCATGGCTTCATAGTGCAATGAAAATGAAACTCCAGGGCTCTCATCTCAGCCCACAAGACACCATGTGCTCCAGACTCCATCCACCTCAGACTTCCTCTTTCTGCTTCTCTTCCCTGCCCTTGCCCTGTGCCAGCACCTCCAACACGGGGAGCTCATCCCTGCCCGGGGGGCACTGCCTGGAACACATCCCCGCAGCACAGACACACAAACAGCATACACTTATGCTTCAAGCCTCAGCTGAAATGGCCCCTTCCCAGAGAGACTGCCCTTGATCAGCTTGGCTGAAGTACTTCATGTTCTTCATGACACAGATCACAATCTCTGATTTTATGCGTGTACCTGCTTTTTCCCATTTCCTCCACTAATGTGTAAACTCGATGAGCCTGGAGCTTGTGGCTATTTTGTTCATCCTTAGTGTTCCCAAGCACAGTCTGTGGCACAGTAGACCCTTAATATTTTGTTGAAGGAATGCTGTGTGGTCTCTGGCAAGTTGCTTCCCTTCTCTGGGCTTCAGTATCCTCACATGTGAAATGCAGAGGCTGGATGAGGGACTGCAGAGAGCGCTTGGCACTCTGACTGTGGTTCTGTGACTGACATCTGAGCCTTGGGCTCAGGAGTGAGCCTGGCATGCAGCATCTCCATAGTGCTGGACACAGGAACTGATTTAATCAGGTGGCGGACACCCTGTAATTTACCTGTTCTGCTGTCCCTCCTCCCTAGTCCCTCGGCTGAAGACCACGCTGTCAAATTTCCAGGATGATCCACGCATAGCCACCTGTTCTCACAGCTCACTGATCCTAGTGCCCATGAGGGGATGGTTGGCAGGCAGGACAGGCTGGGAGAGGATGTTCAATACAGGAGCTCGAGAACCAGGAGGACTTGTCAATGTCATGAACTGAAAGACTGGGATCTGTGAGAGATTTCATCAAATCCTACACTCTCTGGTAGGAAGGGACCTTCCAGGACAACCCACCAGCCCTCAGCCTCAACGCTACCTGCCGTAAACACTGCTCAGTAATGATCACCATCACCTTGACTCCACTCGAAGTGCCCAGAATAGGGGCCTCACTGCTCTCAGAGCTGTGCATCTTGTCAATGAACAGCTCTGTTTAGAAAGCTTTTTCCTCAGCAGCACAGTGAAACAGGAGGCAATATAGCACAGGTGCCAAGGGCTTGGGCTCTGAGCCAGGAGGCCTGGGCAGAGTCTCAGCTCCACAACCTCCTTGCTTTGTGAGCCTGAGCAAGCCAGAGGCCCGCTCTGTGCTTCCACCTCCTCTTCTGTTAAACAGAGAGAACCCTCAGTGGGCTGTTGGGAGAATCACAAGTGTTAATATCTAATGGGAAGGCAATAAATTGTCTGTAACTGTTAACTGCCACCTATGAATGTACTTCTTGTTGTTATTATTGTTTTTAGTTCTTCTTGGACTCTGTTCTCTGGGTTGGTTGATTTGTCTGCAAAAGAGACGGTGGGGCACAGCCCAAAGACACAGGCTGAGAAATCAGAGGGGTGTACTTGCTAGTGGCTATGAGAACATTTCACGTCTTCCTTCTAGGCCTCAGGATCCTCACCTGAAAAAAGGAGAGGGAATTGTCTCTGTCCTGCTTTCTTGTCACAGAACCCATATAGGACAAATGAGAAATAGACAAGAAGGTTTTGAAAAGTAAAACATGCTATCTAAAAGTGATAGCACTTCTCTTATGTTGTCAGAGAAGCCCTTTCCTCTTTCAGCAAGGCACATTAGCTTCAAAAGAGCTAAACTCAGCCTATTTGGCAAACAGTGTGTTTTGGGTACTTGTTGTGAATTTGAAGCTAATCCCCTCAGAATCTTCTTTTATTAATGTACCAGAGCAAACAAATTTGAGAAGGGTTTACTTACAAGCACTTGGTACATTCCTACAAGAGGCAGGGATTGGTTTGGCTGATTTCTGCCAACTTTGTTTATTGTTATTATATAATTATTATTTCTTTACTTTCTCTTCTTCAGCAATTTGATTGGCAGGATCCAGGTGAGGTACATTCACTTTGCAAATATCAGCAGGACACAGTAGCTCTGCATACTCTCAGGAGTCTTCTGTGACCTTTGACCAATACCTGCTGTGTCATGTGGACCAAGAGACAGCCTCCTCATTGTACAGGAGAGAAGCCAGGGCCTAGAGAGGTGAGGGCAGCAGCCCAAAGTCACACAGCTGGTTAATGCCAAAGGCTTGACTTAGTAACCAGGTCTCTTGACTACAAACTCTGTGCTCTTTTCAACAGGTCTGTGGACTCCTGCAATTTCTCTAAATTAGCTGACTGTGTATCAGAATCTTGTAATTCACAGGGGTTCATGTTTGTCAAAGCTCATTGAATTGTACATTTAAAATCTGTACAGTAAAAAGAAAAAAGAAAAAATCTGTACAGCGTATTGTTGTAAATTTAACACAATTTAAAAAAAGAGAGAAAATGGTATGGCAGGGTCCCATTTCATGAGGAGGGACAGTGTCTAAGGTTAGCATTTATGGCAAAAATAATATATAATATAATGGGCTCAAGAAAAGCCTTAGGAAGGTATTAATAGCACATAGGAGTCAGCACGGTTTCTTTGGGCATTTTAACAATCAACTGTTCAGAGGGTTCAGGTTAGATGCTGGCTGGCATGTAGGGGTCAGGATGTGAGAAAAAAAAGAATGTGTCTCTACAACAGGGTGATATTCAATGTGGTGAGATGCATATGTGGGAACCACATCTGCCAAGGGAATGGCAGCTTATAGTATCTCACCTTAGAAACACACACACACACACACACACACACACACACACACACACACACACACAGGCAGACCCCCTCTGAGCGGCTTCCTGAAGCAGGTTAATCAAGGGTCGCAAGCCAGAGACAAGGACCTGAGGGTTCCCGGGACCCACCAGCGCAAGAGTGAAGTAGGGGATATTTCAGGGCCTGGCTGGGGAGGGCTGAGGGGAAGCGGTTGGAACGGGTTGGGAAGTTGGAACAATGGAGAACACCTCATTTAAGAGGAGAGGGCAGGGGTGGGAACCAGAAAAGGAGGAGGAGATTAAAGGCTTGGAGAAGATCAAAGAGACAGACAGTGGGAAGTAGCTTGGTTTTTGAGAAGTAGAAAACAAGTACCAGGGGCTGACCTGCTGCAACATTACAGAACTAGTAATTGTCCTTTGATAAGTAAACATCCTAAAATTTGGAGTGGTGGGAAGCTCATCCACAAAGCAGAGTGTGTCTAATGAGAGTTTATAAGTTTCAGAAAGGTTGTTATTCATTTATACATAAAAAAGAAGATTCCACATTTCTCGGTATCAAAATTTGCTCTTTTGAGAATTTTAAACATTCTGCCAGAATTGTGTTAAAATAATACATATGTTCACCTTGTACCCTTTGGGATGGCTACTATTGAAAAAGAAAAAAATAAATGTTGGAGTGGATGTGGAGAAATCAGAACCTTTGTACACTGTGGATGAGAATGTATGGATGAGAATGTAAAGTAGTGTAGCTATTACACCATAGAAAACAGTATGTAGCTTCTTCAAAAAATTAAAAATATATCTATTATATGATCCAGCAATTCCACTTTTGGGTATATATCCAAAGCAATGGAAAGCAATATTCATAGCAGCGTTATTCATACTAGCCAAGAAGTAGAAACAATCCCAAAATCAATCAGTGAAGAAAAGAATAAACAAATACGGTTCATACCAACATACAATGGAATATTATCTAGCCTTAAAATGGAAGGAAACTCTGCCACATGCTACAACATGAATGCAACTTGAGGACATTATGCTAAATGAAATAAGCCAGTCAGAAAACAACAGATATGCTATGATTCCACTTATGTGGGGCAGCTAAAACAGTCAAACCCACAGAAACAGAACACAGAATGGTGTTGCCAGGGGCTGGGGGAATGGGGAAAGGGGAGTTGTTTAGTGGGTAGATTTGCAAGATGAAAAGCTCCAGAGATCTGTTTTACAACAATGTAAATACACTTAACACTATTGAGCTGTATACTTTAAAGTGGATAATGTTATGCTAGGTGCCTTTTAAACAGTAAGGAAAAAAAAAAAACAGACAAACAAAAACCCAGTACATTTGACTATAGACCTCCCTTTACTCACTGAAAAACAGCTGGCTATAAAACAGCTTGTTCAGTGTGATATTGCCTGTGTCAAGTGTCCTTTTTTGTTCTAATATGTGTGTGTCATCATCATGAGGATATACACCAAAAGATAAACAGGTTATTTATCATGGTTATTTCTGAGTACTGATTTGTTCTTTTGGTCAACCTCTATAATTGGCCAACCATATAATTTCCTAACTTTTTTTTAATGAGCATTCTGTTAGTATTAAAACAACAACAATAAAAAACTCCACCCTATTTCAGCCCCTGTCTTGATGTCTACACAGCTTATAGAAGCTAAATTTGCATTTTTGAGTTTTATTTCATATGTAATTAGAAATCACTGCTAATAACTTTTTTTTTTTTTTTTTTTTTTTGCTGCACCATGCAGCATGTGGGATCTTAGTTACCCAACCAGGAATCAAGCCCACACCCCCTGAATTGGAAGTGCCAGAGTCTTAACTACTGGATAGCCAAAGAAGTCCTAAGAATTATTTAAAACATAATAGTAATACTTCCTATATAGGGCAGGCTTAATCTGTGCCAGACATTTGTGCTTTTTATGAATTATGTCATACAATAACCTTCTGAAGCAGGTATTATTATGGAGCCCATTCTACATATGAGAAAACAGAGGCTAAGTGGCTGGTGCAAATTCATTTATAAATGTCGGAGCTACATTCAGACTCACAGCAGTCTGATTTCAAAGCCTGCGTTATTGACAGCCTGACTGTTCTGCTAGGCCCGCAGGATGTGCTTATCTGCAGTCCAGTTTATGAGTGCCTTTGTCAGCCACAAACATATAATTTCTGTGTTACTTAAATTGTTCAAACAATACCTTTCCCAATGGTTATAGGATATTTCTTTCAAAGATAAAGCAAAGGTCAAGCTCCCTACAGAAATCCCAAGCATGTAACATTCCAGGTGAGTCCAGACAGAGTAATGAATGAGCCAGACTCTGGTCTGGGACTCTGGTATTGTACCCAGGACATTCCCCTTCTTCACCTATAAACTGACTCCACTGCCCACTACGACCAGTCAAGATACACGCTCACTTCCTGGGACCAACTTCAACCAGAGGGGAGGGCACTGTGTGGACAGGAAAGGCGGCCAAATATGATTTATCTCAAAAGAATGATTACAATTATATAATTAACACCTTGTATCCAGACATTTTCATCTCTAAGGATCTCTGAGAGTCTTACAGATTATTTAAATATATATCACATACATTGCTGGAGATGAAGTCTATAGTTTCAGAAGATAATTAAAATTCCTTCCCCTTTGGAATTAAGAGAATTGCTTATGGGATGAACATTATGCCCACCAAACACACAAATAGATCTAAGCCTGGAGTCTCCAAACATAGGGCTGGAAAGGATCTTGAAGAGCAATAGGTACAGGAAAGACAAATTTCTAATATACATACTACTCATTTCAAATCCCCTGCTCATGGCAGAAGTAATTAATCAGTTATAACGCTCTTCCCCACTAAGCCTGGCTTTGTCCTCAGAATCTTTCTCAACGTAGCAATTCCAGCAGCCATCACCACCTAATCAGAGTTAAAACCTTGGTCATCCTGTAAATTAGTCCACTATCATCCCTCCAGTGTGGCAGAGAGGGAACTGAAATTCAGAGAGGTAAATTAACTTGCTCAAAGTTACACAGTCGGTAATACAAAGCTGAGGTTTCCAAATGCTTTTTTCTTAATCTCCTCCTCTGCTCTTTGCTCTGCTCAAAATATACTTGGTGGATTACATGTTTTGCACTAGACTTCTCTTTCTTGAATGACCTGTTTAGAATGCCTCTGCCAATGATTTGCTGAATGACAATGGGCCTATTGCTTAACCCTTTCAGCATCAAGGGCTTTTAAGGTGAGAGCAGACGTAGTAATCTGGGTTCATATCCCTGCCTTGCTTACTGGAAAACTGGGGTACTCTTTTTGAGAAATGTGAGCTGCTGCTGAAATTTATATGACTATAGAGAAAGGATCACACATTTTGAGAGCACCTTTTCTAGGTAAGGCACTGTGCTTCTGCTGCAGTGTGGTTTTTCCTCAGAAGTGTAAACATGAAGCAAGACATTGGCTGGCTATGGTCACCTGGCTATGCTCCTTGGAAGGCTACCTAGAAGGAGGTGGCTTTTGAGCAAGACTTTGGAGAGCAATACGATTAAATGTTTCTTTTGATTATAAAAGAATACTTGGTTATTACACGATTACTGGGACAGTATGCAAGAGGAAAAAAAATCACCCCTATTTCCTTTGTAAACCATGTCAACATTTTATTTTTCTCTTCTAATATCTTTTTACTGTATGCATAGGTACTTGCTATTTTCCTCTTTCTACATGGTTGTTAATCTATGCATGCCATTTAAAAATTTTTTATTTATTTTTGTCTGTGCTGGGTCTTCGTTGCTGCATGGACTTTTTCTCTAGTTGAGGTGAGCGGGGGCTACACTCTAGTTGCAGTGGGTAGGCTTCTCATCGCCGTAGCTTCTCTCATTTTGGAGCATGGGCTCTAGGTGAGGGAGTTTCAGTAGTTGAGGCACATGGGCTCAGTAGCTGCAGCTCTAGAGCACAGACTCAGTAGTCGTGGTGCGTAGACTTGGTTGCTCAGTATCAAGTGGGATCTTCCTAGACCACGGATCAAACGTGTGTCTCTTGCATTGGCAGGCGGATTCTTTACCACTGAACCAACCAAGGAAGCCCTGCATGCCATTTTATATTTTGATTTTACTTAAGTTTTAATATAGTATGAGAATGCTTCATAACCCAATAATTCTACTCCTAAGAATTACAAACCAGAAGCACATACGTGAGACTCCCTTGGTGGTCCAGGGGTGAAGAATCTGCCTTCTAATGCAGGGGACAGGGGTTTGATCCCTGGCTGAGGAACTAAGATCTTACATGCCAGGGGGCAACTAAGCTGGCGCACCAACTAGAGGGCCGGGCATGCCACTGCTACTGAGCCCACACGCTCACGAGCCCGTGCGTTGCCAGAGACCCTGCACACCACAGTGAAGGTCCTCCATGCCACAACTAAGACCCAACACAGCTAAAATAAATAAATAAGAAGCACACATATATACATGTTCAGTTTAGTTCAGTCGCTCAGTCGTGTCCAACTCTTAGCGACCCCATGAATCGCAGCACCCCAGGCCTCCCTGTCCATCACCAACTCCCGGAGTTTACCCAAATTTATGTCCATCAAGTCGGTGATGCCATCCAGCCATCTCATCCTCTGTTGTCCCCTTCTCCTCCTGCCCCCAATCCTTCCCAGCATGACTGACAGTCTTTTCCAATGAGTCAACTCTTCGCATCAGGTGGCCAAAGTATTGGAGTTTCAGCTTCTTCAACATCAGTCCTTCCGATGAACACCCAGGGCTGATCTTCTTTAGGATGGACTGGTTGGATCTCCTTGCAGTCCAAAGGACTCTCAAGAGTCTTCTTCAACACCACAGTTCAAAAGCATCAATTCTTCAGCGCTCAGCTTTCTTCACCGTCCAACTCTCACATCCATACATCACTACTGGAAAAACCATAGCCTTGACTAGATGGACCTTTGTTGGCAAAGTAATGTCTCTGCTTTTTAATATGCTATCTAGGTTGGTCATAACTTTCCTTCCAAGGAGTAAGCGTCTTTTAATTTCATGGCTGCAATAACCACCAAAAATAAAGTCTGACACTGTTTCCACTGTTTCCCCATCCATTTCCCATGAAGTGATGGGACCAGATGACATGATCTTAGTTTTCTGAATGTTGAGCTTTAAGCCAACTTTTTCACTCTCCTCTCTCATGTTCATCAAGAGGCTCTTTAGTACTTATTCTGCCATAAGGGTGGTGTCATCTGCATATCTGAGGTTACTGATATTTCTCCTGGCAATCTTGATTCCAGCTTGTGTTTCTTCCAGCCCAGAATTTCTCATGATGTACTCTGCATAGAAGTTAAATAAGCAGGGTGACAATATACAGACTTGACGTACTCCTTTTCCGATTTGGAACCAGTCTGTTGTTCCATGTCCAGTTCTAACTGTTGCTTCCTGGCCTGCATACAGGTTTCTCAAGAGGCAGGTCAGGTGGTCTGGTATTCCCATCTCTTTCAGAATTTTCCACAGTCTATTGTGATCCACACAGTCAAAAGCTTTGGCATAGTCAATAAAGCAGAAATAGATGTTTTTCTGGAACTCTCTTGCTTTTTTGATGATCCAGCGGATGTTGTCATCTCTGGTTCCTCTGCCTTTTCTAAAAGCAGCTTGAACATCTGGAAGTTCACGGTTCACGTATTGCTGAAGCCTGGCTTGGAGAATTTTGAACATTACTTTACTAGCATGTGAGATGAGTGCAATTGTGTGGTAGTTTGAGCATTCTTTGGCATTGCCTTTAAAGGTAAATGCCAGCAGTACATATTTGTAATAGGGCCAAACTGGAAACAACCTAAATATCCATCAATAAAATGGATAAATAAACTGTAGTATATTCACAAAATTAAAAACTATACAGTGATGAAAATAAACTATAATTACACAAAGCAACGTGAATGAATCTCACAAATATAATGTTGAGCGAAAAAAGCCAGAAATAAAAGAGAATATGCTGTATGATCTATTGACATAAAGTCAAAACCAGGGAAAAACTCGTCCTGGTATAAGACGTTAGAACAATGTTTACACAGCTCGTGCTTGGAAGGAAACACAGGGGGGCATCTGATTATAGTTTATAAAGTATAAGCGCTGGGTGAAAATGTATCAAACTGTGCATCTCTGACTTGTGTACTTGTGTATTTGTCTACATATGTGCTATAAATCAGTAAGAAATTAATTAAGTAGCTTCAGGAAAACATATTCATTAGACAGACAGGGCCAAGAATGTCACTTTGGGCAGAGGGAACAGCACAAAGACTCAAGAATGGGAACTGGAAAACAATCAAGATTGTTTGTGACACTAGAATTACAGTATTTTGCATGAAGAAACTATCTCAAAAGAATCTGCCTGCCAGGATAAGGAAATGGCAACCCACTCCAGTATTCTTGCCTGGGAAATCTCATGGACAGATGAGCCTGGTGGACTACAGTCTATGGCATCGCAGAGTTGGACACAACTTAGCAACTGAACAACAACAACACACAATCAGGCAGATTGTGATTTGGGGAAATAGTTCTTGATGGAAATGTGGCATAAAATGGAGAGTGAAGTGACCCAGCAATATGGAATACAGAGTTTTGTAAGAAATTAACATTTGTGTATAGAATAATAGCTGCAAATATTCAAACAATAAAGTCCGTGGTTAAACGGGAAAAAAAAGAATCTGCCTGCCAGTGCAGGGGCCACAGTTTCCATCGCTGGTTGGGGAAGATTCCACATGCTACAGAGCAGCTAAGCCTGTGTGCTTCATCTACTGAAACCCACATGCCTAGAGCCTGTGTTCTACAACAGGAGAAGATACCACAATGAGAAGCCTGGGAACTGCAATGAAGAGTAGCTCCCACTTGTCATAACTAGAGCATTCCTGAGCAAAGCAATGAAGACCCAACACAGCCAAAAATAATAAATAAGTAAGTAAACAAAGTAAAAATAAAACAACTTAGGGCTTAAAGACAACTACATTTTTTTGCCCATAATCCTAAGAGTTAGCAATTTGGGCTGGGTTCAGTTCAATAGTGCTGCTGCTGCTGCTGCTAAGTCGCTTCAGTCATGTCCGACTCCGTGCGACCCCATAGACGGCAGCCCACCAGGCTCCGCCATCCCTGGGATTCTCCAGGCAAGAATACTGGAGTGGGTTGCCATTTCCTTCTCCAGTGCATGAAAGGAAAAAGTGAAAGGGAAGTCGCTCAGTCATGTCCGACTCTTCGCGACCCCATGGACTGTAGCCTACCAGGCTCCTCCGTCCATGGGATTTTCCAGGCAAGAGTACTGGAGTGGGCTAGTCTCATCTAATTTCGCTCATGCACTTGTAGTCATGGAGACTGACACTGGATAGCCCAAATGGCCTTTCATCCTTTTTGTCTGCTCTAGTAAAATGGGTCTGGGCCCTTTAAATATCCTTTTCTTTTGCCAGCTGGCAGGGTGCTCAATTTTGTCACCAGAGGGAACTTGAGAGACTAATATTAAAGTAACAAAGGTTTTTTTCCTTCTTGGTTTCAGTGTGAAGGCTGGGTCTCCCATGCTTAGCTCCTCTAGAAGACACCTTCTCCTGCATCAGGCTCCTGCAGATCACTGCAACCAGCAGCTTCTCCAGGAATCCTTGTCAAGTGTTTTTGTAGTAAAGTGTCTCTAATGAGACATTTCTCTATGAATGGATTTTCTGGTAACTGAGAAGGCACATTTTCAGCAACTTTCAGAGGGTGAGTTCCCTCCTCTTTCCTTCCCTTTCTTCTTTCTCCTCCTCCTCTTTCTTCTTCTTTTCCCTATTTCTTTCTCTCTGCCTCCCTATGGCACTTCAATTATTCATATTTAGACATTCTCACCACGTTCCACGTCTCTTTTTTGTGTTACACGTGCCATGGTTTGGATATTTTCTACTGACCTGTTTTTCAGTTCACTGATTTCGTCTTTAGCTGTACCTAGCTGCACAGTAAACTCACATCCATCTTTTAAGTTCTTAACTTCAGTTACTGTATTTCAGCCTCAGAGTTTCCATTTCGAGGACTTGCCCTTCCACTGCAGGAGGTGCAAGGTAAAACCCCGGTCAGGGAACTAAGATCCCACACGGAGTGTGGTGAAGAAGAAAAAAAGAATTTCCATTTAGTTCTCCTTGATAGAGTCTAATTCTCCGCTGAAATTCTCCATCTTGTCATATAATGTCTTAAACATATTTATCACATGTTGTAAAGTCCATGACTTATAATGCCAACATGTGGATCTTCTGTAGGCCTATTCTGATTGGCCTATTATTTTTTCTTGGTTTTTAGCCACTTGGTCTTATTTGCTGGGACATCAGGTAAATTGTGATTGAATGCTTAATATTACATATTTTAAAAATTATAGGAAAATTTGAGGTCTTTGATAGTATTATCTTCCTTCAGAGAGATTTTGCTTTTGTTTCTGGGAGGCATTTATAAAACCTAAGTCATATAAAGGATTTAATTGATTAGATGTTAGTCTTCAGTTTTGCTGGGGCTGGTAAATTTCTAACTCACTTCAACTCCTAGGCCACAGCCCTTTGGGTGTTACATTTGAAAGCCTGGAGTGTTTATTATGGGCATTCCTCCTTGGTAGATCCTGAAATTCAGTTTATATACCCCAACTTCATAACAATTCCAGATGCCCCGCTCAGATTCTTAGCCATCTCCTAAGAAACAGCATACTTAAGGGCAAAGTGGCAGCTGAATAGTGGCATCTCCCTTCCCTTTGGAATCGGTGCCTCTCAGGTCATTCTTGTTTTGGTAGTTCTCTAATGCCTTCAAATACACATACATACACACATTTGTTTTGTTCAGCTATTTTAATGATTCCCAGTAGGAGGATGTATCCTCAATAAGCTACCATAATTATTAGAAATAAAAGACCCTTGTTCACCCAACATTTATGTTATAGTTGTCAGTGGGTTGGAAGCATGCCTTATTCTTCTCTGTAGTGCCAAGTCCTCACTTGCTTTAAGTTCTTAATAGACACTAATTGAATAAATGGATAACAGTTTGTAAGTTGCTTTCAATATTATAATTTTAAACTGTAGGCAGGGACTTCCCTGGTGGTCTAGTGGTTAAGAATCTGCCTGCCAAGGCAGAGGACATGGGTTTGATCGCTGGTCTGGGAAGATTCCACATGCTACAGGACAACTAAGCCCATGAGCCACAACTACTGAAGCCCGCACACCCTAAAGCCTGTGCTCCACAGCAAGAGAAGCCACTGCAATGAGAAGCATCAAAGAGTAGCCTCTGCTCACCACAACTAGAGAAAGCCTGCGTGCAGCAACAAAGACCCAGCACAGCCAAAAATCAATAATAATAAAATAAATTTAAAAAAACTGTAGACAGAATTTCCTTTCTATAAACCTAGATACTGGGCCCAGAGAAGACTTGCCCAAGGGTTCCCTGACTAAGGTCCATTAAGAAGTCGTTGGCCTACTGGGGGCTTGAATCTAGAACCAGAACAGTAGTTTTCCCCTCTCTGCCATATTGCACTACAATAAACTGTCAAGAGCCTCATGGGCTTGGGTGTCACATAGACCTGAGTTTAAATCCCCCTCAGCCACTTATCAACTGTGTGGTCTTGGAAAAGTTCCATGAACTTTTGGAGCTTTAGGCTTCTCATCTGGTAAAGTGACAATGATAATAATAGGAGATACTTGAGATAGTGCTGTTGACAAGATTAATGTGAGCCAATGTGTATAATAAGGTAACCTGTCTCTGGGGATCTTTGGGTTAAAGTGTTGACAACCCCTGCTAAGAGCCAGCACCACACTGCCTAGAAGTGACACATTAAGCCACTGTTGGAAAATCAGTCCTGGGCCAGTTATTCAGTCTCCTGGTAGGAGTTCAGAGGCCAGAGCCCAGGACAAGGAGACTGGGAAGAAAATCAGACAGCAGCTCCAGTCAGAGCTCTGCCTCAAACTTTTGTGGCCCTGGGCAAGCCACCCCCCTTTTCCAGGCCTAACCATTCTGTTTGAAGCAGAAAGGACTTAGACTAGAGGAAACATCCACATGGTCCCTTCTAGCTCTGACCTTCTAAGAATCAGAGACTTTATTAATCTTAGCTGTATTCTGTTCCTGGTGACCTGGTTCTTGCCTCTGGTTCAGATAAGCATAGCAAATGGTTGAATCTCCCTGACTTGGCAGTGTGCTCTCAACTCTCTGCACCATTCCCGGCTGCTCACTGGAAATAACCTGTTTGCCTGTGCACTGCATCAAAAAGTAGCCTCCGCTCACCACAACTAGAGAAAGCCTGTAGGCAGCAACACAGACCCAGCACAGCCAAAAATCAATAATAATAAAATAAATTTAAAAAAAACTGTAGACAGAATTTCCTTTCTATAAACCTAGATATTGGGCCCAGAGCCAATATCTGCCCCAACTGGGACAGAGCCACACCTGCCCCTACCCCTACCAGCAGTACGCCTCAGAGTCCTCTGCATGTTCTGCAGTACCTGCCCATCACATTAGCCTCTGGTTTCCCGAATTCTTGCATCTTCCCACAGCTCCCAGGGCTTGCACTATCGTCTGGGCTCATGCAGAAGGCAGGGGAGACCCCAACAACAGAGCAGCAGCCCCCCCAGCAGGGGGAGGTAGGGATGCTGGAAAAGGGAGAATGCATGGAGGCTGCAGGCAGATCCTGAGGAGTCTGGGTTGCCATGCTCTGGAGGCAGGATTTGGCCTTGTGTGCAGTGAAGAGATATCACAGGCCTTGAAGCAGAAGGACACAGTCAGAACTTACAGTCAGAATGTGTCTGGGCTCCGTGAAAGGTGAGCTGAAACAGAGAGAGAGACTGGGGTGGGGAGGGGGGGTGTTACAGAAATGCAGGCCAGAGGGCATGACACATGACAGCAAACGGAGGAATTGAAGAGGTCAACTGGCAGATGAGTGACTGGGTGGCTGGGATTATACTGTGTGGGGGAGAGAGTTTGTTGGAATTGGGAGAAAGACCCTAAGGGAGAGCTGAGAAAAAGGTCTCAGGCTTAGAGATAAATATATTAAAATCTCTTTAATAGTTCTTTATGTTTCTTAAAATGGTCTCATTTTTGGAATATTACTCAGCCATAAAAAGGAATGAAATTGTGCTATTTGCAGAGACGTGGATGGATCTAGAGACTGTCATACAGAATGAAGTTAAGTCAGAAAGAGAAAAACAACTATCATATAATATCACTTACATGTGGAATCTAGAAAAATTATACAAATGAACTTATTTGCAAAGCAGAAACAGAGACACAAACATAGAGAAAAAAATACGGATACCAAGGAGGGAAGAGAGGGTGGGATGAACTGACAGCTTGGGATTGACATACATGTACTACTCAGTGCTCTGTGGTGACCTTATTGAGGAGGAAGTTAAACAAAGAGGGGATATATGTGTATGTATAGCGGATTCACTTTGCTGTACAGCAGCAAATAATATTGTAAAGCAACTATACTACAATAAAAATTAATAACAAAAACTTTCTCATTTTGCAAATGCTATATGATATCACTTACATGTGGAATCTAAAAAATACAACAAACTAGTGAATATAACAAAAAAGATGCAGACTCTCAGACATAGAGAACAAACCAGTGGGGAGAGGGAAATGGGTAGATGGGTAAGAGGTACAAACTCTTAGGTATAAAATAAGCTACAATGATATAGTGTACAGGGGGCTTCCCAGGTGGCTCAGTGGTAAAGAATCTGCCTGCCAATGCAGGAACCTCAGGAGACGTGGGTTTGACCCCTGGGTTGGGAAGATCCTTTGGAGGAGGAAACGACAACCCTCCCTAGTATTCTTGCCTGGAAAATCCCATGGACAGAGGAGCCTGGCGGGGTCGCAAACAGTCAGACACAACTGAGTGACTGAGCATGCATATGCTGTACAACACAGGGGATACAGCCAATACTTTATAACAACTATAAACAGAGTATAACCTTTAAAAACTGTGAATCACTATCTTATATACCTGTAACTTTTATAACATTGGACAGCAACTATACTTAATTGAAACATTTTTTTTTCATTTTGTCCTTTCAAAATCAATGTATAATTATCTCTGAGAAACTTGAGGTTGTGTCAGATAGAGGACCCTGAATTCAGGTCTTCTGACTCGTGGCCACAGCCGACTGCTGCTCTGAAGTGGTTTGCAGGCAGAGGTAGCAGGAAGCTCACCCCCGCCCAGCTGCTTCCCTCCACCCCCTCGGGTTCCACGGCCCCAACCCTGCCACCAGACGTTGTGTGCCTCCAGCACCCTTCACTGCGCTAGGCCTTGGCTTTGCTTCCTGTCACAAGAAGAGATGGATGGGGCCGAGTGAAGGTTTTTGACATGTAGACAGGATCAGATAAATCCCCCCCACTTTTTTTTTCAAAAGGATCTCAAATGAACCACCAAAGTGAATTCAAATAAGAAATCTGATCAGGCAAGGCAGAGGTGCTGGATTCAGAGTTATTTGTCTGGTTGGCCGATGGTCCTGCTTTTGCCCCACGCTGTGGCAGCCTCTGTGACACTCCTTGGGTCTCCAGGGTTCCATGGCCCACAGTTTGCAAACCATGGGACTAGCATACTCCCTAGAACAGAGCAAGGGAGCCTCAGCCTGGGAGCACAGGTGGAATTCAGATGTCTCTGAGCTTGGATGGGAAAACTTCCATCTTTATTTTCACTAAGCTCTAATTCAAGTTAAATACTTCGTTCCATTGGAATGTAGGCAATGGCCACAAGAATACTGATGGTTCCTGTGACTGTGTCACCAAGAGAAGTCACAGATATTTTTGTATCACATTACAGTTGTTATAGATCATTCAAAACTTCATTTCTGCTCATCATTAGTCTAAAATTACAATAGTTATTATATCTAATGCTCAATTTCATTTTTAAATGTATTAATAAAGTATATATTATATCATAAACAATTTAAAAAATATCTTGATAACTATATTCCAGTATGATTGGCTTCCTTCATAGTCCTATGTATTTTACTTTATGCATTTCAAAACATTCTGAGAAGGGATCTATAGGCTTCACTAGATTGCCAGAGGAATCCATGGAATCAGTAAGGTTAAGAACCCCTGTCCTAGGACTTTTCTTCCAGAACAGAGGGGGCTGGGGAGCCCATTGTCAAAAGAGGGCATGTAGGACCTGGGATCCCAGGAGACAATGTGCACTCTCTGAGTCAGAGGAAAATGAGACAGGAAACTGGGGCAGGAGCAAGGGGACTCTGAGAAGTGGAGCAGAAGCCAACAGGTCATCAGGCAGGGCTCGGTCTAGTGGGACAGAACTAAACTCCTCAGCCCCAACCCCAGCCAGACTTCTTGGGGGAGCTGGGACCCCAGGGTCCTCGGGTTGCTTCTGTCATCTTCCCTCTACTCTCAGGTTTCTTCTCTGAACTAATATAGTGGAAGCAACGGTGGCTTCCGGCCAAGGGAGATCCTGCTTCTGGACATGAGTCTTGCCTTGCTGAGTGATTTTGGGCAAGTCATCTCCCCTTCCTGGGTTTCCCTGTTGGCTCAGATGGTAAAGAATCTGCTTGTAATGCAAGAGACCTGGGTTCATCCCTGGGTCGGGAAGAGCCCGTGGAGAAGGGAATAGCAACCCATCCGGTATTCTTGCCTGGAAAATCCCATGGACAGAGGAGCCTGGTGGGCTACAGTCCATGGGGTCACAAAGAGTCAGATATGACCGAGTGACTCATACTTTTCTTTCACACTTGCATCTCCCATTCCCAGCCCAGTTTTCATATCTGTATAATTTCTGGCATAAGTACTGCTACAGCCCCTCACCATGCCCACAGTAGATATTGCTGACAGATCTCAGTGTATGATCATTCCATGCTCATATGTAGCTTCAGAAGCCTTTTCAAGTGCTCTACTGATTGATAGGAATTTGCAAGTGAAGTAAAATACATTTGCTATTATGGGGCTAGATGATCTGCACATTTCCATCTCTACTATTCCATAGCTCTAAAGATCTGATCTCAGAAATCCAAACAAGGGACTTCCCTGGTGGTCCAGTGGCTAAGACTCCACACTCCCAATGCAGGGGGCCCATGTTCAATCCTGGTCAGGGAACTAGATCCCACATGCCACAGCCAAGAGTTCTCATGCTGCATCTAAGACCTGGTATAGCTGAATGAATAAATGAATATTTTTAAAAAGAGAAATCTGAACAAGACACTAGACAGATGTGAAGACCTACAAAGAGTGGCTATTTTTGACCCTTGTGTGTGTGTGTGTGTGTGTGTGTGTGTGTGTGTTGTAATAGAAAAAGAGAATACATTCTTAGCTGGGCTATAGATGTTCTCTTGCACACTCTATAGCAAAAATAGGGTCAGAAGAAGATATTCAGATTTTGAAATCTCAAACTGGCTTCTTGAAACAGAAACAGACACATGGAAGTCAGACCCTTTGATCAAAGTATTAGGAATGGGCATCACACTGGGGTTGGTGCCACCAGGCCCTACCTGTTTCCAAATGTCCTGTGTCACCAGGAGCATCAGACACAGTATAGTGGAATGATGGTGACAAAGAGCAAATAACACCAGCTACCCCTGGTGTAAGGCACACAGACTCAGCCAGGCCACCAAGATGTGGATGTGCCAGAGAGTTAGGGCTTCCCCCCAACCCCCGAGCAGCACAGAAAGCCACTTAGGATGTTATTTCAGAGTGTTACCTCACTTAGATTACAATAGCCCAGGTAGGTGCCATAACTTACTTAAAGCCATAGTCAGGTGAAGTGCTAGGACCACAACCGAGGTATCCACAGGCCTGTAGGGCCAGGTTGGTCATAAACAAGAAAGTGGACTGAGTAGAAGGAGCAGCAGTGGTGGCAAACTAGAAGTCACATGCCCTGTTTAAAGGCAGAGGCTGATAAGCAGGTCTAGTTGATTGCTGGCATATGAGAATGTGGACACACAGTGCCACGTCTTCCTTCTGATCTTCAGAGAAAAATCAAAGTCTAGATTCTTATGTTAAATAGCTGCATTTTCAAATGTTGGCATATAAATATTTAAAATGTTACAACAAAACAAAACACTGTGTAAGCCAAACAGAATGCACCTGGGAACTTCAGTATTTGGTCTGATTTGCAACTACTGGTAGAACAGCTAAGAGGCCACGCTCTTGACATAGAGGTACAAAGATCTGAGTCACAGTTCTGCCACTTGTTAGCTGAGCAATCTTACTCAAGATATGTAACCTCTCTGAGCCTCAGTGTTCTCATCTGTGAAATGGGAATAATAAAACATTCTACTGTAAGGATTAAAGGCGGTAATGAAATTAAAATACCTAGCATAATCATTAGATCACAATAGGCACCCCACAAATGTAGCTCCTCCAAAGTGCCTCTAAGCTTCCTGGTGACTGCAGAAAGCCTCAACCCCCCACTGCACCCCAGTCACTTCAACCTCAAACTTGTTTTTCTGCAAGGTTTGAGTGCTCAGTGTCCATGGAACTCTAATTCAGACACCCAAGGCCCTCAAACATGCACACACACATAGAATGAGCACACTCTGGGGAGGATTTTTAGATGCCATGGCTGGTTACCAAGGAGAGGTGTTTAGGAGGCTTCCCTGGAGTGCAGCTGCAACCTCTTGTTGTTGGAATTAGAAGGCAAGACTGCGGTGTTTTGCCCTGAATCAGTGTATCTAGTCCACTTGAATCTCCGAGGATCAGGAGCCCTCTGGATCTGGGCAGCTCTAGTGGAACATATATGTGGGTGCTGAGTCCTTGTCCTACATTAAACCCCCTCAGCAACAACATCAGCCAGGACTTGTGACATTCCCCCCACTCCATTTTAGAATTTAGAAGAGATCGAAGCACAGAAACACATAGCGATTTACACCCAAGCTCATCAGTAAGTCTCTGGGTCTGCATTTGAACCCAACATTGTCTAACTGCAAAGTGCATGTTCTAACCACGCATCACACTGTTTCCCACACTAGGGCCACATTCCAGGCCTGGGTTTCAGTTCCAGGAATCATTAGAAAATACCATTACTCAATGAGCTATTTCCCCCTACTTTCTGTTTACGAGTCTACTTTTTAAAAAGTCCCAATAAATGGTACTTTTCAAAAGGAAAAGGACTTGAATAACAAGCAATCACAATTCCCTCATCATTGAAACAATTCTTTATCATGGAGGTCACATTTTACAAAACATCCATTACTCTGTTGTATCAATTCTAAAAAGCATGTTTGTGGTTCTTTTAATTTCTGAAATCTGGATGCATTTTAAAGACTAGAATCTAAGCTTCTGTGAAATACACAATATTATTTGGCCCTAATTCTGGTAGGTGAGCATTGTCAAGATTACAATCAGCATTTTACAACTGGGAAAACTGAGGTTCAAAAAGGTTAGGCGACTAGCGTGAGGTCACAGAGCCAATCAGTGCAGATTAGCCCGGTCTCCTGATTCCCAGCACAAGCTGTGTTCATGGTATACTGTCCTGGCTTCCAGGCCCAGTGCTCACGCTAACTTGTTCCCATCACCATTCCCCTGGCTATCCCCTGTCAGAGGCCTGAGGGTGACCTTGGCTCCCTAACCCAGGGCTCTCCAATCTCAGTCAGAGCAGGGGAATGAACCCAGCGTGGCGACACGTGGGAACAGCCCAACCGGATGGGACAGGTGAGGTTCAGAGAGCTGGAGTGACTTGCTCAAGGTCACCCAGCAGGACTGGGACTAGCACCCACAGTTTCTGCCCCTCAGGAGAGGCATCTTTCTACCATACCCTTCTGTGCTGAGGATCGAGAAGGTCAGAGCATCAGGACTCACCAGGGCTGCCGAAGGGGGCAAGGAAATGGCTTCTCCCTGGCACCGTGGGCTCCTTCCTGGCGGGTAGCTGCCAAGGCCACGCTGTCTTTCCTCCCTGGGCGTCTGCCAGGGCAGCTAGGCGTGGGCGCCTACTGGAAAGCCGGCTCTGGATAAGGTGGAGGAGGCCGCCCTGAAGCAAGCACCCTCTAGGACATGAGGTCACGGGGTCGCCATGGAGGGGTTTGCTGCACCCAGCCCCACAGTTGCCTCCTGGCATCCGCCCCGGGAGCTCTTCAGGTCGCAGGGCTGGTTTTCGTGCCAGCTGCTGGGTGCCTTTAAGAGAACAAGAGCAGTTCATTGGCTGAGCAAGGCTCCCCCCACCTCTTTACCTGAGTAGGTGAAGGCTGCGAGGCTAGGGGCAGACCTAGAAGTAAACAAACTGTGCCAACCCGCTGGCTCCCCCCTCTTCCACAGCCCTGGTCCTGGGCTTCCTTCCCCTCTCCCACTCCAACTCTGAGAATAACCTAGGAGTAAATAGAGGCCCAACATTCTGCAGAATGCTTAGTGTTGTTCAGTTTAGGAAGCTTCATTATTTCACAGTCACCCTTGACCAGAGTTAACAGTATGCCTTCTCTTTCAGATGGAAAAACTGAGCTGGGAGAGGTAAATGGCTTGTTCAGTTCACCTGGATCTTGTAAGGAAGGTTGACAGAGTAGGATGGTGTGAGGACCCAAACCTGAGTCCCCTGCTTTTGAATTCCCACATGGTCGTGAGCTTGATCCCTGGGTCAGGAAGATCCCCTGGAGGAGGGCATGGCAACCCACTCCAGTATTCTTGCCTGGAGAATCCCATGAACTGAGGGGCCTGGCGGGACTGAGTTACAGCCCATGGGGTCGCAAAGAGTCGGACACAACTGAGCAACTGAGAACACACACACACACACACACACACACACACACACGGTGCTCTAGACCAGCAGTCCCCAACTGTTTTGGCACCAGGGATCAGTTTCATGGAAGACAATTTTTCCACTGATCAGGACAGAGGTAGGGGATGGCTTGGGGATATTTCAAATGTATTACATGTATTGTGTACTTTATTTCTATTATTATTATTACATCAGCTCCACCTCAGATCATCAGGCTTTAGATCCCAGAGGTTGGGGACCCCAGCTCTAGGCCACACCACCGACCACCCTCTCCGTGAAACCTTTAGCAAGTCACTCACTGCCTCAGTTTCCACATCTGTAAAATGGTACAGTCATGCTTGCATGTGAGTTTATACTCACTGTGTTGTATATCCTTGGGTTTAGAGCTAAAAAGGACTTTGGAGACCCTCTAGGCTATCTATTCACTTACCAGGAATTCATGCGCTCAATAGGTATCACTATTTAGCAACTACATGTTCCTGCCCAGCCTGTCTCAGGGCCTACGGATACATCAGTAAACCTGAAAGTCAAGGATTCTACACCTACTGAGCTCACATTCTAGAAAGAGGGGTGGTGGTGTTGGCTTAGTCGCTAAGTCGTGTCCAACTCTTGTGACTCCCTGCACTGTAGCCCGCCAGGCGCCTCTGTCCATGGAGTTTCCCCAGGCAAAGAATATTGGAGCAGGTCACCATTTCCTTCTCCAGGGGATCTTTTCAACCCAGGTATCGAACCCAGGTCTCCTGCATTGCAGGTGGATTCTTTACCACTGAGCCACCAGGTAAGCAGGGGACTGTTACATATTTGATCTGTTTACTTGTTTAGGTTCCAGAGAGGGGAGCTAGACCTAAACAAGTAAAGAGATCAAGCAGGTAACAGTCCCCTGAAGAAAGGAAATAAGCTGATATGATCAAGTAATGGCTATGGCTATTGTAGATTATGTGGTCAGAGAGGCTCTCTCTGAGGAGGTGATATTAAAGGTGAGACATGAGTAATGACAAGGAACCAGTCATTCAAAGAGCTGGATGAGAGTGTTCCAGGCACAGGGAACTACAAATGCAAAAGCTCTGAGTAGGTGTGTTTGGAGAACAGAAAGAAAACTGCTGTAGTAAGAGTATAGTCCAATCTCTGCCGCCCTTTTTTAATAGATAAGGAAATGATTAAGAGGGATGACTTGACTTACCCCATATCACCTCCTGCAAATATCTCCTTCCTCTCTTTATCCTCACATATTAGGGAGGGAAACTAAAGGCTGGAGCTTGCCAATGTTCGTGGATGACTGTAAACCAACAGTCATCCCACTAGCCTACACTGCTATGACCTCCTGTTTCTCCAGTCTCTAGATACCTGTAAAATTCCAGAGGGCAAAAACTATGATCTTAAAGAGCTGATCACAGTGAAGAACGAAATCCTGACCAACAGAATATAGTATTAAAAATTCCAGCAGTAATGCAAACTGCTGCACAGTTGCATGGGGTCAGCACAGACCCTGCTGAGGTCCTTTTCAGTTTCATATTCAAAATTTTTCACTCCAATGTTTAAAAAGGGCTGCCAGTTTTCAGTCATTGTATTGTTAGTGGTAGCTCTGAAATTGTTACTCTGAGACTACTGGGTAGCCTAGATAGTATGAGATGAAGCAAATGAGTTATGTTGCTGGTGTTGAGAACCTGGGCTTGGTTCCAGAGAAAAGAGATACATATGAAAGATGAAAGGGGTTAAGTGAAAACCTTGTAATTCTGGGCTTGAAATGGAAGTTTCAGTGTGAATTTTTGATGTAGCTGATCTGTAAATAAATATCATATTCCCTAGCTCTGCCTACTGTTTTCAGGTCTAGAAATAATGACCAACACTTTAGTAAGCACCTTTGCTTCCCTGGTGGCTCAGCTGGTATAGAATCTGCCTGCAACGCGGGAGACCTGGGTTCAATCCTCGGGTCGGGAAGATCCCCTGGAGAAGGGAACAGCTACCCACTCCAGTATTCTGGCCTGGAGAATTCCATGGACTGTATAGTCCATGGGGTCACAAAGAGTTGAACATGACTGAGCGACTTTCACTTCACTTTCAAGCACCTTTAGTATCCAGACAGTGGTCTTTAAATACTATTTCTCACTAAAAGGAACCAATAAACACACAAACAAATAAATACACAAATTCCTCAATAAACACACAAACAAGTAAATGGCTGACACCAGCTTTGGGGCAGAAAATGTACAATATGTATTTAGATTATCTTTTAATGTTAAAGATCAAGGAAGCTGGTTAGGACCAAGAGATTCACGAGGCAACTCAAGAGTCTCCCATTGGCCAAAATCAGGACAATTTGAGCATCAATAAAGAAAATAATCACAATGAGTTGAAAAACCACAAATATATTTTAATCCACAAGTCCACAATGATATTTTAAAAATATACAAAAAAGCCTCAGTGATCATCTTCGGAAGATTTTAAGAAATCAATTCATTATTTTGTAAACTGGTAAGAAGTGTGCCTCTGGCAACCAAACAGTGAAGGAGAGGAAGCTGCTCTTTACATAAGAATTCCAACAAATAAAATGCAAAAGGAATGAAGGAGGACTGACTTGGAATACTATCACTTGTTATAGATTAGTTGGTCTAATTGAAAATATTACAAAAACACAAACAACTAGACATAATGGGGCTTTTAATGGAATTAAACACTACCTCCTATGAAGAAATCATGCCTCCAAAATCAAGCAGGAGCCTGATCAAGACTTTAGATATGGGGGTTAACAAACTTTCTCTCTAAAGTGCCAGGTGACAAATATTTTAAACTTTTACAGGTTATACTGTCTTTAGTTTCTGTTGCAGCTATTCTGCAGCTCTGCTGTTGAATTTCACAAAGACCAGTCATAGATAATAACAAAACAAACAGGCCTGGGTATCTTTCTGTTTATAAAAAAGAGTAGGGGCTTGATTTGGCCCATGGAGCATCGTTTGTTAACCACTGATCTTGATCTCACTTCCAGTTTATAGAAGACACAGGGACTGTGGAACACATGAAATGACACCACAGGGATGCATTAAGCAAAAGCTAAACTAGGAAAAAGTCAAGTAGGAAAATCAATCTGATTTCTTTAACAGATAAATAACAAGATGTTTTTTAAAGAGGTAGATTTAACGTATAGATGAAAAGAAACAACAAATATTAACCAATCACAATGCATGGACTTTGTTTGAACCCGAATGCAAACAAATAGAAAAAATAGTGTAACTGGAGAAATGTGAACACGGAATTAAATGTTTGGTAATATTAGGAATTACTGTTGACATTTGGCACTGTTTGGTGATGTATTGTGGCTATGTTTAAAAAGGGGAGCCCTAAAAAAAAAAGGGAGCCCTTATCTTTTAGAGATATTTGCTGAAATAAAATATTTACAGATGAAATGGTATGATATTGGGATTCAGTTAAAAATACTGGGTGGTAGAATACAAAGGGAACAAAGTTGGTAAGAAGTTAGTAATTACTGAGGGTGAATGATAGTTACAGTAGAAGTTCATCATACTAATCTTTCTACTACTGTGTAAATACTTGAAAAGTTCCACTATGAAAAGTTAAAATATATTCATGCTACTTTACACTCAGCCAACTGACAAAAATTTTTTAAATCTGACAAACTTCAGTGTTGGAAGGATATGGGGAAAGGGTAGCTCTTACAGATGGTGGGGATGTAAGTCCCCATAACACTTTTGAGAGGGATTTGTGCATACCCCAAGATCCAAAAACACCACATCTGGATATGTAATAAAGATAATTTAGTCCTTTAAGATACCTACAGGAAAAAATAAAAAGAGAGAGCTTTTTTTTTCCCATAGGAAAAATGGAAGACAATCAAAATGGATAAATGATGGTATCTTTGGATGGAGGAGGCTATGAAATACACAGATTTGGGAATGGTGACTACTTGTTGAGCTAGGAGCTGGGGCACATCAGGAAAGATTTAGCTCAACAGATGTTGACCTGGGCCCACTCTGGGCCAGGCTATCTGCTAAGTGCTCAGGATTCAGGAGTGATATCCCTCAAGGGGTTCAAAGTCTAGATATCAGAGTTGGAGGGAGCCTAACACATCATCTAGCCCAACCTACCCATTTCACAGATGTGGAAATTAAGGTCCAGAAAAGTGAACCGACTTGCCAAGAGCACACAGTTTGTTCATGGAGGAACTAGGAATTGAGCCAGGTCTCTGATGCTCAAGAAATCAAATCTTGAAGCCACACATCCTTAAGTGGAATCCTAACTCTGTAAATCACCAGCTATGACCTTGCCCAAGTTATTTAACGTCTCTTTTCTCAGAAGGATAGTAATACCTATTCATGGGTTGATGTGATGATTTAATAAAATGATACCCAAAAAGCCCTTGACTCAGTGACTGAAAAGAAATAAGACCTCAATGGATTGGTTATGTATTTGTATTATTATTGATATAAAGTAAGGCCTTAGCAAAGGGACAAAATGCTACAGTCTACGTTATTCTCAAAATAGTTCATGCCATACTTCTTAGAGCTGGGATGGTCAAGGCTCTGTACCAAGCTGAAGGCTTATCCCAGGAGTTGGCCGCTTTCTACTTCAGGCCCCTCCCCAAGTACCCACATGTAAGAGAATCCTCACCACTCACCCACTCTGCTGACTGTCTGTTCTCTGAGGGCCTTGCTGAGACATGACAGGATAGCACAGCTCTATCATCTGTGTGGATCCTGCTCTATTACCCCGAGCCTCAGCTACCTATAAAATGAGAATAACAACAGAACTTACCTAATGGGGCTGTGGTAAAGATTAAACAAACAGCATTCCCCACCCTCTAAGTGCTTTAGTCCAGGAGGGATACAGTCAGAGGCCATTCCCTTCCCGTTTCTCCCCACGCTGTCACATTTCAGGCCTGGATCAGGGCCCTGGGACCCAAGTGATTCTGGCTGCTTTGCAGGGAGGCTGACTCTAAGAATGACTGAGCCAAAACTCCTATATCTAAAACCACCCACACACTCACCTTTGCTGCTGACAGCCCCATTCCCAGCTCTGCAGAATTGCAGACTGTCTCTGACGACTGGAGCCAAAGCACCATATGCTCTGAATAATAAAGCCATCCAGAAAGTTCCACGTGGCGAGCTGGGCGACACACTCCACTTGTACCCATGGGGTCAGACAGCCAGAAATATCACCAAAGGCCTGTCCTCAAAGCCAAGCTCCTGTCTCTAGCAGGCTGGAGCCATGGCGCCCAGCGAGTTTCAACCCCCAGTGCCTTCTCTTTCCTGATGCCTTCTTCTCCCAGTGAAATCATGTGTTTTTCATCATATTTTTACAGAGCACAATAAAACATTCTCAGTAAGCTCAATGACCATCTGTCCTGATTTTTCCAACCCTAGAGAGCAAAAGCCACAGGGGATCAGAGAAAGACATGGTAAGACCAACACGAGGCCAATGGAACAAGTCAAATATATTTGCCTGTGGAAGCAGGAGTGGCATTGCTCTTTCGAGTGGCTTTCAAAGCTGTAAACTTGCAGTGGCTCACAGTCTGCAGGAGGGAGGGACAGCTGGTCAGATGGTGTATTTATTGTGCATGGCGGAATCCTTGTGGGCTGAGCCTTGTTCCCCACCCTTCCCAGTACTCAGTACCAAACCTGGTGCCTAGCACTGGCAGTCAATCCAAAAACACCTATCCAATGAATAAAGTTGCTTAGTTAGTCCACCAGCGGATTTAAGAGGCTTCTGTTGCACATTCACATTAACGGCCTGAACTTTTCCTTCTCAGTGCTTATCATACTTGTAATAATTGCATGCACAATTATTTGTCTCATACATGCCTCCCTGACAAGACTGGCAGCTCCCTGGAGGCAGGGACTGCCCCCAGTTTCATTCACTGCTTGTATCCTCAGTGCTTAGAATGGGATCTAGCATAGAGCTGGCACTCAATAAATCTTTGTTGAATGAATAAAAGAGCAAAGATGGCCACAGTCAGTGAGTTAACCACCTGCTAACTTTTTGTTTTATTTTATTTTACTGGAGTATAGTTGATTTACAATGTTGTGTTAGTTCTAGGTGAACAGCAAGTGAACCAGTTATACATGTGCATATATCCATTCTTTTTTAGATCCTTCCTCGTATGGGTCATTGCTGATATCCAAGGCCTGTGCTGCCTGAGGCACTGAGCTTCCCTACCAGGTCAAAGGAAGCTGGCCTAAGGTTTTTTACTTCAGGATGCCAACAGCATTATAGGAAAGGGTGGGGAAAGGGATTTGCTAATGTCCAGGTTCAGCTGTTCTTAGAAAGAGTCTGTCACCTACAAAGTCTGTTCATTTACAAAAGCAACACATACGATGGGAAGTACACTCACCTGCTTGTTAACCAGGGCCTTCCCTTTGCCTCTAGCTAGTGATTTGGGACATTTGCCCTGAGGGTGGATGGACTGGATTTCAACCTGGAGTTAATAATGGAATCTACTTCATAGAGTTGTTATAGGACAAAATGAATATATCGATGTGCAAATATTTACTATATGATCTGACAACACCACTAGTGCTCAGTAATGTTATTAGAGTTGTTCCTGCTAATACTCTGCCTTCTAAGGCTGCCCTTGGATGAAGGACACCACCATCTGATGAAGATCTTTAGGATGGAAGTCTGGTGCTGGGCTTCTCTACATCATCTCCCGGGGCAACCAGGTCAGACTTCAGGGAGGAAGGAGAGGATCATCTACGTGACAGAAACACTACTCTGGACAGAGACACTGCTCAAATTGACTTGGGCGAAAGGTGGCCCACAGTTCCCCTGCGTCCAGGGTGGAGAACTGCCTTGTGCACAGCTGGGTTCAGGAGCTCAAGCAATATCATCACGATGTTTCTTCCTTGTCTCTATCTGCTGCTATACACACTGCAGTCTTCTCTGTCTCAGAGAGGATCCCTGAGGTGCTTTACATCCTCTCTTCTCAGTTACCTCTCAGCTCCCTTTCCCAAAGTTTAGAGAGCAGACCCCCAGAATTGATTCTCATTGGCTGTAACTAAATCACATGATCATTCCTGAACCAATCACTGGGGACAGGGGGTGCAAGGCTCTGATTGGCAGAGTTGAGTCACATGCCCACCTCTAGGCCAGGGTGCTGAATCAGCTTCAGGCAAAGGGAGGGAAGGTACCCAACAACTTAAGAGTTGCTGTTGCCAGACTGGAGGAAAATGTTGCTGAGTCAGCAAAATAAATATCCCCTGTAGATTACAAACTTCTCTGCTGGTTAAGCCACAAGGGAAATGTCAAAATGAGACCAAACAAACATCAATTCCATCAGACAAATAAAGTGATAGGATCTGAAGGGATCCCCAGAGAACAATGGGCCTTTACTCAGCTATCTGCCAAAAGACCTGTTCTGTAAGGCCCAGATTAGGGTGAAAACAAGTGAGGCACCTGCCTCAGGCACCAAGTTAAGGGAAGCACAAAAAAACTTAGCAACCTAGGTAAATAATACTTGAATGTAACATTTTAAAAATCAAAATTAATGCCAAAAAAATCCATGATGAACAAGATACCAAAACTTTAAATAAAAGCATGACGAGTAATAGTGCTGTAGAGAGCCATACTGGAGCTTGGGGGCAAAAGGAAAAATCAGAACTATTGATTCTACTTTTATGTAAAATTTTGGTATTTTGTTCACCATGAATTTTTTGGCAAAATGTTATTTGTCTTGATTTCTGAATTTTGGGGCATCACCCTAAGTTGTGTGCCTGAAGCAGGATGCCTCATTCCTCTTACCCTAGCCTGGGCCCTACTGTCTTTGTGTGGGATTTGCTGGAGGCAGAGAGGGAAAGCCATCCTGAAATGAAGGGATGTGTCCAAACTGGCATTCCCCGGTGAGAAGGGCCCGGGGCTGGAAGCGAAGGCTTGGTATCAGCTCTGGTTCCGCCATCAGTACGCTGTCGCTCCACTTCCCTGGGAAGATGTTTTCCTCGCTAGTCCTAAGTTTTTCCACTTGCATATGTGGGACAGGGCACAACTGGTGGTTTTTCAAGCAATAGAACCCAATATCTTAGTTTGGAAAAAAATTTTAAATACAGCTTTTAAAGGGGGCATGTGCTGAGGTAGACACCTCTATGCCTCTGTACCTACACCAGCCCAAGAGCCCCTCCAAGTGCTTCATGGGATCCTAAGGAGTTCCAGGTGCAGAGCATGAAAACGTCTAAATCCCACGATCTCTAAGATTCCTAAGCAAACCCACTTTTCTGCCTGAGATAATGTATACACTTTATTTCCTCCTGTGTATGTTTTATTAGGTCAGTGTTTCTCATATGACCAGGCATACCCTGCATCAAGGACACTGCAGATGCTGTATTTAAAATGCAGTTTCCATGGCCCCACCCTGGTCACACTGAATCTGAATCCCCTGGGATGAGGCCAGGCATCAGCATGTTGAACAATGCTGCCGGTTGACGCCCACTGAAGTGTTTGGATCCTTCCCAACCATTTCCACAGAACCTCGTGAGGTTTTTATCCTAGAGCTTTTATTTATGACTGTCCTTCTCAATGACCAGGGCTAGGAGAAAAAAAAACAACAACAGCACAAGAACAGTCAGATGAGCCCAGATAAATGAATCACGGTTTGCCAAGTGGAAACAGATCACAGCGAGATCTCCAGGGGCCCATCCCAGACAGAACATCCTGGCAGCTCCTTGCTCTGCAATCCCACAGTTTGTATCTGAAAGAAATCATCCGTGCATTTCTCTTTTTGTTTCTGGAGTAGCACTGGCAACCTCAGGAATTATTTATTGAATTATCAGGTTTCTTATTAGTTTATTAATGGGTTCCTGGAAGCTAAGAGTGAGCATCCCTGTAAGGCTGTCAAGAAAATTAACTTTAGACTTCAGAAATATGGTAGATTTTTGTCCACTGCAAGGGAAACAGCCATTCATTCATTTTTTTCACTCAACTAGCTTGGCAGATTCATTGGTGCATCAGATACTTCCTCTTCTTTTTTTTTCAGCTTTATTGAGATATAATTCTTACACAATACAATTCACCCATTTAAATTGTAAATTCAATTGTTTTTGATCTATTAGCAGTGTGCAACCTTCATCTCCCAATCCCCTTCTGCCTCCTTAGTCCTAATCAACCACTAGTCTACTTTCTATGCATTTGTTTATTCTGGACATTTCATT
This sequence comes from Okapia johnstoni, assembly GCA_024291935.2. Lineage (NCBI taxonomy): Eukaryota > Metazoa > Chordata > Mammalia > Artiodactyla > Giraffidae > Okapia > Okapia johnstoni. Next base: position 57,352,623 of record CM044316.1, on the reverse strand, counting down.
TTCATGGAATTAAATAAAACGTGATCTTTGGAGATGGGCTTCTTTTGCTTAGTGAAATGTTTTCAAGGTTCATGCATGTTGTAGATTGTATCAGTATTTCATCCCTTTTATGGGTGAATAATATTCCAGTGTCTGGACAGACCACATTTTGTTTATCCATTTATCAAGTTGATGGACTTATGGGTGTTTTCACTCTTTGACTATTCTGAATAATGCTGCTTTTAATATTTGTATATAAGTTTTTGTGTGAACATGTTTTCTTTCTTCTGCCTTTGAAGGGCTCCGAGTTCAGCAGATCTCAGTGCTAAAACAGGTACCTATGTAATTACCTGTGCCAAAAAAGATGGTGCCAGAGAGGGACAGGGCAACAGTGTGTGGTGATCAGAACCACATGCTTCTGCCATTCTTAACTGAGTGATCTTGGAGGCAAGTTTCTTCACCTTTCTGTATATCAGTTTACTCATGTGTAAAATGGGATCAATAATTTTCTGACTATTTTGACAATTACATGAGACAATGCATGTTAGAGGCTTAGCACCAAGCCTGGCACCTGGTAACTGCTTGGCAAAAGTCTGTCATTATCATTTTCACTCTAGCGATTCCCAAGATGAAGTTTACTGATGAGTCATGCACTGTAGCAAGAGTAAAGTCTTCATTCAACAAATGTTTATTGAGTATTTATTATGAACTTGGCACTTGAGGACTACAGTTAATCCAGACTTTGGATCCTACTGCCAAGAGTTTCTAACCTGTGATCTGAATGGCAGGACTCACTGGCATACCTCACCCCCATATACCATGATTTATTCTTTAATAAAAGCCCCACACCTTCTGTGGGAGCCATGGAGAAGGAATATTTTTTAAAAACAAAAACAAAAAGAACTTTTTTACTATGAAAATGTTGAAACATACAAGAAAGTAGGAAGAATTATCATCTGAATACCTATACATAATCACATAAATTCAACAGCTGTCAACATTTTACCATATTTACTTCATCTTTGTTGTTTAGTTGCTCAGTTATGTCTGACTCTTGTGCAGCCTCATGGACTGTAGCCTGCCAGGCTCCTCTGTCCATGGTATCTCCCAGACAAGAATACTGGAATGGGTTGCTATTTCCTTCTCTATTATTTCATCTTACTATATGTTAAATTTGTGGCTGAACCAGTTTAAACACGTCAGTAGGCATTTCCAAAAAATATTCTCCATAACCACAATACACTTACCATACCTCACAAAACTAATAATTTCCTTCTATCATCTAATACCCAGTTGATAGTCAGATTTCACCCATTGTCCAAAAATACAGTCTTTATAGCTTAAAAAAATAAAAAAAACAGGATATAGTCAAGAATCACATCTTAACGTTTACTTGCTAGACTCTAGGATCTCTTTGAATCTAGAACCTCCTCTTCCAGTGTATCTGCTTTGGTTTTGCATTTACAACATTGACTTTGAAGATCTCATCAGTTGTCTTATAAACTGGCCCATATTCTGGACTTGTCATTGCTTCTCTGTGGGTTATATAACTCTGCTCCTCTATCCCTAGTTTGAAATTCCTCTAAACTGAAGCCAGCTCTAAAGGCTGGATTAGGTTCAGGCTCAATATGTTTGGCAGAAGCAAAAATAGATTGAGTTGTATGTCTACTGCATCCTATTGTTGTTGGTAGTTCAGTCGCTAAGTCATGTCCAACTCTCTAGGACCCCATGGACTGCAGCAAGCCAGGCTCCCCTGTCCTTCACTATCTCCCAGAGTTTGCTCAGATTCATGTCCATTGAGTCAGTGATGCTATACAACTATCTTATCCTCTGCCACCCCATTTGCCTTTTGCCTTCAGTCTTTCCCAGCATCAGGGTCTTTTCCAATGACTCAGCTCTTCACATCAGGTGGCCAAAGTATTGGAGCTTCAGCTTCAGCATCCATCCTTCCAGTGAATATTCAGGGTTGGTTTCCTTTAGGATTGACTGGTTTGATCTCTTTGCTGTCCAAGGGACTCTCAAAGGTCTTCAGCACCACAATTTGAAAACATCAGTTCTTCGGTGCTCAGCCAAAGAACTTTATGGTCCAATTCTTATATCCATACATGACTACTGGAAAAACCATAGTTTTGACCATATGGACCTTTGTTGGCAAAGTGACGTGCCTGCTTTTCAATACGATGTCTAGGTTTGTCACAGCTTTTCTTCCAAGGAGCAAGCGTCATTTAATTTCATGGCTGCAGCCACCATCCTACTGAGAGATGTTTAATGCTGGTTGTTTCACCACAGGTGACACTAAGCATGGCCCCTGGGTTAAGGTGGTGATAGTCAGAGAAGGCATGAGGGGGAAGACAGAAGTGCCTTCACAGGCAATGGCTTTTCAATAGGGCTTGCAAGGGTGTGCAAGGGAGCCTACTGGGTGGAGAACAGGGGTGGGGAAGGGTTTTCCAGGTATGGAGACAGGGTTGGGAAAGAGAGTGCTGAGCTTCAGGACGTAGGAGATGGTAGCCAAATGTGGTTGAGAATTGTCATAATATAACAATAAGCACTTAAAGCCTATTAGAGTTTCCTATGTTCCAAGAACCTGTTAAGTGATTCATTTAATTTCTCATACAGTCCTATGGAATGGGTGCTACCACCCCCATTTTAAGGGTGTGGAGATCAAGGTTTAGTGATATGTGGTAACTTGCCTAAGGTCATAAAGCCAGCAACAAGCCTACTCAGGATTTGAATTCAGGTGCCTCTGCTTTTAAAACCACAAAGCTCTATATTAAGACAAGGTGACAGGGCAAAAGAGTTGGAGAGGCACATTGAGGGTGTGTGGAGGCAGGCCTTCTCTGCCATTCTGAGGAGTCTGTATGTTATTCCTGGGGCAGTGGGGAGCCAGCAAAGGTCTGCTCCTTGGGGCTGGCATGTCTATGCCTGAGAACACTCACTGCCTGGGCTGCCAAGTAAAGGTGGAGAGGCACTGCTGAGCTGAGCGTCCCTTCAGGTGAGTGGGGCCCTGGGGAACAGAGATCTTAGGGAGGAATTCAAGTCCTTCCTCCGACTTTGTGCCTGTCCTGTGCCTGCCCCAGGAGATGAGGCTGGGTGGGTTCTCCACAGGACATCTGAGAGTCTTCCTGCATGCAAACGCTGGGTGCGCAGAAAGGGCAGGGTGGGTCCAGCACCCACGGACCCCCTGAGCACAGCGAATACCCCCGGTTTCCACTGAGTCGTCCCTAAGGCCGAGCATTCTGTTGGCCACAGAGCAGTGAAATATAAGTTGCAAAGACCAGGGGAAAGGACTGACTCATTTAACAACTGAGACCCAGAAAGGGAAAGTGATTGGCCTAAGATCACACAGTCAGATCTTGGCAGAGGCAGGACTAGGACTCAAGCCGTCCTCTAGATTCTATTCTCTCATGGTGGAGTTTATTTCAGAATCTAAGAAGAATCAACCTAGACAGCATATTAAAAAGAAGAGACATTACTTTGCCAACAAAGGTCTGTCTAGTTAAAGCTATGGTTTTTCCAGTAGTCATATATGAATGTGACAGTTGGACTATAAAGAAAGCTGAGCGCTGAAGAATTGATGCTTTTGAACTGTGGTGTTGGAGAAGACTCTTGAGAGTCCCTTGGACTGCAAGGAGATCCAACCAGTCCATCCTAAAGGAAATCAGTCCTGAATATTAGTTGGAAGGACTGATGCTAAAGCTGAACTCCAATACTATGGCCACCTGATGCTAAGAACTGACTCCTTGGAAAAGACCCTGATGCTGGGAAAGATTGAGGGCGGAGGAGAAGGGGACAACAGAGGATGAGATGGTTGGATGGCATCACCGACTTAATGGACATGAGTTTGAGTAAACTCTGGGAGTTGGTGATGGACAGGGAGGCCTGGCGTGCTGCAGTCCATGGGGTTGCAAAGAGTCGGACACAACTGAGCAACTGAACTGAACTGAAGAATCAAGACACAATCACTGAGGATCGGTCATGGGATGCCAAGTGCTCTGGGAAATCTTTTCTTTTTTATTTATACTTTCCCACTGTGGGAATCCTCTCGGAGGGTTCTGGGTACCCCTCCTGGCCACAGCCCCCAAGCCAGCATGGTATCCCTGACACTGCCTTTGCATCCCTCAGACACAACTGGTTGACTGTTGGTGATGGTGCAGTACAAAGCCTGGGCCCTGCTGCTCAGCCTTGGGACAGGAAGGGCATGTGGACTGGATGCAGAATTGTTCTAGAGCCAAGATACTTATGTTCAAACCTCTTTCCTCTTACTTACTAACTGTGTGACCCTGAGCCTGTCACTCCCCCTCTCTGTGCTTATTTCTTCTTTTTAAATCGGTGAAAATAGTAGTGATTTACACAGTTGAGTGTGAGGATTAAATAACATAGGCAGTGTTCAATGGGCTTAGTTAAGGCTTGCCACAAGATAAAGGCTGGTATTACTGTTCACTTGGGGACCAGTAGGCTTGGGTGCTTGCCACTGACTTATCTATTTATTGGACAAACTTTCTAGATGCTGCATAAAATCTGCCTCTTCCATGAAGTACACTCAGATTAACTGTGCTCAGTTTAAAGCCTCTTTAATTCCTAGAATTTAAAGCGCAACTGGCATTAATTACAATAGCCAAGATACGGAAGTAACCTAAGTGACTATCAACAGATGAATGGATGATGAAGATAAATGGAATACTACTCAGCCATAAAAAGTCCAAAATTTTGCTAGTTGCATCAACATGGATGGACTTAGAGGGCATTATGCTAAGTGAAATAAGTCAGACAGAGAAAGACAAATACTGTATATCACATATATGTGTAATTTAAAAAATACGACAAAATAGAGAATATAATTTTTAAAAAGAAGCAGACTCACAAATATAGAGAACAAATTAGTGGTTACCAGTGGAGAGAGGGAAGAGAGTAGGGATAATTTAGGGTTAGGGGATTAAGAGGTACAAACTATTAGGTATAAAATAAGCTACAAAGATATATTGTACAACATGGGGCATATAGCCAATATTTTATAATAACTATAAATGGAGCATAACTTTTAAAAATTATGAATTACTGTATTGTACACCTGTAACATAGAATATTGTACAGCAACTATACTTCAACAACAAAAAAAATCAAATCACAGGTCAAAAAAAAAGCACAGCTGGCATTATGTAAACTAACCAAAATGGCAGTGGGGAAGGGCAACCTGTATACGCCCCCTTCCCCTCACAAAATTAAGCCAGACTCAAAGGTGCAAGGGTGTTGTAGTCTTACCCTGGGCTAGCCACTAGCTTATCAATTTAGGGCAAATCACTTCATGTTTGTGACTCAGTTTCTTCAGTAAAATAAGGGTGGTAATATCACTTTGCAACATGAAAAAAAGTCAGATTTCTGACTGTACTTTGAGAATGGAAGGAAACAAACAAGCAAGATGTTTTTTTCAAAGCGTATTTCATAACCCAGGAAAATGATGCTTACATACAGTGTTTCTCTTTGCTGGATTTTCTAAGTTTTATAAGAAGATGCATTAATATAGCCTCATGGTGAAAAATTCACATTGTTGTTAAATTGCTAAGTCATGTCCAACTCTTCTGTGACTCCAAAGACTGTCGCCCACCAGGCTCCTCTCTCCATGGGGTTTCCCAGGCAAAAATACTGGAATGGGTTGCTATTTCCTCCGCCAGGGGTTTTTCCTACCCAGGGATTGAATCCTTGTCTCCTGCATGAGATGGATTCTTTACTACTGAGCCACCAAGGAAGCCTGAAAAATTCATAGTATTATAGTCCAGTGGCTAAGACTCCTGGTCAGGGAACTAGATCCCACATGCCTAAAGATCCTGCATGCCACAATGAGACCAAGGATCCCATGTGCTGCAACTATAACCCAGGCAGCCCCAAAATAAATAAATAAATAAATTTTAAGTTAAAAAAAAAGAGCAATCAATTATATATGAAATGTGACCCCAACTTTGTTTCAGTCCAGCTCAGTTCAGTCGTTCAGTCATGTCCGACTCTTAGCGACCCCATGAATCACAGCACGCCAGGCCTCCCTATCACCTCCTCCCGGAGTTTATCCAAACTCATGTCCATTGAGTCGGTGATGCCATCCAGCCATCTCATCCTCTGTTGTCCCCTTTTCCTCCTGCCCTCAAACCCTCTCAGCATCAGGGTCTTTTCCAATGAGTCAACTCTTTGCATCAGGTGGCCAAAGTATTGGAGTTTCAGCTTCAACATCAGTTCTTCCAATGAACACCTAGGACTGATCTCCTTTAGGATGGACTGGTTGGATCTCCTTGCAGTCCAAGGGACTCTCAAGAGTCTTCTCCAACACCACAGTTTAAAAGCATCAATTCTTTGGTGCTTAGCTTTCTTCACAGTCCAACTCTCACATCCATACATCACTACTGGAAAAACCATAGCCTTGACTAGACGGACCTTTGTTGGCAAACTAATGTCTCTGCTTTTTAATATGCTGTCTAGATTGGTCATAACTTTCCTTCCAAGGAGCAAGCGTCTTTTAATTTCATGGCTGCAATCACCATCTGCAGTGATTTTGGAGCCCCCCAAAATAAAGTCTGAGACTGTTTCCACTGTTTCCCCATCCATTTCCCATGAAGTGATGGGACCAGATGCCATGATCTTAGTTTTTTGAATGCTGAGCTTTAAGCCAACTTTTTCACTCTCCTCTCTCACTTTCATCAAGAGGCCTTTTAGTTCTTCTTCACTTTCTGCCATAAGGGTGGTGTCATCTTCATATCTGAGGTTATTGATATTTCTCCCAGCAATCTTGATTCCAGCTTGTGTTTCTTCCAGCCCAGCGTTTCTCATGATGTACTCTGCATATAAGTTAAATAAGCAGGGTGACAATATACAGCCTTGACATACTCCTTTTCCTATTTGGAACCAGTCTGTTGTTCCATGTCCAGTTCTAACTGTTGCTTCCTGACCTGCATAAATACACTGAAGAAAATAAACATAAGGAAATCCACCAACATGTTTACAGTGCTGGTAGGATTTACTGCTGATTATTAACTTGGTTTTATTTTTCTATATTTTCCTTTTTTTCTCTAATGAGTATATATTATTTTCATAAACAGAAAAAGTACAATTATTTTTAAAGAAAAATAATGTATTCAAGGCTAAGCAAAAGGAAGTTGGATGTCATCTACTTGTGAGTCATCAGAAACCTTTAAGATTAAAATTCTGCCTTTTGGAAGTACCTGTTCCCCAACCATGAGTCAGTGCCTGTTTGTTTGTTTGTTTTCTCTTTGAAAGCTTCACACAGACCTCCCCATTCCTTTGGTTTCCAGAACTTCACCTCCTTGCCTGATGGTCCTCCTTTTGAGCTCAGGCTTGGCTGTACTCTGTGGAGTTGAAGACCCTTGAAATCTCTGCAGAGTCATCAGTTTACTTCATTAGCCAGGAGGCCTATTATTTATCAGTTTAAAAAGAAAGAATCTGTAGCATTCGTCTGGGTCCCCTGCCCCCAACCCTTTTTACAGTCCTTGAGGATCTTCCTAAGTCCCTCACAGTTTTACTGAACCTGGAAACTCAAAACATTCAACGGCTCCTCATTTCCTTTAGGATGGGTATCATCCTACTTTTTTAGTCTGACATTTAAGGACCCATAACAGAATTCCTTGGTGGCTCAGACGGTAGAGTCTGCCTGCAACACAGGAGACCTGAGTTCAATCCCTGGAAGAGCCCCTGGAGAAGGAAATGGTAACACATTCCAGGATTCTTGCCTGTAAAATGCCATGGGCGAAGGAGCCTGGTACGCTACAGTCCATAGGGTCACAGAGAGTCGGACACGACTCTGCTACTTCACTTTCACTTTCAAGGACCCGTATGATCTGAACCACCTTTCCTTACCACTCCCATAAGTCCATCAAACAGTCTGCTAGCCAGCCACACAGCCAGGCCAGGAAGGAAGAGTAATCAGTGAAGAGAGTTGGCTGTAAAAAGGCAATGGGGAGGGACTTTCTTGGCAGTCCAGTGGTTAAGAACCTGCCTTGCAAGGGAGGGGATGTGGGCTAGATCTCTGGTTGGGAAACTGGGATCCCACACGCTTCAGGGTAACTAAGCCAGCACACTGCAACTAGACAGTCAGTGTTCCCCGGTGGCTCAGTGGTAAAGAATCTGCCTGCGACGCACAAGATGCAGGTGATGTGGATTTGAGCGCTGAGTCCGGAAGATCCCCTGGAGGAGGAAATGGCAACTCACTCTAGCACTCTTGTCTGGGAAATCCTATGGACAGAGGAACTTGGTGGGCTACAGTCCATAGGGTCCCAAGAGTTAGACACAACTGAGCACGCATGCAGATTCCTCCATAAGGAAGACCTGAGGCAGCCAAATAAATACAAGCATATATATTTTTTAAATGCAGTGGGGAAAGGTGGTGACTGTGGCAAACAGGAGCAAAAGCACAGACTTTTTAAAGGGGCTGTCACTTCTTGGTGCCAACCAATTGCCTAGTAGGATCTTTCAAGAGAATCGAGAAACCTGGATCTTTATTTGACTTTTAAGTATTTGCAAGCTAATTCACAAGACATATTTGACCATTCTGCTGATCATAATTTGTGGCCTGTCAAAGGCACATATTGAACTTTCACCCTCCGTACCTTCACTTCTGCTGTTCTCACTGCCAAGAGCCCTCTCACACTCGTGGGTCTCAGGAACTCCCGCTATGTTGTCAAGCCCAGCTGAAACACCACTTCTTTTGTGAGCATTTCCAGATGCTCTCAGCTAGAAGTGACACCTCCATCCCTGGGGCTGCCCCATTTAGTCCTCATCTCAGGCCATGGTTATTTTGATGAGCCCATCTCTCTTGGTTGATAATGAGCTCCTAAAATACAGCTCACCCTCGAGCAATGCAGGATTGAGGGGCACTGACCATCCCTATAATGGAAAACCCACACCTAGCTTTATAGCTGCCCTCTTTACCTGAAGTTCTGCATGCTCGGATTCTACCAGCTGTGGATCATACAGTACTATTGTAGTATTTATTGAAAAAAAAATTCACATGTTAAGTGGACCATGCAGTTCAAACCTGTGTTGTTCAAGAGTCAACTATACTCAATGAATATTTATGGAGCACCTGTTTCATTGTAGGCACCAGGCTAGGCCTACAGCAAGATGGAGAGTCTTTGCCTTGGAATACGGAGTCTAATACAGGTTAGATTTTAAATGAGTCATTCTCAAGACACCTAATTTCAATGTGTGATGAGTTTTAAGGAATTAAGAGAGTTTCTAAAAGGAACTTAATCCAGGCAAGGGGATTAAATCGGTCACGGGGCTGCTCAGGGAAGCATTAGCACTAGCTGCCACCTAAGGCTGCCCAGTTTATATACTGCACTAAGGTAACGGGCGGGAAGCGTGGATGAGAGCAGAAATCCCACCTAGGCTGTGCCTTTTTCTTGTTTGGCCTCGATGGGAGACTCCTAGGATCTCAGTTTCCCAACCAGGAACTGAACCCAGGCCATGGCAGTGAAAGCCCAGAATCCTAACCACAAGGCCATCAAGGAGCTCCCAAAGTTGTGCTTTATTTCTAATTTGCAAAAAGGCATTTGTAGAATAGTGGGGGCAGTGTTTAGTTCCTCCTCTCTTTCGACCATCCCCATAACACAAAAAGCTGCTCTAAGAATCTAGGTATCTACCAGAATATACCCCTTAAATCCTTCCTTTAAAGGTTGTGGGGACCAAGGAAGGCATCTCTGAAGAAGAGACATAGGAGTTGAGACTGAAGGTAAGAAGGGGCCAGGCAGCTAAGATATGAGGAACAGCATGTACGAGACCTCTGAGGAAAGTACCAAAGCTGAAAGATCTCATAAGCAGCCAGTGTGACTGAAGCCTAGATAGACAGGGAGCTGGGTGGGCTGGGCAGTGACCACACATCACTCATGGCCTGGAAGGCTACATTAAGGGGCTCGATCCTCATCCTGAAATGTCTCATATCTCCCCCTCTCTGACCACGCTGCTTATGGGTGTCACACAGAGAGCATGATAACGCAAACTACCTTTGCAGAGTACCTACCAGGAGCCAGGTACTGTGCTGGGGCCACACGTCAGTTTCCTCTTCCTTCCCTACCCTCCTAAGGAAGTATTCTTCGATTCCAATTGAGCAATGAGAACATTGAGGCACAGAGAGGATGAGCAGCCTACCCAAGGTTACCTGGCTATCAAGAGGTGGGGTAGGACTCTAAGTCTCTGATTCTAAGCCCTTCCTCCTGGCTGCCTTGTAGCAAAAACCCTTGTGAATAAACAGAAGGCACAAGGAGTTGGGAGCCTGGCAGCTCAGAGGGGTCTGGGGGCTTGCAGTATCAGCATCACCAGGAAGCTTGTCAGAAATGCAGGGGCTCCAGTTCCACTCTAGTCTTACTAAATCACAATTCACCTTTTACGAGAATCATGTGAACATTTCCGGGGTGAGAAACACTACACTATAGAATAATGCAAGCACACTGGCATACTGCCTTTGCACCTCTTATACAACAGTCTAGTGTCTCAAAGGCCACATCTCTAGTGACTTGGGAACTACTTATTATAACCAAATTTGCCAGAACTGCCAACTATGCCATCCATCCACTTGCCCTAGTTCTGTCTCCTATTCCAACTTCAAGGGAAAGATCAAGAGGCTACCATCACCTCCGGAGAGAGGCAACATTCTGTTTCTGCTCAATTCCTTAGCATGGATCTGCTTTCATATAGAAAGAAACCTGAAGTCATTAGACCCTTCTCCTGGTTAATCACTCTCCAAAACATCTTCTATATGGGGTCCATTCTGATCCCCAGATCGTTTTCTGGAACTACTTTTCACATGTCAATCCCTTTTCTAAGCCTGCATGCCACGGCAAGCAGAATGGTTTGGTAGACAAGATTAGCAGAATGGTTTGGCGGTCAAGATTAGCAGGTGAGGGAAAGCTGGATTCTCCTCCTGTGTTAAGGCCAGATGTTGTGTGACTGGGAATCTCCCACTTCCATTTCCTCATTCCTATCTGAGAAATGGGCAGGACTAGATTAGGAATCACTAAATTGGGGTTTGGCAGTTAACAGAAAAGAAGCTCAATGGCCTAGGTGAAATAAGGAGTAATGGGGCTGTGGCAAATTAGAGAATACCATGCCTTGATTTAAAAAAGGCAGCCCCACTCAGCATTAGACTATTGTTGTCATGGGAAATATAGGTCCAGTGCTGGCATACATACTAATTTTTCAAGAGCTGGGAATCAAATTTTGCCCAATGAAATATCCTATGGTGTTTAAATATCGGCATCTGGTTAAAACATAAACAAACAGCACTGAGTGAGCCAAATCAAGATCAGGTGCAGGCCAGATCCGCCCATGGGCTGCCAGTTTGCGATGCCTGACGTGGATGCCGCCTCACGTTACTCAGAAGTTTATGATTCCATCCCCACGTGCAGCTCTTCAAAACGCTTCTGTCAGGGCGGCGGAATCCGTGCGTTCCGGGCCCCGCCGCTTCTCCGGATCGCGGTCCTGGACCCCACCCATGCCCCTTCCCTGCCCCCTCCGGGAGAGGACTGTACGCCGGGACTCAGCCCTGTCCCTGGAGGCCGGGATGGGTCGCATGGGCTTCTCCTTCACACCCTCCCTACCTGCTCGCCTGCTCTCCCAGCAGCGCCGCAGCGATGACTCAGCCTCTGGCTGCCCAAGCCGGGAAGGGAGGAGCAGGGGCGGGGGAGGGGAGGGGGAGGGGAGGGGGCGGGCAGGGCCCGGCCAGCGTAGGGGGGAGGCGAGAGAGGAGGCCGGAGGATCGAGGGGAAAGGGAGGAGGGTGGAGCAGCGGGGGAGGAGAGGTGGGGGAGGCGAGCCGCTCCTGGGGAAGCCGAGGGTTCAGCCCCCACCGCCTCCCCGCGGCCCGCTGACTAAGGGATGGGCGGGGCCCCTCGAGCAGAAGAGGGGAGCGGGTGGCGAGCGGGCGAGGCCCCGAAGGGAAAGGTCGTGAGCTCCCGGCGCTCGACTCCCATCCCTGAATGTCCTTGTTGGCACGCGGTTCCCAGCCACGCCTGCGGACCTCCCCCGGCCGCGGTTGGATCAGTGCTGGGAAAGACACCTTTAGACCTGGCCCCGTCGTGAGCACCTCCCTCCCTGTGGAGGCCTTGCGGGACGGCAGTCAGAAAAGGACAGCGATGCGGGAGACGGAGCCCTGCATCCTAGGGCGGAGAAAAAACCCACACCGCCTGCCCGCAAGTGGAAATTTAAAGGCAGAAATGACCTACTGGAGCATTTTGCTGGGCTACACAGTAGCTATAAGGCAAGGATGAATTTGGAAGGTGGTCCCCCAGGAAGTTTCCTTAGCAATTTTTTTAATGATATGGATTGACGAATGAATGAAATGTGGTACAGGAGCATATCTGTGTGTATAGAGAAGACCGTTGTTTTTTTTTTAAATGTCGTTTTGTATGTCTGTGTGCTGTTTGCAAGGATGTATATAGGAATCTGTATGTGTATCTTGAATGATGTATGCATATGTATCTTATGGATATAAGCACATTGATAGCTGGATATGTGTGCACACTGTATGAGTATATGTGACGGTATCTCTGTGTATATGTACAAGTGTTTTTATATGCCTGTTAAAGAGTTGTGTGTATATATATATATCTCTCTCTATATATATGATATATATATATATAGATATATATGTATCTGAGATCTGTGGGCTTTCCTGGTTTGTATTTAAACATGTGAAGAAATGAATTTGTGGGTTTGTGAATGTGACTACATATATTAGTACTTGGGTATGTATTGCTATTGTGTGCCAGTGTTACATGTGTGAGTATGTGTGTATATGGGACTCTGTGTGTCTTAGTGAGATTGAATTATGGTTGCATATGTGTGTTAATGAGTGTATGGGAATATATTTGTGAGTCTGTGAAGAGGGCTAGAGTGTGCTTTAAGGTTGCTTATGTGTTTAGATAAGAACATGTGTATATTTTTCTACGCCTATGTGGATGTGGCTAATGAGTCTGGGTGTGTTTCTGTAGCCATCCTATTGGATCAGTCTGATTCTTAAGGGATAGGCTGATTTAGGTGCTTCTTGGAGGAGGAGGTCCTCAGAGGGTGGGACTGTGGAGGTAGGAAAAGCCCCTGGTGTGATGGCTCAGTGACCTTCCAGAGCCATGGGGGGCAGGGTGAGCAATGTAGGCTGAGCAAGGCACAGTGGCCTCGAATGCCAGAATAGGTCTTCCTCCTGGTCCTCAGGGCCTCCTCTGCCTTCTCCACCCTCTCAAGCCTTCTTCTCTTGGGACCTCCTTGTTGTCTACCTTGTCAATGCTCTCCTGCAGAGGTATGCCCTCAGTCATTAACAACAGTGACATTATCTAAACAGACATTTCTTCAAAGAAGACATATAGATGTCAAAAAAGCACATGAAAAGATGCTCAGCATTGCTAATTATCAGAGAACGGCAAATCAGAACTACAATGAAGTATCTCCTCACACCAGGCAGAATGGCCATCATCAAAAATTATACAAACAATAAATGCTGGAGAGGGTAGAGAAAAGAGAACCCTCCTACATTGTTGGTGGGAATGTAAATTGGTGCAGCCACTATGGAGAACAGTATGGAGGTTCCTTAAAAAACTATAAATAGAGCTACTATATGATCCTGACATCCCTCCTGGGCATATATTTCAAAAAGATAACATGCACCCCAGCATTCATTGCAGCACTATTTACGGTCACAAAGACATGGAAGCAACCTGAGTGTCCATTGCCAGAGGAATAGATAAAGAAGAAGTGATACATGTATACAATGGAGTATTATTCAGCCATAAAAAAGAATGAAATAATGCCATTGGCAGCAACGTGTTTGGACACAGAGATTATCATACTGAGTGCAGTACGTCAGACACAGGAAACCAAATATCACATACTCATGTGAAATATAATTTTAAAAAAGACACAAATGAACTTATTTACAAAACATAATTACAGATACTGAAAGCATACTTGTAGTGACCAAAGAGGAAAGACAGGGGTGATGGATAAATCAGGAGACTGGGATTAACATACACACTACTATATAAGATAGGTAACCAACAAGGACCTACTGTACAGCACAGGGAACTCAATATTCTGTGATAATCTATATGAGAAAAAAATCTGAAAAAGAATGAATATATGTATAATTGAATCACTTTGCTGTACACCTGAAACTAACACAACATTGTAAATCAACTATACTCCAACAACTTCCCTGGTGGTCCAGTAGTTAAGGCTTCATGTTTCCATTGCAGGGGACATGGGTTCAATCCCTGGTGGGGGAACTAAGATCTTACATGCTGCATGACACAGCCAAAGACAAACCAAAACTGTACTCCAATAAAGTTAAAAATAAATAACAATAACAGCAATATTATGGAATACTTACTGTGTGCCTGCCCCCTGAAAGCAGTGAACTGACATTGGTTGAAATTAGTATCTCCAGTTTTACAGTGGGGGCCACCAAGGAGGTGAAGTACCTGTTCCTGGCTACACAGCTAGTCAGGGTCCCTCAGAGTTCAGGGGCTACGTGACCCCTCAACTGCTAGACAAGGCAGGGTCTCACAGCCTCGGTATGATTGACACTTGTGGTTGGCAGTTCAGTGTTACAGGGCTGCCCTGTTTGCTGTAGAAACTTCAGCATCATCTTTGGTCTCTATATTGTGCTGTGCTTAGTCGCTCAGTCGTGTCCGACTCTGTGCAACCTCACAGACTGTAGCCTGCCAGGCTCCTCTGTCCATGGAATTCTCTAGGCAAGAATACTGGAGTGCTTTGCCATTACCGACTCCAGGGCATCTTCCCGACCGAGGGATTGAACCCGGGTCTGCTGCGTCTCCTACATTGGCAGGCGGGTTCTTCACTACTGAGTCACCTGGGAAGCCCTTAGTAGCATCTATATATCAGATGCCAGCAGCACCTCCCTTTCCAGTTGTGACAACCAAAATGCCTCTAGGTATTTCCAAATGTCTCCAGGGGACAAAATCACCCCTGATTGGGAACCAGTGCACTAGACCATCCTGCCTCCCTCAATAAATGTTTTCTGAGAGGCTGATCTGCACCCTGTCTGGTGGCTTCAGTGGTTCCTCTTCTTTCACAATGATCCTCACTTCCACATAAGTAGCCCCTTGCCTCTGTTGCAGTCAAACAGGTTAACTAGCTAGGCTACCTTGTCTAGCAGCCCAGCCTCTCTAAACCTCAATCACAGAAAGCATAGGGCTTAGCACCTTGTAGATACCACCATAGCCCTTATTATTTAAAAAATAATAATAATTTTATTTATTTTTGGCTGCACTGGGTCTTCATCGCTGTGCGGGCTTTTCTCTAGTTATGGCGAGCGGGGGCTACTCTCTAGTTTCGGTGCACAGGTTTCTCATTTCCGTGGCTTCTCCTGTTGCAGAACACAGACGGGCTCAAGGGCATGCTAAGTTGCCCCACAGTACATGGGATCTTCCCGGACCAGGGATCAAACCCATGTCTCTTGTATTGGCAGGCGGAGTCTTTACCACTGTATGTGCTGCGCTTAGTCGTGTCCGACTCTTTGCGACATCATCGACTATAGCCCGCCAGGCTCCTCTGTCCGTGGGATTCCCCAGGCAAGAATACTGGAGTGGGTTGCCATACCATCCTCCAGGGGATCTTCCCAACCCAGGGATCAAACCCAGGTCTTCCGCATTGTATAGCTCTTATTATTATCCGAGTCACAGGGCTTCCCTGGGGTCAGAGCCAGGAAGAAGAGGGCCCCACGCCAGCTGACTCTCTCTGCCCCAAGCTGTGGACGAGGCTGGTTCTGCGAGTTTGTTTTCCTGGTTCAGTGAGAAGGACACGGTGCTTCAGAATTGGGCCAAAGCTGTCGCCATGTGATGCTATCATATTTATGTTATTTTGTCTTTACAATAAAACAGCCTGACTTTTTCCACCAGCAGAACCTGATTTTCATGAGTACATACTGCTTTGCGGCCAAAGCAGGTACCCAGAGGGATAAGGCAGAGCCATGAGTAGGACTATCCCATGTCCCGGCTGGGACTCTGGCTACAGACAAGACACAGGTGGTAACACCTGAAGAGGCCTTCCACTTCCAGAGTCATGCCTGACTCTGCCACTCAGAAAACTCTCTTCACCTCTTAACTGTGTGTTCCTTTGCTGTGCCATCTTTCCTGTTCTCCAATCCTTACAGTGTTCCTGATATTTACAGGGCCCTATACCCAATCCCGCAGAATTGATGCTTTTGAACTGTGGTGTTGGAGAAGACTCTTGAGAGTCCCTTGGACTGCAAGGAGATCCAACCAGTCTATCCTAAAGGAGATCAATCCTGGGTGTTCATTGGAAGGACTGATGTTGCAGCTGAAACTCCAATACTTTGGCCACCTGATGCGAAGAGTTGACTCATTGGAAAAGACCCTAATGCTGGGTAGGATTGGGGGCGGGAGGAGAAGGGGACGACAGAGGATGAGATGGTTGGATGGCATCACCGACTCAGTGGACATGGGTTTGGGTAGACTCCGGGAGTTGGTGATGGACAGAGAGGCCTGGCATGCTGCAATTCATGGGGTCGCACAGAGTCGGACACGACTGAGCGACTGAACTGAACTGAACTGATACCCAATCCTCTTGGGAGGCTGCAGAGCCACTGGTCAAGGGTGAGGGTTCTGACGCCTCATTGCGTGATCTTGAGCAAGGCACTTCACTCTCTGTGCCTTAGCTTTCTCATTTTGAAAATTGGGATCCTTGTGGACTCCCCTGGTGGTCCAGTGATTACAACTCCACGCTTCCAATACAGGGGGCTTGGGTTCAATCCTTGGTTGGGGAACTAAGATCCTACATGCTGCACAGTGCAGCCAAATAAATAAATAAATAAATAAAATGAGGATCCTAGAGAGGCCCAGCCTGAAGGATGAAATGAGATAGTGCATATAAAGGATGCTAGGCATGTAGTAAGCCCTTAAATAAATAACAGCTCCCATTACTGTTGTTATTCTTCATTAACCATGAAATACAAATGCACACTTACTCATTGCCAGGCACTTAATCGGCCCAGGATTCTCTTCTCATTTGATCCCTTCAGCAGCTCTACAGGAAGGTACTATTGTTAGTCTCAGCAGGGAAGAGGAAGTTCAGGTTCAATGATGTTAAGTGACTGACCCAAGGCGACTGAACTACTATGAACCAGAACCAAAGTGTTGTTACTGCAAAACCTGTCTACACTGAGCTTCTCCACCCAAAGCAGATTTCACCATAGGAAGGAAGGGCTCCTCTCTAGCTAGGGGACCCCTGGAAATCTGAGAGGGCTAGACAAGAAGGCAGTGAGGGGCCTGGGCAAAAGGAGGGGTTTGGCTCTAAATGGGTGAAGTTTCCCTTTTCAGCTTTTGATGAAATCACCTAACAGAGTGGGGCTGTGGTTTCATGACCTCCAAGTGGTATTGCCAAGTTTTTCCTTGTGTGTAAAGTTTATTTTTATTACAAGCTAGTGTGTATACTGTTCCAGTGCTTTTTGTTTGAATTGGATTGTAGGGAGGTACAGAAAGGTGTTAACTTGCTACAAGTCACAGGCTGGAGGGGAGCACCGTTTTAGAGCTGGTACCGAAGAAAGGTGGTGTGTTTACCAGGAGCTGTGAGATTG
Source organism: Okapia johnstoni (assembly GCA_024291935.2). Lineage (NCBI taxonomy): Eukaryota > Metazoa > Chordata > Mammalia > Artiodactyla > Giraffidae > Okapia > Okapia johnstoni. The sequence continues at coordinate 57,335,043 of CM044316.1, read as the reverse complement.
AAGCCAGGTGAGTATATACGGGAGGACGGCCTTGTGGAAGGGTTAGTTCTTCCAACGCATGTGCCAAAGGGGACAGAGAGAGCCACGCGATAACCGTTTTGTTTTCTTTTAAAGATATTCAAGGCATTGTTTTCCCTTGTACTGTGATGGTGTATTTATTGCCATGTAACAAATTACCCCAAAGCTTAGTGGCTTAAAACAAATATTATCTCACTGTTCCTGTGGTTCAGGAATGCAGGAATGATTTAGCTGTGGAGGCTCTGGCTTTGGAGGCTTTCATGAAGTTGCAATCTAGATGTAAGCCAGGTCTGAAGTCATGCAAAGCTTGACTAGAACTGGGGGATCTGCTTCCAAGATGGCACACTCACAAGGCCATTGGCGGGAGGCTTCAGCTCTTTACCATGTGGACTTCTCCATAGAGCTGCTTGAGCATCCTCACACCATGGAGCAAGGGAGAGCAAGGTGGAAGCTGCATTGTCCTTTATACCTAGCTCCAGAAGTTACTCATCATTGTTTCCTGAATAACCTGTTGCTGACGCAGGTCAGCCCTGCTCAGTGTGGGAGGGCACCATACAAGGACGTGAATACCAGGGGGCCATCTTGGAGGCAGCTATGATACTGGTCATCATTCCCCATTTGCTTTTTAATTGGAGTATAATTGCTTTACAATGTTGTGTTGGTTTCTGCTGTACAATAAAATGAATCAGCCATATGTATGTATATAAATAGATATCCCCTTCCTCTAGAACCTCCTTCCCACCCACCCCTACTCACACCCCTCCAGGTCATCACAGAGCACTGAGCTGAGCTCCCTGTGCTATACAGCAGCTTCCCACTAGCTATCTATTTTACACATGGTAGTGTATATAGCCTATTTGTTTACTACTGTATGGGAGACTCTGGATTTCAAACCAAATCCAGTATTCAAACTGGGCTGTGAATACCAAAAAGCTGAGAGCCGCTCATCCAATGGCTTCATTGTATCTGGACCTGCCTGTGAGGTCCTCTTGGGGCATGGCTCCTGCAGTGTCCCAGGATGACTCCTTCAGAAGTAAAGTGCTATGATCCCATGACACTGAAAATGTGTTATTTGCTCCAGGTGCCAGCAGGGTGCAGTGGTTAAGAACTATGAACCCTGTAACCAGGCAGAACTGGATTTAAATCCTGACTCCGTTATTGATGATCTGGATACTGGGCAGCTGGCTTAACTTCTGAGCCTCAGTGCCTTTATGTAGGAAGGGGATTAAGATCAACTTCTCAGGATCATTAGGGAGATGAAATTCTGGGTGGCAGAGCGATGATAATAGGAGTCAGTACTCTGCCAATGTTGACCCATAGGTTTGTTATTAATAGTGATAATAGTAAAGTGATAATAAAAGCAATAATAGTTCACATTTATTGAGTGCCTATTATTGTCAGTCTCTGAAGCCCAGAGCAGTTAAGAACCTTGCCTAAGGCACACAGCTAGGAGAGCTGAGACTCAAACCCAAGTCTGTCTGTTTCCAACCAAACCATTGGAGAGTTTACTCTTTCCATCTAATAGTCTGTAACAATGGACTTTGCATGGTTTTGCCTCTTTCCCTCTTCCCCTGGTTTTGGCTGCTTGCATGTGTGCCGTTGCTTCAGTTACAGCTGATTCCTTGTGACACTATGGTCTACAGGCCACTGGGCTCATCTGTCCTTGTGATTCTCCAGGCAAGAATACTGGAGTGGGTTGCCATGCCCTCCTCCAGGGGATCTTCCCAACCCAGGGATCAAACTCATGTCTCCCACGCTTCCTTTTTGGCTGCTTAGTAATACCTGGACAGTGCGTAATTAGTTATCTATTTCCCCTATTGTTGGATACTTAGCTTCCAATTCTTTGCTATTAACAACGAGGCTTCAATGAGCAGCTTTGCCATCCAGGCCTTTGCCGAGCTCACCACATGCCAGGGGCTGCGCCAGGTACTTGACGCATGTACTTTGTTCAACCCTCCACCAGCCCAAGGACATCAACGAGGAAATGAAACTTTAAGGCTCTTGCCTAACACACAGTACTTTTTATAAGGATTGGGAATCCCTTGCTTTTTCAGTGCTGAAGTTCCTTATTCCAATAGGGCCCCCAGGGTGTACCTGTCTTTCCTCTGGAGCACATTCCTGGGAAACCAGAGGGCTGGAGTCTGCAAACCCAGGTTTACCAGAAGGACAGGCTCACCGCACCCGGCACTCTTCAGAGATGGCCCTGTAACAGACAGGATAGACCAGATTATGCTGTGGTGACAAACAACCCCATAAGAGTGCCTTCAAACCTCCATTGTGGGATTGTGTTGTCCTCACTCCAGGCCCCACATCTGTAGAGCAACCACCAACCTGAATTCTGCCACTAGCCATTCCAAGAAGCAAGAGAGAAGGCAGTCATTTGCACACTGGCTCTTAAAGCTTTCACCTGGAAGGGTCTATTCTGTATCTGCCATGGTGTGACTGTGTGTCTGTGCTTTGGGGCAGTAGAAAGGGCATTTGACTCCTGTGTGACCTTGGAAAGTCATCTGGGAACAACCTAAACACACCTCAAAGCAGAAGGGCTATACCAGCCAGGATACTAAATACTAAGGAGAAATGATAAAGAGTGTTTATACAGATATACCTTGAAGACATGATGTAGAGGGGGAAATACAGCAAGTGGCAGAATGATATGTGCAGTGTGATACCATTTATGTAACTTAGAAACATCTGCACTGAACAACACTACACATATTGTTCTCTGAGGCAGGTGCTTCGTATGATGGTGGTTGTGGGGGTCTGGAGTTTGGGAGGCTCGGGGGAAGGGCTGAGACAGAGAATGAAGCGGACAAGTGGGGCTTCAACTCTATTTGTAATTTAAAATAAACATACAGGATAAGCTGATACAATAAGCTTTCAATAGCCGTCAATTCTCAGTAGGAAGACTTCGATGCTTGCGATATTACTGTTTATATTTTATGCTTACATTTATGTTCTTAGGATGACAAGGGGGAAAGCTTGCTGGTCTCCTAGGTCTTAGTTTCCTCCTCTCTAAAATAAAGTCATTGGACTCCCCTAGTGGTCCAGTGGTTGGAAAACTGGCAGCCAATGCAGGGGAGGGACACAGGTTCAATCCTAAGCCCATTACCACAGCTACTGAGCCCGTGAGCCTACAGCCCATGCTCCACAATGAAGCCACCACAATGAGAAGCCCGTGCACTGCAACTAGAGAGTAGCCCCTGCTCACCACAACTAGAGAGTGCCGAAACAAACACCCAGTGTAGCTGGAAAATAAAAGGTCATTGATCTAGAACAGTGAGGGTGGTTATCACAGACTAGCGAAATTTCAGGAAAGAAAATTGGAGACAGGGACGTTCATTTTTTTAAAAAAAGAATATGTTTTATTTTATTTGGTTGCATTGGGTCTTAGTTTCAGCATGTGGGATCTAGTTCCCTGACCAGGGATCAAACCTGGGCCCCCTCCATTGGGAGCATGGAATCTTAGCCACTGGACCACTTGGAAAATCCCCCAGGGATGTTCATTTTAAATTTTGCCCGCAACAGGTTTTAAGAAAACAGAATTATCTATTATGAGAGCTGAATATAATTTTATTCTTGTTTTCCAATAACTTATTAAGTAAAAGACATACATACTCATTGTAAAACATTTGGAAAAGTTATTGTGAATAGAATAAATCCCCCTATTCTCACCACCCAGAGGGATAAGAGCTATTTTATATATGGGTGTGTATGTGTGTGTGTTTATAGTGTGTGTGGTGTTTCTAATTTATATACCACTTTTGTTCCTTTTTTCTTATTGTAAAATTAGTACATTAGTAGGGATTTAAAAAAAAGACAAATAGAAGAAAATGGAGATAATGACAAATTGAGCTTTCCATCCATAATTTATTTTTCTCATTTCATCTTGAATTAATGAAAACTTCTCAGACTGGCGTTTGGGAATAAGTAGAAGGAATAATAATAAATAATATTTATTGAGCCCTTACTATGTACCAAGCCTTGCACTAAATGCTTTACAGGACTTATCCCACTTAATCCTCGCCACAACCCTACGAGATAGATACGTTTACTGCCCCCTTTCACAGATGTGGACGCTGAGGTTCAGAATGACGAAGTAACTTGCTCAGAGTTATACATCGCCTAGAACCTGATGTCCAGAGAGATTAAATAACCTGTCAGTTCCCGTGTCACGTCCTGAGTAATTTGCCCTGAGAACCAGAGGGTGGCCTGCTCAGGGTCTGAAGTTCAGCTATCGCTCAGGTCCTCGTAGCACGTGGTTAGGAACGTGGTGGCCCTGGTCAGAGAGGTCTTTTCTGAGAGGAGCTTTTGTGGCTTGGTGATGGGGTAGAATTTTTTCTTCTCATCAGACAAGGGCAAGGCCAGAGCTGTCTCATCTCCTTGCCCCTCTAAATCAGCCTCCGGGGCCTTGGTCCAGGGTCAGCCCTGCCCAGGAGCCCCTGGGAAAGCTCAGGTCTGCCTGCTCACACCCTGCTGCACCTTCGGGTTTGGACCCCAACTTCTGTCTCCCAGAAACCAGGCAGCAGCACCTTTCATTCGTCTGTCACATGTCACATGTTCACTCAGTCGCCTCCTTTGGACCGAAGGCCTGCCACATGCCAGGTGCTACGGTGAGTGTGGAGGGCGGGTCTGGTGAGGAATAAGAAGAGATCTCTGCTCTCATGGAGCTCAGTCTTAAACAGAGTCTGAAGGTGGGAAGAGAAGGGTCCCTGGCAACTGTTCTTTGCTCACCTTCATGCTTCAGACCAGGTAGGTCTGCTGGCAACATGCCTACTCAGCCCACCAAAGGGCAGATTAGGACAGCGAGTGCCATCCTACCAACAGCCACAGGTGTAGTGAAACACGATGCTCACACAATCTTAGGAGCCTTCTTAAGGAAAAGAGTACAAAATCCAAAATTATAAATACAGAATTAGCGCAAACTCGAATGTTTACTTAGCACATGAAAGCACAGCAAACAGCAAAGTTTTAAAAAAACTGTCAGAAGTTCCCTGGGGGTCCAGTGGTTAGGACTCAGGGCTTTCATTGCTGTGGCCCAGGTTCAATCCCTGGTCGGGGAAATAAGATCTTACAAGCTGCATGGCGTGGCCAAATGAAACAAAACCCAACAACTACCAAGTTCATAAACCTCACAAAATCCAGAGTAATGAAGTAACACTTTATTAATTGTCTGACACACCTCTATTATATTTTGTCCTACGTTTTTTTGACTGCACATCCTTTGATCACTGTGTGGACACATTTCCAGGGCCCTTCCCTGGGGAGGTGGCAGGGCAAGTGAGGGGCCCTGAAGCTTAGCTTCATTAGCTTCTTGGTAATTCTTTACCTCACCGAATCCTCAGACTAATCCTGTCTCGTAGGTGCCATTATTACTCCATTTCATAGATGGGGCAACTGAGGCTCAGAAAGAGAATGGTTTGTCCAAGGTCACTGCTCTTCCCTATGACCTTCACACTATCCTGCCCTGAATACAGCTCCTGGGTTTGGTAAACAGACCCAAACACACCCCCCGCCCAAGTGCTCCCAAGTTGAAAGGAAAAGGCAAGACAAGAAACCTGGGAGAAATAAGCTCCATCACAACACCCCCTTGCCCCTTCCCTCCTGTCAGATCTGATCAAACTTCCACCTCCTGCAGGAAGTCTCTCAGGGCTCCAGGTGCCGTTCTGGCCCCTCCCTCTTTGTAGCATTGAATGAATTTCTGTCCCCACATTGCTCTTCTTTCCCCATGGCAGGAGGGAGTCAAGATCCCTCTTTGGGATATAGTTTCCCAAACTGGAAAATGTCTCTAAGGTCTCCTTCAACTATAGAAACACAGGATTTTTTTTTTTTTTGAGAAAGCCTTGAATTCCTCTGGTCCAGTATCAAGCCTGCAGCACCATGCCATCCAGTCTATCACCAAACCCTTTGACCTCTCTGATCCAACCCCCAACTATGGCCCTGGCCAAGCTGCCACCCTCTCTCCCGCCTGGACTGTGACAACAGCATCGGTCTTCATACAGGTGTTTGAAAGAAAATGAAAGACACTCAGTCATGTCTGACTCTTTGTGACCCCATGGACTGTAGCCCGCCAGGCACCTCTGTCCATGGAATTCTCCAGGCCAGAATACTGGAGTGGGTAGCTCCCGAAAGCCATGGGTGAGGTCAAAAAAACCAAACCCAAACAAACAAAAACCAGTAAAGACAAAAACAACTGCCATGGCTGCTGGGCTCCTGGGCCCCTGCTTATCTCTCTCTGGTGCCTCCAGCCCCACCATCACATGGCAAGCTTTTTCTCACCTCAGGCCTTTGCACATGCCACCCACTCTCTCTAGGACACTCTTCCCCGTGCTTCCACAAGCTAACTCCTACGCATCCTTTCCATCTCAGGTGCAAAATCTTTTCTTCGGAGAGGGTTTCTCTGTCCCTTCCATTTAAATGAAGTCCCTGGAAACAGGGACTGATGTCACCAGTAGGTGAGAAATGGCCACCAAAGATATCAGGGCCTACTCCTTGGAACTTATAAATGTTACCTTTTTTGGAAAAAGGCTAACATTTGCAGGTGTGGTTAAATTAATGACCTCAGGATGGGGAGATTACTCTGGATTATCAGGGAGGGCCCTAAATGCAATTATACATATCCTTGTAAGAGAGAAGTAAAGGGAGATTTGACACATATACAAAGAGGAGGCAATGCAAAGATGAAGCAGAGAGAGATTTGAAGATGCTGACCTTGAAGACTGGAGTGACATGGGCACAAGCCAAGGAGTGCCAGCAGCCACCAGAAACTGGAAGAGGCAAAGGAGTGAATTCTCCTCTAGAACTTCTGGAGGGAGTGCAGCCCTGCTAACATCTTAATTTCAGTCCAGTGACAGTGATTTGGCATTTCCGGCCTCCAGAACTGAGAGAATAAATGTCAGCTGTTTTAAGCAACCAAGCCTGTGGTACTTTGTTACAGTGGCAATAAGAAACTAATACACCAACTCACTATCTTGTCTCTCTTTAATTCTTACAGAATTCTTACTTCATTCAGGATGCTCAGCTCAATTCTTCATTTACCAGTCTCCTTTCCAGGTAAAGCTATGTGACTATGTTCTGGCCAATGAGATATAAGCAAAGGATGTATGGATTTCTGAGAAGGCACCTTCAAAAGGGATAGAGAATCAAGGTGTGCCCTTTTGCTCTTCCATCTTTCCTTCTTTCTGTCTGGAATACATACGTTAAGGCTGACATTCCAGCAGCCATCTTGGAAACATGAGGTGCAACAGAGGCTTCCATACTTAAACTGCTGAACCAACACCTCCAGACTTGTCATTATGAAAAAAAAAATTTTTTTTTCATGTTGATGCCAGTGTCCTCAAAGTCTGTGTTTATAATAGCTGTTCACAATCCCCTCCGAAAAATCTTTCCTACTTTTCCATATCATGCTGTTTTTTTTCCATTGATGTCATCAGAATGTATAATAATATCTATATTTGTGTGTTTAGCTATTTAATATCTGCTTCCTCTGCTAAACCGTAATTTCCATGTGGGCAAGACTTGTGTATGCTTTCTTCATAGCATAGGACCTGGTGTAGAATAGGTGCTCCATAAATATTTATTGAATGAATGCATGTATGAATGAATGAATAAACTATGCCTCATCTAACAAGACCCCAGGCTCATTATAAGACATAGAGCACACTTCATTTCTCTTATCTCTAGCCCAGTCCTGAGCCCCAAGTGACTGTTCCTGGAATTCGGATAAAGTGGAATGGAATACAAAGAAGAGAAAACATCTGGACTCCAGTCAGCCCTGTGGCTTGGTGAGAATGGGTTCTGAGTAAAGGCTGGTTGACTGACTTGGGAACAGCCTGGACCTCTGGAGAAGGACAAGGATGTGGGGGATGGCATTTCAGCTGGGACAAGAGGCCCCGAGCGTCCAGTATCTGCCAGATCTCCTACCAGCCATCAGCTTTGCAGGGCAGGCAGAAGCCAACTCAGAGCTCCCCCAGGCTGTGGCCACTTTAAATTCCTGATAACCAAGGCTCAGAGAAGGGCAGGGACTTGCCTGAGGTCATCCAGGATGTCCGCATAACCTGGATTAGGCCATGTAGCTCCCAGTTCAGCTCTTCCTCCTGTTGGTTTTCTCATCTTGGCACTTTGATGCCTTCAAGGTGAGGAGACCAAGGGAAAGCAAGCCTGCATGCTGAGGGCTTCCTGCGTTCTAGCTGAAACATCAGCTGCCAGGGTTCAACCTTCCCATTTTACAGATGCCATCACTGAGGCGCTGTGAGGTGTGGGTCCTGCACCGGAGTTTACAGGGGCTGGAAACCCAGGCCAGGTGACCCCAGTGCTGAGCTTTCCCCACATTCGCATCCTGTCTCTTGACCCTGCATAGTGAATCTCACTCCCCAAGCTAGGGGCAGTGTGTGACTTCCCACTGGGGTTCTCAAGCTCCAGCCCCGAGGCTGGCAGATTTAGGACTTAACTGCTCATACTTGATCCATCTAAGGTTCCTGAGAAACTTGCTTGGCTGACCATGCCTGTCCTTTAGGTGAAGAAAGGGGAAGCTGAGAGCATTTCAGGGTCTGGTCAGGGTCACAGGGCGACCAATCATGGTGCAACCAGGGCCAAGTTCTGCCATGTCTCTCTTGGCCAGTGTTCAGCCATCTGCGGTTCAGTAATGACCTCTACACTCAGCCCTGGAGAAAAAGAATGATGCATTTTAGCGAGTCCAAGGTCAAGGGCACCTCCTTCCACAAATGTAGCTGATGCCTTGCACTCACATAGCCATTCTCAAACTTTTTGGTCTCAAGACCCTGTTAAAAATCACTGAAACCCAAAGATTTTTGTTTATGGTGTTTATGTCTATCAACATTTACTGTATCAGAAATAGAAATTGAGACACTTAATAAATATCAGTGATGTAAAAATAACTAAGCACTCTAACATAAATCTATGTGATGAAAAATAACCATACTTTAGAAAAAAATTAGGGTGAAGAGTAGCACTGCTCTACATTTTTCCAAATCTCTTTGGTGTCTGCTTTAATAGAGAGCAGCTGGATTCTCACATCTGTGTCTGTGTTCAATCTGCTATGAAATAACATGACACATTGCCTCTGGGAAACTCCACAGTACACTCATGAGAGAATGCGAGTGCCAAAGATCTTCGTCTTACAGTGAAAACAGCTTTGACCTCAGGGATCCCCTGAAAGTGCCCTGGAGATCTTCAGGGGTCCCTGGACCATACTTTGAGAACCATCGGTCTACATTCCTAATTTATATGAAGTGGATCTGGTTGTCATTCCTATTTGATAGAGGCCCAAAGTGAGGCTCAGGCTTCCCAGGGGGCTGTAGTGGTGAGAACCTGCGTGCCAGTGCAGGAGACCAAAAGACATTGATTCGATCCCTGGGTCGGAAAGATCCCCTAGAGGAGGAAATGGCAATCCACTCCACTTTTTCCAGGCAAAAACTTTCCATTTTTGCCTGGAAAATTCCATGGACAGAGGAACATGGCAGGTTACATTCTGTGGGGTCACAAAGAGTCGGACATGACAGCAGGCATGCAATCATGGATTGATCAAGGTGAGGCTCAGCGCGGTTGTGAAGCTTGTCCCCAAAGACACACAACCAGTGAATAGTGTTGTCAGGATTTGAACCCAAGACCATCACCTCTAAGGTACTGTGTCCTCAATAGCAAAACTGTTCTCCAACCTCTGGCTGATGGACAGGGAGGGTTGTAAGGGGGATGGTATCAGGAAGGAGCCAGAGGCTGTGGGATGCCATTAAGTAAGGAGAACGAGGTAGTGAGGTGGTAAAGAGTGTGTGCTCAAGAACACCCTGCCTGGACCTACATCCTGGCTCTGATCTGTGCATTCTGTTTGACCTGGGGCCAAGCACTCAACTTCTCTGAATTTCGGATACCCCCTCTGTAAAATGTGATAATATGCTATCTACACCATAGGGTCTTTAGGAAGATTAAATATTAATTCATGTAAATTATAACAGTGCTCAATAAATGTAGACAGTGTATACATCCTTTGTGGCTATAAATTTGAGGACAGGGCTGTGCACATAGTTTCACTGAAGCTGGAGAGAGAGGCAGGGGTGCCTAGAGTACGGGTCCTGAGGGCCAGGGCCAGGGGAGTGAGCAGATAGGTGGCTAGGAGGGTGAAGGAGGGCTCAAAACCAGGAACACGGTGCTCCCGAGTGCTGGGTATCTGCTGATGCCGACTCCATGAATTTCAGGTGCCCAAGTCAGCAGTGAAATAAGCTGTGACTGGAGAGCCAGCTGTGCCTCCCCCAGAGGACAGAAGCCAAATCTGTTTCTCAGGTTACCATCCTGGGCACTGTGTCCTGAGATCAGGCCTCCAATGTCCAGCCTAGAAAAGCCCCCAGACCACCTGCCTCTCCTGACCTCATTCAGGGAGTGAAGCCACGAGCTCTAGTTCCCTCTTCTCCTGTATTCCCAGCTCTAGAAAATAGTCTAGAATCACAGTTCAAACGACCCTAGAACCACTTTGCCAAACTGCCCCCTTTCCCTTTTTGTAGGTGGGGAACTTGAGTCCCTGAGACAGAAAGGGACTGCTCACACCACACAGCAAAGCTGGGGACACAAAGCCCAGACTGCCTGATGTTTGATTTGGGTTGCACCACCATGACACATCCCACTTTCTCTGCTCAATGGGGATTTAAGGCCAATCTGTCCTTGAGGACAGTGGCTCTGGAGCTCCCCTGCCCGGTACAAGTCTCAACTCTGCCACTCCCTGGCTCTGTGACCCCAGGCAAGATGCTTAGCCTCTCTATGCCTCTTTTTCTTTATCTGTATAATGGGAACCATAATCTCACCTCCTTCAGTTAGGTATTGTATGGATTAACGTGAGCAGATCCATGCAAAGCACTTGAGACACTGCTGAGCTTTGAGCACTGGTAGTCAACACTGACACCATCGCCACCACCATCGGCATCCTCGTCGTGAGGGGATACACTGGGGGTGTTCCTTGTAGAGTATTCACCCTACTCTGTGCGAGGGAGAGGCGGGTCAAGGCAGAGCTGGATTCTGACCTCTGCACAGTAACTGATTCACAGGGTGATTTGGGGCACACGGCCTGCCCTGTCTGGGCCTCTGGGATTCCAGCTGGAACAAAAGGGGCTGTTTAAAAAATTCTTTTCTGTTATACCTCTAGCTTCCTCTGGCAGTAATGACCATAGAGATATGTAGGGCTGCTCATGACAGTATAAGGTAACAGTGAACACCTGGAAAACAATCTTAATGTCCTTCCACATTGCAGCTTTAAAAATAAGAGAGTATGGAGAAGGAAATGACAACCCACTCCAGTATTCTTGTCTGGAAAATCCCATGGACAGAGGAGCTGTGTGGGCTACTGTCCATGGGGTCAAGAAGAATCAGACATGACAGAGTGACTTAACACACACACAGTGAAGGCCAGACTTGGCTCCTTCAGTGTCAAAAAAAAAAAAAAAAGAAAAAATAAGAGCATAGTCCCAAACGGAAATAATCCAAATGTTCGTCAACAGGTGAAGGGAAACCCAAACTGACACATCCAAGCGGTAGAACACTCTTCTGCAATGAAAGGTAATGAACTCAGGACACAACAACGTGGGTGAACCTCAGAAACATCACGCTTGGTGAGGAAGCCTTGTCCCAAAGAGTGCCTGCCGTATTATCCATTAAAGTGAAATTCTGGAGGACTTCCCTGGTGGTCCAGTGGTTAGGGATCTGCCTTGCAATGCAGGATTCGGTCCCTGGTTGGGGAACTAAAATCCCACAAGCCATGGAATTACCGAGCTTGGGGGGTTCAACCGCTGAGCCAGCATGCCAGCTGCAGTTACTGAGCCCTGCGCCACAACTAAAGAGTCTGTGCATCACAACGAAAGAGCCCATGTATCACAACTAGGACCCGACACAGCCAAAAAGTAAATAAATAAATTTCTGGAAAAGGGAAATCTAAACCATAGGGACAGGAAATAGTTTATTGGTTGCCTGGGGCTGGGTACGAGGACAAGAGATTGGTTACAAAGGGGCATGAGGGAATTTTGGGGGTGACAGAAATGTTCCAGGTCTTGATGACGGTGGTTGTTACAAGAATGTATATAAATTCGTGAAACTCACTGAATTGTACTCTTAAAATGGGTACATTTTACTCTATGTAAATCATACCACAATAAAATTGGTTAAAAAATAAACGATAATTCGCACATATAAGGAAAGCTTTGAATTTGTCAGGAGTGGGCTACATCTTTCGCACCAATATGGTGAGATGTCCATGTTGTGTTGTTAAAAGAAAAACAAAAGCAGTTACACAAGGCAGGCAACACTGATGGTTATGGAGAGCTCTCTGGGGGCTGAGCCTCGGCTGCACATCTCACGTGTGTTACTTTGTGTCATTTTGACAACATGCATGCAAGGTTTTATAGATGAGAAAAGGGAGGCTCGGAGAAATGAAGTAACACTTATGAAGCCAAGAAGCTGCAGGGTTGGAACCTATCATGACTCCAATCCAGTAAATAATTGCCAAGGTTAGTCTATGTGCACAAAAAATCTGGAGAGATAACCCCAAACTAGGCCTGGGGATTATGCATAGGAAACAGATTTATGGGCACTTTTGCTTTCAATACCATCTATTTCTGTTCTGTTACATTTGTTGTAACATGTCTGAACCTTTCTAATCAGAGAAAGCAATATAGGGTTTTTTTTTTAATTACTAAAGAAAGTCCCCGTCCTGTATCTTGTCTGCACAGGAGCGGGGCATCCACTCCCCAATTCTCCCTTCTCCAGACAGGCCCATGTACCTGGCCAGAGCCCCGGGCCCCACTGATAAAGGCCAGGGGCCACCATATCAGGCCCACGCAGCCCCTGCAGTCCCATCCATCTGGTGCCCCCAGGGAGGGCGGGCCTAGTCCCAGGAATCAGCAGCCTCGGGGCCCTGGAGATAAGAGGACTTGGAGGGGAGGGTGGTGAGAACCAGTGGGGTCAGGGTCTGCAGCAGGGAGGGGGTCTGTGAGCCAGGGATGTTGGCGGACCTCTCCCCACTGAATGGAACAGGCTGCTAAGACCCAGAGAAGGTGTGACTAGCCTGGTCTGTTTGTGCATCTGACTTTGTCTGCTGTTTAGCCCTGGGTATATGTCCCTCTGGGATCCTCAAGGTCCCCTGGGATTCTTTGGTTCCAGCCTGGTCTCTTTTAGGAAGTAACCTGGGCCTGGAAAACATCCTTGAAAGCCCCCAGTGTATGAGCCAACCTCGGGGTGGACACAATGTTCTTGGGACCCCAGAATCAACTGCAAGTGATAAGTAGAGGCCCGATAGCCTGAGCACATGCGCACATGCCTGCCTGGTCATGTCCAAGTCTTCAGATCCCAAGGACAAGCCTGGTCACCCTGGGCCAGGCCAAGCCTTGTTTACATGTCCAAAGGTCAGATGCCGCCTTCCAGGGAGGGCCTCAGCTGGTGAGAGTCTGCAACTGTGTGCCCAGGACACAGATAACATGTGCCAGAAGGGGCTGGAGGGAGATGACATGCAGCTTGCCCTACCTGGGGGTTACCTTGGTGGTACAGTGGTTAAGACTCTACTTCCAATGCAGGGGGCACAGGTTCGATCCCCGGTCAGGGAACTGAGATGCCACATGCCATGCTTTGTTGTTGTTGTTCAGTCGCTCAGTCGTGTCTGATTCTTTGCGACCCCACGGACTGCAGCACTACAGGCCTCCCTGTCCTTTACCATCTCCCGGAGCTTGCTCAAACTCATGTCCATCGAGTTGGTGATGCCATTCAACCATCTGGTCCTCTGTCATCCCCTTCTCCTCCTGCCTTCAATCTTTCCCAGCATCAGGGTCTTTTCTAATAAGTTGGCTCTTTGCATCAGGTGGCCAAAGTACTGGAGTTTCCACTTCAGCATCAGTCCTTCCAATGAATATTCAGGACTGATTTCCTTTAGGGTTGACTGGTTTGATCTCCTTGCAGTCCAAGGGATTCTCAAGAGTATTCTCCAACACCACAGTTCAAAAGCATCAACTCTTTGGTGCTCAGCCTTCTTTGTGGCCCAACTTTCACATCCATACATGACTACTGCAAAAACCATAGCTTTGACTAGATGGACCTTTGTTGGCAAAGTAACGCCTCTGCTTTTTAATATGCTCTCTAGATTGGTCATAGCCCTTCTTCCAAGGAGCAAACGTCTTAATTTCTTGGCTGCAGTTACCATCTGCAGCGATTTTGGAGCCCAAGAAAATAAAGTCTGTCACTGTTTCCATTGTTTCCCCATCTATTTGCCATGAAGTGATGAGATGGGATGCCATGATCTTAGTTTTTTGAATGTTGAGCAGAGAGGCCAAAAAATTTTTTTAAAAGATTGAAAAAAAAAAAAAGCTTACCCTCCCTCCCTGGGAGCGCTCCTGCCAGCTCTGCTGCTGGTCCAGGGGCAGCCTCATGGCCACTGAGCCTAGGAGTGCCCTGTACTGCCCTCCACCTCATCTATGCCACTGGATGCAGCGACCTCCCCTAGCCTCAGTTTCCACATCTGCAAAATGGGAGAAATCATTGCTCTTAGCAATAGGGTATGGAGAACTTGGAGGAAACTGAGGCGTGGTTCTGTCAGGGGAGAGGCAGGGACTTGACATTCGAATATCTCATTTTAGTGACAGCTCCTATCCCTGGGTTGGGAAGATTCCCTGGAGTAGGAAATGGCAGCCCACTCCAGTATTCTTGCCTGGAGAATCCCATGGACAGAGGAGCTGGCAGGCTACTGTCCATAGGGCCACAAAGAGTTAGACACAACTGAAGCCACTTATCAGGCAGTGTGCACCACATTCTGGAAGCCCGCACTCCACTGTAAGGGGACTGTAGAGAGCTCCCCTCCCAGAGTCTCCAAATCATAGGGTGGGGTCGTCAGGTCCTGCCTGTCTGCTTTCTCCTTTGAGGAATTTTCCAACTGTTTCAAATCCTGCTTCCACCTCTCCCCACTGCCCTGTTGTGTTAACAAAAGCCTAGGTGTTTCCAGTCTGGTTGGGATCTGCAAATTGAAACCTAAAAAGTGGCCCCTTTCAATGTGTCTGTGCCTCCTGCACACACGAGGGTGTGTGCATAGCTGGAGCCTTGGCCTGGGAGGGGACTGGGGCCATTTTCCTCTCTTATCTCTCCCCTCCCCCCAGGACACTCTTGGTCACCCAACCTCTGACTGCTCTCCTGCAAGGAAAGGGGAAGCTGAAGGTAGCTGAATCTATTAACAAAATATTTACCAAAGGTTTCTTATATTAACCGGGTAAAAGCATGAACATTGATCGCCCCCAAGGTTGGCATTGCCATGGGAGACAGGCTGCCTCCCACACTCTGTGGGTGAGAATGAAACGGGCACAGCCCACCTGAGGGCAATTAACATCTCTCCACAGACACAGCCCCACACACAACTCACAAACCAGGATCACACTCCCCGGGATCTGCGGGACCCAAATGAAGCCACAGGGACATCTGTTCACAGACGTTTGTAGAAGCTTTTTTTCTTTTGTAAGAGCATAACAATCAGGTTCCATCCTGGGTCCAGAAAATAATCCTGGAGGAGGAAATGGCAACTCACTCCAATATTCTTGTCTGGAGAATCTCATGGACAGAGGAGCCTGGCAGGCTACAGTCCATGGGTCCCAAAGAGTTGGACACAACTGAGCAACTGAGCGCGCGCGCGCACACACACACACACATCCACAGGGGGTTGATTGCCTAGACACTTTGTGATCGGTACTCACTATGGAATATGATACAAATGCCAGGCTTGGGACCACCTTGGAAATGTTTCTAAGGTTCACTGGAAGGAGAAAAAAGCAAGATAACAAGTATGAACAGAATTCTGAAAACACCTAGGTGAACAAAACTACTCTCTCCTTGATAAAGGTAAACAGCAACTCAGGTACACTGGCATGGAAAAGTTCTACCGGGAGTCACACCAAATGATTAACTTAAACATGCCATTTTCTACCTGTGTGACCTTGAAAAGTGACTTAACTCAGCCTCAGTCTCTTCTGTTAAGTAGTATAGCAGAACTCATAGGGTTGTGACGAGCATTAACACAACTAATTATTGTAAATCATGTGGCACATAACAAGCATTCCATAAATGTTTAGGGAAATAATAAGGTAAGAGTCAATTTTCAGCTCAACGAATTTGTTTTCAGGAATCTAATTTTCAGATAAGTTTTAAGTGGCAAACACATGTCTGCCTGTCTTTGCTGCCACCTAGTGGTCACAAGTGAGAAAGCACCCATTCATTCAAGTCACCTATTCATTCTATTTATCCAGGGCCTTCTACTAAAATTCAGGGACACACACACACACGTCCTGCACCTTGGAGGCTTCAGTGGTCCCAGGCCTCATGAGTCTCAGTTTTCTCATCTCATGAAGATAGGCAATAACAACTTAACCTATATGTTTGTGAGGATAAAAATGCAATCATGCATGCTGCACCCTGGTGGCTCAGACAGTAAAGAATCTGCCTGCAATGTAGGAGACCCAGGTTCAATCTCTGGGTCAGGAAGATCCCCTGGAGAAGGAAATGGCAACTCACCCCAGTATTCTGGCCTGGAGAATTCCATAGACAGAGGAGCCTGGCAGGCTACAGTCATTGGGTTGCAAAGAGTCGGACACAACTGAGCGACTAATCCTTATCATGCATGTAAAATTTAACATTGGCTCTAACACCAAAGAAAGTTCTAGAAATGGTAATTATTGGTATTGACACATATTATCTTATTTAGGAAAGCAGTATTATACCCATGTCACTGAGGAGCTCCAGCCTTAGAGAAGACAAAGTAGCTTGCCCAAAGCTGCTTAGCTAAGAGAGAGAGGACTGAGATTAGAATCCAGGTGTGTCCTGGGGCTGCCTCCAACCCTTAAGACACCATCTGACATGCTTATCTGAAAAGGGATTGTAAGGACCTGTTTTTACCACCACAGGCACCTGAAGTTTGAACCCTACAGATCAGGAACATTAAAAAGTACTCAGCTGTACTGTTTATCTAATGCTGAAATCAGTCCTGAACATTCATTGGAACGACTGATGCTGAAGCTGAAACTCCAATACTTTGGCCACCTGACACTAAGAGCTGACTCATTGGAAAAGACCCTGATGCTGGGAAAGACTGAAGGCAGAAGGAAAAGGGGATGACAGAGGATGAGACAATTGGATGGCATCACCAACTCGATGGACAGGAGTTTGAGTAAACTCTGGGAGCTGGTGATGGACAGGGAGGCCTAATATGCTGCAGTCCATGGGGTCACAGAGTCGGACATAACTGGGTGACTGAACTGAAAACCCATTTGCCCCTGCATGTCCCAGCTACCACCCCCTAGTCTGAGCCATGTAGCCCAGCTACAGGAATCTCGAGGTTCCACTGAGGAGCTGTCTGCTTCAGCACTCATGTGGCTGCTGGTGGGTTTTGTCCTCACTACCTGCTAGACTGACATCCTCCCAGCTGCTGGCCAGAGGTCACCCACAGTTCCTGGCCACCCTGTCAGTCTCTCTGATGTCAAAGTTTGCTTCATCAAAGCCTACATACATGGCAAGAAGGCAGGGGCAGGAGTCACCCAGCAAGATGGAAGTTACCATCTTTTGCCACTGAGTCACAGAAGTGACTGCTGCTGTATTCCAGCCTCAGAAGTGAGTCACCAGGCCTGGCCTAGTCCCCAAGGCAGGGGCTTAGACAAGGGCTTACATACTGGGAACAGAGATCCCAGGGAGCCACTCTAGAACTTTCTGCCACGCCAGAGTCACCAGCTTTTCATTTCTCCAAAGAAGGACATTTAGAAAATCAACTACCCCATCTGATTAGCATCATTCCATTAAAAAAAAAAGGAACTCTTTACAATTTGCCTAGATACAAAGAGATAATTTCAGAATAAAGTGTATCTTATCTCGTGTGGGTAGGTAAATGCAGCTCTATGAGAAACATGCCACGTGGTCCTGAGTTTTCTCTCTGGTGCCTGGCTCAGCACTGGGAACCTCCCACCTGGAGTGGGATTGCCCATCAGCTTGGAGGAAGCAGAGAGGAGGAGATGGGGTCTGCCTGAGCATGAGCGGGACTCCCGCAGCACCCAGCATCCCAAAATTCACTGGCTGAATGAACACAGCAATGAAACACCTCATGCATAAGTGTCACATCTGCCTCCAACTTTCAGACAAGAAACTGGGCCCTGGGACTTCCCTAGTGGTCCAGTGGTTAAGAATCCGCCTTCCAGTGCAAGGGACTCGGGTCCTATTACTGGTCAGGGAACTAGGATCCCACATGCTGCGGGGCAACTAAGCCCATGGATCACAACTACTAAGTCCAGGTGCTCTGGAGCCTGTGAGACACAACTACACAGCCCAAGCACCACAACCAGAGAGAAGCCGGCGCGCTGGAATGACAGATCCCCCAAGCCACCACCAAGACCTGACTCAGACAAAAATAAATAATATTAAAAAGAAAAAAAAGAAAGAAATTGGGCCCTGTTAGGCCAGGAACAGATGGGTCTAAGGCTGCAGGGTGAGAAAGGAGATTAATATCTTCAGAGTGGTTTCTTTTATGCTAATTCCTACACATCTATTAGCTAAACCCATAGTGTCCACAGTCCCCAGCAGGAGGAAGAAGGTTCCATTTCTCATTTTAACATTGAGCAAACGGGTCCAGAGAGGTTAAGCAGCCTGCAAAGAGGGCTTCAGTGTGGCTGTGGGGAAATGGACCCAGAGGAGGCCCAGGGAGGTTCAAAAGGAAAGCAGCAAGGGGTCACACCAAGCTGGACGGTCTGGCCTGGGGTCGTCTGCCAGGCGCCCAGACCTGCAGGGGTCCTTTGCTGCAAGGGCTGCTCCTTTCCCAGCTGGCCCTTTTAGCTGTGCACATATCCCCTTGTTTACGCCTTCTCTTCCTGAGGAACCCCCTGGGGCTTCCCTCTGCGGCTCCCAGCCCCCAGCTGAGCACCTGACCAGCGACATCACTGGGACAGCACAGCCACATTGTCCAGCATTTCCTGTACCAGGGAGCACCCACTCTCAATGAACCCACACACAAGATCCCCAGGTAGACACTGCTGTCAATCCCGCTTACAAAAGAAGGAAACCCAGGAAGGAAAAGATTGGCCAATGTCCCGATCACAGAGCTCGTTGGTGGCACCACAGCTGGAAGGAGAAAAGGCCACACTTTACCACCCTTGTTCCTGAGCTCAATTTGGCAGCACATACACAAAACTGGAACAATACTGAGAAGAGTAGCATGATGCCTGTGCAAATGAGTGAAGCATTTCATATTTTTAGCCTACGGTACCCCAATTTAAAAACATGAATAAAAACAAACAAATATGGTTAAGATGGTGACAAAATTTTTTTTTAAGGAAAACCCTTCCTCTTGCATCCCAGGCATTGTGTTAACACTTTTATAGGTATAATCTCACTTTGTCTCCAGCACAGGGTGGCCAGTACCATTAACCCCACTTTGTCCTCAAGAAAGGAAAGGTTAGTGAGGTCAAGGGACCTGGCCAAGCTTGTCAGGATGGAGGCTGGACAGAGCCTGCAACTGGCCCTTGTCACAGAACGTTCCACTGCAGAACTGTGCATAGACACACGTGGCTGCTTTACCTATTAGAAGTTGGGGTCCGGGTTTTCCACTCTTGTTTTGTGGTGGTTGTCTCTGCGTCGCTTGCCTTGTGCTATGGGTTGAGGGGGTGAACTCAAGAATGCCTGGTGTGGGACCCTGGTGGTCATTCCAGGTCTGGGACACTGGGCAGGTCACTCAGCCTCCTTTAGGCTTAGCTTTCTCATCTGTAAAATATGACTAGCACCAGTACAGGCCTTGTAGGGCTGTGGTGTGGCCCGAGTAAGGTGATGCATTTGTACACTTAGCGCCGAACCTGGTTTCCAACAAAAGCTGAAAACAAGCTGTTGTTGCTATTAATTACCCTTACAGCTTATAGAACACTTTTGCATATGTTGTTTGACTGGCTTCTCATAATAGCATTGAGAGGATGAGAAAGGTCACTCAGTTCAGTTGCTCAGTTGTGTCCGACTCTTTGCGACCCCATGGACTGCAGCATGCCAGGCTTCCCTGTCCACCGTCAACTCCCGGCGCTGACTCAAACTCATGTCCATTGAGTCAGTGATGCCATCCAACCATCTCATTCTCTGTCACCCTCTTCTCCTTCTGCCTTCAATCTTTCCCAGCATCAGGGTCTTTTCCAAGGAGTCAGTTCTTCGCATCAGGTGGCCAAAGTATTGGAGTTTCAGCTTCAACATCAGTCCTTCCAATGAATATTCAGGACTGATCTCCTTTAGGATGGACTGGTCGGATCTCCTTGCAGTCCAAGGGACTCTCAAGAGTCTTCTCCAACACCACGGTTCAAAAGCATCAATTCTTCAGTGCTCAGCTTTCTTTATAGTCCAACTCTCACATCCATACATGACTACTGGAAAAACCATAGCCTTGACTAGATGGACCTTTGTTGGTAAAGTAACGTCTCTGCTTTTTAGTATGCTGTCTAGGTTGGTCATAGCTTTTCTTCCAAGGAGCAAGTGTCTTTTAATTTCATGGCTGCAGTCACCATCTGCAGTGATTTTGGAGCCCCCCAAAATAATGTCTCTTACTGTTTCCCTTTTTTCCCCATCTATTTGCCATGAAGTGATGGGACCAGATGCCATGATCTTAGTTTTCTGAATGTTGAGTTTTAAGCCAGCCTTTTCACTCTCTTCTTTCACTTTTATCAAGAGGCTCTTTAGTTCTTCTTAGTTTTTCTGCCATAAGGGAGGTGACATCTGCATATCTGAGGTTATTGATATTTCTCCCGGAAATCTTGATTTCAGCTTGTGCTTCATCCAGCCCGGCATTTCACATGATGTACTCTGCATATAAGTTAAATGAGCAGGGTGACGATATGTAGCCTTGACATACTCCTTTCCCAGTTTGGAACAGTCTGTTGTCTCATGTCCAGTTCTAACTGTTGCTTCTTGACCTTCATACAGATTTCTCAGGAGGCAGGTCAGGTGGTCTGGTATTCCCATCTCTTGAAGAATTTTCCAGTTTGTTGTGATCCACACAAAGTCTTTGGCGTAGTCAATAAAGCAGAAGTAGATGTTTTTCTGGAACTCTTCCAGTGGGCCTTAGGAAGTGGGAAGGGTAGGACCTATTATTCCTATTGTTTCACATGAGGCAGCCAAATACACTTATGCCAGAGTTACCTGGAAACTCTGAGTAAACAATACGTAAGACATGAATGAAACTAGAAGAGCTAGAAGGGACACTTCTATCAAATAGCAAGATTTAGTATAAAGACTCGCTGTATATAATTAAGAGAGTAACATCCCAGGAACGCTTATTAAGAGATGACAAAGCATAAGGAAAACTTGTCTATTTCACCACTTAGGTCATGAAAGAAACACAGTTTAAAATGAGATAGCCTTTTATAGCCATCAGACTGGAAAAGTTCAGAATGGCAATTTTCAGTGTTGGAGTTTAAGTGGGAAAACACACATTCTCTATACTGCTAAGTGTGTGGGGGTTGTGGTGTAGGAACTGAGAATGAGTCAAACATTTTGAGTCAGCAGTTTGGTAAGACTTATATCAAAATGCCACATGCTGTGCTCTGACGCAGAGGTTGTCCTTCCAGAATTTACCCTTATGTAATGAGAGATGTTTGTCACATCATTTGTAATAGGAAAATAATGAAAGCTGCTTAAATGTCCATCAATAAGGAATTGCTTCAATAAATCACAGTATGTTCATAAACTACTAAAAATGCTATATAGGGACTTCCCTGGTGGTTTGGAGGCTAAGACTCCATGCTTCCAATTCAGGGGACCCTACTTCAACTAAAGATTCTGCATGTCACAACTAAAGATCCTACATGCTGCAACTAAGACCTGGAGCAGTCAAAAAAAAAAACGAACAGACTGATAATATTGCTATAGACTGGGCTTCCCAGGTGGCGCAGCAGTAAAGAATCTGCCTGCCATTGCAGAAGACACAGGAGACACTGGTTTGATCCCTCAGTTGGGAAGATCCCCTGGAGAAGGAAATGGCAACTCACTCGAGTATTCTTGACTGGAAAATTCCATGGACAGAGGAGCCTGGTGGGCTAGTCATGGTGTCACAAAGAGTCAGACACAACAGAGTGACTGAGCATCCACACTGATACAGACCACTGAATAAACAAGAAAGATTGCCTTAACCCTATCACTCAGAAGTAATTATTGGTAAAATTTTTTATTTCCTCATCCTTCTTTGTGTGTGCATACATTATTTTAAGAAATGGAATTATTCCATATGTATTACTTCATAATTGGCATTTTACTTAACTATATAGTGACTACCATTATTTTTTCAAGCAGCATAAATTAGTTTTAGGCTAAGAAAAGCAACTCATTAATTTTTAATTTCACATAGTTCAATCTCATCTAATAATGCAAACATTATAGGTAAAGCTAAAGTCTCTTTGCCTCCCGCTCCCCAGAAGTCATCATGTTGGGTGTACATCCTTTCAGATCTTTCCCCCAACTTTTCAGATCATTTATATTCATATATATGTATGTGTACACATATGGAGTTACGTGTTTATATTATATTATTCAGTAGCTTGGGTTTATACGTTAGTAGTATGACTTGGAACTCTGCCAGGAACCAGACAAATTCTAGTATTTATTTGTCGTCTCATACTCCATCTCCTTCCTGATGGCCATTTAACAGTGACGGAGGAAAAACAAATAAAACTAAAAGGTGAAACAATCATGAGGAAGGAAGAGGGGGAGGGAGGGACAGAAAAGTAAAACAATTTTCTTGTTAAAAAGGTTGTAAAGCTCCCTTGATTTTCACTAGGGGGAGACAGAGGCACACAGACAAGAAGTGTCCCAAAGCGCGGTAACTGATGGGAGGTTCTTCAGTGTGACAGTAGCCGCCCAGGTATTCCATCACTCTCTGCCCTCCGCTTCCCACCAAACCAGCTTCGAATGCGTCTTCTCTTTCTCGAGTTTCAGGACTGTGAACCTTCGTGGGACGTTCACCTCGTTCACCAACATACACAAACTCTGGGGAGCCCACACCCACATCCACACCCCCACCCCAAACTCTGGGGAGTGCGCCCGGAAGAGCCGTGGGACAGTAGATGCGCGATCCAAGGTCCCCTCGTGGCGGGTTAGATGCCAGAAGGTGAGGGATTCTCAGGTATCCAGACCCTCTCGTATCCCAGCATTTGGGCTTGGTGTTTGTCGCCCTCTCCTGGCGGGATTTATTAGTGCGCCTCTCACACCCACCAGTGCGCGCTCAGAGCTGGTGCGGTAGGTGCCCGCGGCCCCAAGAGCAACCGAGGTCACGGTCATCCCGGCGGCTCAAACACACCGCCTCGGAGAAATCCCCCCACTTTCCAAGGTTCCCCAAAAGGAGATATGCAGGGACAGCAAAGATACCGAACTCCACCCATGAGGAGTGGTAGAGCTCCCTCTCTCTTAGCCAGAGAGAACAAATTTGTCAGAGGCACTTATTTTCCACATTCCCCACGTGACCAGCTCCGTGCTGAGTCCACGGGTGTGGGTCAGGGGGCCGGGGGTGGGGAGGCGGAGAGTGGGGAGTACAACATAAGATCAGACTCTACCTCTGTCCCCGAGTGGCTTCTGGCCCTCAACAGTTTTTGTTTCAACTGTTTTTCATACACACACACACACACACACACACACACACCGCCCCCATGCTAGAATATCTGCCTTTCTGAGAAGTGAAGCAGGTGGCTAGCTTCTCTGCCCTCTGATCCCAGACCTGCTGGCCCTCACTCCAGCATCCCCGCCCCTCGCCTACAGAAGCAAGTCATCTGCAAGGTTTCCCTGGGGGAGTGGCACAAGGAGCCGGCAAGTTGCTTCTGACCCTGTCTGGGCAGTTCCTTGCTGAGTGACCTTGCTCTGGTCTGGCCCCTCCCTGGACCTCTGTCTCCACCCGCCTTGGAGATTCCATCAAGCTTTCACACTCCTAAGTCACCTCTCTCCCAGATGACCGTCTCTGTGGTCAGCAGCTGTGGTCTGTCCTTGGACTTGCTGTTGCAGGCTGAGCAAGGCCAGCATTTGCCCATTGTCCCAGTGGGCAGCTGTCCAGGGAGGGAAGCTGGGGAGGTGATTAGACACGCTTTCCAGTTACTGCCATAAATCTCTCCCGCCCCTGGGACGCTGATCAGCATTCCCAGGCAGGGCACTGACTCTGGTTTCCCTGCTGCCCCTGGAGAGCTGTGCTCACCTCTCTCCTCCCAGGGAGAAGCTCCCTGGGTAGGCAGGCTCAGGGTGCCAGCCTCAGCCAAGCCTCGGGGGAACCCCGGCAGCTCCCAAGCTCCTCCTGACATTTATGAGGTGCTGCTGAAGTGGGGGATGCCCCGAAGGAATGTTAACTGGCTAAAGCTGTTGACCATGCACCCACTGGGATCCCAGTTATTACCATTTTGTTTTTGTTTTTTCCAGAGAAGCCTGGTTGTGTAGCTGGCTGGTTGCCTTTCTGCACTGGAGCCAGAGATGGGAAGGGGCTGGGGACAAGGACCGGGGGGGTGTGACAGGGCACAGAGCACCCCTGACTTGTCCCCAGCTCCCACCCAGCTTCTTCTGCTTGTTAGGGTCTTAACTCAGGAAGGGGATAAAGAGAAAGGTCTGCAAGGGGAATGGAATGCAGAGGCTGGCAGTGCAGCTTTGGTCTCAGACCCATGAGGGTCCAAATGCTGCCTGTGCCCTCCTTGGCTGTGTGGCACTGGGATGGTGTCACCCGTGTCTCAGTTTATGTTACTGTGTCTGTTACAGGGACATTAAGCTTCCTGTGCCGTCCTGAGGAATAAAGGGACAGACATGCCTACCCAGTTATCCTGGGAAAGTCTCTGGGGCAAGTGACATCTTACTGGGTGAGTACAGCTGTGTAGACTCTCCAAAGGGTCTGCCTCAGAGTCCAGGTGGAGAAAGTAACTCAGACAGGGAAGGAGACCTGGGGTCTCTTTGTAGCAGGCATGAACCTGAGGGCTGGGCCTTTCTGGTCTGAGTCGAGCTCCATGTTTATCTGAGTCTGAGGGAGTCAAGCCCCCAGAACCTGGGGAGTCCCATTGACAAAATGATACCCCTGGCTTCTCTCAAGAGAGTGTTCTGAGGGGGAGTCATGGAGAGGGTCTAGACTTGAATTTGCTAAAAAGACTCCGCATTTCAAACCCTCGACCCACTTCTGGATCAGACCGTGCTTGTATCATCACAGACTGCCCCTTTCTCCCCCTCTGCCTTCTTGCCTCTCTTCCTGCTTCTCTCTCTTCCTTCCCCTTCTTCTCCTTCCTTTTCTCCCTTCCTTCCCCCTCTCTTCCTAGCTTACTCATTAATTGATTATTTCATCCTTTTACTTGGTATATATCAGATGCTCTGTTAGACCCTTTCCTCCATCATTTCTTGGTCTGTAAACAATTGTGCTGACCTTCTAATTACAAAAATCTGACTATATCTTAAAATTTCTTGTATACTGAGACATCCATAGACTGCCTGGTGTGGCTCTATTCTATGATACCGTCAAGAACTGAGACTCCTGCCACTCTGCTATCTTTGGTGTGTGCCTTCCATCCTCAAGGTTACCCCAGGGTCTAAGATGGCTTTTGAAGCTCCAGCCATCACACCTGAGTTCTAGGGTTCTATACTAGAAGGAGAAGGGTAAAAGACACCAGTCTCTCCCTAGTCAGTTGTCTTTCAAGAGACTTCCTGAAAGTCCTACCCAGTGAGTTTTGCTTAGACTTTAATGGTCTCTCTATCTGCAAAGTAGGCTGGGAAATTCAGTTTTTCAACTGGGCACATAGAAAATTGGAATTATGTTATTAAGGAAAAAGGAAGAACAGATAATGGAGGTAGGACACTAACAGTCTGCTCCACCACTGCTGATGGTGTTCACCTTGTATGGCCTTGGGAATGCCTTGTCTTCTCTACTCTCCCCAGGAGTGGACAGGGCTCTCCTTAGGCATAGCTAAGCCTTCCCTTCACGTCCACCTTCTTTCCCAAGTGCCTCCATTTTGTGACCCAAAAACCACAACTGTCAGACTCCAGGTGGAACAGGTAAAAGACACTTTAAAATAATGAGATGAAAGTACTTTTATCTGCTTGGCAACAGTATAAAAGTTGTAACATATGCATTGAGAATGAAGAGCAGCAACAAAGGCAAAAATAAACAAGTCAGACTATATCAAACTAAAAAGCTTCTTCTGCACAGCAAAGGGAACCATCAGCAAAGTGAAAGACAGACTAGGGAAAATATTTGCAAATCATATATCCAATAAGGGGTTAATATCTAAAATGTACATGGAACTCAAGCAATGCAATATCAACAAACAAACAAAAAGCCCAAATAATCTTATTTAAAAATGAGCAGAGGACCTATTAATAAATGGACATTTTCCCAAAGAAGATATACAAATGGCCAACAACCGTGTGAGAAGATGCTCAATATCACAATCATCAGGGAAATGCAAATCAAAACCACGATGAGATAGAATCTCACACATGATAGAATGGATATCATCAAGGAGAAAACAAATAACAAGTATTGGCGTGGATGTGGGGAAAATGGAAGCCTTGTACACTATTAGTGGGAATGTCAATTGGTGTAGCCGATATGGAAAACAGTACAAAGGTTCCTTAAAAAATTAAAAATAGAACTACCATACCATCCAGCAATTCCACTTCTGGTATTTTTCTGAAGAAAAGAAAATACTAATTTGAAAAGGTACATGCATCTCTATGTTTACCGCAGCATTATTAACAATAGCCAAGATATGGAAGCAACCTAAGTGTCTGTCAATAGATGAATCGATGGAGATGTGGTGTGTATATATAATGGAATATTACTCAGCTGCTAAGAAAAGAATGCAATCTTGCCATTTGTGATATATCATGGATGAACCTAGAGGGTGTGCTAAGTGAAATAAGTCAGACAAAGACAAATACCACTGATCTCACTTACACGTGGAATCCAAAAAACAAAATGAATGAGCAACCACAATAAATCAAAACTCCTAGATACTGAGAATAGACTGATGGTTATCAGAGGGGAAGGTTGGTGGGGGTGGGTGAAATAAGTGAAGGAGGTTGACTATACAGTGATAGATGGTAACTAGGTTTATAACGGTGATCACTTCGTAGTGTATACAAAGATGAAACTATTGTTCTGCTGAAACTAACATAATGTTATATACCAATTTTATGTCAATTTTAAAAAGAGAAAAGGCAAAAAGTGATACATGTGAGAAAGATTATGAGATACAAACTTCCAGTTACAAAATAAATGAGTCACTGGGATGTAATGTACAGCATGGGGAATATAGTCAATTCTATTAAAATATGTTTGCATGGTGGCAGTTGGTTACTAAACATATTTTTTTAAATATAAATTTATTAAAATATATTTTTTGAAAAAAGAAAAAATATATCACAATTGCTCTCCCACCATTTGTTATGACATTGACTTGAATTTAACTCATTTTAACAAATATTAATTGAGTGCCTGAGTACCCTATGCCAGGCACTATGCTAAATGCTTTGCTCTTATTAACAATAATAACAGCTATCCTTTCCTTGTTCCTTACTATGTGCCAGGCTCTGTGTTAGTATGTATATTTCTTTGTGTCAGAATTCCCTGAGATAGATACCATTCCTTCTCTCCCCACCCCTATTCTTTCAATGAATCACAGACATCAGAGGGACAGGTAACTCCCTGAGTCACGCAGGTAGCAAGCAGCAGAGCTGGGTTTTTAACCAAGCACTGTTGGCTCCAGAGTTACCTATTCCCTGCTTCCCGTGATGCCTCTAGGGGCAGAGAAAGATCACATCCTCAGTTAGAAAGAATGTGTGGGGACGACTTATGGAGGAGGGCTCCCCCAAGGCCAGGGTGAAAGAGATTGGAAAGGTGAAACAATGACCTTGTTTTATTCTAAAGTGACCACCTATTCAAGCGTTATGTCTCTTAGTTTTACTCAGGTTACATTTGAGCTGGGAGATGAATAATGGATCAGAACATGGGGCTTTACAACAGAACTTCCTCTGTGGATTAGCCATCTTATTTAGTTGTAAAGGGCAGAAACTCAACTCTGATGGACTTAAGCAAAAATTATTTACTGGCTCAGTTAACAGAAAAGTTGATGGCTATAGTTGCAGGCACGGCTGCTCCAGAGGCCAAGCGAATTTAGCATCATCAATACAGCCAGCACCAAGGCAAGCTCTTTACACGTGATCCTCATGACATCCTTCCAAGTAAGCATCATAGTTTCCATTCTACAGCTGAAGAAGCTGAGGCTCAGGAAGGTTGAGTGACTATCCCAAGGTCGATGCAACCACCCAGTGGCAGAACCAAGACTTGAACCCATTTCTGCCTGGATTTTGCCTCATTCCGAGGCTGGACCTCTTGCCACCACACAAATACTGGCTCCCTGACGAATGTAGGTCCCCCTGACTCTACTAGAGGCAGTACAAAAACCTATGGCAAGGCTCATTTAACAGATCTATACATTGACGCCGAGGGGCTTCCTCCTAATGTAGCTTCTTTGCTCCTTGGCTTGTGGAAAACATAAGGCCTTCTCACTCCATCTGTCTCCTAACTTCCACTGACCTTGGCACTTTTCATTGTTCTTTAGGGGCATTATTTTTCAGGCAAGCAAAGGAGCCTGCAGCTTGCCACCTCCATCTGATGATTCATCTAACAAACACTAATTGAGCACCTACTGTGTACCAGGCACCTTGGCTAAGTGCTTTCTGTTCTGTAACTCAGACCAGTCCCATGAGACCCCAGTTATCACTGCCCCCATCTTACAGATGCGGTGGAGAAGCTGGGAGCTTGCCCAAGGTTGCATGGCTGATAAATGGTAGAACCGCAATTTGAACTCAGGTGATCTGACTCCAGAGACTGTGTATTCCTTTCAAAGAGCTGACAGTCTAGTGTGAAAGATGGAGACATGAGAAGCAAGTGTGAAAGGGAAACCTCACCAATAGAGGGACAGTGATGTCAGCTGGGGTCTGGGCATGCTCTGCTATGCTCTGCAGTAGGTGAACAGAATGTGGTGGGTATTGTCACAGATGGGTTTTCTAGGCATGCTATCAGTGAAAAATCAAGTTGTGAAACAATATGCACAGTATGAAACCACTTATGTAAAATAAAATACTCTAGGTTGTATATGTCTATAAATGCACTGAAACAAATCTGGGAAAAACACATCAAACAGTTGGGTTAGCTGTTAAAAGAATTTAGGGCTCACCTGTAATATTTTCAGGTTTTACAATAAAAATGCATTCACAGGCTTTTTGTGTGTGTGTGTGTGCTCACAATTTAAAAGGACAAAGACTACCTTCAGAATGGGAGAAAATATTGCAAATGATGCAATCAACAAAGGATTAGTCTCCAAAATATACAAACAGTTCATACAGCTAAATTATATATATATATAGAACAATCCAGTAAAAAAAAAAATGGGCAGAAGGACTCCCCTGTTGGTCCAAGGGTTAAGAACCCACCTGCCAATGCAGGGGACCTGGGTTCGATTCCTGGTCTGGGAAGATTCTACATGCTTCGAGACAACTAGGCCTGTGCGCCAACTGAGCCCATGCTCTGGAGCCTGTGTACTGCAACTACTGACCCTGTGCACCCTAGAGCCTGTGCTCTGCAACAAGAGAAGCCACTTCAGTGAGAAGCTTGGGGACTGCAACGAGAGTGGCAACTAGAGAAAGGCTGTGTGCAGCGGTGGAGGCCCAGTGTGGTCAAAAATAAACAAATGCATTTAAAAAACAAATAAATATATACAAATAAAATTTTTATATTAAAGAATGTATATAGGTATAGGAATATCTACATATATTTTCTATATATGTAGATATTCTATGTAGAATATTTTATATAGAGTATATTATATCTAGAATATATATCTATACATACATAGATATCTATAGATATCTACAGATATAGAAAATCTCTATATAGAAATATACATAGAAATATCTCTATATAGATATAGAAATATATATATATATGAATCACTTTGTATACCTGAAACTATCACATTTTACATCAACTATATTTCAATAAAAAATTAATTAAAAAATTTAAAAAGCAATCAAAATCATATGTTATATATGGTAAAAGAGAGTGGGAACCCAGAATCCCGTGGGTGCCCAATCCAGTTAGGAGGAGGTGGTAATCAGGGAAGACTTGATTGCTCATGGGCTTTTCTCTAATTGCAGCAAGTGGAGGCTACCCTTTGTTGCAGTGAGCAGGGTTCTCATTGCGGTGTCTTCTCTTGTTGCAAAAGAACACAGGCTCTAGGGCACGTGGGCTTCAGCAGTTGTAGCACAATGGGCTCAACAGTTGTGGTTCCTAGGCTCTAGAGCACAAGCTCAGCAGTTGTGGTGCATAGGCTTAGTTGCTCCGTGGCATGTGGGAGCTTCACAGACCAGGGATCAAACCTGTGTCTCCTGGATTGGCAGGTGGATTCTTCACCGCTGGACCACCAGGGAAGCCCTTTGTTCTGGGTTTTGAAAAATGAGTAGATCTTAACCAGATAGAACCTTTGATGAAAAGTATTCCAAGCAGTGGGAACATCATGTGCAGAGGTCCAACTGGAGGGACTTCCTTGGCAGTCCAGTGATTAAGACTCTGCACTTCCACTGAAGAGGTGAGAGGTTCAATCCCTGGTAAGGGAACTAAGATTCTGCATGCTGCGAGGTGCAGCCAAAGAAAAAAGCCCAGAAAGGAGATTAGTGACAATGTCAGACAGAACCAGGCTAGCCCTTCCTAAAGAATGCTGCTGGGGGTGAGGGTTAAAATGCAGATTTCCAGGCCTCACTACAGACTATGGAGGCAGGTCTAGGAATCAGTATTTTGACAGACTCTTCAGATAGGTTTTTTTCTTCTCAATAGTCAAAAATGAATTGTGTTTCTATATATTGTCAATGAGAAAGATGAAAAGGAAATTAAAAATTCTACTTACAATGGCACCATAAAAAACAAAATAGGAGTAAATTTAATAGTGTAAGATATTGCCAAAAGAAATTGAAGACTCAAGAGGAAAGACATCCTATGTTCATGGATAATACTCCACCAAATTGATCCACAAATTCAGTGCAATCCCTACTAAATCGAAGCTTGTTTCTTTTCAGACCAGCTGATCCTAAAATTCATATGGAAGCTCTAGGGACTCAGAACAGACAAAAGAAGCCTGAAAACTAATAAGTTGGAAGACTCACACCTGCTGATTTACAAATTTACCAGAAAGCTATAGAGAAAGCAGGGTAGTACTGGCACCTTGCTTTCTCTATAGCTTTGTAGCCAAGAAAAGATATGGAAATAACCAATAAGCACATGAAAAAATGCTCAACATCATTTAAGAAATGCAAATCAAAACCACCATGAGAGATAATTTCGCATACGATAGGATTATTTTAATCAAAACCAAGAAATTGGGGAGAATGTGGAGAAACTAGAACCCTCTTACACTGCTGGTGGGAATATAAGATAGAGCAGCCCCTGTGAAAATCAGATAGGCAGCTCCTCAAAAAGTCAAACATAGAATTACCATATGATAATTGGTAATTATCATATTTTGGGGGGGTAAATACAGTAAAAAATGGAAAACGGCATTCAGACAGATATTTGAACACCCATGTTCACAGTTGCACTATTCACTATAGCCAAAAGGTGGAAGCAACTCCAAAAGTCCATCAAGGGATGAATGGATAAATATTATGTGGTATAGCCATATAATGGGAAGATCTTCTGAAGAAGGAAATGGCAACCCACTCCAGTATTCCTGCCTGGGGAATCCCATGGACAGACAAGCCTAGCAGGCTACAGTCCATGGGGGTCGTAAGAGTCGGACACAACTTAGTGACTAAACTACTGTCACCACCATAGCCATATAATAGAATAGTATTCAGCAAAAAAGAAGAAAGAAATTTAGTACTGATCCAAGCTACAACAAGGATGAACTTTGAAAACATGATAAATGAAAGAAGCCCGACACAAAAGATCATTTAGTGTATAGTTCCATTTATATGAAATGTCTGAAACAGGCAAACCCATTAAGATAGGACATAGATTAGTAGCTGCCAAGGGCTGGGAGATGTTGATGAAAATGGGTATGAGACTGCTGAGGTGATAAAAATGTTCTAGAAAAAGATAGTGGTGACTGTACAATTTTCTGAATATACTAAAATCCACCAAATCGTACACTTTAAAAGAGTATGTGAATTATATCTCAATAAAGTTGTAGTTTCCTTCCTTTCTTCCACCCTCCCTCTCTCTCTCTCCTTCCTTCTTTCTTTTTAAAATACTTAAAAAATACTTTTTAAAATACAGAAAAGGGTCTGGAATTCAAGACTAGAATAGAGATTTGGGGGTTCCTAACATAGGTCAGAGGGTCCTGGAAGTCCTGTCCAGCTCTGCTATTTTATCTCAATAGCATGCTAATAATAATCATATCAAAGACTCTTTAATATTAAAGAATAACAGTAACTCTCATTTTGTGAGCATTTAAAAAGTGCCAGGCATGGTGTTACTAGGTTTAATGTATTCTGTCTTTTCATTCGCATTTATTCCAGTGGGAAGGAAGTACTGTTATTAGTCACATTTCTCAGAGGAAGCCACTGAGGCCAAGAAAGTTCAAGTCACTGTCCAAGTGCTCAAGTGTACTTCACACCCACCCAGTGGGGCTTCCCTGGTGTCTCAGCAGTAAAGAAACTCCCACTGGCAGGAGACGTGGGTTAGATTCATGGGTGGAAAAGATCCCCTGGAGAAGGAAATGACAACCCACTCCAATATTCTTGCCTGGGAAATCTGGCAGGCTACAGTTGCAAAAGAGTCGCACACGACTTAGCAACTGAATGCCAACAACAAACTAAGGAATAGGGCTGAGCAGAGGGTGGGGAAACACACTCCAGTGAGAAGGAAGGAGGCGCTGGTGTGAGGAACTGGGATTCTTCGGGGAAACTTACCACCTACATGTAGGTAAAATCCTGACACTGGCGGGTCAGATATGGGGCTGCTCCCTACTCCTGCCCGACACGCCTCGGAAGGGCGGGGTGAGCCCTCAGTACTGGAGGAGGAGGGAAGCGTGGGGACTGGGATGGGAACCAGAGGCACTCACCGCGTGCAAGGGGTGTGCACATTTCATGCGCTGCAGTGGGTGTGTGTGTACACCAAACAGTTCGCGGGCTCGCCTACTTCTGTGATCGCACGTTTGGTTTGAGAAGGAGTGGGGAGGGTAAATCACAGAGACGGGGTGCGTGCGTGAGTGGAGAGTGTGATTGGGGTCGGGCGTGCCTGTGTGTCGTGCGTGTAGTTCTGTTTACTAACTGTACAAGTGGTCGTGAAGAGCTTGCTGTGTGCTTGTACCTTGTGGGGTGCCCGGCACACAAAGTGATGAAACAGTTACCTCGTTGTAACTGTTGGAGCTGACCCTGTGGGGAGGAGGAGTGTTGAGCGGAGAAACAGAAAACAAATCAAGGCAGGGAAGGACATTAACTTCCTGGGTGCGGGTATCTGAGTCTGGGAGATTGCGTGTGTGTGTGTGTGTGTGTGTGTGTGTGTGCGTGCGCGTGCCTGTGATAGGTGAAACGGTGGTTCTGGAGCATCCATTGTCCCAGATTCTGTCGGTGCCACGGAGTCAGGACAAGCAGTTGTGGATTTTGCCTTGGAGAGGAGAGAGACCAAGCCTTCAACCCTTCTTAAACCCCAGACGACTCGCTCCTGTGTCCAACAGCCACTTGCCCTGCAAATCTTCCTCCGGAGGTGATGGGGATGTGCCGTCTCTACGCAGGACCCCGCTACGTCTGCTCCGAGGACCTGCCTTTTGAACTCAGGCTGAGCCAGTGCCCCAAGGAAAGAATTTTCCCCTCTGCCCCCAAAGACTCTCCGAGGCCCAAACAAAGCTGATGTGCGGGCCAAGCGACGCTACCATCCCTATTGAACTGATGAGGACGTTGAGGCCCACAGAGGGTCGGGGCCTGCCTGCGATGCGCGGGGAGTCTGGGCTTCTGGGACTTTCACTCCTGGCTCCTGCATCCTCCGCTCCGGGACTGCAGGGTGCGGCATTCTGCTTTGTGGCCAGTAGGTGGCGCCAGAGGCCAGGGCTAGGCAGGTGGTCCGCAGGCCTGGGGGCTTTGGGCGCGGGGGGCTGGGTGGGGGAAAAGAGCAGACAAAACATTCGGGGACAGTCACGGGGCGCTTGCTGTGTGCCAGACACTGTGCTGGGGCCCTTTCCCGCATTAGCTGTTTAACCCTCCTGTTATCTTGTTTTCCATCTCTTTACAGATGAGGAAACTGAGACTCAGAGATTCACTTTTGAATTAACTTTCCTCCGGTCGCTCAGTTTTGTAGTGGCAGGTCCATGGCCCAAGCCCAGTTCAGAGGGTCAAGTGCAAGTAGGGGAAGCAGGGATTGAGAGGTGCGCCAGGTCTTGCTGGGAATGGGCTGGAGGCAAGCTATGAGCTGGTCTCTGATGCCAGTGGATGAGCTGAGGCACAAAACTGCCTGTGAGGAGGGGATGGGATCCCTGGAGGAGATGTTCCCAAGTCCAAGCTCGCTCTGCTCACGGCACCATGGGCCAATGAATCCAAGAGATGAGGTATTGAGACAAGGGAGAGACTTTAATCAGGGAGCCGGCAGACCAAGAAGATGGCAGGCCAGCACCTTCAAAATAACCATCTTATTGAGGTCTAGATGCCAGGTTCTTTTACAGATCAGAGAGAAAGAAGCAACAAGGAACTGAAGTCAAAAGGCAGAATAGAGAGGGAGATGCAGTGGGTAAGTAAAGTGAAAGGGTCTTCAGTCTTGCAAAACATCTCCAAGGAAATGGCCAACCTTTGGCAGGGGTGTGTTAATCTCTTCTATTCACAGGTGGGCAGGGAGAAACTTTCTCTCCTAGAGCTAAACAAAGGCACTTTAGTTTACAGTCAAATAGAGTCCTCCTGGTAAGCCATTGAGTATGATTATAATAATAAAAGCACAAAAAGCAAGTCAAAGAGACAGTTTCCAACGTGCAGTCAGAACTGGCTTTCTCCCTGCAACAGAGCGGGTGGCTGGAGGAAGTACCAGGGGGTCTGAAGCAGGCCCACCCTCCTCTGTCCAGGGCCTCCCTGGGTCTTAGCACATCCCACCTTGAGGTCTTGGACTTGAAGGCAAGGGGCAGTGCTCAGCCTTTCCTGGGGTTCCCACCAGTGCCTCACCTGCCTGTCCAGGTGTACCTGTACACCCTGTTCACAACTCAGCTCCCCTGGGAAGGCTTTCCTGACCACTGAGGCCCAAGAGTGCCTCCGCTCCTACCTGCCCGTGCGGCAGGAAAGGCGGTCCAGGTGCCATCTTGTAACAAGCACCCAGCCCCCTAGCCCCCTGCCACATCCTAACACATGGCCAGTGTGGTGCCTCTGCCTCCTCGCTGGTCCCTAGAGTTTGCAGTGAAACCAATAGCAGTTGTTTGCCTTTCCAAATACACCCACCCAGTCTGCTCTGCCTCATGGGCTCCTTAGAGCAGGGACCCCTGGCTTAGTTGCCCTCCATCTTCCTGGCCACCTCCAGCTCAGAGTCCAGGACTGTAGTCTACAGGTTCCTAGCCTCAACCCTTCAGCCTGCAAATTGCTCCTGAGCTCCCACCAGGTGCCAGGCACTGTCCTAGGCACTGCAGACTGACACTAGGCTCCCTTTCTCATGGCAGAGGCAGCAGATAATTCAGCATATGATATAGATTTCCACCTCTGATTAAAAAATAAAACAGAGATGTGCTGGGGTGACAGTGGGATGGGAGGGCCACTCGGGGCATGACTTTTGAGAAGAGACCTGGAAAAGGTGTCTTTTGAAGAACTTGGAAGGGGGTTCCAGGCACAGGAAGAGCCAGTGCCTCAGTCCCAGGGTGAGAGCATGGGGGTAGGGGTAAGGATGGGGATGGATGCTGTCTGCTAGGAAAATAAGGCAGGTGTGGCGCAGCGGCTGAGTTCAGAGAGGTGGGCAGGGCCATGTGGAAAGGGTGCAGTTTGGGGTTTATTCTACAGTTGAGGATGTCCCCTGGAGGGTCTCAGCAGGGAAGTGAGGTGCTCTATTTAGCAGTACTCTCTCTGGCTGCTGCTGGTTCCATTGACTACAAGCAATCTGGAGCTGAGAACCCTGGGGCAAAGCTGGTAGCCAGGGCGTCTGACCTGGCCAGCCTGGGGTCTTCAGAGTTAATCCTCTGGGCCCGGAGCAGCCTCTGATTAGTAGGCTCTGCCACTCCTGGCTGATTAACCCCCAGGCTGGCCTCTGGCTGGGAGTAAAGTGGAGAAACCCAAGCAAGCAGAGGAGGGGTGCTCCTGGAGCACCTTAGGAGGCCTCGCCTTGCCCCTGTCTCAGGCGCTGTGTTTCCTGGATGAGAGACCACGCATGCAGTGGGCACTTTCACAGCCCTGTCTGGGTTAGCGCCCCTTGTGGATTTC
Source organism: Okapia johnstoni (assembly GCA_024291935.2). Lineage (NCBI taxonomy): Eukaryota > Metazoa > Chordata > Mammalia > Artiodactyla > Giraffidae > Okapia > Okapia johnstoni. Next base: position 57,298,620 of record CM044316.1, on the reverse strand, counting down.
ATGGGGCCCTACTTAGAGAAAAGAAGGCAAAATTAGGTTCGTGGCTTCAGACAGGGCCCTGGGTGGTGGTGGGGTGTCCTGGGTAAGCCTTATTGGCTGCATGGTGAGTGCCCCCACTGATCTTGCATCAGGGGAGGAGCCTCACATACAGATGGGAAACTGAGAGCTTGAAAGTCACAGAGGGAGCAGAAGCGTCTCTGTGGCAGGTTTCCTGGCTCCCAGTCAGTTCTCTCTCCAATCCCTCCCCCGCCCTGCCCACCCAAAATACGGCTGCCCTTTCTCCTCACCTCAGGCCACAAAACGGGGAGGTAGCCCAGGATGTGGTGGAAATGGGTGGGCAGGAAAGAGCTCACCTTGGGGCAGTGTCACTGTTGGGGACAGGTCCTGTGTGGCCAGAACCCTCATTGCCTGTCAGACATTTCAAACCTGCATATCCAACCACCGGGGTTCAGGGGTCCAAGGACCTCACTGAGGACTGGAATCCCCGGGAATGGTTTAAAATGCAGTTCTTGGCCTGATTCAGACCTGCAGCGTCAGAACCACTGGGAGAGGCCAGGGACTCTGTATATTGAACCCACTTGTCAGGTTCTTCCCAGTGCTACTTTGCCTAGGCTTGCATCCTGCCTCTAGCACTCAGAATGGAACCCTGTCTGGTTCTCCCTCTGCTCACCTCTGGAAGGTTCAGGAGACCCAACACAAGTATTAAAATAGTCATTATCCTCTGACCACCCTTTAGAAAATGTGTGCTGGGTGCCAACACGATCCCATGGGCCAGGTGAGGCAGACTGTCATTCCCAAGGACACATGAGGAGGCTGGGGTCCTGAGGGCATTCGAGATCATCCAGCTAATAACCATCAAGACTAGGATGTGAACCTAAGGCCATCTGATTCCAGAGTGTGTGTATTTAGGCCATTCTGTCCTTTTTCCAGTGACATGCACTGAACAACTCCTATGTGCCAGGCGGAAGGGGAACCTGACCCCTTCCACTCCACCCTGTCTCTGTGAGGGTTGAATAAGGTGGAGTAAGTGGCTCTGGAAACTGTAAAGTGCTCTCCAACACAGAGTTTGTATGTGTGTGTTCAGTGGCTCAGTCATGTCCCACTCTTTGCGACTCCATGGACTGTAGCCGACCAGGCTCCTCCGTCCGTGGGATTCTCCAGCAAGAGTACTGGAGTGGGTTGCCATTTCCTCTTCCAGGGGATCTTTCTGATTCAGGGATCAAACCCAAGTCTCCGGCGTCTCTTGCATTGCAGGCAGATTCTTTACTGCTGAGCCATTGGGGAAGCCCCTCCACTACAGAAGGGTCTTGTTAACCATGCAGCCCTCATCATGTCTCATTCACAGCCTGACTGGGCTGGGGAGAGCTCTCTCTGGCAGGGGGCCTCAGGGTAACCTGAAGAACTTGTTAAAAGGCAGTTTGCCAGGCCTCACCCGCAGGGCTTCTGATTCAGTTGGTCAAGGCAGGGTACATTTTTGACAACCACTCAGGTTCTCTGTGGCAGGTGGTTTGAAGGTCACACTTTAAGACCGTCACACTGACAAAGGCTAATGTCAGGAGAAGGGCATAGAATCTGGTGAGCTAAGTCTCAGATGATGCAAATTAAGACTTTCTTCTCAGAAAAATGGACAAAGCCACCTACAGCCAAGATTTGGCAGTTTCAGGGGCTCCTGGATCCTTGAAGGTCAGCCATGGGTCCTAGACCCCAGTGCATCAATAAGAACCATCCACTGCTCTAAACACCTGGCCTAGGCTCTCAGGTCACCTCTGCTGTGCAGCCTCCACAGACCTCTCAACAAAGTCGCTTCTCCCCTGTGCTGTGCTCCCACAACACTTGGTGAGAACGTAACTCCAGCAGGAGAGCTGTTCACATATCTGTCTCTGCTCCTGGCCTGTGTGCTTGTGGGCAGTCATTTTTCTTCTCCCTCTGGGCACTTCTGAGGTTGGGCAGAACCATGTGATATACTGTAGCCAGTGAAATGCTGGTGGGACTTCCCTGGTGGTCCAGTGGTTAAGAATCTGCCTGCCAATGAAGGGGACATGATTCGATCTCTGGTCTGGGAAGATTTCCACATTCCCTGGAGCAACGAAGTCTGGGCGCCACAACTACGGAAGCCCACACATGCTAGAGCCTGTGCTCTGCAACAAGAGAAGCCACCGCAATGAGAAGCCTGCGCATTGCAACTAGAAAGTAGCATCCGCTCACCACAACTAGAGAAAGTCTGAGGGCAGCAATGAAGATTCAGTGCAGCCAAAAATACATAAATAAATAGATATTAATTTTAAAACAATGCTGGTGACACAAACTTTCCAAGGGAGTGTATGATTTGCTGGTGACTCTGCAAATGCTTGTCAAGGTGGAGGGTCCACCAGTTGTTGCCCCTGACTGACTGGGTGAACAGAAACTCCTGCCCACCTGCACTGGACATGCAGCCTATGTGCCGTCCAGTGCGAACTAAGTCTTTATTGCCCTAAGTACAGGGACATTGATTATTGCTGCCTAACCTAACCTGGCTTGTCCCAGTGGCGCTTTGAAGGCAGAGCCCCTCTCCGCCAAGTTTTGGGTCTCCAGTTCCTGGCACAGGCTGGCTCAGAGTAGGTGCTCAAAAGTCACAGCGGCTACTGTTTATTAAGAACTTTCTAAGTGCCAGTCAGTGTTCTTTGTTATCTCATTGAATGCTTTTCTGCCAGGCCAGCTGTGGCATGTAAAGTGTTCTACACAGTGCCTGGCATGTAGCAAGTGCTCTGGTAGCTATTATTTCTAATTAGGATGCTTCTCTACCTCAGATTAAAGTTATGTGAAGGAACGAACCAGTGGTGAAGGGTCGAGTGAACTGGTAACTGGGACAAAGTTTCTGGGGACACAGTAGGGGCTGAAAAGGAAACCTGGTTCTTTATTTTGGTGTCCCCAACCAATACTGGTGGTCAGCTTCTGTCTGCTGAGACTCTACTGGGTGCTTGGTTCTGTGCAAGATGCATTACACACATTGGCTTATTTAATCCATGCTGGACCCCTCAAGAGAGCTGCTGTTATTCACCCCCATTTTACAGATGAGGAAACTGAGGCCCAGGCCCAACGAAGTCAAAGTTCACTGTAAGAAGAGGCAGAGCCAGAGGACTGGCTGACTCTAAAGCCTGGGATGTGAACCTCTCACTACACGTGCTTCCCTTTCTTAGGGAAAAAAGAGGGGAAGCAAGAGAGCGGCCAAGCCCAGGCCCTTGGCTTCTAGTCCAACACTCTTTCTCCTCTCCAATGTCTCTGCTCTTGCTGGAGAGGTGTGAAAAGGGCACATGCATCCACCCCCACCAAAAGAAAGCCAGCCAAGGAAAGCCTCAGTGGCCGCAGGCGGCCCCTCCCCGCCCAGTGCCGGCAGCAGCCCTCCCCACGCCAGCACAGACTCCATGTCACCACCGTGATTGGTAGACTAAACAGCTGGAGCGGAGCCGGCCTCCTTGCTCCCTCTCGCCAGGGCGGCCAGGGGGCTTTCAAAGACCAGCCTCGCTGCTATCTCCCACATCAGCCCCAGCAGCATTTAGCCACTTTCTTCAAACACCCAGCCAGGGCATGATGGTTAATGTCAAATCTGGCAGCAAGTCATAACCTATAGGGCTGGGACATTTATCACGGCCCCAGGGCCCCTGGGGACTTCAAAGGGGCCTGAGGGTGGGGGTAGGGAGGGGGCTTCAAGGGAGGCTTTTCCTCCACCCAGAGCCTCTGATTCCTCAGTGCTGGAGGGATCAAGGGGCTACCCTGGTTGGTCAGCCCAAATAATAATAATAATAATTTAAAAAACCAATAAATATCAATGACTAATAATAGTTGTTTTGTATTGAGGGATTATTACCTCTATGGCCACCTTGTAGAGCATTTATTGTTATTTTAATCCCGGTTTTTAGAGGTCAGGAAATAGGGCACAGAGAGGCTAAGCCACTTGCCTGAAGTCACACAGATAGTTAAAAAAAAAAAAAGCATGAACAATAGTATCTGTCGTTTATGGAGTGATTACTAGGTGCCAGGTGCTTTGTGAGTTACCTCATTTGGTCCTGTGAGTACTTTCTGAGATAAGCATTATTTTCTCGTTTCAGAGGTGGGAAAACAGTCTGAGATGTGAGGTGGCTTTCCCCAGGTGACACAGCTGGTAAGTGGCGGAGCTGGGATTCAAGAGCAGACCTTCTGCTCCAAACCCACCTCCCAATCACGGCCCTGTCCGGCCTCCGGGGGCCGGGAGGCTGCCGGGAGGCTGTGTCTCCAGCGGCAGCCCTTCCTCCTCCTTGTCAAGGCCTCCGTCAGGCCTCAGGAAGCAGGAGAGCAGTCCTGCTGTCAGACCCCAGGCCTGTTGGGGATCCTTGGGGTATCCTGGCACCTTCCACCTGGAGAACGCGAGGTTTCCCGGGGGCAAGGTGGAGAAATGGAAGGGAGGTGCTGTGCCTCCATCTAGCTGCTGGCCCACGTCTGGGAGGAAAGGGCCTCTTTCGTGCAGGTGCCCCCCAAGGTTTTTTCTGGCTCTTGCCTGAGAGCAGGGTAGTCCCAGCAGGTGTGGGGAGAATGGCATGGGGCTTCACTCCCTAGCTGGGCTTCTGCCTCAAGTCAAATTCTAGTGTTCAGAGAGAGCTCTGCCTAAGATGGGGGTGAGTTTCCTTACAAGGCTCCCTGGGGCCATTGAACAAACTGACCGAATTTCACAAGCACTCTGTTATACCCACAAAGCCCAGCCATCCCAGTGCCGCTGAGAGAGGGCAGAATTGAATGAGTGTTTTAATCAAGGAGCAGAAAGGGTCCCTGCTCACAAGGATTAAGCTCCCTCTATGAGGCCATATGTGGCAAGCATCCCACAGAACAATGCTCCAAAAGGGCTTCCTGGAGGAGGTGACGTCTGGGCTGAAAAGAGAGGGGGATAAGGCCTATGTAAAGGGGCAAGGCCCGGTGTTGTATTAGTCAGGATTCTCTGGAGAAACAGAACCAATAGTAGATACATATATATATATATATATATATATATATATATATCTCCTTAGATGAGACCCACCTACATTATGGAGAGTAATCTACTTTACTTGAAGTCTATGATTTAAATATCATTCATAACATCTAGGCTGGTGTTTTACCAAACAACTGGGCACCATAGACTAGCCATGTTGAGATATAAAATTAACCATCAGAAAGGATGATTATATTAACAAAAATTATATGATTTCACTTCTATGAGGTACCCGGAGTAGTCAAATTCACAGAGACAGAAGGCTGAATGTGTGATTACCAGGGGCTGAGGAGAGGGAGAAATGGGGAGTTCTTATTTATTAGGTGTACAGTTTCAGTTTGGGTTAATGAAAAGGTCCTGGAGATGGATGGTGGTGATAGTTGCACAAAAATGTGAAAGTACTTAGTGGTACTGCATGGTTAAAATGGTAAATATTTTTTTTTAATGGTAAAATTTTATGTTATGTATATTTTTCCCCAATTAAAAATATTAACCATCACAGGTGGGCTTCCCTGTTATCTCAGTGGTAAAGAATCTGCCTACAATGCAGAAGACCCCGGTTTGATCCCTGGGTTGGGAAGATCCCCTGGAGAAGGCATAGGCTACCCACTCCAGTATTCTTAGGCTTCCCTGGTGGCTTAGATGGTAAAGAATCCACCTGCAATGCAGGAGACCTGGGTTCTATCCCTGGGTTGGGAAGATCCCCTGAAGGAGGGCGTGGCAACCCACTCCAGTATTCTTGCCTGGAGAATCCTCATGGACAGAGGAACCCGGCAGGCTACAGTCCATGGGGTCGCAGAGAGTCAGGCATGACTGAGCGACTAAGCACAGCACAGCACAACCATCACAGGTAGTGAGGGCCTGAGCCGCAAAGGGTGATGTGGAGGCAAGTCTCCTTGTGAGTGAAATGAACTCATTAATTTCTCACCCACCAGATAGTTAATGTGAAGCCCATAGGTGCCAGCATTGTCCTAGGGTTGGGGAGACCGCAGTCAATGACTGCTCAGAGAAGTTCTGTGATTTGCTCAAGGTTACACCATAACCCAGTGGCAGAGTGAGGGCTGAAATCCAGGTCTGTCCAATGACCAAGTCATTCATGGGGGCACTGGCTAGAAAGGACACATAGAATCCTTTTGCCCCAAAACATCTGATAGTGAAATAAAGGAGAAAGAGGAAGTGGTAGCTTGGTGGAGAAAAAGAACTGGGGAGGGTTTTCTTTGGAGAATGAGGAAAACTGGAGAATGTTTGTGGACCTCAGAGTTTGCAGAGAGGGAGGGAGAAAGGACAGGGGGGGTGGCTGAGGGAGTCATGGTTGAAAGGTAGCACATGAAGAAGCAGGGAAATCTTGAAGAGACGTGCAGGGCAGTGGCAGCCCTTTTGGGCCAAGTCTTCCCCTCAGTCAGGTAGAAACGCTGGGGGCAAGACAGGGCTGGGCCTGAGGAGAAGGGACCTAGCGAAGGGGTGTGAGAAGTACAGGGTGGGAGCACGGGCTCCAGAGTCAAAGGGATATAGACTCAGAGTTCAAGTCACAGCTCTTTTTTTTTCGGCTGCACCATGTGGCATGTTGTTCTTAGTTCCCTGACCAGCAATCAAACTCATGCCCCCTGCACTGAGAACAGAGTCTTAACCACTGGACCACCAGGAAAGTCCTTGGTGGAAGTCCTGCCCCAAACTCTCAACAGTGAATATCTCAGAGCAGGGAGGAGAATGAGAGTCTCACAGGAAGAATTTCACTTTATTTTTCCTACCCTTTGATTGAAAAATTGACACCACTTTGTGATCTGCAAAGATCTTTCCGTTGTGAAAAAAAAAAAAACAACCCTGTATTTCCTGCCTACTTCAAAGGCGAGCAAATGAGATATGTGTGAGAAAGTCCTTTCTGACGTGTAAATTGTGAGAAAACAAATGAGAGAAAATAGCAGCATTATCATTGGTGGAGGACCTTTTTCAACGATGCAAAGAGGTTTCAGAAATTTCCAGGATTGAACCCCACACTTGCTCCTAGCTGCTTATTACACTGGTCAACTCATTCAACAGTGTATATAGAGGGCCTACTGTGTGCCAGGCCTTGTACTGCTGCTGCTGCTGCTGCTGCTAAGTCGCTTCAGTCGTGTCTGACTCTGTGCGACCCCATAGATGGCAGCCCACCAGGCTCCGCTGTCCCTGGGATTCTCCAGGCAAGAACACTGGAATGGGTTGCCATTTCCTTCTCCAATGCATGAAAGTAAAAAGTGAAAGTGAAGTCGCTCAGTCGTGTACGACTCTTCGCGACTCCATGGACTGCAGCCTACCAGGCTCCTCCGTCCATGGGATTTTCCAGGCAAGAGTACTGGAATGGGTTGCCATTGCCTTCTTCGAGGCCTTGTACTAGGTGCTGACAATAGAGAAGCGAACAAAACAGAGAAGGCAGCTGCTCCCACTAAACTTACATTTGATGGGAGAGAACAAACAATCAAGTAAATATCTACTAAGCTAGGGAGTGATAAGTACTGTTAAAAAACATAGGAGGGCACGTAGTCAGAGAAGGTTCTATTTTAGATTGGGTAGTCAGGGAAGGCTTCCCTGAGGAAGTGACATTTGCCAGATCCTTAAATGAAATGAGAGGGCTAAACCAAGAGAATATCATGGAGAATAATCTAGGCAGAGAGAACCCCAAAGGAAAGGCCCAGAGGTGGAAACTTACTAGGCAGACATCATTCATGTCCCTGACCTTCAACCATACTCTCATCCATTCACCCATCCACTCACCCACCTATTCACCTGTCTAGTCATTCTGTTTATCTCCGCTTCCATCCATCTGTCTATCCATCCATCCATTCACCTCTCCCATTCATCCATCAGTGTATCCATCATCTATCCACCCATCCATCAATACAGCATGTACTGGGGATCTGTTATCTGTATACCAAGTCAGTCATGGAGAGGCGTGGGGGAGAATCATGAAGAATTAGAGGCTATCTTTACTGATATGGAGAGACAAGTGCAAACCATTCGTGTATGGGATGGTAGTTGAGAGTGTGTCCTCCGTCACTCACCACACACTTTTGCTAAGGAAGCTCTCTCAGTGATTCCTCACTTTCATAGTTTTAGGAAATCTTGGTTAGCTTCACAGCTCAAGTCTCAGCCTCCTTCTCTATGAGGTTTCTGGTCCTTCCTATTAGAATTTACCACCCTTTCTAGTTTGGATCTTTATTCTGCACTCTAATGCTCCATCCTCTTTGGAGTTCCTTGTATAAATACAAGTCTCTACCATTGGTTCAGGGTAAAAATGGATTCATCCATAGGCTAACACTTATTGAATGCTTAACTACATGTTTGGCATTGTGCAAAGCATATTTTTAATATACTATTTATTACTCAAAACACACAGAAGGGGGTCTGCTCTCCTAGGAGGGACTTGCTATTATCAGCACATTTTACAGATGAGGGAAAACTGAGGCAAAAAGAATTAAAATGACTCATCCATGTCACAAACTAGTAAGTGGCAGAGCTAGGACCTAAACCTGGCCTTTCCAACTGCAAAGTCTCTCTCTTAAATGCTGCATCTTAGTCAATGTCCCCAACCCCCAACACACATCCTGTGCAGAAGGAAGAACTAAACTTCCAGCTCCAGAGTCAGTCTGCTGGTTTGAATCACACCTTTATGTTTTGTGACCTTGGCCCTGGTTAAGTCAATCGACCTTCCTATGTTTCAGTGGTTTTTTCTGTGGGGATATGGAGATAATCACAGTACCCATCTTATAGGTCTATTGTGATGTAACATGATGATCCATGTTGAATGAAGGTGTAGAGGTGCCTGGCACACAGTCTAAGTTAGCACTGCATTTAATCTAATACAGCTTGCAACCTCAGTTCCCTCACAGTTTGGCTTCTTGGCTGTTTCGCAGCTTGCCTATCATATTTCATCATCCTTACTTTGCACTATTTGATGGAAACGGGCCCTAAAAGCATCAGAAGCTTTGTCTTTGGAACTTTTAAACTGGGCCAGAAGCCTGCAAGAAGAGGAGCAGATTTGAAGAGGAAAGTGGAGTGACTCACTGGGTGGGGGTGGTAGAGCAAGAGGCCCCCGTTACCAGCCCTCCCTGGGAAGGTGGGGGGGCGCGGGCTGAGCGGGCTCGGGCAGCACTTATCTGCCCCTCCCCAGGGACCCGCGTCAGCCGGGCCTTCAGACCTTCCAGGGCCTCCCCGTAAATCACCCTGGATGATTTATAGGGAGACGCCCAGTCCGCTAATCCAGTAAACAGGATAAGCAGGGTCCAGCCGGATTTATGGGCTGCCAGAAGGGCCTTTCGCTGAAGGAGATGTGTGCACTGTGACCCCTCTCCTGACCGCTGGCCTGCAGCACCCTGATGGGCAGGGGTCACACCACCTGGGTTCCGGGCCTCACTCTGCTCCTTCAGCGGCGGTTGGCAAGCTTGGGCTGGTGCTTTCCCCTCTCTGGGTCCCAGGTCCCTGAGGCCCATGTGTTCACTGGGCAGTTGGCATGCAGTTGGCATGGAGGGGAGCTGAAGGGACTGTAAGCCAGGCCCTGATGTCCCCCAGGGGGCCTGGCTTTGGAGCACAGGGATGCAGCTCACAGGTGCCAAAGCCAGACTGACGTGCGTTCAGATTCTGGCCCTGATGTTTCCTAACTGAGCCTTCTCTGAGCCTTCGTTCCCTCATACGTAAAATGGCAATAATACTAATGGATTTTCCGTAGAGTTGTTACTATACTAGTAGAACGAGAGAATCATACAAAGTGCTCACACAGCACCTGGCATTTAGGAAAGGGTCTGTAAGTGTTAGCAAATCACAATTATATCACACGGATAAGTGCACAACTATATTGCATGGAGATATCATGGAGATTCTTATGAATTAGCTTTGTTGTGCTCCTGGGAAACCAGGAGGAACCATACATCCCTCAAGGCAGAGGATGGGTAACCATGAATGAGCAGCAGCAGTTAAGATATGCCAGAGGCAGACTCGATGTTCACATAGCAACATGGATGGATCTTAAAAGTAGAGTGGAAAAAAGAGCAGTGACACAGCACCCATGCAGATTCAACGCAATTCCTATAAAAATCCCAGCAGTATTTTTTTATACAGAAATAGAAAAGCCATCCTCAAATTCACATGGAACTGCAAAGGATCCCAAATAGCCAAAAACAATCATAAAAAAGAAGAACAAAGCTGGAAGTCTCACACTTCTTGATTTCAGAACATACTACAAAGCCATAATAATCAAAAACAGTTGTGAGACTGGCATAAAAGAAAGACTTAGAAGCCATCGGAACAGAAAAGAGATCCCAGAAATAAACCCTTGTACCTACGGTTAACTGATTTTCCAAGGTGCCAAGACCATTCAGTGGGAAAAGGACAGTCTTTTCAACAAATGGTACTGGAAAAACTGGATAGCCACGTGCAACAGAATCAAGTTGGCCCCATACTTCATACTGTGTACAAAAATTAACTCAAAATGGATCAAAGACCTAAATTTAAGAGCTAAAATTATGAAACTCTTAGAAGAATCCACTGAGGGAAAATCTTCATGGCAATCATTTTTAAAATGTAACACCAAAAGCATAGGCTTTGCACATACAAAAGAAGATAAACTAGACTTCATCAAAATTAAAAACCTTTGTATATCAAAATACACCATCAAGAGAGTGAAAAGGAAGCCCACAGAGTGGAGAGAATATTTGCAAATCATATATCTGATAAGGGATTAATATCCAGAATATATGAAGAACTCCTAAAACTCACCAGTAAAAACATAACCAAACTGAAAACCAGGCAAAGGTCCCAAATAGACATTTCTCCCAGACGATGTACAAATGGCTGATAAGCACTTGAAAGCATACTTGGCATCATTAGTCATCAGATTAATGTAAATGGAAACCACAGTGAGGTACCACTTCACACTCATTAGGATGGCTACTTTTTAAAAACCAAAACCAAACCAAACCAAACCAGGAAAATGACAAGTGTTGACAAAGACATGGAGAAATCTGAACCCTTGTGCATTGCTGGTGGAAACGTAAAATGGCCCAGCTACTGTGGAAAACTGTTGGCAGTTCCTAAAAAACTTAAACATTGAATTCCAATATGACCAGCAATTCAACTCCTAGATACATACCCAAAATAATTGAAAACAGAAATTGCAACAGATATTTGTACACCAATGTTCATAGCAGCAATATTTACGACAGCCAAAAGGTGGAAAAAAGGCAAGTATCTGTCAATAAATAAATGGATAAACAAAAGATGATTTATATATACAATGGAATATTATTCAGTCATAAAAATAGGATGAAGTTCTGATACATGTTATAATATAGGTGAACCTTGAAAGAATATAGTATTATTTAATATATAATAATGAAAATAATGTAATAAATAAATATATATATAAGTATAATAATAATACAAACAATAATGAAATAATATATAATAATAACCTTGTATAATATAGCATATTATACATGCTATAATATAGGTGAACTAAATGAAGTAAACCAGACACAAAAGGGCAAATATTGTATGATTCCACTTACATGAGCTATCTAGAATAGGCAAATTCATAGAGACAGAAAGTAGGTTATTGGTTACCAGGAGCAGGGGGAGGGGAGAATGGGGGTTATTGCTCATGAGGACAGAGTTTCCTTGGGTTGATGGAAAAGTTTTGGAGACTGATAGTAGGGATGGTTATACAGCATCATGAATGCACTTAATGTACATTTTTAATTGTGCTTAAAAAATTGTACATTTTAATTGTACTTAATGTACATTTTTAAAACTGTACATTTTAAATTGTACATTTAAAAATGGTTAAAATGGTAAACTTTATATTATCTATTTATCACAATAAACATCCACAAAATAACCAGGCATATTTAATTTTTTTTAAATGGGTACATTGAACCAATGGAACGCTTCCTCTTGTATGTGCTGTGTGCGTTTGTGTGGGTGGGTCAGCGGGTGGGGGACAGGAATGGGCAATGATGATGAAAAGGAATAGAGAAAATAAGTATGTAAAATTCAGGCAGCCAGCATCAATGGTGGTAACAGGTCATGAACATAGAAGGGTATTAACTTGGTGCTTTGAATTTGAGGTCTAAGAAATAAGCATGCAAACTCATCCTAGAAACAGAACAATGGGTAATAAGGCCCAAAATACCAGGCCACAGGGTGGGCATATAGATAGCCATTGTATTATTCTTCTCGGTTTAGGTTTGAAATTTTCATAATAAAAGTCAAAATAGTGAACCTTCAAGGTTGGAATTCATAGGGCACAGGGAGGCCAGGGGACTTAAAGTCAGAGACTGACCCACACCCGCTCACTTCCTCACTTGTGTATTACTGTTCTGACAGAGTAACAGAGACTTTGATCCAGAGTCACTTTGTCAGGAAAATGGGTCTAGTAACACTTTACGCCAGGTGGAGGGTGTTTTGTGCTTTGTTTTTATGCATGGCTACTCTGCTTCCTCCAGGGACTGTGGCCAGAAGCCATTCAGGGAAGTCCATGGTGAATGGCAGGGCACCAGGTCAATACGAGGTTTAGATGTTTAAAAGGGCAGAGGGCCCTGCGTGCATCCTGGTGGGCTTCATGGAGGTGGTGGTGGCAGTGCATGCCTTGGCCTTGAGGATACATGTGAAGTGGACAGGTGGAGAGGAGAAAGAAGGATAGGACCAAAACACTTGGCAGCTGGAATTAAAGTGACAGATGAGGGCAAAGAAAAGGTTGGACTGGGAGGAAGGAGGGAAGGGGAGAAAGGAGGCAGAGGAGGAGGGAAGAAAAGGGAGTGGCTCACGGGAGGGGCCTGGTCCATATGCCACTGCCAACCAGGCCCATGCACTTATTCGTTGATTCATTCACTTGTTCATTCATTCAACATGTATTGAGCCCATGTATGTACCAGACACTGTGCTAGGGAGTAGGGATACAGCAGTAAACAAGACAGGGTTCCTGTCCTCGTAGGGCTGACATTTACTAGGAGACATATGTTACAAACAAATAACCATGAAATAAAATAACCTCTGATGGTGACCATAACCTCAGGGCTGGAGGAAAGAAACAGTGTGTAGGGGACCCATTTGTTTGGGGGTGGCCAGGATAGGCCTTCAAAAGATGATGTTTAAGATGAGGCCTGAAGGACATGAGGAACCAGCCTTGTGAAAAGCAGAGGACAACCCCGCTAGGCAGAAGGCACAGCTGCAAGTCCCTTCTGGTGAAGGAGAACTTCAGAGATGGAGAAAGTGGTTGCCGTGGTGACTCTGGGCCTGGCAACATCAGGTGCCTCTACTCAAATATCACATCCCTTTTGAACTTCCAGAAAGTTCCCCTGCAGGATCTCTCAATCCATTACACAAATGGGGAAACAACCCCAGAGAGGGGCTTCCCTAAGGTTACAGCTTGCCCGTGGGGGAATCTGGTTGTCTGGAACCCATTTAAATTCTTTCCTTCTTCTTTTTTTGAAATGGAAAATTTTCTCATCTGGACATGGCCTTGAGAGGCCTGGACAAGAGGGAGACGGCACAAACCTGGTGACCCCGGCTTCCCACGTGCTGTGGGGGGTATGACCCTGGAGCCCATGGACTCAGGATTTGGGGACAACTCGGCTGCTTCTGCCAGATAGAAATACCAGAAGCACAGACATCCTGGGAGTTAATCTGAACCACAACTACATGGGAGGATTTTCTTTTCTTTTCCAGAAAAGACTTGGGGTTTGGGAGGGGGATGGGGACAACCAGCAGAGCTGTTATCACAGAACTTAGAGGCCCCCTGGGGAAGGGGAGCAGCAGAATTGAGAAGCGTTGAAGGACAGAAGTGGGTCAGTGGTAGGTGGACATTTCAGGACGGCAGATTTCAGCCCAACACCAGACTGTGCTTTCTGACTTATCACTGTGTCAGTGATGCAGGCCCACTGCTAGAGTATTCAAGACGCCACTGGTCGTCCACTAGGATAAGTAGGAAAAGTGGATTTTTCAGATATTTTCCAACCTGGAGTCTAGGACTATACAGATTTAGAAAGATCGAGGGCAAGAGGAGAAGAGGGCAGCAGAGGATGGGATGGTTAGATAGCATCACTGACTCAATGGACATGAGCTTGAGCAAACTCCAGCAGATACTGAAGACAGGGAAGCCTGGCATGTTGCAGTTCATGGAGTCACAAAGAGTTGGACACAACTTAGCAACTAAACAACATAAAATTAGTAACATAACCACTGAATAGGAGTTGAATTAGTCCCTGAATAAATGATCCCTTCAACCCATTCCTACGGTTCTGAGTTGCTTGCTTGACCCCCAAAAGGTATGTCATAACGGCCCAATGGCACCCCACTCCAGTACTCTTGCCTGGAAAATCCCATGGACAGAAGAGCCTGGTAGGCTGCAGTCCATGGGGTCGCGAAGAGTCAGACATGACTGAGCAACTTCACTTTCACTTTTCACTTTCATGCATTGGAGATGGAAATGGCAACCCACTCCAGTGTTCTTGCCTGGAGAATCCCAGGGACGGGAGAGTCTGGTGGGCTGCCATCTTTGGGGTCGCACAGAGTCGGACACGACTGAAGCAACTTAGCAGCAGCAGCAACACCTTAAAGTCTCAAATTTGTTCTGGGGAAGATGTGTTGGCTGGAAGTAACAGCCTCAAGCACTTCCTTTCCTGCCATCACGGGTTTCAGCAAAATTTCCTGAGCACTCACTATGTTCTGGGTCAAGCAACAGGCACTGAATTCTCACCATGGCCCTGTGAGAGGTTCTATAGTGTCTCTGGCTCTAATCCGCTTAGTTCTGTCATTCTCTGCGGTCAGTGTGAGGGGGCCTGTGAATTTTTTCCTAAAGACCCGAGGCGACTTTCATTTGCATGAGTAATTCTGATGTGGAGCTGAGCTTAGAAGTCCTGGAAGAGAAGAGCTTGCCAAGTTCTCTGCAAGTGCTGAGGAAACTGAAGGGCCATCTGAGGAGGCTGGGGAGAAGGTTGTGTGAGGAGGGTGTCCATGTATGTGTATGTGTTTGCATGTGTGTGTAGGCAGGTGCACAGGTGGCTGGCCATGCTCGATGAAGCATGTAATACAACGACACAGTCTCCATTTCTGAAAATGAACTCCAGGCCACTCCAAACACATCTAGAAACCATCCCTGGGCCTCTCCCAGATGAAGCAGAGCTGGCAAATAGCAACAAGGAGGTTGGATAAAGATGGGGGTGGGAATCATGTTTTTCTCCTTCCAAACTCTGGCAACAACTTGTAACATTGCGGATGGATGGTAGGGTCCCATTCTCCATGCATCCCCGTGCTTGCTTCCCCTCCATCTGCTCAGCACTGAGACCAAATCCACAGTCCCCAGAGTCACATGGTGTTCATCTGCCATATTTTCTGGTTCCCAGATTCGGACAAAGCTTCAGTGCATTTCTCCCTGATTCTTTTGACCAAATTTGTGAGGTTTTTTTTTTTTTTTTTTTTTAAAACCTGGAAACAAATTGTAGCTGAAGAGGAGAAAACGTGCTA
The DNA here is from genome assembly GCA_024291935.2 of Okapia johnstoni. Taxonomy (NCBI): domain Eukaryota; kingdom Metazoa; phylum Chordata; class Mammalia; order Artiodactyla; family Giraffidae; genus Okapia; species Okapia johnstoni. Next base: position 57,283,151 of record CM044316.1, on the reverse strand, counting down.
CTTAAATTCAAGCTCTGTTCCGTGGTGGCTCAGGTGGTAAAGAATCTGCTTGCAATGCAGAAGACCTGGGTTCAGTCCCTGGGTCCAGAAGATCCCATGGAGGAGGGCATGGCAACCCACTCCAGTATTCTTGCCTGGAAAATCCCCATGGACAGAGGAGCCTGGCGGACTACAGTCCCTGGGGTCACAAAGAGTCTGACACAACTGAGTAACACTTTTACTTTTTTCTGTTTTTCTAAGGTTTAGTTCTCTAAAAAAGATAAAACAAATATCTATTTAGCACAACCAGGCTTTCTAATTAGCTCCCCTATGCCCTCCCCTCAAACTCAAACCACTTGTCTCCACATAAAAACTCCCGTAAGTTCCTCAACTAATGCCCTTCTAAAGGAAGGGCCAGCCCACAGCTGGCAACCCCTGGCTTGCTGGCGGCAAACCATGGGGCTGGGACAAAGGCACGTGCAGAGGGCGTGTGGGAGCCTGGCTGCTTTGAGAAGCCAGCTTTGTTGAGCTTGTGGAAGTAACCATCACTGAGAAAGCATCTGGGGGACACAGATGGAGACTCAAAGAGCCTCAGGCGCAGATCTGAGACGTCACAGAATCTTTGAAGCCGTCTTGGCAGAGATGTCCGGTACTCCGAGGGAAAAGAATCCATTTCCACATTCTTCTGCCCTGGACGCCCACTAGATGTTTATACATCCCTGGGAGAGGTTATCTGCTTTTGACTTGAGGCTCCAAACCAGGCCTGCGATGGGTGGACCTGGATGATGTTGTGAAAGATGGCAGGGAGAGTGTGTGGGGTGTGGGTGGGGATTTAGAAGGGGCTGCTCCTTGGAATCCAGAGACCCACAGAATCAGCTTGATTGGTAGCCCTTCTCCATCTACCTCAATCAACAAATAAAGGGGCCTTCTCAGGGAGAAGTCAAGTTTGGAGGGGCCCACCTCTGCCCTCGACTAGCTGTGTGACCTTGAACAAGTCATTTTTTTCTCCTAGGCCTCAATTTCCCCAACTCTAAAAAAAGCCTGTTGTGGGGATGAACTTGAACTACAGGTTCCTAGCATTTTGGAGACACTGGCCTTTTGGCAGTCTGCTGTCAGAGTGTCTCTCTAGGAAGGACATTTTACAGATGCAGATTTCAAGTTTTATGTACACTTTCAGGGGCTCTTAGGGCCCTGAAGTCCCTCTGAAGACTGGCCATGAGAGCCCCCGGTGGTGGTCTCCAGGGTCTCAAACACAGACTGCACATGATCAGTGCTCGGGAAATGTGTGTGGGATGAATAAATGATCCCTTCAACTCTCACTTCTAAAGAATCTGTCATTCTAAGTGTCTGGCCTTGATTTTGCTTAGTCACAGCCTGCAGACAGAAACAAAGGTACACAGGAAAGACTCTTGATTGACCGTTGGAGGCATGTACACACACACACATACACACACACCCTCCCAATGCCACCCCTTTGCCACACATATTTTATGCTTTTACTATGTGCTGGGCACTGGAGATATGGTGACGATGAGCAGGACAACCCCATTCCTGTCCTCATGGAGTCTCGCCTTTCTGGGCAGAGATCTGTACCTGACCCAGAGGCACAGTGAGATCCAGAAACAGCCTTGCAGTTGGGGCCATGTTAGGACTTTCATGGGCCTTGGGCACTTCTGTCTTCATGAGCCCCTGCTTCCATCAAAAAAATTTTTAAAGAACCACTATGTTGGTATAAAGATGAATATAATCCAGACTGAATTCATTGTTATATATTCATTCTTATTATTTTCATGTTTTCCTTCTCATTTAAAAAGATATTAAAACATTTCTATGGACCTTGAAACATATTGTGGGCTTTCAGTACTGTGTCTAGTGGATAAGCTGGCCCTTCCCGCAGCTCAGCCTTGGCCACCAGACAACGAAAAATCTAAGACTGCCAAGCGTGGGTTTCAACCAGAGAATCTGGGGACTTCCCTGGTGGTCCAGTGGCTAAGACTGCGTGTTCCTGATGAGGGGGCTGGAGTTTGATCCCTGGTTGAGGAAATAGATCCCACACGCTGCAACTAAAGATCCTGCATGTCAATGAAGATTGAAGATCCTATATGCTGCAGCTAAGACCCAGCACAGCCAAACACATAAACATTAAACAACAACAACAAAATAAAAAAAGAGAATCTGTAAGATATCAGAGGAGGAGGTCTGGGAAGACTTCCAGAGGGAGGGAGATGGCTCTTAAGCAGAGCCCTGGAGAGTGAGCATGACTGAACTGAGGGAGCAGGAGAGGCCTCTGGGCTGATAGGTGAGAAATCTGAGAGGGCAAAGGCCTGGCGGGAGGGTCGTGCAGGACACGTGCAGGCAGCAGAGGTGGCCAGAGTTCCAGAGCCCCTCAAAGCTGGACCTGGGGGTCACTCAAGGTCTTGTCAACAGCCTCGCCCCGACGTGTACCCGTGTCTCCCACTCCCACTTGTGGAATCTCAGAACGCTGAGGAGGATGAGCCCTCAGATAACCCCCACCACAACCCCTGTTTGCTGAGTGGGACCAGGCACATGGAGCGCTTCATCATTATCTCATTTTATAGATGAGAAAACCAAGGCTCCAGGGGTTAAGTAACTTGCTTGCAGTCGAACAGCCAGGAAGAGGCAGAGCCAGATTGACTCAGGAGCCCAGAGCTCCCCACTCCTACTGTCTCTCGGAGAGGCTGAGGGAGCCTAACCCGGTCATCCCACAGATGGGTCAGCTGGGGTCCAGAGAGGAGATCGGATCAGGCCACCGTCACAAGAGGTCTTCAGCAGAATTGGGAATAGAACCCAGAGAGCCTGGCTCCATCCAGGCCCTCCCCAGTAGTCAGGGAGATCAACATAGTTGAGTGGAAAGAAATACCTCAACCTCTGAAGTCAGACAGTGTCTGTTTAAATACCTGGTTTCTGTCACTAAGAGACCCTTCACCTCCCCGTGACTCAGGTTCCTCTCTGTAAAATGGAGACAGTAACAGTAACACCTTCTGGATGATGACATTAGCATCATCAGCCTTCTTCATCCTCTTAGCTTCAGAAAGCACACCCTGGTTTCCACAACAGCCTTGCCCCTTCCTGGCAAGTCCTTCCTACCTGACCTGTCCGTGCCATTTCTTAAAGACCCTGTTTCTGTAAGAGTCAGATCAAGATCCTCCTTTCTCGAAACTCTGTTCTCAGAAAGGGGAGCCTTTTTTTCCTTCATGTTCCTCCACTCCCCGCCCCTGGACAAAACAGGCTCCTCTGTGTCCCAAGCCCATCCCTTTGGTGGGAGAAGCACCTGCCTCCCAGGCTGGCTGAGTAGATGTTATCATGGGCCCGCGCTGACTCACCTTCATGACAGCTCAGCCCGCTGGGCAGAAAAGCAGTTCTGGGCGCCACAGTCTGAGACTCACTGGAGCTATCCTAGGCTGGGGCGGCAGGAAGACCAGGGGCCTCCATGCCACATCCCCCGGGAGGAGGAGAAATTGTAGGAACTGGGCTCTGGAGTCAGGAGGTGCAAAACTGTCATCATGTCATGGGAAAGCATCCTGTAGAAGAAGGGTGACAAAGTTGGGGGTTCTCAGAGAGAATTTAGACTCTTAGCGGAACTGACGGGATAGAGATCCATTCAATTCAAGGTCTTATCATAGTCAGTGCTGACTAGGGAGTAAAAGGGTTGTCTAGGGCAGTACTGAGCCCCCATGTGCTGGTATTGTGGAAGCAGAGGCCAGACAGGGATGTTCGGAGGCGCTTCAGGTACCAGATGGGTGATGCAGGAGTCCACGGCTCTACAGGTTGAGGGCTTTATGAAGCCTATGCTTCTTCTCCTCCCATTTTCTAGTGAGGTAACACAGTTGAGTGGAAAGAAATGCCTCAACCTTTGAAATCAGACAGTCCCTGTTTAAATATCTAGTTTCTACCACTAAGAGACCCCTCACCTCTCTGTGACTCAGTTTCCTCTCTGTAAAATGGAGACAGTAACAAACACAGGGCTGTTGTGAGAGTTAAGTGAGAATATATATAAAAGTCCAGACAATAAATGTGTTTCTCTTCCCATTTTACAGAAGGAGGGAACAGTCTGGAGCTGTTAAGTGACATAGCTGGCCAAGGTTAAATGGCTGATAGGGGCGATTTATTTAGAATGGGAACCAGGGTTCTTCCAGCACAGTGGGCTGTGTCCTACCTGTTTAGGTTTCATATACTGAGCACCTACAAATGCCTGAGCTAAATGGTGTTCCACTGAGTGACCAGGTACAATTTTCTTCATTCTACACATGAAGCTCATATAATTATATTTCAATTGCTCAAGGTCTCAATGAAGAAGCAGCAAAATTGAGATCCCAATTCAAGCCTGACTCTCAAGCCATAGTCTTGTTCAAGAGTTGGCAAACTACAGTCCACAGGCTTAATCCTCCTTACTTTCATGCTTCCATGCCATTCTCCCATATCATCCCACCCTTGCCCTCTCCCACAGAGTCCATAATACTGTTCTGTTTATCTGTGTCTCTTTTGATGTCTTGCATACAGGGTTATCTTTACCGATTGACTAAATACCATATATATGTGTTAGTATACTGTATTGGTGTTTTTCTTTCTTGTTTACTTCACTCTGTATAATAGGCTCCAGTTTCATCCACCTCATTAGAACTGATTCGAATGTATTCTTTTTAATGGCTGAGTAATATTCCATTGTGTATATGTAACACAGCTTCCTTATCCATTTGTCCGCTGATGGGCATCTAGGCTGCTTCCATGTCCTGGCTATTATAAACAATGCTGTGATGAACATTGGGGTATACGTGTCTCTTTCAAGTCTGGTTTCCTCAGTGTGTATGCCCAGTAGTGGGATTAATCTCAAAAATATACAAGCAACTCCTGCAGCTCAATTCCAGAAAAATAAACAACCCAATCAAAAAATGGGCCAAAGAACTAAACAGACACTTCTCCAAAGAAGACATACAGATGGCTAACAAACACATGAAAAGATGCTCAACATCACTCATTATCAGAGAAATGCAAATCAAAACCACAATGAGGTACCATTTCATGCCTGTCAGAATGGCTGCTATCCAAAAGACTACAAGCAATAAATGCTGGAGAGGGTGTGGAGAAAAGGGAACCCTCTTACACTGTTGGTGGGAATGCAAACTAGTACAGCAACTATGGAGAACAGTGTGGAGAGTCCACTTCCTGTTTTTATTTTTTTTCACTTCCTGTTTTTATAAATAAAGTTTTATTAGAACACGATAATGTTCATTCCTTTATGGGTTGTCTGTGTCTGCTTTCATGGTACAGCAGTGGGGGAATCATCGATTCGCAAAGTCTAAAAATATTTACTATCTAAAAATACTTATAGCCAAAAAAATTTGCCTAGCCCTACTTTTCATCACCATTTCATAGTCTTTCCTTGAGAATTTAATAGGAGAATCTGCTTGACACCAAGGCACACTTTTAGGCAGGTCAGTAAGTACTTGACTTGAATTCTGTGATAAATAGAGACTGAATCACTACCTTGTGTTCCTTCTACCTTTCCTTCATCTGTCCCTGAACAGATCTTCTGAGTCAAATGGGTGGGCTGAGTAAAACAAAGACAAAGGCTTGTGTCAAGCACATTAACAATGCCCTGTAGGGAATTTCCTGGCAGTTCAGTGGTTAGGACTCTGCTGTCTCACTGTGCTTGGAGGCATAGCCAAAAATAAAAAATTAAAATGTTAAAAAAAAAAGTCCTGTATTTGCATCTGTATAATGCAATATAATCAGGGGGTTTTAATTGTTTTATTTAAAATTTTTTATTATTTAAAATGACTTAATTGTATTACTCCTTGATGAGTGTTTACAGTTTATTACTATACTTGAAGTAGTTATTTATTTGACTGCACCAAGTCTTAGTAGCAGCCTGCATGATCTTCATTCTTCCTTGAGGCACGCGGGATCTTTAGATGCAGGATTTGAACTTTTAGTTATTGCATGTGGGATCTGGTTCCCTAGGGACCGAACTTGGGTCCCCTGTATTGGAGCAGAGTCCTAGTCACAGGAGGACTACCAGGAAAGTCCTCACAGTTTATTATTAATGCTATTTATTATAACTGTCAGAACTGTATCTTTTCTCCTTTTAAATACATGATCTCCACTGTGAACATAAAATATCTCAGAACTACTTCCTTCCCCAAGCAAACAAGTGGGATTTTTAGCCACAACCAGGGAGATAATAGATTTTGATACACTGGAATTAAAGAACAGATTCAATCCAGGAATGAAAGATATGAATCTAAGCAGAAAGCGTACCAAACCGGGAGTCAAGAGACCTTGGTTCTAGACATGTGCGTTAGTCACTTAGTTGTGTCTAACTCTCTGCAACCCCTTGGATGGTAGCCTACCACACTCCTCTGTCCATGGGATTCTCCAGGCAAGAATACTGGAGTGGGTTGCCATTTCCTTCTCTGTGGTTCTAGACATAGCTTCATCCAGTCAGTTGGGTGATTTGGGTTTCTCATGAGCCCTCCTAAGCCTCAGTTTCCCTTTATAAAATGGGGCTATTGGACCAGATGACGGCTGATGTCTCTCCCTAGTATGGCAGTGTGTCCCCATTTTAAAAACACATCAAAATAAAGTCTTTGAGGGCAGTTCTGCCTAAACTCAGAGGCTTCACACATATGAGATGGATCCCTCAATGGGTATTCTCTGTTCTGAACCTAGCAATTCATTTGGGAGTAGGAGACAGTCTCCATGTATGAGGCACCTTCCCAGTTATTTCTGGTTTTGTCACAGGATCCAGAACTCTTTTATCAGAAGAAAGGGAATTTAGATCTGATGAGGGAGGAGTGTCCCTGGCGAGGGGCAGTGGGTCAGAAGATGCCAACAGCTGGAGGAGTGGGGAGCTGAAGGAAGCGGCAACTCTGTCCTGTCATCTCCCCCTGTCCTCGGGACGGCTCTATCAGGGCACTGGAAAGCAGGACAGGACAGACATGTCATCGCTGTGAGGGGTGTGGGTGTCCCCACCTTCCTGCTAATCCCCTTTATGATTATCCTCTCCCTAGACAGGAACAAAACCTTTTCAGTTTTTTCTGTCATATCACTCTTCACAATTTGATAGGCAAAAAAAAAAAAAAAAGACATCTCACTGTTACTTTAATTTGTATCTATTTGATCAAGAAAAAGATCTAGGCTTTTTCTTATTTAACTATTTGTAGTTTTACTTTTGTAAATGGATTATTTGCAGCCTTTGCTTTAATTTTTTTTCCTATTAGCAATATTTATCTTTTCTCTTTTGATTTTTTGAGGTTACATACTTAATACGTGGGCTTCCCTGGTTACTCAGTCAGTAAAGAATCTGCCTGCAGTACAGGAGACCCAGGTTTGATCCCTTGGTCAGAAAGATCCCCTGGAGAAGGAAATGGCAACCCACTCCAGTATTCTTGCCTGGAAAATCTCATGGACAGAGGAACCTAGTGGGCCACAGTCCGTGGGGTTGCAAGAGTCAGACACGACTTAGTGACTAAACCACCACCACTTAATATGTGGGCTTCCCAGATGGCTCAGTGGTAAAGAATCTGCCTGCCAATGCAGGATAAACAGGTTCAATCCCTGGGTCAGGAAGATCCCCTGGAGAAGGGAATGGCAACCCACTCTAGTGTTCTTGCCCGGAAAATTCCATGGAGAGAAGAGCCTAGTGGGCTACAGTCCACGGAGTTGCAAAGGGTCAGACATGACTGAGAATGCATGAACACATGCACTTAATGTGTAAATATATGTTTCGTTTTGTCAAGCTTTTACAGAATCAAACAAAACTTAGTGTAGCAAGAAAATGTTAACAGCCATTTTACTTCCTCTGTAATTATGAACTCCAGAGGAAGCCACTGATAAATAACATTTGCTGGGTAACTGCTGTTAGTTTTCTGGATTTATACAAATTTATTCAAATATATATACATATATTTAGAATTTTTCTTTTTTTTTTTATAAAAGTAGAAACCTGTTGTATCTTTTAATATGAAAATTGTTTTTAAAAATTCTACATTGTAAAACTAAACTAGACCTCTCTTAGATTCCTATGTCTCTTCTCTATTTCATAAACTCTTTTGTCATCCTCACTTCAAGAGTTAGGCAAGAATTGCTAGCCAGTGTTACAGATTAGAGAAACTGAGACCCAGGGAGGAAGTATGAATTACGCAGATCCTTCAACAACTCAACATTGGGACTGAGAACCCCAGGATGAAATCCCCTGATTCTGGAGGCAGATGCCTTCTCTATGTCTTCAGTGAATCAAAACTTCTGTCCCTAAAGTCACCCTCCTGAGGAAGATAGGCTGGAGTTGGGTGTTAGAGAAAGTGTCGAGAGTCCAAGATAGGAGAGAAATTCAAATTACCCCCCGAGACTCTGCTCGATTCTTAAAGTGCTAGGTGACCCTCGGGCCAGTGGCCAGCCCTCTCTGGGCTCCCTATGCTCAGAATGAAAGCTTTGGCCCAATCAGAGGATTTCAAACTGTGCTCTTTGGGGCACAGGGAGCCCCCACAAGTTACTGTTCCTCAAAAGTGAACACAGGGGTGGGAGGACATGTTCAGGGATGCTCATCACACACCGCTTGGTGAGAAGTTGGAAGCAATTGCCAGTAGAGGATGGGCTACATGTGTCAGATCATGCATGCATTCATCTCTTCTTTCATTCATAGCTATTGAGTAATAGCTGCCAGGCCCTGTTTTAGACACTGGGAATCACCGGAGAAAAGGATAGACCAAGTCTCTGCCCTCTTAGAGCTTATCTGAAAGACTGGACCACCCAGCCGTGAGCTGAACCTCAGTTAGGTGTAATGAGATGAGTCTTTATGTCCCAGCATAGATGGGTCCCCTGGCCGCAGGGCTGAATGTAGAAAAGGTACCCAAACCTGGGTAGGCTGATTCCTTTGATATAAATCCCTACCTCCTGCAGAATAAATCTGGATATCTGGCTACAGGTAGATAGATACATGAAAAGGTACTGAGGAGGGTTTGGGGGGTGAATCTCCAAATGATAGTGCTGCTTCCAGAAAAAAAGAGGAAGTAGTCCAGGACTGAGGGTTATAAAATAAGTTTATAAAATAAACTTGAGTCCAAAGAGAAGGGAAGGACAAAAAGAAACTTACAAGTTTCAGTCTCACAGAGTCCTTCACAATCTAACGTGTTCAGGCTCTACAATCTTCCCAAAGCTAGGAGGCATCTTGGTTTGGGAATTGGAGATTTTGAATTAAACAAACCGATGACTATTATTACCTAGATCCAAGGCCAAGCCAGCTTCATCACTGAGGCAGCACCCACTGTGTTCAATGTGTGCAGCCCCAGCTGATTTCCCCTTAGGTATTATACTTAAAATCCCATCTTGGCATTGCTGGATGGGAACACCTCCCCCATGACTTATTTTATAAATGAGGAAACTGAGGCCAGACATTTCTTTTTCTTTTCCTTTTTAAAAAATGTATTGAGGTAAATTAATATTAAAAAAAAAAAAGAAAAAAGATGTATTGAGGACTTCCCTGGTTGGCTCACTGGTCAAGAACCTGCCTGCCAATGCAGGAGACATGGGTTCGATCCCTGATCAGGGAAGATCCCACATGCCACAGAACAACTAAGCCCGTGCACCACAACTACTGAGCCTGTGCTCTAGAGCCCAGAAACTGCAACTACTGAAGCCCGTGCACCCTAGAGTCTGTGCTCCACAGTAAGAGAAGCCACCACAATGAGAAGCCTGCATACCACAACTAGAGAGTAGCCCTGCTGGCTGCAACTAGAGCAAGGCCCGAGCAGCAACAAAGACCCAGGACAGCCAAAAATAAATAAATAAATACATTTAAAAAAATGTATTGAATACATTTGACCTGTAACATTATGTAAGTTTAAGGTGTACGACATGTTAAATGATTTCCTTTTTTTTTTTTTGCCAAAGACTCCATTAATGGTAGAGCCCAGATCACAAAGCAGGAAGTTGGCCTGCGCTGCCTCCAGATCATGCGCCCAACTTAGGGGGAGGAAGAGGGTGGGATGCAGGGGGACGCCATCCTCTGGACTCCTATTGGAAGCTCCAATGATGAGTTCTAGTGTCCAGCACATGCTGAAAGGAAGCCTTGTCAACATGGAAAGAGATCAAGGTGGCTGGGGGGTGCTGAAACCTCCTGTCGGGCCCAGCATCTCTGAGGAGATAGGGACACTTGGGACGCTGCCCCGCCCCCTCCTTGAGCTCTCTCCACTCGAATTCCGAGGGGCTTTGGAATCACTAGACTGTCTCCCGCTCCCAGGAAACCCCAGGCTTCAGTGGAGCCAGGCGACTGGCCATCCATCATCCTTATCTCCCAGCTCTGGCGGCCCCAGGTCCCTGGCTTGGATGGGCCCAGGGGGCCAGGGGGGCGAGGGGGTAGGATGGGGGCAGGGAGGGCCTTGATAACAAGAAAAGCAGCTGTTCCCTGGGGGAACTTCAAAGTGCCCACAGCTGAAATTTATGGGCAGAGTTGTTCACATTAGGGGCCAGACGGCCATTCATGCACAAATATTTATTGAGCACCTACTGTGTGCCAGGCTCTGGGCTGGGGAAATCTTATGGGCCCAAAGAGATTTTTCTGTTTGTTAATGTGTCTACCTCAGTGGACTAAGTCTGATGAATGAATCGGTTAGTTCATTCATTAAGTATTTATTAAGCACCCACTGTGTGCTGGGGGCTTGCTGGAAATGTTAAATGAATATACTCCCTACTGCCGCCAGGATCTGAGATCCACTAATTCAGTGGTCCAGAGCTTCAGAGTCAGGCAGATGGGCAAGTTACTAAACCCTCCTGGGTCTGAATTTTCTTAGCTGTAAAACTGGGGTAATAACTGTATCGATCCTGTAAGGTTTGGGAGAGGAGGAACTGAAACAAACAAACAAAAAACTGTGGGTCAAAGTCTTCACCTGAGCCTGGTAGATGATCATCTTGCACCAAAGGTGGCTATTTTTGTGACTACTGCACATGACAGGCCCCATCATTTGTTTATCATGTGTGTGTTGAGTGCCTGTTGTGTGCTCAGCAGTTGCTAGTTGGGCAACTGGCATGTATGTGGTTTGGGAGGGTTTGCCAGAGTCCCTACTTCCCTCCTCAGGACTCTCCTTGGCTGAGCCTTTGAGGTGTTAAAGAGGAGCTTCTTCACGGGGCCCTGAAGAGGCATTTGGACCCCTCAAATTCCTTTCACTCCCAAACTCTAAGAGCCCGTGATCTTCCCTTCTGGCAGGGTCACAGATGGGACCTCCCCCACTCCAGGCAGCCCATGAGGAAGACCTTCCTTCTGCAGGGCTGAGATCTGCCTTCTGGAGATTTCCCCATTAGTGTCTCAGCTCTGTCCTCTGGGGCCTACTCCAAGTCTTTGAGCTTCAGTTTATTCATCTATAAAATGGGACTACCAAACATCCCTATTCTATAGGATTAATGGGGGGTGTATAAAATGAGATGAAGATGATAAAGCACTTGGCACAACGTCTGCACAATGAAATCTGTGACAAGGGGAAGCCTTGTCAACAATCAATAAAATAATAAACATCAACAATCAATAAAATAACGGTAGCTTCTGAGAATCAATAAAAGGAGGGGGTGGGGGAAGAGGAGGAAGAATTAGAAGAAAGGGCATCAGAGCTGTACTTTCTGAGGTAGGAAGTGGCTCTTGGTTCTCAGAAAACTTGAGTTTGGCAAAGGAGAGCACATACGATCTCCAAAGATGTTTCCCAGCTCAGAAAGTCTGGTGAACATGGAAAAGAGAGCACTTGGAGTCAGTGTCCCTCTCCACCCAGCGGGGGCAGTGTTTCCACTTAGACTCACAGAAGAGCAAGTGAGGCCTCTGGAGGGGACTTGGTTTCCCCAGGCCAGGGGGCAGGGCGCACTCAGCATTCCCAGAGCCCTGTCTCCTTCTGCACTCCCTGCAAGGCAGCAGCAGAGGAAGGTCCCCGTGGATAGTGCTGTGGGGTGAACTCTATCTGCTCCCTAAAATTCATATGCTGAAATCCTAACTCCCAGCACCTCAGAATATGACTTTAGTGGGACACAAGGTCATTACAGAGGTAGTAGAGTTAAAATGAGGTCGGTAGGGTAGGTCCTCACCCAATACAACTGGCACACTTATGAGGAGGGGAAATTTGGACACAGAGTGGTGGAGAGACAGAAGACAGGGAGAAGACCGCCACCCACGATGCAGGAGAGAGGCCTGGGACACATTCCCCCACAGCCCACAGAAGGAACCAACCCTGCCGACACCTCAGGTTTGGACTTCCCAGCCTCCAGGACTGGGAGGACACATTTCTGTTGTTTCAGGACCCCAGTCTGTGGCATCTTGTTACAGAAGCCCATGGAGGCATGTGGCGTGCCCCCCGGAATGCGCTGAGGGCTTCCCTACCTGTCCTGGGGGGGCAGCTTCTCTCCAGAATCCTAGGGTGTTGGTCAGAAACTACAAGGCAGGCCTGGTGCTATCTAATCACCAGGCCAAGGCTTTTGCATTGATATTCCTTCTTCTTGTGGCTCCCTGAGAAGTGAAAACCCATTTTTCTGGTGCCTTGCTGGATTAACTTCTCCCATTGCTGTCCTCTGTGAAGACTCGTCAGGCTTACTCTGGTTTCCCTGGGACTGGGGATTAGTCAGGGATTCTGGGAATTACCGAGCCAGCCGCATCCATTTCCTCCCCTCTCTGTCATCTTTTCCCTCTTCCCGCCTTCCTTCTTTGGCTCCCCTCCTTCTGGACTGTGCTCACTCCACTCCCACCCACACCCCACTGCAAGTCTGCTTCCTCCTGATTCCCCATCTTCTAGGACACCTTCACTTGTGACCCTCATCAGAGCAAGGGAGCCCAAGGCTGCTCTGGTGACAGAGAAGGGAAAAGTCTTAACTCACTTCTTTGGAGCCGAGAAGAAATTATCCAGAGCTGGTTTCTCCTCCCACCTTCCAGGGAGCCCTGGTCTTGTCCCCAGCCTGGATACATTATTATATTTTGCCTTAATTGCATTAAAGCAAATGACTATGTCACCCTGTGGTTTCGATCAGGTCAGGGATCTGATAATCGATCCTGGCATAGTCTAGACGGGAGTCACTTTGAAGCTGTTTTTAGCAGGATGAGAACAAACAATTTTTCCAACGTGGTCCCATTAGGCAAACGGGTTGGTGGGTCATCTCTTTGGGAGGGAGCGTGCCCAGGCTCCAGGCGGCCTGCTGACTGATTCCTAGGCCCGCCCTGGGAGGAGAGAAGACAACACCCTCTAAACAAAAGGAGCTTGAAGTAGAGATGCCACAGGCTTAGGCCTCCCAAGATGTGAAACCTGGTCCAGGTGCCTCTTTCAGGAAGCCAATTCTGACTGATGCCACCTGGCTCAGGGTGGAAAGGTAGCATAGTGAAGTGTGAGATGGTTAGGTGGAGAGACGGAAGAAAATGGAATTCATACAGGGCACTGCTAGAGGTGGAATCACATCCTACAAAATTATTCTCTCTTCTACTTTCTTTCAATCCTTTGGATTTCATCAAGAGGAAAGTCTCAGTGTGGTCTGGTGTTAATGTTAGTCGCTCAGTGGTGTCCAACTCTTTGCGAATCCATGGACTGCAGCCCTCCAGGCTCCTCTGTCCTTGGGATTCTTCAGGAAAGAACACTGGAGTGGGTAGCCAATCCCTTTCCCAGGGGATCTTCCTAACCCAGGGACTGAGCCTGGGTATCCTGCATTGCAGGTGGATTCTTTACCATCTGAGCCACCAGGGAAGCCCTCAGTGTGGTCTAGTCTGTCTCTAATGTGGTTCTAAGGTATATGATCTCCCCTTTTCACAAAGAGAGCAGGCCTTGGGTTCTGTAGGGTGCTAAGATCTGGCTAGATTTCAATAACACTGTTTTGTTTCAGTTTTATTTATTTCCTATAGTCTCTTTCCCTGGTGACTTCCCTGGTGGCTTTCAGACAGTAAAGAATCTGTCTGCAATGCAGGAGATCCAGGTTGGATCCCTGGGTCAGGAAGATCCCCTAGAGAAGGGAATAGCACCCCACTCCAGTATTCTTGCCTGAGAATCCCATGGACAGAGGAACCTTTACTTCACAGTCTCTTTCAAGCAATACTGGTTTTCCCTTGACAGAAAGTGAGCCATTGTTCAGATACAATAAGGTGACGATCCTGAAGGTGGGTGCTAAAGGAGGACTTTGGGAGACAGTGCTGGGGGATCTCACACATGGCACCCATGCTAGCTCCACACTCATTTGCTGTGACTTCAGGCAGGTGGCTTGGCTCTCTGAACCTCGGTTTCTCAGTGTAAAATGGAGTTGATGATGTACTGCTGTGGGGCCATAGTGAGGATTTTCTGAGCATGTATGCATGTAAAGCATCAGATGGTGCTTGGCATGGGGTCTGCCTGGTAACCTTGTTCCTTACACACAGCCAGTTTCAGAGCCTTTGCTGGTCCTACAGCCAAAACTGACTTGGTTGAGTAGAAAGCTGGAGCCCCTAACCATGCTCTAGCTGAGATCCCTGGCCCTGGGCTTGGCCCATCCCCATACTGGGCCTCAGTTTCTCCCCCTGTCAACAGAGACTCTGACCAAATGATTTTAAGATCCCTTGCTCTGACAGGGGAATATTTTGGAGTTACAAGGCCACAACAGAAGAATCTCCGTTTTAACGAATATATCTTGTGCTCCTCCCTGCTTGCAGACTTGGCCATGTATCAGTGACATTGCCCTCACCTGGGAGCAGGTTGGAAATGCAGACTCTCAGGCCTCATTCAGACCTCCTGAATAAGAATCTGCATTCTAAGAAGATGCCCAGTGCTGGAAAAGCACTGACTTACATCACCCAGTCTGAGATGAGAGTTTTAAATATTTTTACATCTTCAAATATATTTAAATTTCTCAGGGATTTTAAAAAACAATGAATATGTCAATTTCTCCCCCCCCCCCCCAAAAAAAAATTTTCCCCCAGCTTTCAAAGCTGTTATGAAAATGTTAAATGAAATCAGGCCAGTTCGGACTTATGCAAATCTGGTGAACAGTTTTTCCCAGAAAATTTTCCTTCTGAGTAAGGTAGGATCCCCTACTTTCCAGAGATTGGCCCCTTCTCTGCAAGTGTCTCCCTCATGCCTAATTCCTGGAGGAATGTTTGAGAGAGAGACAGAGCGCGCGCGCGCGCGTGTGTGTGTGTGTGTGTGTGTGTGTGTGTGGTGTGACTGTGTCTTGTAGCTGATCCAGTGAGCAGGGACTTCGGCCAAGTCAGCAAAACCAGGATGGAAAAAAACTAGATTCCTAAGGGCTTCAGGGTAAGCCTGGGGAACTTGGGCAACCGTCCCTCAGATAAACCGAAGCAGCATGCACTGTGGATTAGTCAGGCATCGTGGCTTTCCAGTTGGGCCCACCTCCTAGAGGGCTTCCCGCCTCACCCTCCTGTCTAGCTGGGCGCCTCTGTTTCTCCTCATCTCCAAAACAAAAGCCCAAACCCTATCCCATCCACTTTGGAAATCTATCCCAAACAAGCAATCTCGATGTGGGCAAAGATCTTGCTACAAGAATGCTCATCACGTGCTGTTGATAAGAGTAAGAAGCAAAAAAAAAAAAAAAAAAAAAAAAACTCCAAGTGTCTAAGAATAGGGGCCAGGGGTCACATCGTGATATATTTCAATCCTCCAGGCAGTGCCTGGGAGTGGGTGAGCAGTTATGGGCAGGAGTCAGCAGGTCTGGACTTGAGGGATATTTTAAGAAGGTTATGCAGTCTCTTTAAGCCTCATTTTCCTCAGCTGTAAAATGGGGGTGATAATAAACCAGATTTGTTCTCTTATTTTGAGGATTAAATGAGGACACACATAGAAAACATTTAACACACTGCCTGGAGTACAGTAAGCACTCCATTTACCATTGGTAAATAGTGGTTTGCTGTGTGCTAGGTACCCCACTCCAGTACTCTTGCCTGGAAAATCCCATGGAAGGAGGAGCCTGGTAGGCTGCAGTCCATGGGGTCGCGAAGAGTCAGACATGACTGAGCAACTTCACTTTCACTTTTTACTTTCATGCATTGGAGAAGGAAATGGCACCCCACTCCAGTACTCTTGCCTGGAAAATCCCATGGACAGAGGAGCCTGGTAGGCTAGCTACAGTCCATGGAGTCGCTAAGAGTTGGACACGACTGAGCGACTTCACTTCCACTTTTCCCTTTCATGCTCTGGAGAAGGAAATGGCAACCCACTCCAGTGTTCTTGCCTGGAGAATCCCAGGGACGGGAGAGCCTGGTGGGCTGCCATCTATGGGGTCGCACAGAGTCGAACACAACTGAAGCGACTTAGCACCAGTTCAGATATAGGCAAATTAGACAAATGTTGGAGATGAATATTAATGACAAGAAAATATATATATGGGACAGTGGAGGTGGAAAAAAAAGCAGATTATAACTCAGCATGGTCCATTTTATAAGCATATGTGTTGTTTTTTGTTGTTTAGTAGCTGAGTCAGGTCTGACTCTTTTTGTGACCCCATGGACTGCAGCCCCTCCAGGCTCCTCTGTAGGTGAGATTTCCCAAGCAAGAAAACTGGAGTGGGTTGCCATTTCCTTCTCAGGGGATCTTCCCGATGCACGGGTCGAACCCACACTTCCTGCTTGCCAGGCAGATTCTTTACTATTTAGCCACCTGGGAAGCCAAAGCATATGTGTATATATTCACATTTAACCTGGTATGGAATTGATAAACATGAAGTAGAGATGTGGTTGCTACAAGAACAGACAATATCTGGCCCCCGGGTAACCCTTTCTCATTTCTCAGGCTCTCTTTCATCATCTCTGCCTGATAGTGCCAGAGGAAATCAGAATTGGATGGATCTTTGATAAGGACCATAACAAAAAAACAAAAATGGTACCAATTGAGTGCTTTCTAAGAGCCAGTCACCTGCTAGGTGTACTACTAGCTCATTTATTCTTCACACCTACCTATGAAGCAGATACTATTAATATTTTCATTTTATAGACAAGAAAACTGAGTCACAGAGAGGCTGAGTAGCAATTTGTCCAAGGTCTCACAGCCAAAAAGAGATTAGAAGATAGTTTCAAACCCAGGCTCTTAATTACTATGCTATCCCACCTCCAATCCTTTCATTGGCAAAGAAGGAATCTAAGGCCCAGAGAAGCAGAACATCTGGCCCACAGCTATACAGCAAAGCAGTGTCAAAGGAGGAACTAGGACTAAACATCTTGAGGCTTTGAGGTTCTACAGTGCCCCCTTTGGGTAGCCTAGGGCTGCACTGGCTACTTGATTCTTGGGGCTGTGGAAAGGGCACCTGGGCAGCTAGCGTTTGCTCTTCTCTGCACACAATTGGGAGATAGGGAAGTATAGGTCTTTGGCCAGCAAAGGAGACAACCCACAGACTGCCTGCACCTTCGCCCTGAAGCACTGCTTTCACCCTCTAAATCCTGTGTCCTTCAAGGCAAATGTAATCCATATGGCTCTGATTCATTTACACGTAAATCTTCAAAATCTAAGAGCTGTTACTTACAAAGCCTCAGAACCTTTTAAATAAGATTCAGCTCCTGGACTCCTCCTCCCACTCCCAACCCTAGTACAATCTCCCTTCATTTCCTCCATCTGGACTGGAACTCACACCAGCATCTGAGTCACAAACTCAGACTTGGAAACGTGTATGTGAACACAGGACCAGTTATCTTGATGTTCAGAGCAGCACTGTTTGTAATCCCCAAAGTTAGAAACAATGCACATGACCATCCATGGGAGAATGGATGAATAAACTGTGGCAAATTCATACAATGTGACATCACACAGTAGTGAAATGGACACCCTCAGAAACATTATTGAGGCGGGAAAAAAAAACAAGTTACAGGTGAATTCATAATACGATACCAATTATTCAAAATGTTAAAACACTGAAAATCATTATATGAAATATACAAACTACCTCGGTAAAGCTGATTTTTCAACCTGGTAGTGGGTAGATGGATGTTTGTTCTAGTATGTAAACATTTGTGTATCATTTTGAAAAGCTACATAATAAAATTTTAACCCTCACCCCTAGATTTAGCATCAGCAAAGAAAGTTATTGAATGTGTTTTATGTTGAGTTCAATTCTCATTTCACAGAAGGGGAGAAGGAAACAATCTAATAATTGTTGACTACTTAACACTGAATACTCACTTGCCAAGCACGCTCTCATTTCATGTAAGTTCTACACCCCTGCACAGTAGGACGTGCTATTAACATTTTCATTTTACAGATGAAGCAACTGAGGCTCAGCAACTTCCTCAATGTCGTGTGGCTTATAAACCACAGGCTATAATACAAGTCACGGCCTCTAGCTTCCAAGCCCACACAGCAGATCACAGGGTGTTGAGTCCAGCACTGTTATCTGATCTTCCCCCACAAGTCTCTGAGTTAGATTTCATTGTTACCAGTTTTTCACATGCGGAAACTGAGGATTGGAGCACTCAAGGGATTTGCTAATGGTTGTTCAGGTAGTTATTCTGCAGAGACCAGACCAGGGAGCTTCCTAATGTCCAGTCCAGTGTTTTTTCTATACCAGGTTTCGTCTGGAAGACCTGAGTGTGGGAGAAAATGACTGTGTTTACTCTTACCTTCCACTGTTTAGAAGTTCTGCACAGTTCAGGTACTTCCAAGGGGAATCAGGTTTGAGGCACAGAGTTGTTCAGAAGAAGAGGTCCTGGTTAACCTTGGGTCTTGCAGCCAAAGGAACCATTCTTTTCATTCATGACCGGCATCCAATCTGTCAGTCAGGCCCCTGAAGGGAACAGGGGGCACACTCAGAGTGGCTGTTTTGAGGGGAATTTTTTTTTAAACTTTACAATATTGTATTTGTTTTGCCATACATTGACATGAATCTACCATGGGTGTGTATACGTTTTCCCCTTCCAGAACTAACCACAGATTTACAGGCAGAGTTAAGAAAAATGCTACCAGTTACAACGTAGTACCCTGGGGCTGGCAAGAGCAGGGGATGGTCACCACTCAGGTCTGATGGGCAAGGGGAGGAGCCATTATCCACCCCTAAGGAGTAGCTTTTCTGAGTGGGCTGCCTGATTAGAATTGTGCCCTTAGTAGAGGGCTCAGCCAAGCCTGAAGGGAGGTAGTCGAGGAAATGTACCCCAACCTCACTCTCCTCCTTCCCCCAGATCTCTTTCCAGTACTCTTTTTGGCTAAACTTAATGGGAAACTCCTCTGGCCAAACCCAATGGGAAGCAAAGCAAAGAAAACTCATGATGGAGGTCATAGATCTCAGCCTCCCAGGGCATAGAGCAGGTGGGGAGAGTCAGAAACTGAATCTAAAGGGCCTAGAAGAAGATACTCTCCCTACTCCCACGAAAGCGTTGACTGCCCTTCAGATAGACTCTGACTGTTTAGTACCACCTCCATAGCTAGCCCCTGCTGTGAGCCATTATCACTCTTCTGTATTTCTACTATAGACTTCCGGGTGATCTCCCAGCTTCTAGAGTCTGTGATCACAGCCAGTGACTCTTATAAATTACACCTCAAACCCTGATACTCCTTTGCTCAAAATCTCCCAAAAGAATAAAAGCTGAATTCCTTACAAAACCTCACCAGTTCCTGCACAATCTTTCATACGCCCCTCACCCCTTGACCTCATCTCCTCATTTTTCTCCAGTACTCATTCTGCTCCAGCCACACTGATCTTTCCCTTATTTTATATACCAAGATAGTTCCCGCTTTAGGGCCTTTGCTGGTCCCCCTGCCTGGAATGCTTTTCCCCTTCCATACTTTACTTCCTTCAAGCCTACTCAAGTGTGCTCAGTGAGACCTATTCTGACCTAAACTGCAAACTGTCTCCCCCATCTTTCACACACTACTCCTAATCCCCATCAACCCATTCTGGTTTTATACGTGTCATCTTTTAACATGCTGTATAACTTACTTGTTACATTTATTATCTGTATCTCCCACTAGAACATAAGCCCTGCAAGCACAAGGCTCTGTTGTGTTCATCAGTATATATCTGGAACTTGGAGTTTAGTAGGTGTTCAACACATATTTGTTGAATGTTGCGGAATGACTGAGATGGGAGCGAGGAAAGCTTGGAACTTTCCCGTTAGCAAAGGGGAGAGGATGGGTAGAGCCGCTGAGAAGGTTGACGGGGCCTATATGAAGAGAAGGAAGAGCCCGTGTGTGGCAGTGAAGACCCAGTGTAGCCATAAATACAAATAGTTTAAGTTTTTCAAGTAAAAAATAATATTTATAATAGTTCTAAAACCTATAAATTTTTCGGAATAAATGTATCAAAAGATGTGGAATACCACCATACTAAAAGCTACAAAAGAGAAATCAAAAAGACCTGAACAGAGGGAGAGTTATACCATATTTATAAATTGGAGAGCTCAATATTCTTGAGATATTAATTATTTCCAAATGTATGTATAGATTCAACACAATCTCAAAGTTACAGCGGGGTTTCTTTAAAGTACAAATTAAGTCTAAATTTTATATGGAAATGTAAACAACCTTAAATACTCAAATCAATCTTGAACAAGGTTGAAGGACTTCTCCTGCTTGATTTCAAGACTTATTGTAAAACCACAATAATCAAGAATAGATATACAGATGAATGAAACAGAACAGTTTACAGAAACAGATCTACACCTATATATGGCCAATTGATTTTCAATGAAAGTTCCAAGGTAATTTAATGCGGAAAGAAAAGACTTTTCAACATATTGTGCTGGAATAATGAGACATCTGGGAGGGAAAAAATGAATCTTAATTCCTACCTCATACTATACCCCAAATCAATTCCAGATGAATCAAAGAGCTACTTGCAAAAGCTAAAATTATAAAGCCTCTAGGAACAGACAGGAGAATATTTTCAACCTTGGGGTAGACAAATATCTCTTGGAGAGATCTCAATAGGCAGGATTTACAAAGAGAATGAGAAGACAAGCCATGGACTGGGAGAAAATAATTGCAAGAGAGATATCTGATAAAGAACTATTATTCACTCCTTTCTCCAGCCTGAAGAAGATGGCTATGATCTAGTAAAGGGTTTCCTGTGGCTCAGAGCATAATCTCTCAATGATTGATGTGGAAACAAAGTCACAAAGAAATTGAGACTTAAAGTTCACACAGCTAATGTATAGTGGAGCCAAATTTGAATCCTGTGTAAGACCTCAGAGCTGATAACCTAGTGATCAGTCCATCAGACCATGCTGATGGTTTTTAAATTACTACTCTACTTTTGCCCAACTTTGCTTCATACTTCAGAGAAAATACAGAGATAGCTTTCTCCAGCTGGCCTTATCTGAAGCAGACAACCTACTCCTTCTAGGACAGGAAAGGGTACCCAGGACACAGACTTCTTCCCTAGAGAGAAGAAAGGACAGTTTTAAGTTCTGCTGGCCTATCATAGAGGCCAGTAGTTGCCAAAAACAAACCAACCAGCTGATTTCCCTGGGCATGGACTATTTCAAAATCCTCTGTCCCAGAGGAATGAATAAAGAAGATGATATATATATATATATATATATATATATATATATATATATATATATATATATATATATATATATATATATATATATATACACACACACATGTACATACAATAGAATATTACTCAGTCATCAAAAAGAATTTGCAGCAACATGGGTGGACCTAGAGATTTTCACACTGAGTGAAGTAAGTTAGACAGAGGAAGAGAAATATTGTATTATATCCCTTATATGTGGAATCTAAAAAGAAATGATACAAATGAACTTATTTATAAAACAGGTTTAGAGAACAAACTTATGGCTGCCAGGGGGAAGAATGGGGGAAGGGTTAGGGAGTTTGGGATAGACATGTACACACTGCTATATTTAAAATGGATAACAAACAAGGACCTACTATATAGCACAGAGAACTCTGCTCAGTGTTATGTGGCAGCATGGATGGGAGGAGAGTTTGAGGGAGAATGGATCCATGTATATGTATGGCTGAGTCCCTTTGCAGTCCACCTGAAACTATCACAACACTGTTAACGGCTATGAAAGTGAAAGTGAAAATACTAGTCGCTCAGTTGTGTCTAACTCTTTGCAACCCAATGCACTGTAGCCCGTCAGGCTCCTCTGCCCATGGAATTCTCCAGGCAAGAATACTGAAGTGGGTGGCCATTCCCTTCTCCAGGGCATCTTCCTGATCCAGGCATTGAACCCTGGTCTCCTGCATTGCAGGTGGTTTCTTTACCATCTGAACCACCTGGGAACCAGCATCTTAAAGCACTGTCCTTGATTAACCAACAGTCTTCTGTCCCACAATAATCCCCTAGGATGGAGGTCAGAGTTAGGAAAGAGTAAGGATATTCTTCATGATGATGAAAACGTATACCCATTTTGTGTATCCATGTAAAACTTTAGTCTCATAAATTGATCTGATCATTTTCATACTATATTTTTGTAGAAAGTAATTTTCCAGGGGGTATATAACATGTCTTCACAGAGCTGTCTAATCCACATACATAAAATATGTCATATGTGCATTTACAAGTATACATATTAATATAATGCTTAAAAACAAATCATTCTGAATTTTTGAATAAAAAAAGAATCATTATCCAAAATGTACAAAGAACACTTGAAACTCAACAATGAGAAAATGAACAACATGATTAAAAAAAGATGAGCCAAAGACCTGAAAATATACTTCACCAAAGAAGATATACAGATGGCAGATAAGCATATGAAAAAATGCTCACCATCATATGTCAGTAGGGGATTGGAAATTAAAGCAATAATGAGATACCAACACATCTATTTGAGTGGTCAAAATCCAAAACACTAACAACACCAAATGCCAGCAAGGATTCACTGTTGGTGGGAAAGCGAAATGGTACAACCACTTTGGCATTTTCCTATAAAACTAAACATGCTCTTACCATGTGTGTATGTTAGTCGCTCAGTTGTGCCTGACTCTGCAATCCCAGGGATCATAGCTTCTGTCCATGGAATTTTCCAAGAAAGAATACTAGAGTGGGTTGCCATTTCCTTCTCCAGGGGATCTTTCTGACCCAGGGATAGAACCTGGGTCTCCCACATTGCAGGCAGATTCTTTACCATCTGAGCCATGATCCAATAATTGTGCTCACAGGTATTTACTCAAATGAATTAAAAACCTATGTCCTCACAAAAAACATGCACACAGATGTTTATAGCAGCTTCATCCATAATTGCCAAAACTTGGGAGCAACTAAGATGTCCTTCAGTAGATAATGGATAAACAAACTGTGGTACATCCAGACAATGCAATTAGTACTGAAAAAGAAATGAGCTATCAAGCCATAAAAAGACACGGAACAAACACAAATACATATTACTAAGTGAAAGAAGCAAATCTGAAAAGGCTACATACTATATGATTCCAACTACATGACATTGTGGAAAGCACAAATCTATGGAAATAGTAAAATTACAGATCAGTGGTTGTCAGGACTTGGGGGAAGGAGGGATGAATAGACAGAGCATAGAAGATTTTTTAGGGCCACGAAACTATTCTGAGAAACTATTATGATACATGTCATTACACATTTGTCTAAATCAACAGAATGTACAATATTCAGAGTAAACCCTAATGTAAACTATCAGGTGATAATCATTAATACGTAAATTGTAACAAATGTACCATTCTTGTGGGAGATATTGATGGTAGCAAGACTATGCCTGCATGGGGAAGTACTGCCTGTACTTTCCACTCATACTTTCAGCTCAGTTGCTTTGCTGTGAGCCTAAAACTGCCCTTAAAAATTGTCTATTAAAAACTGATAAATTAGACTTCATCAAAAATGTAAAAGATATCTACAAAAATGTAAATGTCTTTTGTTCATCAAAAGACATCATCAGTAAATGAAGAGATCAGCCGCAGGTGGGGGAAGATATTTTCAGTATGTACACATCTGACAGAAGACTTGCACCCAAAACACATAAAGAACTCTTGTAACTCAACAATGAAAAGATAACCAATCTAGTTTAAAACAAAAAGGGCAAAAGACTTGAGTAGACACTGCAAAGTGATGTGTTCTCATGTTCATCATAACTTCTCCTATTACAGAACTTCATATAAATGGAATCACACATTTTATGGTTGGCCTCTTTCACTTAATGTGTTTTTCAGATTTATTTATGTCATTGCATATAAATTGCAATGACATATTGCAAAACAAATTGCAAAACAAATTGCATCAGTAATTTGTTCTTTTTTATTATTCAACAAAGAGATATAGAAATGGCCAAGAAGCACATGAAAAGGCATTCAACATTATTAGACACAAAGGAAAAGCAAACTAAAGCCAACATGAGATACTATGTACCAGAATGGTTAAAATTAAAAACAAGGACAATATTAAGTATTGCTGAAGACACAGAACAAGTGGAACTCTCTTACATTTCTAGCTGGGGTGTAAAATGGTAAAACCACTTTAGGAAACCCTTTTGCAGTTTCTTTTGAAGGTAAAATACACCTACCCTTTGAGCCAGCAATATAATTTCTAAGAATGAAATGAATATACATATTAGAATATTGGATTTTATATAACAAAGATTTTATATTTATATAAAGATAAACATAAACACACACATACAAAAGGCTGTATGTGAATGCTAATAGTGGCTTTATACATAATAGCCAAAAGCTAGAAACAGTTCTGACATCTATAATTTGGTGAATGGACAATTTCTTACAACATTGTATGATTCAGCAATAAAAAAGCACACATTACTGGTACATGCAATGGCATAAATAAATCTGAAAAACACACTGAGAGAAACCAGCCATGAAATGTGTGATTCCATTTATATGAAGTTCTGAAATGGAAGAAGCTAACCTACAGTGATGAACATGAGAATGGTATTTGCCTTTGTGGGGACTGAGTGGCCAGAGGGAACCTTCTGGGGTGATGGAAATGTTTTATATCTTTAATGCGGTAGTGTTACATGTGTGTACACACTTGTCCAAACTCATCCAACTATACATTTAAAGTCTGCACATTTTTTGTGCATATATTATAACTCAGTAAAAGTCATATAAAGCTAAAAAGTACTCAACATATGGAAAAAGAATACAAATATATAAAAACTAAGAATTTTAAAATGGAGAATAATATAGATGTAAAGAGATTGTAAAGGGATCTTTACATCTCATGTAAAGAGATAACAGACTGAAGGAAGATAAATTGCATGGTCAAAATCTAGCAAGAATAAAAGGAGTTCTTGATAATTGACAAGAAAACAACCCTTAATAGAAAATTGGCCAAAGGTATGAGTTAGCAGTTTATGGTTCTCAGTCAAATCAAGTGCTTAGTCTTGTTCGACTCTTTATGACCCCATGGACTGTAGCCTGCCAGGCTCCTCTGTCCATGGAATTCTCCAGGCAAGAATTCTGGAGTGGGTAGCCATTCCCTTCTCCAGGGGATCTTCCCAGCCCAGGGTTCAAACATGGGTCTCCTGTATTATAGGCGGGTTTTTTACCATCTGAGTCACCAGGGAAGCCCATCAAATCAGGAATGCATTCATATTATCTGATCATTTCATTCCTAGCTGTAGAGTCTAGTGAAATTTTCACACAGGTCCATAAAGGACATGTTCTACTATGTTGGGGTGGTATTTTTTGTGGGGCAAAGGCAATCTGGAGTCCAATTCGATGGTGAGGAATTATATTAACTCTACCCTCTATACCTAAAGTATCACACGTAAGCACACACACATACACAGACATTTATTCAGGACATACTATATTCCAGTTATTGTTGTGTGTTACAGAAACTAACTCATTTAGAGTTTGTATTAAGGAAGTCAGGCTTCTCTGGTGGCTCAGACGGTAAAGCGTCTGTCTGCAATGCAAGAGACCCAGGTTCAATTCCTGGGTTGGGAAGATACCCTGGAGAAGGAAATGGCAACCCACTCCAGTAGTACTCTTGCCTGGAAAATCCCATGGATGGAGGAGCCTGGTAGGCTACAGTCCGTGGGGTCGCAAAGAGTCGGACATGACTGAGCGACTTCACTTTCACTTTCATTGTTGCCACTTCCCATTTGACAGATAGAGAAACCAAGGCACAGAGAGGTTGGGTAAGGTTCTGAAGGTCACACAGCTTGTTACTCATAGAACCAAGATTCCAACCAACCAAGCCTGAAGCCCATATTGCAAGGGCTCACTTTGCCTCTCTGTGCTTCCTTTGTGTGAATGCAGACAACGACACTCAGAACTTCAGACCGAAGGCCCAGGGCGGTCCATCAAGTAACATGAAAGTCCCTGAAAAAAAGTAACCCAGAGCCAGCAGGATCTGTGCCTTCAACCCAAATAAACATCCCACCAGCGTTTCCTCGGATTTGGTCGTTGTTGCAGGGAGAGAGCCAGGTGGGAGCCCATGTGGTTTTGATAGAACACCTATTCAAGCAGAGCTTTAAATATTAGAGTGGCACTGTTGGTGCAGTTAAATTTAAGGATCTGTCAGTTTATGATGAATTTTTATTTTTAAGGGTTTCAAGTAAGCTGTAAACATTCACTCCAGACTGAAATTCTCCCCATTTGACACCTGGAAGGGGCAGAGTGGGGGAGCAGTGGGTTGGGTGGCTAGGAGGGAAGGAGGGAAGGGGTGAGAAGAGACTGGGCACTGGAGTGGGGGTGACTCTTCTCACTGGAGTGAGGTGACCAATATCTCCAAGGAGGGCTTGGGAGGGGCTGCATGCCCTGTAATGAGGGAGGCCAACTACTACCCCAAAGGGCACCACAGGGGCCACTGTTTTTGCAATGCAGTTCAGTTTTCCTTTCCCCCTTTCCAACAAAGCAGGACTGTAATGGGCATTTAAGAAACAATCCTTTGGGAACTCTGTGCGATCCACTACTGGAGGAAGGAAGGAAGTCGGCACAGTATGCTTGGTATGGACATAATATTTTTTAATACATCTGTATATATATGTAGAAAGGAGGCCAACATATTATAGGAATTTTTTTTTTTTTGCATTTTAGGTTTTGTAAAAAAGATTTGTTGAATAGTAAACACTCACATTTTTTGTGATCACCAAAGATTTGTTGCTAAACAAAAAACAAGCTACAGTGAAAAACGTGCTACCAGCCATGGCTGACCTTCTCTGTGGTTTCACCCTGTGCCAGGCCCCAGGTACCCCCTCCTCACCTGCTCTTCCATTTAATCTTCATCCTACTCTCAGAGGTGATTACTATTTTTCATCCCCATTTTGTAAACAAGAAAACTGAAGTTTAGGGAGGCAAAGTATTTTGGTCAGGCATATACAGGTAGGAAGTGGAGTTGCTGAATCATAGGTATAGTTGATTGAAGTATAATTGATTTACAATATCATGTAAATAGAGAAGTCTTGTTATGACTCCCCATGTCTCTGGCCACACCGTGTGGCTTGCAGGAACTTAGTTACTGACCAGGGATTGAACCTGGGCCCTTGGCACGCAGAAAGAACACGGAGTCTTAACCACTGGACCACCAGGGAAATCCCTATTGAAGACTTTTA
Source organism: Okapia johnstoni (assembly GCA_024291935.2). NCBI lineage: Eukaryota > Metazoa > Chordata > Mammalia > Artiodactyla > Giraffidae > Okapia > Okapia johnstoni. The sequence goes on along the minus strand of CM044316.1, from coordinate 57,255,715 downwards.
AAACAGCCATTCAGCTCGACTGTGAGGCAGCATGTCATTCGCATCTTCAGAGGCATGTAGGGGATCACCTCCAAGAGACAGGGGGACAAACCTGGACCCCTTGGTCTCCTTCTGAGGCTACCTGCCAGGGAGAAACCCTCTCTACCACTTGTATGTGCCCTCACCTCTCCCACAGCTCCATTTGCCCGGCAAGGGTTTGGCCTCTTCATCCTCTTGGAGACAGAAGGGTGTAGGATAAATGACACAGGAAAGAGTCCCTTAGTGTGAATCTTCTGAATATGGGGGCCAAAATTTCACACCAAAGTGTGTATGTCTGTGGGGGAAGAGACTGGGACTAGGACTTTACCTTGGAAAATGAAACAAAATATTGCATAAATATGTTTAATTGATTTTTTGAAATGTTTTGGTATTTTGGCCACAAGGCATGTGGGATTTTAGTTCCCGAACCACAGATCGAACCCTCATTCCCTGCATTGGAAGGCAAAATCTTAGCCACTGGATCACCAAGGAAGTCCCCAATTGAACTTTTATTAATTATGACTATGTGCTAAATTCTTAGCATGAACAAAGAAATCATGTGCTGCTTGTTTTAGCTCTGGTGGCACAATTTTTCTCCTAATCAAGTCATATGACAATGTCTTTCACTTTACTTTTGTCTCAGCATGATTTATGAAGAAAATCATTATTGCAAAGATATTCAAGGGTTTTGTCAATTTCCCAAAGGGTTGCCAGTAATCCTCTAGTAGTCCGACTGTTCTCTTATGAAACCCCAATGTCATTTCCTCTTTTACAACGTTAACTGACCTAACTCTGATGTGTCCCATATTGTCCACATCATTGCAAGGGTTTGGGTAGTTCAACACCATCATTTTCACAGATTTTGTCAAATCTGTATATATATATTTTACAATATTTACAATCTCACTCAATGACCAAATTGTACTATTATTTTGTGTCTTTGTAAAGACCAGGGAGAAAGAGTTGATGTAATGGGTGGAGACAAAAATCTGTTGAAGAGGCGTATGGGGAAAGGTGCCTAATTTTTTAAAGTATCAGCTCCATTAGTGAATTGTTTCATGTTTCAAAGCACTATTGGTTCCTTCTGCAAACTTGTAACTCTAGGGATCCTGGATAATGAATATTCAGATAACAGGGGACTCCCTGAATACTTATTAAATATATAGTATACTTTTAAGTATTAAGCATGTACTTATTAAGTATATACAGAAGAAACAGAACACCTATGTATCTCAAAGATGCATACACAATAGCAGGGATGGTGGGTACCTGTCTCTTTGTAGGTAACAGCACTAATTCTGAGGGGTGAGTTCCATGCTTGCTGCCAGTGAGATGAATCACTTTGACAAGTTCCAGGAGATGGAGCCTGAACTCATACTCTGCCAATGTATTTCTAATCTTCACAGCAGTCCTGTGAGATAGGTATTATAGTTGTATCATTTGGAATTCTCTGATTAAAAATGACAGAAAAACCAATTGGGATTAATTTAAGCAAATCAAATAAATCTATTTAGCTATTGCTGCATAATAAAATGCCTCCAAATGCAATGCTTAAAATAATTATTAATTGCTCATGAGTTAGCTGGGTGGGTCTTCTGGTCCCTGCAGGCTCAGCTCTGGTGGTCGGTTCTGCTGATCTTGGCTGGGCTCTCTCATGCATTTCCAGCCAGCAGGATGTAGGCTGGTCTGGGATGCTCTTGGCTGGGACAGTGGGCTGTTCTCCACATGTCTTTTGTCCTTCTGCAGGCTAGCTCAAGGGGGTTTATAGATCCAAGACAGTGAGTATAAATGCGTAAGACCCCTTAGGCTTGGGCTTGGAACTAGCCCACTCTCACTTCTGCTGTGTTCTGTTGGCCAACACATCACCAGACCAACCTAGATCCGAGGAATGGGGAGAAAGATTCTACCTCTTGAAAGGAATTGCCACAAAGCCATCTTACAAGAACATGGATAAGAGACGGGTCAGGAAACATGGCCATTTTTGTAAATAATCTACAAAGTATGTATTGGATTGTGTATCTGGAAAGTCAGAAGAGGTTGGCTTCAGGCGCAGCTTAATGTAGGCATTCAATATCTCCATTTCCTGGCTTTGCTCTGCTCTGGGGTTGCTCTACTTTCAGATATGCTTTTCCTTCATGATAGTGTAACAACAAAAGTGACTTTGTAGCCCACATTCTCACAGCTTTACACCTACCAAAAAGAGACAGCAGCTCTCCCTCAAAGCTGGACTCTCACTGGCTTGAACTGGGTCACGTGTACATCACTGAACCAATCACTAGACAGAAGGGTGAGGGAAGTGTGGGTAGCTGAGTCCCCGAGCAGAGGGTGGAGTTGCTTCTAAACCATATGGGCTGAGGGTGGAAGAGAAATGGTGCCCTACAGGAAACTAAGGTACCAGGTGGAAGGCTGCTGGACAGCAGAAAGCCTAGCTGTGCACTCTCTTCATTACTTCTGCTTTACAGAGGATAAAACGGAGGCTCCAGAGCTTAAGTGCCTTGAAGCAGATGATCCAATGTCAGAACAGGACTGTAATCCATATACCCCAGAGCCTGTATGCTTTCCCCAAGACCCTGCTGCCTTTCAGTCTAGAGGGAGAAGATTCCTTAATCCGGCTGCTGCTAGGTCCACTCTCCAATTTTGGGTCATCTCTCTGCCCCGACCTCAGAAAGCAGCAGTCAGGTTGAGGAGGAAGCTACAGCCCACGTGGATTGAGGAATTGCTGAAGGCGTTGAGTAGCTTGGAGAAGTTGCGACTGAGGACCATCCCCAACATCACAGCACCATCCTAGGAGAAGCCCAGGCAGCTACAAAGGGCAGAGCTGGGACCAAGGGATGCAAACCACAAGGAGAGAGATACAAGAAGAACCAAGGCATAGTGAGGACCCTCTTGGAGTGAGGGGATAGAGGGAAAGTGGGCCAGGATGAGGAAGAGGAAGCAGGGAATGAGGACAGGGAAGGGAGGGATGGGGATAAAAGGAGCAAACGAGGGTCCACTGGGTACCCTGAGCTTCACCACATGATTCTGGGCATCTTGTGCACTGGATCCTTATAGTCAACTCTGTGACGTGGGATTCTCAGACCGTGACTGAGCTAAGTCAGGGGCAAAACCCAGACAGAAAGAGTCATCACTTAATCCTCTGCTTCCAAGCCATTGCCTAAATTCCAGCCCAAGTGACTTCTAGGGAGCCTCAGTGACAAGAAGGAGTAGTGATGAGACATCAGCCTTTGTCTCTGTCAAAGTGGATTGAATCCCTCCAGGATACTCGCCAGTCGTGTGAGAGGGAACAAACTGCTTCAGTTCTCTGAGCCTCTGGTTCCTTATCTGGAAATAAGAGTAATTCCAACCTCCCGGGGCTGCTGTGGGAACCCCATGAGCTAATGTGTGCCCATGTAGAGTGGAGCCTGAAGAACCTGGAGCTACGGTGCGCCTGCAACCCTCAGGGTCCTCCCAATGTCAGGCCCTGCACAGCGCCCTCCACTGATCCAGAAATGGGATCCAGGTGCCACTGGCAGGAAACCCAGGGGCCTTGAGGGGGCCCCCTCCTCTAGCCCTCCTCTCTGTCCTCCCTTTGCCTCCTGGTGCCCACTGACACACAGATCTCTTTCACATCCAACTGCAAGAACCCGGCAGCTGATTTAGGAGTGTGCTTGGGGCCCAGAATGTAAACCGTTTCTCACCAGGAATGTGTAAACAACCCATAAAGCAAAGGATTTGGGGCCTGGTCACGTGGCCCAGCTGCTCATAAAATCAAAGCATTGATCTCCATTCTCCAGCAAGCCTCTAAGCCATGGGGATGATGGAGGGGCTGCATCTTAGGAACCTGTAAGCTCCCACCATACATCTGAGGTGGCGTGTTTGAAGTCCCAGGATGAGTTATTTACATCATTTTTGCAATGTGTACTGAAAGGGCATTACCCCAAACTCCTGGCAGTGGGGCTTCATAGGAACCTGGCCGCTTAGAAATATAATGGGGAACAAGGGATCCTTCTGGCAAGTCACTCAACAGCCACCGTTTCTCTGGGCAGCCATGTAATCAGAGCCAGATCATCTGGCCCAATTTTCCCCACGGCTGGCTATTCAAGGACCACCTTCTCAATTTCTGGCACTTCCTAGCACCATTTATTATTTATTTAATGGCATTTACTTTAAATCATTACCTTTTCACTTAGCTACATTCCAAACAATATCCATGAAGTCATGCGTCTGGTATCTGAGTTTTCTTTTTTCCTCTTATACATTAAAATTTACTCAGAACCTAAAATGATGCATGTTCACTTTATACCATATAAATTGTCCAGCTTACTACTGGTGTACCACAGTTGGGGAAACACTGACCTAGTCAAACACGCTCACTGTACAAACTGGGAAGCTGAGGTCCATAGAAAAGGGTCCCCAATTTTGCAGATGAGGGAGCTGAAGCCCAGAGAGGTTAAATGGCTTATCTGAGGCCACACAGCTAGTCAGTTGCTCAACCAGCATTTTAAGTTAGGTCTGCCTGACTTCAAAGTCTGGCTCTTAATCATCAAAGGGAAGGATGAAGTGGAGAGAGGAAAGAAGGAATGGTGTCTTTATTAAGTGCTAGCAACTTTTACATCTATCGCTGTGTCCTTCTCTGTTCACCCATTCAAAGTGTCCTTGTCCCATAAAATCTTCACCACAGCCTAGAGTTGCCACAAAGAAGAGTGTCTTGCCCCCAAAGCCTTTGGGCAAAGGAACAGATGTTTAAATTCCAAGGCCCCATTGGTGATTGCCCTTCAATTCTCATCCCCTGCATAGCCCCCTGAAGAGCTGTGGCCGTGGGTGCTGTGTGCATGCTTGGGGGAGTTGGGCTTTGGGTCAGGCAGACCTAAGATCAAATCCTAGCACCTCTGCTCCCTAGTTAGGGAAATCAGGCCTCAGCGCCTCATGCATTCAATGAGAATGTTAACACCTACCCCATGGGATTTTACTGAAAGTGAAAGCACTGTCGGGTGTAAACTGCTTAGCACAGTGTCTGAGTCATGGCGCTTGCATGCTCAGTTGCTTCAGTTGTGTCTGACTCTTTGTGACCCTATAGACAGTAGCCTGCCAGGCTCTGTTCATGGGATTCTCCAGGCAAGAAAACTGGAGTGGGTTACCATGTCCTCCTCCAAGGGATCATACCCACTCAGGGATCGAACCCCTGTCTCCTGCATTGCAGGCAGATTCTTTACCCACAGAGCCAACTGGGAAGCCTGAGAAATGGCATTTAATAGTCTTTAAAAAGAAAAAAGGGATCAAATGGGGGAAACAATGAAGAATGACCTCCATCTCCTCCAGGACCTGAAAGTCGATGTGCAGCAGGCCATGAAGCTGTTGCCATCATGTAGACCACAATCAGGGTGCCGGACCAGAAGATGATGAGGCATGGAGAACAAGAGCACAGACTGGTGAGTAGAGAAGATGGGCCAGGCACCCAGCTCCACCACCAAGGAGCTTGTGTTTTGCACCAGTCACAGATTCTTGCCAAGCCTGTTTTCTGAAGTGCCAAGTGAGCATCATCAGGGTTTCAAGGTTTTTTTTTCCATTTTGAATTTTCAAAATTTTTTGCCGCATAGCATGTGGAATCTTAGTTCCCTGACCAGGGATTGAACTCATGCCCCCTGCATTAGAAATGTGGAGTCTTAACCTCTGGAACACCAGGGAAGTCCCTGAGTCTCAAGTTTAAATGACCATCTTTATGTTCATGGAATTGATTGAGTCCATGGCTTGTCAGGGCCCAAGATGCTGTCTGAGGCTATCAGGACCAGGGGATTCCCTGGTGGCTCAGTGGTAAAGAATCCACCTGCCAGTGCAGAAGACATGAGTTTGAACTCTAAGTCGCGAGGATCCCCTGGAAAAGGAAATGGCAACCCACTTTGGTATTCTAGCCTGGGAAATCTGATGGACAGAGGAGCTTGGTGGGCTACAGTCCATGGGGTCACAAAAGAGCTGGACATGACTTAGCGACTAAGGCCATCAGGACCAAATGCTGATTTTACAAATTTGAGAACTCTTCATGTGTGAGCATACATACAGAGTGCTATGTGTACATGAGGGATGGCACTCGAGGGTTTGCGGTTCTGACCTTTCCTGTGCTGTTATTGTAGAAATTGCTGGCCTTGCTAAATCTCGGAGTTTCCCCAGGTATGAAATGGGCACAAATTAAAAAAAAAAAAAAAATGCCTCTTCTTAAACTGTTTCGATGGTTACATGGATGAAGATTATGGAGCACTTTGTAAAGTGCCTGACCTATGGTAAAGGCTTAATACACAGGCTACTAGTGTTTCTTGTTTCTGAGAAACACATTTTCACAGCCTGATTTGGGAAATAAAATAACTGGGAAATGTTTGCTGGGTTCTTGAACAGAGGAAAGTAAAAACGTGGATTTCACCCGAAACACAAATGGTCGAATAACTATTAGCTGCAAGATTGGTTACACTTCCTTTCATTCAACACATAGCTTTTTGAATCCTAAGTGGAGGTGCAAGCTGCCTGGCACTAGGGTAAGAGCCCTGAAGATGCTACCCTTGTCCCCAAGCTGCTCAACCCTCTCAGCTAGACAGGAAGACATCAGGCACTGTTAATAATCCTCTGTCAATGAGGGTGCTGGGAAAACATGAATAATTCCAGCCAGCAGGATCCAGTAAGCAGGAAGCAGTCTTTGAGTTGATCCTCTAAGAATGGGAAGAATTTCCTTTTTTTTAAGAAAAAAAAGAAAAGATAAAAAAAAAGAGAGAGAATTTGCCCATGTCTGAATTCCACTCATCCTTCAAAAGTCACCTCCTCCCTAAAGCCTTCCAGGAGCACTCTGTAATGGAAATGTCCCCTCCCTCCCCTTTTGAAATTCCGTGTATCTGCCCAGCTCACTTGGCCCAGGCTCCTCCCAGAGTGACCTGGACTCTGTAGTCACAAAGAAAAGGTGGGACCCTCATTTCCCATGATGCTCTGGGCCTTCTCCAAACCCCTCCTTGCCTTGATGATCAGAGCATCCCAGGCCCTCAGCCTCCCCAGAGTGAACTCCCAGAGCATATGGTCTTCAAGATGACAATGAGACCCTTCCAAACAGGCTCTGGTCTTTAGATGGCTGCTTGCTGACTGAGTTACTTGGGAATGAAAGAGGGTGATGTGCATTTTATATGGTCTTTCATTTCATCCCTACAGTTCTGTGAAACAGGTTGTGTCATCACCTAGCGTCCAGATTGGGGAATGGAGGAATTTAAGATCATCCAGTTAGTAGCAACCTGAGGATCTTCTTTATATATATGTATAATTTTTTTTTTTTTTAAATTTATTGGCTGTGGTGGGTCTTGCTGAGCACAGGTTTTCTCCAGTTGGGGCGGCTACTCTCTAGTTGTGGTGCACAGGCTTTCCAGTGTGGTGGCTTCTCTTGCAGTGGAACATAGGCTCTAGGGCGAGCCATCTTAGTACTTGCAGTTCCCAGGCTCTAGAGCACAGGCTCATAGTTGTGACGCATGGGCTTAGTTGCTTCATGGCATGTGGGAGCTTCCCAGATCAGGCATCGAACCCATGTTTCCTGCATTGGCAGGCGGATTCTTCACCACTGAGCCACCAGGGAAGCCCAAGAATTTCTTTCTATTGCCACCTCACAAATCAGCCCATTCCCTGTCTAGGCCATTTATATGCTGGGTGTGTTTCAAAGTCCATCCTTTTGTCTCTATGCTTATTGCCAGGTTCTGGTCCAAGCCATCCTCTCCCTTTGCTTATCAAAAAACACAGTGTCTGGTGGTCCAGTGGTTAAGACTCCACACTTCTAATGCAAGTGATGTGGTTTTGGTCCTTGGTCAGGGAACTAAGATCCTACCTGCTGTGTGGTATGGCCAAGAAAAAAAAAAGGCATAGCCCCCCAACCGGTCACCCTGTCACCAGGCTGTCCCAATAGTATAGCCAGTGACTTTTTGCTTTAAAAATCTTTTACATTTGATTTCATTTTGCATATGCCCACAATACATACACACATGCATACAAATATGGTGGTGGTAGTGATTTAGTCGCTAAGTTATGTCTGACTCATGCAACACCATGGACTGTAGCCCCTCAGGCTCCTCTGTCCATGGGATTTCCCAGGCAAGAATATTGCAGTGGGTTGCCATTTCCTTCTTTAACATACAAATATACACATGTATAATTTTATGTGACTACCTTAAAATGATCAGAAATACACTTCATTTAGTCAATACAGTTTTCTTTCTTTCCTTTTTCATTTCACTCCTCTTTTTCCATCTCCTCCTCTCACCATAGCACCCCACACTCCATGCCAATAACCTAGTATGTGTCCTGTGTTTTTGTTCACCCATTCAATCCTAAACAGACTCATTCAATTCTAAGCATGTACCTGTATGCACATTTACATATACAGAGTTTATTTGTCACTGTTTCTTTCTTTACAAATAGGATCATATTATAGTTTTTTGCTCCTTGCCTTCTTCACCCAACATTATTCATAGATATCTTTCCAAGTCAGCTAGTGTAGCGCTAATTCATTCTTTTTAATGGCTGCCTAATATTCTGTTCTGTGGATGGATGAGTTTATTTGGTTGTTGCCTTGCTGATGTTCACTTCTCACTTCCAGTTTCTCACCACTAGGAATAATGTTGCAGAAAATGTTAGGTACGGTTCTAAGATGTGATGGCAGCTCATCTTATTTGGCCTGGAGGCTCAGTTTCTCGGATTGAAGCCCTAAAGTATACCACAGAATAGTCTGATGAATTCACCAGCTGTAGTCTCACCAAGCCTTCCCCTAACACCACCCTATGTCACTCTTCACCTAGAGTTCCACTTTTCAGCCCCTCAGAGACAGCCCCTGGTGCTGTGGCCACCAGACCTGGGCTCCCTATTTGCCTCCTGCACTTGCACAAAATAAGAGAAATCTCACTAGGAGTATCTGACTGGTGGAGCCTGCTGGGATGGCCACATTCCAGCAGCAACTTTGAGATTCCTAAATTGAGAAGGTGGAGCTCCAACACAGGCATTTCCCCAAATGTCAGAGAAAGGCTAATTGAAAGATAATGGGGACTTCCTTGGTGGTCCAGTGGTTAAGAACCTGCCTTCCAATGCACGGGGGATGTGGGTTTGATACCTGCTCACATAAGATCCCACATGCTGCAGGGCAACTAAGCTCGCTAACCACAACTACTGTGCCTGTGCACTCTAGATCTCATGCTCCACAACAAGAGAACCCCCCCCATACTTCGACAAGAGAAGCCATGCACTAAAGCTAGAGAGAAGCCCCTACACACCAGGACACAACTAGGACCCAGCACAGTCAAAAAATAACTTAAAAAAAAAAAAAGATGATGGGCAATTTCAAGTATAACAGCATCTATATAATACTCTTGCACATAAGTCCTTCCTTGTGAAGGTCTGTATTTCTATGGGGTAGATTCCCAAGAGTTTAACTGCTGCTTTCCAAACATCAGTCACGCTTCCTGTTTCTACCAGCACTATGCGAGTACAACTTTCCCTACTTCCCCACCAGCAGTAGGTATCACAGCTCTGATAGACACAAAACCATTGTATTACTAGATAGACTTATTTAGGTTTTCCTGACTACTAGAGTACATACATCAGTCATAATCTTTTTTGGGGGGCCACCTAGTTTGTTCAGTCATTAGCTACCTCATCATCCCCTTTACCCAGTTTTCTATTGGGATGTTCTCTCCTTTCAATCTGCATGTTGGCTATCTTCCATCTGCCCCTCCAGATCCATGCTGTCTGCTTTTCTCCATCTGCTCTGTGGTTCTCACACCATAGGGACTCTAAAGTGCTTGCAGTCCTCAGCTTCTGGCTGAGTTTGGCCAAACGGAGGCACAGCTGGAGGTCACTGGGCAGGAGGAAAGAGAGACTGGAGTATTTATTCCCAAGCTTTCCCTACCCATCCCATTGGGCACAGGTCCTAGGTAGAGATGATTCCCTTCTGATACCAGCTCTCATGCACCTCTCTGGGTGTGCTTCCTCAGCCCTGCTCACACCTTTGAAAACAATCTCTCCATACTGTCTCTTAAGACCTCTCCTTATACTACTCAATTTGGGTGTGCTTCCCACCTCCTACCAGGCCTCTGACTGATAAAAGATAGGAATCCTTTCTCTGTTGTCAGTGTTACAGTTGTTTTTTCAAGGTCTATTTTTTTGCCCAATGACTTTATTCTTAGTATCTTTGCCATACTAAAGAGTATATATATATATATATATATATATGTATATGTATATATATATATATATATATACACACACACACACACACACACATATTATTTAATATATATTACTTATAATGTTACATTATATATAAAAATATTCTATGGTATATTACATTTTATTTATCCATTTATCATTGAGGAACATTTGGGTTGTATAGATTTTATATGTACTATATAATCTTATATATGTCTTATATACATATCCCTCACATATCAAATATATATATATATGACATACATGGTCATATATATAGTTAAATTTAATTTTTAAATAGTATCCCTTTTCTTTCATAACTTCTTCATTTTCAGCCTTGAAAGGAGAGGTCTTCCCTGCCTTTGCTTTCACGAGTTAACAAATTTTTCCTCTAAAAGGCCAAGTAGTATATGTTTCAGATTTTGTCCGGTTCTGTTGCAATTACTCTGTTACAACTACTCAACACTGCCATTGTAGCAAGAATGCAACCATAGACAATATAGCAACAAACATGTTCCAACGAAATATTATTTACAAAAACAAGCAGTGGTAATTCTGCTCCTAGGTATCTGCCCAAGAGAAACAAAAGCATAGGCCCCACCAAAACATGTACCTGAATTTTATAGCAGCATTAATCATAATAGCCAACAGGTAGAAATAACTCAATTGTCTATCAGCTGATAAATGGATAAAGTCATGCCATGGAATAATATTCTGCTATAAAAGTCCTGATCCATGCTGCAACATGGGTGAACCTTGGAAGTAATGTGTTAAGTGAAATCAGTTAGACACAAAAGGCCACATACCGTATGATTCCATTTCTATGAAATGTCCAGAATAGGCAAATCTATAGACAGAAAGTAAACTGGTGATTGCTGAGGGCTGGGAGAGGATAGGTGATAGGAGGTTGATAACTAATGGTGATAGAGTTTTGTTTTCAGATTATGAAAATTTTCTTAAATTGTCTTTGGCCCACGGTTGCACATATCTAAAAAAAAACTAAAAACCATTCAATTGTACACTTCATTTTTGGGGGGGAATCAACTGAGAATATGTTTATTTAAAAGCAATTTTAAATATTAAAAAAGTAGAAATTAACACATACCATACTAAAAAACTGTCACATTAAATACATGTGAAATGATGAGTGTACTGATGTTTGAGTGTAACATCCAGAATTTGAAATTTAACTCGTGGTGCTATGGGGTTCCTATACAATATGCTGAATTTCTAGGAAATAAAAAAATAAATAGCAAGTGCTTTTCAACAGTAAAATAAGACTCACACTATTTGCGGAACATATCATTCCCCTCTAGGGGGAAAATAACTAGTTAGCTATTTTTTCCAAAAAGTGAATTCTATGGTACGTGAATTACATCTCAATAAACCTGTTATTAAAACAAAAGGGAAAGGCAGCATGGATTCGATCCATGGGCAGCAGTTAGCTGACCCCTGCTCTACTTTGCACATGCAGTCACCTGGAATCTCTTACAATATTTTGTATTATTTTCATACTTACATTAAATTTTTTGATACACTTGAAATGCAGGTGGTGTAAGATGGGAGGTTATTTTTATTTATCTCAGTGTGCTACATAATTTGTGAAATAAGCTATCCCTTTTTCCACTGGGATGAGATACCTCTTTTGTCCAACATTTACACCTATATCCTGGAATCTAATTCTGGATTATTTACCATGTTCCATGGATCTATTTGTCTATGCCTTTCCTGATATCAGTCTGATCTGATTTTAGTGACTTTATTGCATGTTCTGGTTTCTGTAAAGGAAGTCCCCCCTCATGTTCTTTTCTTTCACACTTGACTTGCAGCCAGTGAGCTTATCAAAATGGATATCACGCCCCTGCTTAAAAGCTTTTAATGGATCTCCACTGCTCTTACGATTATAGCCCAAATCCTAACTAACCCTTGAGTGCTGCATGCTTGGCACTGCCTAGCTCTGCAGCTTCACTTGGCTAAAGATACTTCACTTGGGACTCTATACCTCAACCACACTAGAGTTACCAAGGGCTCCTGCTCACTCCTACCCCAGGGACTTTGCACTGGCTGTTTCCTCTGCCTGGAATACTTTTCCATCCCCTCTGTAAAGTTAACTCTTCCTCTTCCTTAACCTCAGTTTGATCATCATTCCTGGTCAGCCTGTGCTGACCTCCCTGACTGGAACAAATCTCCCTCTCCACATTATGAACCAATGCCATGCTGCACCTGTAATATCACATTTTTTTTTATCAGTATATATATTTTAAACTAATTTCTGCCTCTTCCAGCTCCCCTTTACCTTCTCAATATTTTATACTATATCCCACACATAGTACTAAAAAAAAAACAATGTTGAAGTGATGACCTGGAGGGGTGGAATAGAGGGGGAATTTAAGAAGGAGGGGATATATATATACACATATATATATATATATAAATATATAAAATTATGACTGATTTGAGAATAAACAGGTAGACAACCTCCCACCTTCTCTGAAACCCACCCTTTCGCCTTCCTCATGCTGTGTTCTGCCCTGAAGCAAGCCCAGGTGGGAGGACAGGAGACCTGGGCTCTGGACTCAGCTCTGCCTCTGCTGGAATGAAAAGTGAGTGTTAGTCGCTCAGTTATGTCTGACTCTGTGACCCCATGGACTATAGCCTACCAGGCTCCTCTGCCCACGGGATTCTCCAGGCAAGAATGCTGGAGTGGGTAGCCATGACCTTCTCCAGGGGATCTTTCCAACCCAGGAATCTGACTCACGTCTCCTGCATTGCAGGCAGATTCTTTACTGTCTGAGCCACCAAGGAAGCAATGCCCTAAATCTGTTTGCCAGGTGCTCTCCCCTTCCTGCCTCTGTCTTGCAATCCTCACAGCCACCTTGGGAGGCAAGCAATATGGGGATAAATTTCTCCCTGGTTTTATTTAATTAAAAAAAATTTTGGGGGGGGGGCCATGCCATATAGCTTATGGGATCTTAGTTCCCTGACTAGGGATCGAACTAGGGCCCTCAGCAGTGAAAGCACAGTCTTAACTACTGGACTGCCAGGGAATTCCCTTCCTTGATTTTACAGTGGAGAAATGTGAAGTTGGGGATGAGGTGACTAGCCCAAGATCACACAATCAGAGGCAAAGCCAAGAGCTCTGTTCTCTGGGTCCCCAAGCAAGTGTTTACCTCAGGAAAGATCCTTCCCTTTCCTGGGCTGGGCCTCAGTTTCCCTAATTGTAAGACGGTGACAAGGGGTTGGGACTGAATGGTGTCAAGAGTGTCACAAACAGCAAGCAACCAAGGTGTTGTTATACTTAAGTTCCACCCATATTATTATTAACTTAAATTTTTTATTTAAGGAGCTTTTTAAAAAAAAAACTTAATTACCTTTGTTTTTAAATTTATTTTTTGGAAAAGAAACTTCTAAATATAAGGAAAAAACTTTTTTATCATGTCTTTTATTCCATAGTAAGCACTGGTCACATTTTATCTGAGACACATTTTGTGCACCTTAGATAAATGTGTACGGACCCCAGTCAGCCTGGCTCATCTGGGAGCTATCAACAGTCCTCTCGTTTCTTTGGCAGGGGAGGGTCTGAGCCGTGGGAAGGTATAGTCGAGGGCTGGTGGGGGGTGGCACCCCCCCACCCCCAACATGAGGCTTTCCCGTGTTCAGTCAAGCAACGAATGTCTGCTTAGGGCTACAATGTGCAGAGCACTGGGCTAGGTCCTGCCATTAAAGTGGGGTGATGGGCCTGGCCTGGGGCACTCTCAGGGAGGTGGCGGGGGGCCCAGCTGTGTGCTGTGTGGCTGCTGCTCATGTTGGAGCATGCGTGCCTGCCGTGTCTGTCCATGTGAGCACTCCAGTGTTTCTGTGCACACGCCGGCCCCCACGCCCTCTTCCCTGGTCTCCCACCACAGCCTTCTGTCCAGGCCTGGCTGGGGTCAGCCCACGTGACCGCCCCGGGCAGGGTCTGCTTTCTCTCAGGGCCAGAGCTGTGGAGTGAGTGAGACAAGGGGGGCCACCAAGACAGGCTTTGCTCCAAGATCTCTTGGAGCAAAGTGGGCCCCTCAGGAGTCCTCGATGGGGACTAAGCCACTCTGAGACCTAGGATTCTGGAAAATTCCTGGTCTCACCCCCTCATCCTACCAACGGGGAAATAGGTCCTGACTGGGGAGAAGACTTGCCGGAGTCACTGAGCATGTAAGTGGCAGGGCCAGGCCTCTGGGTTCTCTTTGACCCTCTGTGGCTTCTCCACACACTCCCAAGGTGTCAGCCCGGCCCTGTCCACTGCAAAGATGACTTGAAAACAAGTCATCTTCAAGAAAACAAGTATTAATATTTCAAAATAATTCAAAGGAAAGCTCGTCTTTATTTACCACTCTATTCACTGGATGGCAGGCACTGCTATAAGCACCTTAAATACATTAATGCATTTAGTCTTAAAACAACTGTAAGAGGTAGATATGACAGACATTGCTATCCCACTTTCCAGATGAGGAAGCAAGGCACAGAAAGGTTCATTAAGTTAACCAGGGTTGCACAGCTGATGAGTTGGCTTCATGGCAAACATTCTTTGTTTCTACAGTAAGCAGAGAAGGGATAGAGGCCTATGGGTAGACAGATATCTTTCTTATCAACACAGAGTTGAGAATCACTGGAGCCCTAAACTCTTTCCTTGCTGTCTGGCATCACTTAGGTGAGGAGACCAAATTCAAGGAGGCAGAGTTGCATATGTGCTCAAAACCACACAGCCGTCCCCGGGTCCCCTCCCCACTTGTCATCATTGTGCTGAACACTTTCCCTGCTTCATTTAATTTAATCCTTACAACAACTCTGTAAGTATGAACTACCATTCTCCCCATTTTATAAATAGGGAAGTAACCAACTCACAGTGGTTAAGTTACTTGCCCAAAGTCACACAGCTAGTAAGTGGCTGGGACAGCACTTGAGTCCAGGCCCCTCTGATCTGAAGCCTGTGACCTTCACCACCAGGGTCTCCTGTCTTACGTGTCCCTGTATCTCATAACCTCCATGTCTGTGCAAGGAGGGCCAGACAAAGACAGTGCCCCGTCTTACAGAGGAGGAAACAGGCAACCAGCCTGGGAGCATACCGCCAGAGAACATGGGACTGGGACTCAGAACTCCAGGTCCACTGACTCCCTGGCCAGTGCCCTTTCCTTTGATCCTTTAGGAACACTCCAGAAAAGGCCCCAGCTCTACATATGTCTGTGGTCAGTGGTGCACAGCCATGCTTTCCACAGTGATTTCTCATGTACTAGTCCCCAAGTCCATGAAGGCCAGAATATGCTCCATTTCACAGGTGGGCAATTAGGGGCCCAAGAGGGAAAGAGCCTTGCCCAAGGCCTTGAACTAGAGTCCTTGACTCTCAGTCCAGTGAGGGAGGACCCAAGGAAGGGGCTAGGCAGGCTCTAGCTAGCTGGGCTCTCTACTCTGGCCAGAGGCAGGACAATGAGGTTATAGCCTCATCAGGCTAAATGCTGCCCTGAAGTCAAATACTGCCCCTTGGCTGAAACCTGCAGGAATGATCTTGAAGATGCAGTAACAGGAGCTGTTGTTGTACAGATGGGGGTGGGGTGGGGGGAGGGAAGGAGACAAGCTGACCCTCAAAATTCCCCTTGAAACAGTTTGCTTCCTCAAGGCCTCTGGAGGAAGACATTTCTTGAGCTTTCTCTCAGGCAGGACTGGTTTTTGCCACTTCTGTGCACAGGTGGTTGAGATGTGGGCCATCGTAACAGAAACAGCACTAAGATCATGCTTCCTGTAAACAGACAAAACAGGGCTGCAATACATGCAGGTTGTGGTCATTTCTCTCTGACGCACAGGAGTTGGTCACTGATAAGAGTTGAGCAACAGAGCTTGAAAAATGTTCCCCGTGGAGCTGGGAAAAGGCTTTAGGGGACGGTGTTGGTGGGTCATGGGTCAGGGTAGCATAACCCTGGATGTTAAAGAGGGACTGAGAGTCAGAAGGTGACGATAATGCTCATGTAACAGCCAGCACGGATTTAATGTGGCCAATGTTCCTGGCACCGTGGGCTTTATAAATGGCAACACTTTTGCACCTTGGGTGCTCCTCCTGCCTCGCCCTAGAGCTGGCCCTGTTGGTGACTCTCTTTCCCTGTCTTAACTCCAGTTCTGTCCTCAGAATGAGGATGAGAGTAACAGCTCCTGCCTCGGAGAGCTGTGAGCAGTGAGGAGAGGCAGAGAAAGTGCTTAGCACAGAACTGCTGTAGTCAGCTTGCTGAATGCCAGCCATGTACAGTTTTTACCCAGGGTAAGGGGTTGTGCTGCGTGCTCAGCAGCGAACAAGGCTGTGATGGACTGTTTGTGTCCCCCTATCCCAAATTCATATACTGAAATGATGGTACTAGAAGGCAGGGCCTTTGGGAGGTGATGAGGTCATAAGGGTGATGCCCTCATGACTGGCATCAGTGCCCTTATAGAGAGACCCCAGGGAGCTGCATCGTGTGAGGCTACAGTGAGAAGTTGGGAGTCTGCAACCTGCAACCAGAAGAAAGTTTCTCACCAGAACCTGACCCTGCTGGCACCCTGATCTTGGACTTTTGGCCTCCAGAACTGTGAGAAATTAATTTCTGTTGCTTATAAGTACTTTGGTACTTGGTTTTAGCAGCCTGAAGAGACTAAGAGAGAAGCACATCAAGTCTTTGACCTCATGCTGCTTACAGTAGAGCCAGGAAGACATCAGGGCTAGACTGTGATGACAGATGATGGGGGAGGAGGAGGGAGCCAGGGCAAACATGTCAGTGAGATAAGCAGTAGGATCAGAAAAAGGAAAAACCCCTATCCCAAAGATGGTCCCTCAGAACCACAAAAAGTGTTTTCTCACTCTGAAAATGACCAAAACCGGGATGGCACCCTACATCTCACTCTACTTGTCCTATTTAACCCTCAAAACAATTTGAACTATCCCCACTGGATGAATCAAGAAACTGCGGCTTAGAAAGGTAAACTGATTTGCCTCAGGTCACACAGTTTGGGAGCCAAACTCAGGCCTTTCTGATCCCTCTACAGCTTGACTCTGCTGCTAGCTGGATGTGCAATCTCAGGCAAGTTACACCTCTCTTCTCAAGCCTCAGCCCTGTCCCCCCTGCCACACCCCTGCGCACAGGCGCACAGGCGCGCGCGCGCATACACACACACACACACACACACACACACACACACACATACACCATCAAGGAAGAAGGTGAGGCTCACATGAGGCCACAGATATGGGAGTGCTTTGGACACTGCAAGCTGCTCTCTGTGACTGAGAATTATTAGTATAGGTGACGCGGCAAGCGCCAAAGGGCCCCCTTATCTGTGATGGACAGCCTGGGGCCCCCTTTCTTCCTTCCTACATGATCTTCCTGTGAGTCAGGGTGCCCTCCCTTACACCTGTTCTGCTCTTACAAACAAAAGCATACAGGAACATTTTAATCAGCAGTGTGACTACCACCTCCCTGTGGGAAAGTGTTGTTGGCTCCCATTTAACAGATGAGGCACAGAGAGGTTGCCTTGTTGCCCCAGGGGACACAGTCTACGGCCCAGGAAGATCCTGGGAGCACAAGCCAGTCCCTAGACGCCCTGTGCTGTTGTTTTCAAGTGAGCAAGCTGGAGGGCAGCACTTGGACAGGGAGCCAAGGTACTGTTCTGCCCGGGGGTGGGGTGGGGAAGATAAGCTTCGCCAAGCCTTCCCGCTCCTTCCTTTCTTCCACCACCTGCTTCGTGGGGCTGGAGATTTCTTGGCCAGCGCAGCCCCTCCCACACCACGTAAAGACGTAACTACCTCTGGTTTCAAGCTTCATTCTCATCTGACTGTGAACACTTGAACCCCATATCTTGGTTCCTTTCCTATGGGAGAGAGGAGGAGTGTGGAGTAGAGGGACAGACAGATTTAGGGATGGGTGCAAGATGGACGTGACTGGGCATGGGGGTTGAGTGATGAAAGAGGACCCCAATCTAGCCAAGAGGACACTCTCATTTAAAAAAAAACAACTCCTGGAACTCAGAAACGGGCTCAAAATCTCACAATAAGTCGGGGCCTGAGCCTACTGTCCTAAGCTCCAAGTTCAACAATCCTGCCCTCCCCTGCTTTGGGCTATGACCTTCAGACGGAGGAAAGAGGCACTGAAAAATACTTGTTGTACATGAATGAATGAATGAATGAATACTGGTCCCACCTCAAGGGAGAGTATGGGGCTGCGATGTTGAGTCCTGTGGGACTCTGCCTGGATAGGCACGGCTTACCTCTGTAAAATCATCTCTCCCTTTGGATTTTCACCAGGGTTTCTTCCTTTCCCCAGAGAGTTGTGCACCACCTAGAGGAAGCTGGGAGCCCAGCAACCTCATCCCATGGGGAGACTGAGAAGCACTTCTAAGGTGGTCCCTATCAGCTTCCAGTCTCTTACCTGATGCCAGGAGGCATCATTCTGGTCAGGCTCAGCTTCAATAACCCTCTAGTGAGTGAGGGCATTCTTGCAGCAGAAAGGGCTTACAGTAGACTAAGCCACACACATTCCCAGCTCCGTGTTTCATACTCAGAGGCCACTGTTAACACCTTTCTCTTCTCTCTTTCTCATCTCCTTAGTTTCCTGACCTTAAAAAAATATGCAGGACTTCCCCGGTGATCCAGTGATTAAGAATCTGCCTGCAAATGCAGGGGACACAGGTTTGACCCCTGGATCGGGAAGATCCCACACACCCCAGGGTAACTAAGCCCTTGTGCCACAGCTATGGAGCGCATGTGCCTAGAGCCCATGCTCCACAACAAGAGAAGCCAGTATAATGAGAAGCCCATGAGCTAATGCACTGCAACTAAAGAGTAGCCCCCACTTGCTGCAACTAGAGAAAGCCCACGCTCAGCAATGAAGACCCAGCACAGCCAAAAAGAAAGATACTAAAAAAAAAAATGCAGACAGAAAAAACGGCATCACATCTGTGGTGTTCCTTTTGTATAACCTGAATCTAATCATCGGATGAAACCCAATTAAGGGATGTTCTACAAAACAATTGGCCTGTAATCTATGAAACTGGCAAGGTCGTGACAGTCAGAGAAAGGCTGACGGTTTGTTCCAGGCTGAAGGAGACCTAGGAGACACAACAACGGTTGCCACATGTGATTCTAGCTTGGGGCACAATCTCAGATGGGATCTCAGGAGTCTATGGTCGGAGTATGTCAGTGGTACTCGCCCAGCAGTGATGCTGTATTATGGTTGGCAGGAGATGGTCCATATTTGTTGGGAATAATAAACATAAAAGTGTTCAGGGGAGGTGAGGCATCATATTAGGAACTTATTCTCAAGTGGTTAAGGGGTTAAAACATCTATGTACTTTACTCCCAACTTTTCTATACATTGAAATTTTTTCAATTTTAAATATATATAGCATTTCAAGTAAATCAAATTAATGTAACACAGAAAAAATGCAGACAGTAATACCTTCTTCTTCAGGTTGGAATGGTGGTAAAATGAAAATCTGTAATTGTGATATCATTTATTGAGCTCTGATTAAGGGCTTTCCCTGTTTACTTCTCATTGCTCTGTGAGGTAGGTATCATCACCTCCTTTTCTAGGAAGAGCAAATAAAATTCAGAGGGTTGAGGTGACCTGGCCCATGTGGCTGAATTTGCAGCTCTCCGGTGCAGCACCCCACTGTGATGCTCTCACTCGAGCTTCCTCAGCCCAGTGCCCGCCCCACAGCCCAAGCATGGCCCCTCTCCTTTTCTCATCTCCCCCAGTCAAAATCGTCCTACTCATCAACACTGGGCTTTAGTGCCATTTCTCCAGGAAGCCTCCAATCCCCCCTATACAACTGTCCATTTCTGAGATCAATCCTTCTCATAGTCAACTACTCATTCACTAAAGAAATAGTAGTTCAGCGTCTTCCATGCAGCAAGCACTGTGCCAGGGGCTGGGGATGTGCTATATATAAAGTAGATGCTGTCTCTTCCCCTAGAGATACGGAGACTGAAATGATCAACAATCAAGTACACATACAATCCCAAATGGATGGGAGCCATCACGGAAAGAAAGGTGCTATGACAGCAGGGTGACTGGGGGCTTCTGGGGAGGGGACCACCATGGGCACGAAGGAGGCAGGGGAGCGTGCTGCGTCAGGCATGTGGCCGGCTTGCTGGAGGGGCTGGGAAAGCAGTAGCTGGAAGGATGGAGGTTCCTGAGCAGAGAGAGGGCAGGGGTGAGATCCCACGCGCTGAGGCCATTTTTAAGGAACCTGATATTTACCAAACTGTCAAGGAAGCCACTGGCGGGTTGTGACGACCGAGGGGTGGAGATTTACGTGTTTAAAAGACCACTCTGGCGCAGCTGTGGAAGATCAGAGGGGACAAGAGTGGAAGCAGATGGGTTCTTATCTCTCCCTCCCTGTTTTCTGGTCGAGTTCGGGTCTTATCTTGCTTTCTAGAGAGCCGCTTGAGGCCAGGGACTGCGTCTGTCTCCAAGGTCGCCGAGCCCAGGCTGTTCTGCTGAGGAGCGGCTGGAAGGCTCAGTCTCCGGGCCTCAGCTCTGTCCCTGGGGACGATTTGGGACATGCTCGGCTCTCGGCTCCCCAGGGCTCTGCAGCCCCAGCATGGGTGGAATGTTTGACAGAGGAGTCCACGTGTTCTCCAAACAGACCTTGATTCATGTTTCCAGGAGAAAGTAGCAAACAGACTTCTGCCGGCTGCATCCATCAGAGGAGAGATGGGCTCTGTAAACAATGGCCCGCAGCCTGTCTCCAGCGGACACAGGACACGCAGACGCCCCTCCCTGCAGGTCCCTGGCGTTAAAGCCCTCCCCCGCCCTGCCCGCTGGGGCCACACTCCCTGCCAAGCCCCTCTCTAGAGCCACAGAGACGTATTGCCCCTCACTGCCCCATTCTGCAGGTAAGAAAACAAAGGCTCAGAGATGTGACATCAGTGGCCCAAGGTCAAGCAGTCAACCCAGCTACTACCAGCACTCTCCCGTGTTCCCCTGCTATGCTACGCTAGTAATGAAAATAATAGCAGTTTTAAAAAGAAGACTCCACCTCCCAAAAGTAACAGCAACACACATTTACTTATAAATAATCAGGAGTGAGCACTGCTCCAAGTGCTTTATCAGATTATCATCCTCACGACAACTCTATGAGGTAAAGGGTTTTGCTTTCCCATTTTTCAAATGGGGGAAACCAAGGCAAAGTGGAGGAGGCTGGGTGATGGTCCAAAATCATGCTGAGAGTCAGTGGGGAAGGCGGGCTTGAACCCAGGCACCGTGAGTCCAGAGCCCACAAGCTTCACTGCACCCACTGCTCCCCTGGCCTCTGGGAGCTGAGGGCAGGCCCGTTCCTCTCTTCACTTCTGTCTCCATTTGAGAAGTGAAGAAGCTAAGGCCCAGAAAGAAGTTTCTCTGTTCCAGCCACCCGGCTTCCACTGCAGCGGGGCTGGGAGCTGGGGGCAGTGAGTCCTCCTTCTCGCAGGCCAAGATGGGAGCGGGGAGCCTGGTTCTATGCCCAGCTATGCCACTGCATTGCTATGTGCCCTGTGCCAAGTCACATGCCCTCTCTGGGACTCGGTTTCCCTATCTGCTCAATGGGAATGGCAATTCTGGCCCTTACCCACATTATAAAACAAGTCAGTGAAGGGGTGGTGGGACGGGATGAGTTTTCTGGTCTGGATTCCTAGCCTGTGAGCAGAATGTCTGAGCAGCTCTTCGTTCTGGGGTTAAAAGCCCCAGGGGAGGGACTGGGCTGGGCCGCCTCCATTGTGAGACCCCCCACCTTGGGCTCCAGCCCAAATTGCCAGACACAGACTTGAGAGAAGGGCCCCCCTTCTGGAGGAGTGACCAGGAGCCAGCCGGCTGGCCATTTGTCCACAGATGGGTGTGCAGATAACGGGCGTCTGGAGATAAGGGAGGGCCTGCTGCAGCCTAGAGGAGAGCCAGGCTGAGCCCCTGATGGCTGGGGCCGAGAGGGCTGGACCCCGGTCCAAGGCCTGGGACAGACTCTGTCTCCCATCCTGGAGCACAGCGCTAGGGCGCTCCACTCCTCTGGACCTGACCCCACTGCTCACCAAGACAAAACAGAACAGAACAAACATAAAACAATAACAACAAAACATATTTTTATCAGAAGTGTGGCTTAAGCTAGAGAGAGCCCTGGATTCCAGTTTAACCCTGCCACTGACTTCCTGGGCAGCCTGCCTGCATTGAGTCGCTGGGCAAATCTAAGTCTTAGTTTGCTCATCTGGGCAGTGGGCACAAGGATGCTGCTAACTCTTCCTCACAAACAGAGAAAAACACTGGTAACAATAAGCAGCTAACACCGTGTCTATGCTGTGAAGTAGGTACTGTTATTATCCCCATTTTAAAGATGAAGAAACTGAGGAGCAGAGGTCATACAGTTGGTAAGTGGTGAAGTCAGGATCCCAGGGTAGGCAATCTCGGACTCTAAATGCCTAAAACGTTCACTGCTAATTTTATTAAAAGAACAAGGGAAATTGCAATTTGTGCCCATTTGAGTTTAAAAAATACACACATTTATATTTATATATTCATAGACATTTTAGGGAAAATAAACCTGCAAATATCTATAGCATCCATCTCTAGAACAGGGCTTTCAACTTTGGTTCTATTGATGTTATAGACTGGGTAATTCATTGCTGTGAGGGCTGTCCTGGGCACTGTAGGGTGTCAGGCAGCATCCCTGGCCTCTATTCATTAGATTCCAGTAGTGGCAACACCTCCCCTCCCGCCCCCAACAGCCAAAAACATCTCTAGACATTCTTAAATGTCCCCTGGGGAACACTCTCACCCCACCCCACTGAAAACCACAGATCTAGAGGATGTAACCTAAGAGCGATGCTCACTTTCTAAGCGCTACACTGTAAATGCGGCCATGTGCAAGCAAAACACACTGGAATGAGAAGAAACAACAGTCAAGGTGAAAAAAATAAAACTCATTGGAGGATGCATGGATGGATAGATGGATAAATCAATGGGCCCAAAGGAACCAGGTGAAAATCAGAGCCTGGGTGTTCTCAGGAGCATTTTGAATCTAGTCAACCCCTGCATTTTACAGAGAGGAAATGAAGGCCCACCAAGGGATGGGGCTTGTCTGAATTTAAGAATGAGCTGCTGCAGCGGGGGGTGACCAGAGGTTGACTCCTGGTCCAGTGCCCTCAACCACAGGATGTTAAAGAGCAAATGAGAGAACAGGCAAGCCAAGAAACTGCCCAGATTTTGCAGCCGGAGGCTCCTGAGACTTGAGGTCAGAGCTGCCACCCAGCTGGTGATGCCATCACCAGCTCTCAGGTGGTGGCTGAGACATTCCAGAGGCAAATGACCTGGTCCCTCCACCTGTGACCCGGCCCCTATGGGGCTCTTATGTGTATGGCAGACATGTGCAGCTTGTGCCAAGGATCAAAAGACGGGAGGGAGTCTGTTCCATGGCCCAGGGTACCACAGAGTGAACAGGAGACTGAGAAAGCCTGAGGTCACCAGAAGCCCTTGGAAACATTGGGAGGCCCTCGGGCTGCTGAGAATGGGATGACCCAAGGGGTGAGCTGTGGCTACAGTTTTTTTTTTAATTAATTTATTTATTTTTTGGCCATGCTGGGTCTTCATTGCTGTGCACAGGCTTTCTCTAGTTGTGGCATGTGGGCCTAGCAGTTGTGGCTCATAGGGTCTAGGTGGCGGATCCAGTAGTTGTGGTATACGGACTTAGTTGACCCTTGGTATGTGGAATAGTCCCAGACCAGGGATCACACCCATGTCCCCTGCACTGGCAGGCGGATTCTTAACCACTGGACCACCAGGGATGTCTGTGGCTACAGTTTTGAAAGGAGAACCTCTCCTAGAGATGGCCACAGTAAGGGTGCCAGCTCTCAGTATTCACTGAACACTTCCTATATGACCACTGTGTCCCCAGCATGGAGGCAGGATTTACACCTGGGTCCCTCTGGCTCCAGAGCCTGTGCTCCCATCCTCGCCACTCTCCTCCAGCACAGCCATCAAGAAGGAGGTGGCAACACTACTCATGACAACAGCTAAGAGGTACAAGCACCTCGAGTGTCCATGCACAGATGGATGGAGAGCGAAATGTGGTCAGTACCTACAGTGGACTAGGATTCGGCCTCATTAAGAAGGAAATTCTGATACATACCACAACATGAGTATCCTGTGAGGGCATCATGCTCAGTGAAAAGTCATAGAATGACAGATTCTGTGTGATTCCACTCGGAGGAGGGACCTAGACAAGTCAGATTCATAGAGACAGAAAGGGGAGTGGTGGTCGCCAGCAGGTGGGGAAGTGGGGTAGTCCTTTAACGGGTGCAGAGTTTCAGTTTTGCAAAATGAAGAGAATGCTGGAGATGGACTGCACAACAATGTGACCGTACCTGACACAACTGAATTGCACACTCAGGAATGCTTAAGGGAGTAGGTTTTATATGTGTATTTACCACAATTAAAGACAAAAAGGGGCTTCCCTGATAGCTCAGCTGGTAAAGAATCCACCTGCAATGCGGGAGACCTGGGTTTGATCCCTGGGTTGGGAAGATCCCCTGGAGAGGGAAAAGGCTATCCACTCCAGTATTCTGGCCTGGAGAATTCCATGGACTTTATAGTCCATGGGGTCACAGAGTCGGACACAACAAAGCGACTTTCATTTTCACTTTCAAAGATAAAAACGACGAGGCAGTACATGGGTGAAAGAGTCATGGTTTTCTCAGGGAAACAAAACCACTGTGATTTCTGGAATAAGGCTTTGTTATGGGGGAATGATGGGGGGCCTGGAGATTCAGGAGGGACGCTGGCGGATAAGAGGAGCCCCGTGATCTGAGGGACCAGCAAACGGGCCACCTGGGAGAGCTGAAGGAAGATGTGTCTTGGTGGCTGCATCTCTCTGGCCCACCCTCATCATCCTGGTGGTGGTCCTGGTTGGTAAGAGGAGCTGGTCATGAAGGGAGTGAGGAGAAGCTGCCACCATTGGGGCATCTGATAGCTATAATCTTGAGAGAGATGGACTCTTCGCCTCCACCTTCCAGATCTCCAAAAACCCCACTTTTGGCCGACTCTAACCAAACATCTACAAGGAAGGGCGTTTGTGGAAACAAAGTTCCTAGCTTAACCAAGATGACTGAGAACAGATCACCACATGGGGCGATGGTGGAATAATCTACAAGACACATTGGTAACTGAAAAAGACAGAGGAAAATATGGATGGCAGACACATTTTTTTTTTAAACTCTAGTAAAAGATATATAAAATTTACAATTGTAACCATTTAAGTGTACAATTCAGTGGCATGAAAGACATCCACGTTGCTGTGTAACCATCACAGCTATCCTGCTCTAGAACTTTCTTATCATCCCAAATTGAAACTCCGAGCACATCAGCTTTTTAGTACACACACACGTGCGTGCACTCACAAGCATCCCTCTATGGCTGTGTGCACAGAATCTCCTGGGAAAGATACTCAAGAAAATTCCATGGTTATCTCTGGAGAGGGAGACAGGCAGGCAGGGGTGAGAAGGAGATTTACTGTTGGGAGACCTAATTTTCATGTTTTATTCTTCTATGCTGTTTGAACATGTGTTTTTATTCATTTTTTCCCCTGGAAGCTGCTCTCATCCCTTAATTCTGATTGTGTTTAGAAGGAAGGTGTCCTCCCCTTTATCTAAATGAATCAGAGCACAGTGGCTGCTGCCCCACTGCTCTACCCCCAGAAGCACAACCACCTCCGGCACAGTTAGGTGTGGGATAAAGATGGCTGGCCTGTGTGACTCACCGTGTGGCCTTAGGCCAGCCCTTTCCCTCTTGGGGTCTCAGTATTCCTGTCTGTATGAGGAAAAGAATCGATGGCGCCTAAGAGTCTGTGATGCTCCGGGATGTCTTGATTCTAATCAAAGTTGCAGAATTCGCCTGGAGGCTGGGTCTTTGCAGTAGGCAAAGAAGCAGAGATGCAGGGAGATAGAAGGACTTGCTCAGAACTACCTGGAAAGGTAGCAGTGGGGCTGGGATGAGAAGCAAGAGATCCCAGTTACCTGCTGCTCAGAGACAGCCAGGGTCTGCCTAGCGCCAAACAGATTCAGCTGCAGTAATGGAAGCAGTGACTCCCATCAGACAGTCATGGGCACTGCAGGCTTCCTTGTCACCCTTGTATTATTTCTTCTCTTACATGGGAAAATACATTCATAACTATTAAAACAACAGATGCTCACTTTGTATGATGGAGAGTCATTGGGTTTACCATACTTGGGGAAACACTGATCTGGCCAAATGTGATCACTGAACAGTGAGTATGTCTGGTGCCCTGGAGATGGAAGTACTGGGCATGGTTAATACCTTTGGATTTAGGCAGACTACCATTTCAGCTTGCCCAGCACATGGTAAATGCGGCCTTAGTGTTAGCCATTACTATTATTACATGCTATAAAATGAAAACATCACACACTGTAATAGTAAAACAATGAACTTATATCTTGTGTTTAAAAACTAAGATGGATATCATCTCTACTAAATTAGACAGAGAGAAACTTCAGAAAGATTCTTGGGACACTGAAATTCGTGGGCTGCCTCTAGAGATGGGGTTGGGGTTGGGGAGTGTGCTGTACACTCTGTACTTTCAAGAATGGCTGGCCTTGTAAACCTTACAACTGTACAGCTTTTTCAAACAAATTAATAGGCTGATTCCAGGCCAGGGGCAGAAATGTACAAGACGATCATGGAACATCTTATAATTAATACTACAGAGCAAGGAAGCTCTCAGAGACCACTGGGGTCATGCTAACCTGAAGAGGCTCCCACTGCCTGCAGACAGGAGCGGGGAAAAAAAGTATTAATAAGGATAAACAACTGCAATACATTTAAAGTTCATTAAGAATCATAAACCAAGAAGCAAATAAATACCTCATGGGTCTCCTGTGGAGGATGCTGGGTCTGGCTAATGGCAAAAATGGACCCAATTCCTCATCCTTTCCTGAATCTATGGGGAATTCTGCAGCTCCTCCCTTTGGGAGGTGCAACCTCTCTCTCTACCATTTGAAGTTGGGTTATTCGATTTGCTTTAGCCAATGGATGCTAGTGAATATGACCTAGCAGAGTGGAGATGTGCTTACATGGTTGGGCTTGCCCTTTATCTCCTGTCCTCAACACGCTGATATGTCCTAGGGTAGCCAACTGGCCCCAAGAGAATACAAGTCACATAGAACAGCCCGGAACAGATCTGAGCAGAACAGCAGCCTATGACCAAGCCCCACCTACTTTGACCAGCTGCTCCACCCACATGACAGAGAACCATATGCTTGTCTTCTACGCAACTAAGCTTGGTTTGCTTTGTTACTCAGCATTACTGTGGCATCAGTTGACTGAGACAGATGTGATAATGGTATTGTAGTTTACTTTAACAGAAGACCCTACATTTTACAGTTACAAAATATTTTCAAATTTAAAAAATGAGTTCCTTTTCAGAGAAAAACCATACCCTGTCGTCATATTATATGTTAAGCCATGTGTCCCACCTTGAGTTTACTTGAGTCTTTAGTGCCCCTGGGGCGTGTGTCTTCTCTCCCATAGTGATTCTAGGGGTCTAGAGTCCTGGAGGGTCACAGTTAGGGGGACTGTGGATCATGCTGTCTGTGTCCTCACTGAGGGAGTCTATGGACTGTGGAGGTGAAGAGACCTGCCAAAGGTCTCTGTGAGCTGGGACTCCCACCCTGGGCTCCTGACACCTCAGAGTCAGACACGACCTATCAACTAAACAACAACACAGTGCTCCTAAGAGCAGGAGGCCACGCCTGACTCTGGGCATCTTCTCCCCTTCCCAGGCTCCATCTCTGACTCAACCCAGAAAAATCAGAAGTGCCAATGAGCACAAGGAGATACCTTCCAGTCTTTACCCTCTGATGGAGCAAAAATCCCATGAAAAGGCCTGTCTGGATCCCCGAGGGCCTGATGCAGACCCTCCAAGGAGGAGGAGCCTGCCAAGGCCTGCTGATGCCCAAGTCCCAGGAAAAGGAATGGAAAGGGAGAGCTGGTTCTTAAGCCTAAGCCCAGCTGTGTCTCCCCTACTCCTCTATTCCCCCGAACCCCAAGGGGCCCAAACCATCACTGTAACACCAGCCCCTCCACGTGTTCTAGGCTTTTGATGCACACAGACTCATGTCCATTGGGATGTTATTCTGGCTCCATGTGACTGGAGGAGCCAAATGACACCCCCCCTAGATTTGTAGATGAGGATATAGAGGCCCCAGGGAGCCTTTCCAAGTCTCCTGGGGGTCAGAGGCTGTCCAAGCAGCTTCCATGTGCCCAGGGCAGCTCGACAGGAGCAAGTGTTCACTGTCTATGGCTGGGCAGTTTGGGGTTCACTGACCGGTCTGCTTTGCTCTGAGTGTCCTCCCCTGACATCCACACAGCTGACTTGCTCACATCCTACAGGCCTGTGTCCCAAAGCTGCCCTACTATGAACTTTGCAAATATGATGCTAAGGGAAAGAAGCCAGACACAAAAGGCCACATATCATATGATCCCATTTATATGAAATGTCCAGAACAGGCAGATCCATAGGAACAGAAACTAGACCAGGGCTCCGTTTTGTCTACTGAACTCCAGCCTCACAGATGCCTTTTAGGTCTTTGAACTTGAAGCCCTCTCTCTTGCTGCTGGCCTCTGAATACTCTGTTCCCTCTGCCTGGAACACTGGTCCTGCACCCCGCTTTCCTTCAGGGCTGAACTTAAATGTGGCTTCCTCCAGGAAACCTTTCTTGATCTTTCAAACTCAGTGATACCCCAGGAAGTGCTGTGCACCCCTGCTTCTCTTTCTGTGCTGTGTTGTCTGCTTATTTGTCTGCCCCACTCCTTGTCCAGCACAGGAGCCTGCCAAGGCCTGCTGTATAGCAGGTGCTCATGAAACATTCCCATCAACAAATGAAAGAATGAATGCATGCACCCTTTCGTCTAGGCCTTCCCTCATGCCTTTCTTCCTGTCTCCAGTCCCTCCTTCCTCCTTCCTCTCTTGCCCAAACCTGCCCATTTGACCAGGTATAGCTAGAGTCCCACCTCCTCTGGATGCCTTCCCTGATGACTCTAGCAGAAATGCAAAACTCTCTCTCTCACTGCAGAAATGCAGTGCCTCCCCAGGCACTGAGGGAGCACACCCTGAGCACTGGGGCCAGGCCTGTTCTGTCTACCCCTTCACACTGCCAGCTATGTGGCCATCCCCAGCCCCAGAGGCTTGGGGCTCAGGGAGGACACAGATAAAGCACTAAGTACAGATGGTGGTTGGGAGACAGAGTGGAGGATATTCACACAAGAGTGTGTGCTACCCAAGAGTTCACAGTCAGAGGGGCTCATAGTCAGAATAGATCTCAGAGCCGTGCATTACACCTGGCCTCCCAATGAAGGGATTTTACTAATTATCATGGAACACTCACTATCTGCCAGGCCTCCCGCTGAATTCTTTATCACAGCATCTCATACAATTATCACAGCTGCCTACGAATCAGGTACTACTAACACCCTCGTTATACATATGGAGAAAGTGAGATACAGAGAGGTATAGTAACCTCCCCTGGGTCACACAGTGAACAAATACCAAAGGAGAAATTCTTAATTTCTCTTAATGATTAAGGTATATGCCACCTCAACAGCATTGGCCACAAATGAATATCCAGCCTCCACTTGCATCCCACTTGTCAGAGAGCTCACTATACATGAGGCCATTCATTTATTCTTTCCATTAATAAATATTTATTAAGCCCCACTGCATTTGTCACTGGGGATGAGGGATGCATGAGACATCTGCTGTCATGGAGCTTACAGTCTAAAAACAAGAAGCAGATAGAGAACAATGGAAAGTAAAAATGCCAGCTTTTAATTCTAGGCAGAATTAAAATAGGCTGGGGTAACAGGTTTTCTTGTGCAGCGATTGCTTGTTAGGAACTCGGAGGACAGAGTTTGAGTCTGTGTGACCCTGGATGGGTACCTCCATCCTCCCTGGGTCTCAGTTTCCCTATCTCAACCTGAAGGAGCTGGAACTTGTTCTCTAAATGTTTCCCTGGCCTGAAATGTGAGTACCAGGCTCCCCATCAGGAGTCTTGGCCCCATACAGAACCCAGGAAGCTGAGCAGAAGCACTGGGGAGGTCACAGCTGCCCCCTCTCCCCAGGGCCTCTGCTCCTGTGACTGGAAGCAGAGATGCAGGAAGGACCACCCTGATGTTATCAATGCATCTCACTCTTGCTGCCCCTGTTCTGGAGGGGATCTTTCCCCAGAGTTGCCAATTCACTTTTCTTAACCAAAACTGAAAAGAAGCTGGTGAGAGGTTCTGCTCCTACCTGATGGATAACCTCAGGCAGGCCCAGATTCTCTGGAACTCAGTTTCCCCAGCTCAAACCTTCCTGGCACCCAGGAAAGGAGCTTTTAGCAGGCCTCCGGGTAGCAGTTGGGTCACTGTGGTGGCAGGCTGACCGGCGTCCAGAGGCCCCACCACGCAGGGTGACGGTGCCTCAGTGGGGCCCTTTGTAAGGGGGCAGCCAGCAAGGAAGGCCTGTGGAGGGAATGTGCTTTACCCATAGGAGCAGGCCCAGCTCGGGTTGCGAGTCTGGTTAATGCCTCCTTGCATTAGGCCTGTCGCCTGTTGACAGGATTTTTTGTTTAATTGGTGGCATAAGAAAACAATAACATCTGTCGGCATGAGGAAAGTGGCAGGAGCCCAGCCGAGAGAGCTCTCAAGGAGAAGGGGATGGGGGAGTCTGGGCTCTGCTATCCTGGCTGGGTGACCCTGGGCAAGTGCCTTTTCTGTGGGCCTCCGTCTTGCTCACTGGCGATGAGCAGGCTGGACCACAGCTGGCTGACTCCAAGCATTGTCCAAAGAGCACCTGCCTCAGGATTTCCCCAGGAGCATGCTAAATTCGGATTCCCAGGCCTGGTCCCCCTCCACTGACCTGGAGTCTCCTGGGGATGAAGCTGGTGAAACACCATGTCCTGAGTGTGACTTGGGAAGACCTGCATCATGAGGCAAGAATTGGCACTGTGGTTCCAAGATGTCAGCACGGGGTCTGGCACATAGGAAGGGTTAGCTGTCTCCATGAGCTAAAAGTCAAAACGGTATGCACCAGAATGTTAATGGGTGGGAATTCTAGTAATTTCAATTATTTCCTTTTTTTGACTTTTCAGCACTTGCTGATTTTCCTATACTGAACATATACAGCAGTGTAACTGACAAAAATAATTATGGACCAAGGAAGTCAAAGACTTACACGCTGAGAACTATAAAACACTGATAAAGGAAATTGAAGAGGATTCAAAGAAATAGAAAGGTATCCCAGAATCTTAGATTGGGAGAATTAATATTGCTAAAAAGGCCATGCTGGAAAGTTCCCCTGATGGTTCAGTGGTTAAGAATCCACCTACCAATGCAGGAGATACTGGTTTGATCCCTGGTCTGGGAAGATTCCACATTCCATGGAGCAACTAAGCCTGTGTACCACAACTCCTGAGCTTGCGCTCTGGAGCCCATGAGCTGCAACTACTGAAGCCCATGCACCATAGGGCCCATACTCCCCAACAAGAGAAGCCAATGAAATGAGAAGGCTACGCACCACAACTAGAGAGTAGCCCCCACTCTTCACAACTAGAGAAAACCTGTGTGCAGTAACGAAGACCCAGTGCAGCCAAAAATAAATAAATAAACATACATATTTTTAAATGACCATGCTGGGACTTCCCTGGTGGTCCAGTAGTTAAGCCTCTGTGCTGCCAGTGCCGGAGTTCCATCCCTGTTTGGGGAACTAAGATCCCACATGACTCATGGCATGGTCAAGATTTTGTAAAATAAATAAATAAATCTATTCTTTAAAAACAATTTAAAAAATAAAATGGTCATCCTACCCAAAATAATAGACAGATTTAATGTGATCCCTATCAAATTACCTGTTTTTCACAGAACTAGAATAAATAATCCTAAAATTTATATGAAACCACAAAAGACCCAGAATTGCCAAAGCAAACCTAGGGAAAAAGAACGCAGCTGGAGGCACAACCCTCCCAGACTTCAGATAATACTACAAAGCAACAGTAATCAAAACAGTATGGTACTGGCACAAAAACAGACATACAGATCAATGGAATAGAATAGGGAGCACAGGGACTTCCCTGGTGGTCCAGTGGATAAGACTGTGTGTTCCCAATGCAGGGGGCCTGGGTTTGATCCCTGGTCAGGGAACTAGATCCCATATGCCGCAACTAAGAGTTCACATGCCACCAAAGACCTGATTCAGCCAAATAAATAAATAAATATTAAAAAAAAAAAAAAAAAGAAGAATAGAGAGCACAGAAATAAACCCACACATCTATGGTCAATTAATGTTTGACAAAGGAGGCAAGAATATACAATGGAGAAAAGACAGTCTCTTCAGCAAGTGGTGCTGGGAAAGTAGGACAGCTGCATGCATTCAGTGAAGTTGGAACATATCCTCACATCATACATAAAAATAAGCTCAAAATGACTTAAATACTTAAATATAAGACATGATGCCACAAAAATCCTAGAAGAGAATATAGGCAAAACATTCTCTGACATAAATCATAGCAGTGTTTTTTTAGATCAGTCTGCCAAGGCAATAGAAATAAAAGCAAAAATAAATAAATGGGACCTAATCAAACTGACAAGTTTTGCACAGCAAAAGAAACTATAAACAAAATGAAAAGACAACCTACGGAATGGGAGAAAATATTTATAAATGATGTGACCAACAAGAGTTCAATTTCCAAAATATACAAACAATTCATGCAATGAAATATCAAAAACCAACCAATCAAAAAGTGGTCAGTAGATCTAAATAGGGGGCTTACCTGGTGGTTCAGACAGGAAGGAATCTACCTACAATGTGGGAGACCTGGCTTCCATCCCTGGGTTGGGAAGATTCCCTGGAAAAGGAAATGGCAACCAATTCAGTATTCTGCCCTGGGAAATCTCATGGACAGAGGAGCCTGGTGGGCTACAGTCCATGGGGTTGCAAAGAGTCAGACACAACTGAGCAACTAACACCTACACTTACTTTATTTACTTAAACCTAACTAGACATTTCTCCAAAGAAGACAGACCAATGACCAACAGGCCATGAAAAGATGCTCCACATTACTAATTACTGTTGTTGTTATTCAGTCGCTAAGCTGTGTCTGACTCTTTGTGACCCCATAAACTGCAGCACGCCAGGCTTCCCTGTCCTTCACTATCTCTTTGAGTTTTAGAGACATGCAAATCAAAACTACAGTGAGGTATCACCTCACACTGGTCAGAATGGCCATAATCAAAAGGTCTACAAACAATAAATGCTGGAGAAGGCTTAGAGAAAAGAGAACCCTCCTACACTGTTGGTAGGAATGTAAATTGGTGCAGCCACTATGGAAAACAGTATGGAATGTTCTTTAAAAAAAAAACAAACTAAAAATAGAACTGCCATACGATCTAGCAGAGTTTCTTCGGTGGCTCAGCAGTAAAGAATCTGCCTGCAGTGCAGAAGACACAGGAGACTTGGGTTCAATCCCTGGGTTGGGAAGGTTGCCTGGCAGCCCAGTTCACTATTCTTGCCTAGAGAATCCCATAGACAGAGGAGACTGTTGGGCTATAGTCCATAGGGTTGCAAAGAGTCAGACACAACTGAAGCAACTTAACATGCACACACACACATGCACGATCCAGCAATCCCAATCCTAGCCATATATCCAGAGAAAACCATAATTCAAAAAGATATATGCATCCAGGGTTCACTGCAGCACTATTCACAGTAGCCAAGACATGGAAGCAACCTAAATGTCCATCAACAGAGGAATAGATAAAGAAGATGTGGTACATATATACAACTGAATATTAGCTATTAAAAAAGAATGAAATAATGCCGTTTGAAGCAACATGGGTGGACCTAGAGATTATCATACTAAACGAATTCAGACAGAGAAAGACAAATATATATTACTTATATATGTAATCTAAAAATAATGACACAAATGAACTTATTTACAAAATAGAAACAGACCAACAGACTTTGAAAACAAACTTATGGTTATCAAAGGGAAAGTAGGGGAGGGATAAATTAGGAATATGGGATTAACAGATACATACTACTTTATATAAAATAGATAAGCAATGAAGACCTGCTGAATAGCACAGGGAACTATATTCAATGTCTTGCAAAAACCTCTAATGGAAAACAATCAGGAAACAAAGAATATAGACATGTACTATATATGTGCATAACCGAATCGCTTTGCTGTACAGCTAAAACTAATACAATAT
This sequence comes from Okapia johnstoni, assembly GCA_024291935.2. Taxonomy (NCBI): domain Eukaryota; kingdom Metazoa; phylum Chordata; class Mammalia; order Artiodactyla; family Giraffidae; genus Okapia; species Okapia johnstoni. The sequence goes on along the minus strand of CM044316.1, from coordinate 57,221,231 downwards.
TGTAAATCAACTATACTTCAATAAAAAAAAAATAATTATAGGGGCAAATGAGATGGCTTTACAGGATTATAGTCAGTCTTGGTAGGCACTCCTGTAAGTGTATTTAATTTTTTTTTCTTAATCGTATGACTTTCAGATTACAACAGCAGTGCAGGCTTCCTAAAACAAGTAAAATGACAGAACACAAATGTCTGCACATGAAGGAATCCCATGGTGGCCCAGTGGTTAGGACTTGGCTCTTTCACTGCTGTGGCACAGGTCCAATTCCTGGTTGGAGAACTAAGATTCCGTAAGCTAGGCAGCGTGGCAACACATACACACACAGTGTAGGCACATGAGAAGTTGTTACCTAGCCCTTCCCCACCCCTACCCCTGAGGTAACCAATGCTAACAGCCAGTGGGGATCACTCCACACTGTTCCTCTAGTTCACACACAGACACGTACACCCTGGCACATGGTCTTTTGGGGATTTGTATTGTTACTGTTGCTTTCACAGAAATTAAATCCTCTTATACACTAGGCTGCAACTTGTTTTTCTCTTTTGACAATATTTCCTGGACATTCCTAGGAGGAAAAAAAACAGTTTTCTTTCTTTTCAGATTTGCTCAATAGATATTTAATTTTCTTTCTTTCCTCTAAAAATGGAAATAAACAAAAATAAAAGCTACTCTGAAACTTCTAGTTTTGAGCTTTGAGCTGGACCCATTCCATACTCGTTCCCCTTCAACACACACACACACACACACACACACACACACACACACACACACACACACACACACACACACACACCTGCCTTCTTTCCTCTCCATGCAATTCTGATGAACATGAAATCTCACCCCACGAATGCCTACCTCCTTCTAGAGCAGAAAGTGGGTCTTAACGACCTGGGTTCGACTCCCATTATGAAGTCAGACCTTCTTTCTAAAGGAGTGTTGAAAACCAGCCAAAGGTAGAGGCAGTTCCCAGAACCAGCTCCACCTTCAGGCTCTGGAGATGAATTCTGCTGATTTGGGGAGAAGGCAGCCTTGGCTTTCACACAATCATTGACCAAAGCCTTTGACCCAGAGTTGCAAATGAAGGTTATGTTCAGCCACAGGTGGACTGAGTTTGGCCCAATCAGCATTAAAAAATGTGCCTAAAGTTAAAACCTTTAGAAACTGGGAAATTTCACATAATAACCTAGACTCTCTGCTTTTCTTAAAAACTCCAAGATTTGGCTGCTTTGGGCCTAAATTCCCAAATGGCTAGAAGCAGCCGATCCTGATCATGGCTACCTCCTTAAGATGGAACACAGCCTCTGAGCAGCCCTACTAGGGCCAATCCAGTCACCTGTGCCACCTGCCTGGTCTCTGCAGGCCCTTGGGGGAGATCCCTCATGGTCTACCTGGGATAAGGACAGAAGGCCCAAGAGAACACTGGGAGCCCAAGACAAAGTCCTCACCATGGGGCTCCTCTGGCCCTTCACTGGCTGAAATACATTCCAAGTCACCTCTGTGTGACAATAAGTGACAACACAACAGCAATTACTAACAGCTACCATTTCCTGAGTGACTACTACATACTGTGTCCCAGGCTAACCACTTCATTTTTAGGACCTCCTTTAATCCCCCAACTATCCTTTCTAGACATCGTGGCTGCCATTGAACCAGTGAAGAAACTGGGGCTCAGAGAGCTTAGGTAACTGGCCCGATTGACACCATTAATAAGAGGCTGAGCTTGAATTCCAACCTAAAACCCAAACCCAGGTACACAGTCTGCACCACCCCACTACCTGGAGCATCAATGGTGACTCATTCATTTGCATGTTAACCTAACCAAGAGGAGGTGTGGAGGGCTGTGGCTCACACCAGCTTGTTCTTCCCCATGGAGATAGCACATCAGAACGGTTAAAAGCAGGGCTTTGCTGTTAGATCTGAGCTCCTAGTAATACCATTTACTAGCTGTGCAACCTAAGGCTGGTGACTATACCTCTCTGAACCTCAGCTTCCTTATGCATCTATGATAGTTGGAGGATCGAGATGGTGCATTTACATGCTATATCTGTACAATTCTTTGGTGGTGGGCATAAGAAAGGGAGTCTGGCTAAAAAGTGAGTAAAAGGGAAAAGAAGGATGTGGAATACTCAGAATCCAAAGAAAAACTGAAGAACCAGAGGAGCTCCAGAAATCAAAACAGCAGGAATAACAGACAACCTGGTCAGGGAGCCAGGTTGCAAGGTGCCACAGTAAAGTGTTAACTCTTTTTCATTCCCATCCTTTTTTCAGTGTCCTGAGAGACTGGCCCACCTTCGGTCACATTCCTACCTGTGTTATGCGGGGCTCCCTTGAAGCAGAGCTTGAGAAGTGGATTCTTGTGCAATGGAGTGTATTTGTTGAGAGAGGGCTGAAGCAGGTAGGGGGAGAAGGTGGTCAAAGATGTGGTTTCAGGAGACGTCTAGTCTCAGCTGATCCCAAGGGCCGTGCTGGAGCATGGATTACATCTCAGAGTTTGTCCCCTCTTGAGGCCAAGGAGGCTGGGTTTACCTATATTAGTTAGCCATGGACCACGAGCAGCTCCAGGTAATTCACCTGGAGCAATCCTTCCTCATGGCAAGGAGGCAGCTGTGAGCCATTAGCATCCAATACTCTGGGAGAGGGGTACCACGCACATCTGCTGTATACCCCAACAGCCCACACACAATGAGGGAGAGGCAACACCTGAAAAGAAATCAGGATGCTGGTTGCAGAGGAAGGAGAAACGAATACAGAAAACTGAAAAAAAAAAGAAAAAAATTCACTACAAACGGTCAGCCCTGAGCCTGGCCTGTGTATAGTAAGCATCAAATCAAGGTGGCCATTCAATCCCTGGGTCTGGAAGACATCCTGGAGAAGGGAATGGCAACCCACTCCAGTATTCTTGCCTGGGAGAGCCTATGGACGGAGGAGACTAGTCGGCTATAGTCCTTGGGGTCACAGGGAGTTGGACATGGCTGAGCGACTAAACAATGATTATTGTGAGTGTAATGAGATATTAAAATGGAAACGGCAGCTGAGAGGCCGAGATATAACAGATGGCACTTCCCAGAGCAAGGTGCAAGCCTGTGGCACACAATTTACAGAGGAGACAAAAACTGGCTGTTCTCAATCCCTCACCTGCTCTGTGGGTGGGTTTTAAAGGACTGAGAGTAGTTGAAGTTAAGGGGGCAATTTTTGAAGAGAGCGGTTGGTGTACTATAAATCGTCCTCCCCTCAAAAAGGAGTAATGGGGACACTTCCTCTTTCATCTCAAAATAGAGGGGCGGTACTATGAGTAATGTATCTCCTACATCTCAGTGGACACAATAGGCTGCTTCTTGACCTCTGCCCAACCCATTTAAAGGGCAACCTTTGTGCTGGCCGACTGCTTTGACCATGGAAGACAGGAGCTGAGCCTGCGCTGGGTAGCTCACTCTCAGAACTGATAGGAGCAAAGGCTTTGCTATCTGCGGGGAGGGGGCACTCATGTGGGACAGCTAGAGAGGGGGCCAGCAGAGGGACGGGGGATGCCTCGGACTGACGAGGGAGAGCCGCCAGGTGGTATGGAGTTACATTCACCTTCCCAAGGACCTGCAGGTGAGCAGCTTCATAGATGGGGAGGGCAGAGGGAGTCTGCTGTAGACATCTGCCCAGTCCACAGTGCCCAAACTCAGCTACCTCTATAGGACTCATCAAGTAAGTCCTCTGGTCCCTGCTCCAACCCTGGAAGAAAGGGAAATCAAGCTTGTCAAGTTCTGAGCAGAGGGGGAGGGGGTGATGCGTGAGGCAGAAGATAAAGAGAGAAGAGACCAAATATGCTCCCTCCCCAACTGCAGCTTCCTATTGACTTGTGACAAACCCAGGCTGTAGTAGGGACTGCAGGGAGATGAGTCCAGTGTGAAGACGTGACAATTTGTGGTAGGGGCTGAATGAGGCTACATTTAGTAACTGGAAGTAGTTGTAGGACTTTTTAGGACCTAATATGAGCAGAAAACTCATCACTAGCCCCACAGAACAAACAAAAAGGGACAGAGGGCAAAATTCAAGTTCCTTCCCTGTTAATGCCTATATTATATTTTCTGTAACTTCCAGTAGTGGCTATTTGAGGAAAGGCCTTGGAAACAACATTTCAGATATGTGGCCTTGGCAGATTGGGGCTTGAGAGTCAGGTCTGAAAGTCTCTTGCGAAAACCAAGTCCAGTCATTTTGGGGTGAGATGAACCTGAGCCCAGGGTCACCCAGAGCTGTGAGACTTAGGTTCCAACCTGGGCTGAGCAGCCCTAAATCCACAGAATGCCATCTCCAAAGGGTCTAGGCCTTTTGACACATGCCACACCCCTCTGGTGAGAGAAGAGAGTGTCCTAGTAGGCAAATGATGTCACCGAGGTCCCCAGACTGGAGTGGAAGAGGCCCGCTGGCTCCGTAGGCTCCTAACCCTGGATTCTCAAATTCTGGCCATGCCAGGCCAGCCCCCAAGCTGCCGCTCTATCATCACAGGCTGTCAGCAGGTCTGAGGGTTATGGCAGCTGGGCCAGGATGCTGCGGTGACACACACGGCTTCCCAGGGAGGTGAGCATAAGTGAAGCCAGAAGCCAAGGCAAGGATCTTCCAGGTCTCATTCTGGAGCCAGTGACCTGTCCAGAGCTGGAGGACCTTAGAGACCATCAGATCTCTAAGAGGAGTGTATTAAGTAGGAAACTGAGGCCACTGTATGGCGAGGGACTTAAAGGGCTCAATCTGGCCCAGATATGAATAGACCTGATCCCTGACCGTACTCTGGAAGGCATCGGGAGGAGATGCCCTGGGGGTGGAGAGGGAAATTCTGGCCAAGGCACCAAGAAGGAGCAGTCGGGGCATGAGGGTGGGAAGGGGTGGATGTAGGAATTGTTCCATTTGGCGGTAATCACAGGGTGTGTGATGTAAGGGGGAGGCAGGCGTGGACAGGTGCTGCCGAAGGCTGCCTTCTACTCTGCAGAATCTGTACATCACCCTTCAGGCAAAGGAAAGTCCTGGGCAGGGGCGGGGAATGCTGGTTGAGAGATATGCAATAATATTAATAATAGCAAGTACTTGAGCGTGTTCTATGTTCTGGGCACTGTTCAAAGCACTTTAACATGTATTACCTCAATTAATCCTCCCTTGACCCTGTGAGGTAGGTACAGATATTAAACAAACATCTAACAAGTGGCTGAGGCACAGAGAGGTTAAGTCACTTTCCCACATTTACTTCCCTGGTGGCTCAGAGGGTAAAGCGTCCGCTTGCAACGCGGGAGACCTGGATTCGCTCCCTGGGTCGGGAAGATCCGCTGGAGAAGGAAATGGCAACCCGCTCCAGTACTCTTGCCTGGAAAATCCCATGGACAGAGAAGCCTGGTAGGCTACAGTCCATGGGGTCGCAAAGAGTTGGACACGATTGAGCAACTTCACATTCATTCCACAGTTACCCTTGGTTGGAGTCAGGATTCCAACCCTCAGTCTGATTTGGAAACTTGCTGAAGCTGGCCCCACCACCCAACTGGGAGCGGGGTTAGAAGCATGTGGAATCTTCTCTACGAGCAAAGGTGGAATGACAGGGTCTTTGCAGAATTAGCCATGCAGAATTAGGAGGACCATGCAGAATTAGCCAGACTTTCTGGGTTGGGAGAATCACAGAATATAATGGGAGATCCTGGAGGTCAGCTGGCTTAACCTCCTCATGTTTGCAGGTGAGGACGCTTAGACTCAGGAAGGCAGGACGGATTCCCCCAAGGACATGCTGCTGGCTGCCTAAGCCAGGCCGCATCCAGATGGCGGGACTCCAATGCTGGGAACTGATGTTTAGACATTAACTATACAAAAATTTCTAGGGCCAACATGATATGCTGTAAGAAAAGCCTTTAAAACAGGCATATCCTTTGATACTTTCAGGAATTTGTTATAATACGTATGCAAGGACATATGTAATAGAATGCTTTATTAATAATACTTATAATTACTATGAAAATTCCCAAGAATAGGGGGACTGGTTCAGTAAAGTTATGATATATCTGCTTGAGTACTCTGAAGTCTTTAAAAAAAAAAAAATCATGCTGTGGGTCAGGAGTTCTTAACCTGGGTGCATGAATAGCCTCGCGGGGCTGTGAACCTCCTAAAATTGTGCGTGTGGTAAGGGAATGTAGATTTTTCTGGGGAGTGGATTCATAGCTTGCTTAAGATATTCAAAGGGATCTGTGACCAAAATTGGTGAAAAACTAGTGTTACAGAAGAATACTGCAAAAACCCTCTATTTTAAAAGGTATAGAGCAGAGTATCAATGATTTCCAACTTATGGCCAACCTTATTTTCACCCTGCTCCCACTGAATTACCCCTCCTGTATTATTTTGAAGGGAATCCCAGACATTTGGCTCAGAAAATGTCAGAATGTATCTCTAAAAGGACTTTTTAGAAAAGAATAGGCACAAAGTTATTGTATCTAAAATAAACAACTAATAATTCTTTCTTATCAAATGTCCAGTAATGTAAATAATATTCATTGACCAAAAGAAAGAAAAGAAAAAAAAAAAAACATGTTTACAACCCATCACCAAGTGAGAAAAGTGAACAGGACAGGGTCTATGGCCCACTTTAAAAATCATTCATGAAATTATGGCAACATAGTTAATTTTGTGGCGGTAGAATTATGTGTTTTCTCCTCTTTCTTACATTCTCTGTATTGCTTTCCCCCTCCCTGTATTGTTTACTGAATTAAAAAATAAAAGGAAGTTAAAGAAGGTATACTTCCTTTTAAAAGTCTAAATCCCCTGACCCAGCACCCAAGTTTTAAGAGTTTATCCTGTTCCACCCGAGATGAGAAGAGAAGTCTGGGGTCTTGGCCACAGTCTCCGGGGGAGGGGAGGCTGTGGAGGGGGAGGGCAGGGACCTCTGACTTTCCCAGCCTTTTGAGAGGAAATGCAGAAGAGGAGGTTCTGGAACGTCTCTCAAACTCTGGTCCCTGACGTCCTGCCACCTCCCTCCTCTTACCTTCCCACTTTTATCAAACCTCACACGTTTGGACCACTTTGCTGCTGGACTTGACAGACCAAACGAAACAGAGGCGGACGGCAGATAACCAGAGCCCTTTCTGGCCACACATAGGCCTGTTGGCTTGTTGGGCCTGCAAGAGAAGGCGTCTTGTTTCCCCAACACATTCCACAGTCATGTCCCCCAGACTGCTTGGCCTCCTGGCCAGATCCCCCCAGCCTCCCAGGTCTTTCATGGTTGGGGACAAAAAAGGAATGAAAGACCTGACAGTAGGTTCCCCTTTCCAAAGCCAAAAGTCTCCATTTTACTGTGTGACCTTGGGCCAGTCTCTCTTCTCTCTGGGCCTGGGTTCCTGCATCTGGACAGGAAGATAGGTGATTTCTGAGCTGTCCGTTCTTCCTCCCATTCACTTTGCTCTTTCATTCGGAATTCTTACATTTATCAGAAACAGGAAATAGCCCCACCACACCTCTAAACGTCAGCTTGGAATTTCATGGCTGCCTCCAGCCATGGTGTGAATACCAACTGCTAAAACTTTTCTTGACAGAAAGTGAATAAGGCAGATTTCATACCTCAAGACCCAGTACACACATCTACACCTTTGAAACATAAGTTTCATGTAATAACATTTACCCTTCCCATATGAGACGCACTCTGGTATTTTTACTATTCTGTTCTCTCTTTTTTTTTTTTCAGATTTCTGATAGCAATCCATTAAGGCATTTTCCCAACCCATGAAATAGACTTTGAAAAAACTGATTCATGTAGCTCTGACCCCATTTCTGACAGGGTCGTATCAGTCCACACAAACACAAATGGATTCTATTTTTTTTCCAAATGGATTCTATATTTACTATCTTCAGTTACTGGGCTTCCCAAACTTGGAATGCCAACAATTCCCAAACAATCCCTTGGAATGTTTTTAAAAATGCAGATTCTGATTCAGTAGATCTGAGGCAAAGCTGAGACTTCGCATTTCTGACTAGCCCCCCAGGTAATTCCTGTGCTCAGACAACAGATACCTCAGACATCCATTTCATTGGTCCAAGTATTCTTACCAAAGGGACGCCTCCTCCTCCCACCCTGGTATCTTTTCTTCCTCTCTCCCTCCCTCTTTTTCCCATCCTTTCATAAATGTGATTGGAGAATTGACAGGTTCAAAAAATCACAACTCTGCCTCTTACCAGGTGGAGAACCTTGGACAACTTACTTAAATTCTCTGTGCCTCAGTTTGTTTATCTGCAAAATGTGAATACAAACTGCACTTTTTTTATAAAGTTCTTTGAGATAATTGATATAACCTATGTAAAGTGCTTAATTCATTGCCTACCGCATTATGAATGCCAAATAAATGTTATTGTTGTTATTTTTGTTGCCAAAGTTGAATTGGAACTTCTTCTTATTGACTATCTCCTGTCATAGGAGTTGTATTTTAAGTCCTATATTTAGTTTGGAATATGAATTATTTTTTAATTATAAAATACAATAAACAATACATTTGTGAAATTGAGGAAAAGCAAAGATATCATCCATAATTCCCAATGATTCTACCAACAACAATAATTTTAGGGTGTCTTCTTTCATGTGCCTATTTTATGGTTCCGATATTTAGTTGACACCTGAATGCATTTTCTCTTTTATAAAACCCAGTGAAATCACTTACTTTCATTTAAATGTCAGTTCATGCTATTCGTTTTGTCTTTAAAATAAAGCCTTTCTTATTTTGAAAAAAATCCTAGTATGTTTAATCTTTAAATTTATTTAATTTTTTATTATTTTTTGGCCACGCTGTATAGCATGTGGGATCTCAGTTCCCCAACCAGGGACTGAACCTGAGCCTCCAGTAGTAGAAGTGCAGAGTCTTAACCCCTGGACCACCAGAGCAGTCCCCCAGGATGTTTAATTTCATATTCTCCTTTTTACTCACCATTAGACCATATTCACCTTTTCCCTAAAAATGCATTCTAAAAGTATAAATGGGAGTAGGTAAAAGTATGACTCCTGGAACCAAGGATTGGATGCAAACCTCAAATCATTCCAAGGAACTTGGCTGAAGTCTGACTCTGTGCAATGCTAGACCTGGCGATGGACACACAACTTAGGACCATGCAAACACTCAGACCTTCAGGCCTGGATGATCCTTGGGGGCGATCTAGGGCCTGGGATCACATAATGAGGGTCACAGAGCTGAGATCAGAAAATGTGGCATTCCTTATGAAGGAGGCAGCAAGGGACTTAACTAAGATGGAGAATCTATTTTAGTTCCATTTTACTAACTTGGTGAGACTTTCTTTTAGTAATTCCATGTGCCAGCTCTCTTCCTACAAGATTGTTCCTTCAACCACATCTTCCTAAGCACCTACCATGTGATGGGGCTGTATTGTAAGATTAACTTCTGAGTAATCATATAGGTAGAGATACCTCCTCAGAATTGTCTGTATTAAGTAAGTTACCATTCATTCAGCCAACAAATATTTCCTGAGTAAATTCTATGTGTAAGTACTATACTAAGTAATGGGGATACAGTACGGAGTGGAACAGATTTGGCACCTTTCCTCACAGGTGATAACCTCATTATGATGAATCATCTCTTTAGATGCAACCTGTAGCCCACCTGATGCTACCATTAAAACTGATGAACATGGACTCTGTGTAGCAGGAAGTTTTCTTAGTATGTAGTGTTTGGGGGTGAGAGAGTGGCAGAGTTGCATTGTTTGGGTGGCAGGTTATATTCTTTTTTTCATGAGAGTACATTACTGTTAAGATACTGTTGGAGAGCATTTTTCCAAAGAGGAAATGCAGGTGACCAACAGGCATATGAAAAGATGCTCCAAATCACTAATCATCAGGAAAGTGAAAATCAAACTACAATGAGCTATCATCTCACACCAGTCAGAATGCCTCTTATCAAAAAGAACTCAAATAACAAATGTTGCAGAGGATGTGAAGAAAAGGGAACACTTGTACACTGTTGGTGGGAATATAAATTGGTGCAGTCACTGTTGAAAACATGGTAGAGCTTTCTCAAAAAACTAAAAATAGAACTACTATATGACCCAGCAATTCCACTCCTGGGTATATATGAAGAAAACCAAAAACACTAATTCAAAAAGATACAGGCACCCCAATGTTCACATCAGCACTAAATATCATTGTCAAGATACAGAAGCAACCTAAGTGTCCACCAGATGAATAGATAGAGAAGATGTGGTTATATCTATTCAACCATAAAAATGAATGAATTTTTGCCATTTACAACAACATGGATGGACTTGGAGGGCATTATACTAAGTGAAGTAAGTCAGACAGAAAAGATAGATACTGGGAGTAGGGGTATGAGAGAGGTTCAAGAGAGAGGAGACATATATATACACATGGCTGATTCATGTTGTATGGCAGAAACCAACACAACATTGTAAAGCAATTATCCTCCAATTAAGAATAAATTTTTTAAAAAGATAAATACTCTATGATATCATTTATATGTGGAATCTAAAAAATACAACAAAGTAGTGAATACAAAAAAAAAAGAAGCAGACTCACAGATATAGAGAGAAAAAACTAGTGGTTATGGAGGGGATGGGCAGTCTAAGGGGTGGGGGAGTAGGAAGTACAAATTATTGGGTTTACAATGGCCTTAAGGATAGATTGTACCACATGGAGAATACAGCCAATATTTTGTAATAACTATAAATGGAAAGTAACTTTTTAAAATTATGTAAACTTTTTTTAAAGTTTAAAATACTGTTGGAGAAATAAAAGTATTTTTAGCATTTTGACTACACCCTTGTGCGTGTGTGCTAAGTCACTTCAGTCATATCCAATTCTTTGCTACCCTATGGACTGTAGCCTGCCAGGCTCCCCTGGCCATGGGGATTCTCCAGGCAAGGATACTGGACTGGGTTGCCATGCCCTCCTCTTCCTGACTAAGGGATCGAACCTGTATCTCTTGTGGCTCCTGCATTGCAAGCAGATTCTTTACTGCTGAGCCACCGGGGAAGTCCCCAACTATACTCATACCCTTACCTACCCCCTAACACACACATCATTGTAGTGGTTAAAAGCAAGAACTCTGGAGTCAAGGAGACCCGGGTTTGAATTCTACTTTTCCAGTGTCCTAGCTGAGTGGCCTTGGGCATTAACTCCACATCTATAAAATGGAGTTGAGTGTTGCTCAGAGGATTCAACGAGAGTCTGTGTAGAGTGCATGGCATACAACAAAAGGTTAATGCCATTGCCATTACTATTAGTACAGTGTGACAGAAGGAGAGCGGCCTGCCTCACGGTTTCAGGAAAGAATCACTCATTTGTTTTTCATTTTGGCCACATTGTGCTGCATGTGAGATCTTAGTTCTCCAATCAGGGATTGAGCCCATACCCCCTGCATTGGAGGCACAGAGTCTTAACCACTGTGGACTGCCAGGTAAGTCCCCCAAATTCACATTTGTGAACAGCAGACACCCCACTATCTTCTTACTTAGGCTGTGCCATTTTGTTGGAGTCTTCAAAAATCTACTCCTACTGTTCTGTTTGGTACAAGGTGGGGACGGCCCCACTCAGTTCCAGTCCACGGTGATAGCTGGGTTGCCTCAGGCAAGGACAACCCTATATTGACATCAGAGAGAGCGAGCAGAAAGCTGTCAGATCAAGTGACAAGACATGGAGAAGAAACACACACCTGTTTAAATGTCAAGAGTCCCGGTGACAAATACATCTGAGTTTATGCAATTACATGTTTTTCCTAGAGCAGAGAATGAAAAATAGAATGTCACGGTTGGAAGTAACTTTAGAGATCATCGAATCCTACAGTTTTGTTTAACCAATTATTTCTTTTGGTGAATAATGTCTGGAGGTCCTACTGTCTGCCAGCTGCTAAGGGTTAGAACAGGTGAACACAAGGGCCTTGTCTCCTTTGGGGATCTATAGGAGTCTGTGGAGAAAGCTTACAGCCCAGGGAGCTTAAATAACCTGTTAGGATCAAGGAAATTTTGATTTTTCTTCCTATATTTTTCTATATCTTATAAATTTTCCACAACAGACATTGTCCATTCAACTGTGTATGTGTACTAACTTTGCTAGTTACACAGTTACCAAGACAAAGAATTGTTGTCATTAAACAGGTTATTCCTGAGTCTCTAACTGAGGGATGTAAGTCTAAAATATCCCTGGCTCCAGAATCAGAACTTACTACAGGACTTTATTGAAAATGCAGATCCCATCCCATGTCCACTCCTCCTCTTCCCTGCATTGGAAACCTGCTCAACAAAGGGACTGTGATACCTACTGAACTTCAAGAATGAGCGCATGAGTTTCAAGGAGAAAACAGCAATGATTTTTCTAAAAAAAAAAAAAAAAATGGCTCCAGAAGTTGAAATTAACAAACTAAGTTCATGAAAACAGACACATTTATCTTTTATTGGAATAAAGTCAACTCCTCCTGTTAAGTTTTTCCTCTAGTGCCACAGCTAATTGCATCCATTATGTGTTTTTAACAGATGCTATAAATCAGTGTGCCCATGAGAGAGGGGAGTGCCCCGTGGGGAGGGTACGAGGGAGGGGACAGTATCCATCTCACAAAAATGGAATACAAAACAAAACAAGCGGGCGTGCTTCCTTGGAGCAAGCAGCCCATAGCTCTCCTTTCTGAGTGTTTCTCCCCTCTGGAACGCTATTCCCCTCTCCCAGCTGCCCTGCTTGCCCCAGTGGCCTGACAAGTTTTTGGGGTCCTACAAATCACAGCTCTGTCCCAGCTCTTGAGCAGGCGTCCTTTACACTGCCCAGCCTTACAGTCTTCAGCATTTACAACCTCTCTCTTTTCCAGGTTATCATCATCTGTCAGATCTGAACTTAAACAACAAGAAACATGTCAGGTGAGTGCCTGGGAGAGACACTCGGCTGTTTACAAGAAATATTCCATTACAATCTGACGCAAAATGTTAGGATGCCTCTGCTCCCAGGTTCCCCTTCTCTGAGGGCAAACTGATTAGCATGTGGTTCCAACCGATGTTTATCCTCTCTGGCTCCATGGAGAATGCCATTGGAAAATCCCTGCTCAGTTGATGCCTGGTCGCCTGGTACATCCACATTCATCCAATTAGGATACCCAGTTTAAGACATAATGGGTTTCGGCAAGCTCCATAGACTGGTCGGGTTTTACACACATGCACAGAAAGATTTGATTTCCTCTGCAGAATTTATGGCAGGGGAAAAGAGGTAATTGAATTAATTCCTGCTCTGGTTTCTAGGCTTTCCTCTCTGTTCTCTCTTTCTCCTGTCACCTTTGTTGTTGTTTTAAAAAATAGACTTTGGCAGGGTTGGGGGCTTGCTTACATAGATGAAAATGAATTTAAAAACCAGCAGCAGTTGGTTTGAGTTTGGGAGCTGGGTTTCACTGTGATTTTTTTTGTTATTCTTTGCTCTGTGCTCTGGATGGTTTGGGTAAGCTGATGAGGACAATCTTGTGTCCTGCGGGGTGTGTGTGTGTGTGTGGGTGGGTGGGTAGTTGTGTGTGTGTGAGGGGACAGGAGTGTCCACGTGGCTAGAGAGAGATGTTCATACCAAGAAAAGGCAGTCAAACCCAGACTTTCTGGAAGGAAACCTGCTCTGATATTTGATAATGAGATAAAACCAAAGCATCCTTCCCCTTTCACCAGTCACCACACATGCCTCTTGCCTTTCTTTTCTGATTTCTGTTTTTTTCTATTATTCACTTAATCTCTCATCTCCCTGCTCCACACCAAGGCTCTGCTGCAGCAAGGGGGAACACTAGGGCAGAAAGAGGCTGAAACTGAGGACCAGGCTGGTAAGAGGATTGACAGTGACAGTGACAGTGAAAATGATCAAGACTGCCTGCCAAGTTTGCAGGTTCCTATTCCACTCTCTCCTGATTTCCAAGGCAAGGCCTGCTGATTCGTCCCTGGCTTTTAAAGGAAGGACTTCTCTCGATAAACTACAGAGACAAAGAAAGACCCCTGAGAGATTTAGAAACTCAGTGGAAAAAGGAAAAAAAAAAAAAAAAAGGAAAGAACTACTAAGCACTTAAATTCTCTCCCAAAGGACTGGAGAGCCTGCCAGTTCCCCAGCAACGCCAGTGCTGAGCATTTTCCCAGCATCAGCATTAAACCCCTTTCTTTGTTTTTCTCTTGTAAAGTGTGTTTACAATTGACCATTATGGGAAAGATGACAGATGTAGTCTGGCCCGGTTTAAAATAATAAGATTAATAATGATACCGTTTATTGCCCACAGGCTCGGTTTCTGAGTGCCTATACGCAGAAAGAAGAGTTGAGAAGCCCGGAATGTTCATCAGTAAGTGTAGCCAGCCGCTGATCTCTTCGTCCCAACCCAGTGTGGAAAGGCTTAGCATAGATTTTTCCAAGATTAATACCTCAGACTCCAAGCAGCTCTGAAAGTCCATCTCTGGCTCTAGTGCTGTCCGGGGCGGAGGAGAATGTGCAGATCCCAACACCCGTTAGAGCAAGGCCATTTTAGATTGGAAGCAAGCAGGCCTGAGGAAGGAGGGCTGTCCCCCGTCTCCCACCTCAGCACCCCCGTGTTAAGGGAACCTGGCGGAAGAGGAGCCCTCTGTCCCCTCCCCACTTCGGACCCATGCTACCTCACACTAGTTCTTAATCTCCCAGGACGGACTAGGTTAATACAACTGGGTTTTCTCTGCCTAATAAAGGCATTGCATTTCTTCCAACCAACGTTACTGCGTATACGTAAGTGCCAGCGGACTGACTTGCGAGGCAGGTGGCCGCGGCAGAACCGGTTGGGATGAGTTACCGCACCACCTCGGATTCTGGGATTCCCGCACTACTTTGCTGCTCTTCCTGCGCTTAACTGCGTCGCTCCAGAGCGCTCCTTTGCCTACTCTGAAGAAACGAGCGAAAAAGGCATAAGTTTTGAGTAGCTAAACTCCTCTCCCCGAGACAGCAGCGCTTAGACAGACAAGCTGGGAGCGGAGAGCTTGCCTCGCTCCCCGTGGGTACGCTGCCAAAGTGGCGCTTGATCGTTAGTGGAAAAAAAAAAAAAAAGACGGAGCGATATGGGTCAGCCTGGCGTTTGCAGGAGGAAGCAGACGATTGCTGATGAAGGCCCCATGCGTCCAGCTACTCCTGGACTACGCAGCTTCCCACCTCTGGTGGCCGCCGCTCCTGTCCCCTAGGGCGTGCTCGCAGTTCCAGCCTCTATCCTAGTCCTCAGATGGCGTAGGCTGGCTGAAGGATCGCGCAACTAGGCGGAGTGTGTTAACTCCATACTCCAGGAGAATTCAGATTGGACTGAAAGGAAAAAATTTCCCTGACCTGGGCAGCAGCAGTCGGTCGGTGAAACTGACCTTCATGACACTGACCAGAGATAAACCTCTTGGCATGAGACAGCCTGGCACACCACTGATCATTCGGTTTGGGACTAAGGACAAGCAGCCCACCACCACGAAACTTACCAGCGTGTACTTAAAGAGAAAACCCGAGATGCCTACAACAGACCGGTGCACAACAGAACACTGTTCACTGCTAACCGACCACCTGAAACCGTTCGCAGTGAGGCTACCCTGAAATTAAACTGACTGGGTGAAAGGAATCCGAATGAAATCCACCTGCCTGCTAACACAACTACTTAGCCACAGCAACAGACTGGAGCAGAGGCTGAAGAGTGCGGCGGGGTGGAGCGGGGAGGGGGCTAGTCTCTGGGTGCTCCTGAGAACCTGACTGGTGCCGCTGCGGGGATTGGGGGAGGGGTTGTCCAGTGCTTTTTAATTTACGACCGCCGCGCCCCAAGCCATCCCATAAATTTGGGGGCCGTTTTCACCAAAGCTGTGAGTTACGATTTTTCAAATAAATACATTTCCCAATCAGACGGGGTTCTGTTTAGGTTGAACGCGTCCTGAAGCAGACATCTCTCTGCGCGGAAAATACACAGAGGAGGAAGCGGAGCCGGGACGAAGCTCAGACGACATAAAAACTTGTGTAAACACGTTGTCATTTACGGACTTCGGAAGAGAAAGGGAATTGGAGGGGAAAATGTTTAATTCTCCCTTGAATCCTGCGGTTCCAGACCCGAGGGAAAACGTGGAAAATTTAATATTCTTTTTCCATAAGCTTGATTTGTGTTAGGCATTGGACAATGGGCAGCATCAGGTTTACCTTAAATATATTCCGTAATTTTGAGGCTGTTACAAACCTAAGAATGGACAGGGCTTCATTCCCCCACCCCCCATGCACACACACACCGCACAATCTCAGTTTTTCTTTAGGAAAGAGTGTGGGGGAGATAAACCAGAAGGGATTATTTTAGCAGCAGGTTCTCCGATTTCTAGCTGTGTCTCCCCATCCTCTAGGTCTGTTTTGCCACCTGTAAAACAAGGGGGACAGGACTAGGAATTGGAGCTCCCCTCCAACCTCGCCACAGAATAGCATTCGCACATAATTTTGTGCACAGTTGCAGAAAGCTCCGGGGTTCTCGCAGGTACACGGTAGACAGTGGAATGTCAGCTGGTGGCTTGGACCCTCTCTGGCCAGTCCACACCTCATCCCAGGAAAGGGGGATATAAGAGGAGACAGAGGCTGCCGGGGAATCCAGGTCTCCCCTAGGTGTCTAGGCTTCAGCTACAAGTTTCTGACACCCATCGGCTGTGTGTCCTTAGGGAAGACCCTTCCCTTCTCTTGACAGGTTTCTCAGCAGGTTTTAACGCGAAATCTCAGGAGTCTTGCTACACTCACATACTGGCGAAGGCAAGAAGTTCACCCCAGGATCATCTCGGGGATATAGATAGACCCACCTTTCTGTCTCTTCCCTGCTCCGATTGTTCCCCAACCCCCCACACCCACCCCACTCCAGGGTTAGCCCTGGGGAGCAGATTGGGCCAGAGTGGAAAGTCCTAGACTTTCTAGATGCGGCAGAGAAATGTTTAAGGGATTTGCGCACTCAAGCTGCGGGGTAAATGGCCCGCGGGCTGATTTATGGCGCGTTACTTCGCGACGCGATTCCCCAAGACAGCGAGAATATTTTACACCGCGCTAATATAAACAGGCGGCAGGCCGGGTCCTTTTTATGGAGTTCCTGTAATTACCCGGGCCCTGACAGGTCCTTGATTTACGGCCCTATTTAGATAAGGGGTCCGGTGCGGGGATTGCTGGTGGCGTCAAGGTCACGGAACGCAGCGGGAGACGGTTTTGCGGTAGGCGCCGCGGCGTGGGCTCTTCCAGGCCTGCCAGTCCCGGGGGCAGGAGTGAAGGGAGGAGTAGGGCGGGCCGGAGAAGGACACCCAGGCGTCTGAGGCTTGAGTACAGCCGGTCCACTGTACGGATGAGAGAACTGAGTCCTGGAGGAGGCGGGAACTACACGGCCAAACACTTCAGCAAATGAAATGCGGGTGGGTGAGATCCGGAACTGGAATTCAGGACTCTGGCAACATTATCCCCCACCTGGCGATGTTCGGTATCCCCCATCTCCAGCCTCCCTCCTGACAGTGGAGTTCTGGAGGGTCGGTGGGGAAAGACGGGGACTCGATGCGGTCAGAAACGGGAGCCGTCCGCTCAGAAAAGAGCCCTGCGAGGGGGATGGTGGATGCCCTCCCTCACTCGGGCTATGTAGTGACGCGGTAACTTACTTTCCCTGTGGAATTAATATTGTGCTCCTAAAAACAGAGCCACCATTTATCCAGGTTTACTATCAGGTGTTAGGAGCTTCATCTATATAATTTCGCTTAATCTTACACCAGCCCTCTGCGCCGGGTATAACCGCACCCCAGTTTACAGAGGATGCGAAGTTTCACACCGGGACGGGATGAATGCCCATGCGGAGTTTCAGTCCGGGTGGGCGGGTGCGATTCTCCAGCAAGACTCGCTTAAATGCTCCTTTAATACACATTATTAACCTCTGTGTGCTTAAGATCCTGTAAAATGGAATGAGGGTTCTGGCACCTCATTAGCATAATTGGAGAAAGAAAAGAGCGTTTAAAAATGCTGGGAGTGCCAGACCTCCTGAAAGAGCGAGCACCGCGGGATGCGGAAGGGAGGTGAGGTGGGGGCATATGAAACTGGTGAATAGGATGTCCCACCCCCCTGGGGGATGGGATAGAGTCCTTCCGTTAGGGGAGCCCCAAAGCCAAGAGCTAGGTCTGAGAGACCCCAGAGAGGAATTAGAGCCGGGTCCGGGCAACAGCCCAGAGCTGGGAATTTCCCGTTTCCAGACTATCAGGGGATCCCTTTTCTGAAAATGAGGAAACAGGCTCAGAGAGGGAAAGGAACATAGTGAGGTACTAGGTAAAACCAGACCTTCAGGCTCATCTCTTGCCTCTCAGTTTAGAAAAATGCCAGCTAAACTCCTGGGTCCCAGACCTCACGGACCATAGAGCCTGGGAAGGGGAGACAGAATACCTTTACCCGGTCCCCACGCACCTAAGCCAGGTTGGACTTCAAAGCCCACTGGGGTCTCCCAGAAGGTGGGTCTGAAGCATAGGCGCCTTGTGTTCTACACAGGCCATCTCCCTGACATCCATTCCGCTGGGTGCTGCCCAGTCTGAGCCCCAGTGTTCCCCGAGGGCTGTGGTCCCAGATCCGGAGCCGCTCTGCTTGGAGAACTACTTCAACCTCTTGACTCTAGGTGGAGAGCAGCGCTTTCTAGGGCCCAGGTGACTACACATACCCTGCTCTTTAACAACCCAGAGGGGACTGCCAGGAGATCTGGGGACCCTTCAAGACATCTCATGAGACTGGGATTCATCATTCAGTACTGATAATGCATTCCCTACCACACTAACCAGGCTGGATATTTGGAGAGTATTCAAATCACCCCGAGTGACCTATGCAACCTTGGAAAATGCTTGGGACACATGAGGGTGGGTGCTGGAGCTGGGAGTGTGTGGGTCACTGTGTGTTCCTACCTATCACAGGTGGGGGGGCTGAGGGGTGAGGGAGGGTGGGGGCGGGGGGGGGGGGGTGGGCTGTGATAATGTGCATACTATTGTTCAACTTTACCTCCAGGGCTTGTGACTGTGACTATGTGGGTATGACAGAATGGATGTCAACTGGTCTTAGTGTTTGGAATTTGTGTGCCTGTGTGTAATGGACGAACGTGTGAAAACTTCTTTTTCTGAGTGCTTGTGCATATATAGTAGTAATTGTGACTGTGTACTTGTGTGTGTTTGTGAGAACTGAGAATGCATGAAATGTGTGATGGGGTTTTCAGAAGTTTGTGTTATAAATACTGTATACAGTAAGAAATACAGGAATAAACGGATACAAACTGGTTGGGCCTGTGCATAGTGTGACAGTAAGAGTATATGTCAAGCCCTTCAGCTGTGCTATTTGTGTGGCGTCTCTGCTGTAATGGTGTCTGTAAGTGTGCCTGCACAGAGGGTTGGGAGTGGCCCAGAGCTGTCACACATCTGAAGCTAGATGCACGCCCCGTGGGTGACGAAGAGATAACGCGTAAAATCCTAGGAATGCACGAAAATTGAAATGCTGTTGTGTGTCGCATGGGTGTAAATAGGTTACCAAGATAATATGCATATTTTGTGGCGTCTGCATGAATGCCTAGACTTTGGTGTATGCTGGTGATTTTTTGTGAGGCTGCGTGCATCTATATGTGCATGTGTAACGGTGGTCCTGAGAGATCGTGCCGGACTAGGACCACGGCTGGGTGTGTGTCGACTGAGGTCCTTCAGAGAGTCATTACTGTCTCTGCCCGCACACCCGCACTCCCAAGCCCCTTCAGGCCAGGGAGGCGCTGGACTCCGCGGAGCCGCCGCTCAACTGGGCGCGGGGGTGCTCCCTCCTTGCGAGCCTCCGGCTCTGCGCTCAGCCCAACCCCAGCGCTGCTGGCGCCAGGCGCCCAGGAGAGCGGCGGGTTTCCAGCCGCCTCAGGCAGGAAACAAGGACCTCCCTCCCCCACGCACCTCCAGGGCCCACAGCCCTGCCGAGCTCCCACAAGTGGAACCGGCTCTGGACAAAGCGTTTGTCCGCTTCTCCCCGGGCACTGTCCCCATTCCGTCTGTACAGAAGAATACTGTGTATCCACTGGCTACCCAAGCCCAAGGAAAAAGCATTCACCTCCGGGCCTCACTTTTCCCATCTGTGCAATGAGCTAGTTGACCTTTGTCCCTCTACCTTTGGGTTGCTAAGTGTGCAATGCCCATAGCAGGGGTCAATACAAATATTTACTGTACACGCAAATGCTTGTTGAAAAAATGGGTGAAGAAGTAAATTTAACGTCTAAAAAGAGCAGACATGTATTTCTCTTCTCCTTTCGCCCTCCCCTCCACATTGTTTTTGAGAGAAGGGTACACTCCCTCTACCCCACCTACGGAAGGGGCTTGGCTGGGAAAGGCTGGTGAGGCTGGAGGCACCCAGGTATGAGGACATCAGCTGGGAAGCTCCCCATCAGGGAGGTAAGACAGAGAACTTCAGCCGCAAGCGCCGCCACCCTGAAATTCCCAAGTCCCAGTTGCAGCCCAGAGAAAGGCCCCTGGGGACAGAATCCGACCAGCTGAAGAGCCCTAGTCAGGAGGTAAAATCGCGAAGGTCTGCGCGGCCAGGACCGTGTCTCTACGCCAGTAGGTAATAAGTTTCTCCCACAGCGTGAGCCCCGCAGAGAGTGTGGAGGTGGTAGTCTCCTCAGTGTACGTTCACCGCCAAACTGATTTCTCGCAGAGTGAGCTTTGGCGCCGAGAATCAAACGCCAAAGCTGCGGTGGCCTGCATGCAGCGGCCCAACGTATCGGAGCTCTGGGCCCTCCGTTCGAGTTCGGCGGAGAGGAAGCTGCCCCTTCCTCAGCAGGCCGGTCTTTGTACTAGATCAGACGCCCGGAGGCCAGAAGAGTGATCTCAAGCTCTGGAGCCCGGAACAAACTAGTAATATGCCTGTGGGCTCGGAGCCCTCCTCTCCCTACTCGCCACACATCTCGTCCCACCTCCTGTTCCTGACCTCTACTCGGGTGGGTGGCCGCCTGCGCTGTAGATACAAGACTTGACCAAAGTTGGCGAATTCTCTGCCAACTGCAGGGCCTGCTGCAGTGCGGCGGGATGGGCCAGCGACTAAGAACTGGCTTGGCTTAGGGGAGAACGTTAGGGGCCTATCCTGCTCCAGCATCCCGCTCTCATCTTCTGACTCTGAGGCCAAGTAGAGTAGATGCAGCTCAGGATTGGGAATCTCTGGAATTCTTATTTTGGATTCTGGAAGGTCTAGAAATGAGAACCTTTTTTTTTTCTGGCGCCTCAGTTTCCCTATCCGTAAAATCTAGGTAAAGGCCTTTTTGCTCCATGATTCCTTTCCTTGGGCACACGGGGAAGGGGTGGCAGACGGCGACCTGGGCGTTGACAGGCCTGTGCCTCAATTACGAAGTCCCAACTCGGGAACTGGGGACGGGGTGAGAAAGGGGGAGGGGTGGAGACAGGGCGCCTCCCTGTCCCCTCAGGCTGCTAGAGTCGAGTGGCAGAGCTTAAAACCAGGGACGGCCATCCCCCTTTCCTCCTCCCCGCCCCCCTGCCATTGGCTCTAGGGAGAGGTTGACATCAAAGCCCCGGCCTTATATAAGCCAGACCCCGAAGGGGAGGCCGCAGAAGGGTTAAACTGGTCTCTCTGCAACCGAAGCAGGCAAGAAGACGGCGAGCTGCGCGTGTCATCCTCAACCTTGCCCCAGAATCTCTCAAAGCCGGTGCCAACCAGAGCGCCGCCCCAGAGCCCACGGGTGGCCCCGGCAGTCTCTGGGGCGCATGGGGCGGCGCTAATCGGGCTGGCGGCGCAGGCCAGGGGCCGCTCCAACATGAACCTCGTGGGCAGCTACGCACATCATCACCACCATCACCACCATCACCATCCGCACCCCGCGCACCCCCATGCTCCACGAGCCCTTCCTCTTCGGCCCTGCCTCGCGCTGTCACCAGGAGCGGCCCTACTTCCAGAGCTGGCTGCTGAGCCCCGCTGACGCCGCCCCGGACTTCCCCGCCGGCGGGCCACCGCCCGCAGCCGCGGCAGCCGCCGCCTCCTACGGTCCAGACGCCAGGCCCGGCCAGAGCCCCGGGCGGCTGGAGGCGCTCGGCGGCCGCCTGGGCCGGCGGAAAGGCTCAGGACCCAAGAAGGAACGGAGACGCACAGAGAGCATTAATAGCGCGTTCGCGGAGCTGCGCGAGTGCATCCCCAACGTGCCGGCGGACACCAAGCTCTCCAAGATCAAGACTCTGCGCCTGGCCACCAGCTACATCGCCTACCTGATGGACGTGTTGGCCAAGGACGCACAGGCCGGCGACCCCGAGGCCTTCAAGGCCGAACTGAAGAAGGCGGATGGCGGCCGTGAGAGCAAGAGGAAAAGAGAGCTGGTAAGTCCAGGGGGCCTGCATGCTCTAGCCTAGGGCGCGGGCGCGGTGAGCACCCACAGGCCGAATACGCAGTGGAAGGAGTATGCCTTGCCCTGCGTGAGATTTTGAGAGGCTGCGGGGAGTTCTGAGACGGTCGAACTGTGGGATTGTTTGCGTGGCGGGAGGCAGATTCATGTTTGAATTCATTTGTAATGCGGATAGTGATTGTAAAACTGTGAATTTAGACGGAACCTCGTCCTTTTCGGACAGGATCATAGGGTCCCTTTTAAGAATCCATTGGAAGCTTCAGACCCCGAGAAAATGCACACAGCATATATTTCACTTACATTTTCGAGGGGTCTTGATTCATCCCTGGGTTCTCCTGGAAGCCAGGTTAAGAATGGTGTAGGAGTTTGTTACTTATATTTGCCTGAATGTGAATTTATGCATATGCGCTCAGCTGTTGTTTTCAAAAGATCTTTGCTGGAGAGGCTGGTCTATTTTCATCATTGCACATAGGGAAACTGAGGCCCAGAGCTGGACAGGATGTGGAGGCCACCTACCCAAGGAGTTGTTTACTTCGGTAGAATAAGTCATTTTATTCTCTGTCCAGAGGACATTTCCCTGCTCCCCACTCCCCACCGCTGGTTCCTCAGTCACCTTGATGACTTCTTTTGGCTTTGGAGATCCCAGTCCCTACTAGGCCTTTCTGGATTCTCTCCAGTGACAATTTCTGGAGGTCGGTTTCACTGGCCCAGGGCTCTGGGGCCTCTGAAGATAGTGATTCCCAGCCTGGGGAGCCCAGCTAGTTTCTCTAGATTGGTGCACTGGGGACCACCGCGCGTCGGAGTTGACTAGACAGCCCCCCCTGGGTTTTCTCTGACCTGCAGGAGCTGTGCTAATCTAGGGAAGTCACCTCGGGAGACTGGGAAAGACCGTGGTCAGCGAATCTCTAAACCACTGCCTTGGGCTGGAAGAGATGCAGGCCCGGGGATCAGGATGCCTGGTTGGAAGTAGTTACTGGGCGTATCCCCACCCCCTGCATATCGCTGCCTTCTTCTAGTAGCTGGGAAAGGGGATGCTAGGCCAGACAGACTTCCTCCCTCTTTCAAGGAGCCTTCTGAGCGCCCAGAGCCGGTTGGAGGGATCCAGCCTGGTATCCATGCTCAGGTACTAAAGGAGAAGAGCCGGTGGATGTGTCGCCGGTGCAGGTCCGCGAGCGAGGAACTGTTGATTGTCACCCCTCCCATTCCAAACCCTGCAGTCCCCCTTCGGCGCCATAAAGCCAAACCTAGGAGCAACAGTTTCACCAGCCGCAGAAAATTCTCATTACCAACCCCCCAGAAGCTGCCCAGCCCATCCGGGTCCCCTGGGAACTCGGTGCATAAAGGCAAATTTATGAGCCTGTTTGCCTATTTTGCAAACAAAAATTCGTCACTTATTTAAAGGCTCCCAGTTACTGCTCCCAACACCTTTCACCCCACCCCTACTTTTGTTCTATGCCTGGGCAAGCGGAGCAGAAATATTTAAACCTGTCTCTCTCGCCCCTTTTCTTGTGTGTGTCCTCTGGCAGCAGCAGCACGAAGGCTTTCCTCCTGCCCTGGGCCCAGGCGAGAAGAGGATTAAAGGGCGCACAGGCTGGCCGCAGCAAGTCTGGGCGCTGGAGTTAAACCAGTGAGCCGAGGCCTGCGCCGAGGATCCCGCCACAGCTGCCCGACCCAGAGCCCCGGGAGGAGAGAAGGTGGAGGCCTGTGCCCGGCTCTGGATGCCAGGGTCTTATGGGAGCATCCCGCCTAGCCTCCGCTGCGTGCTGGCAGGTCGCCGGCTGCAACTACACACTTCAATCGCACGTGCAATGTCATTTGAATTTGTTTTTAATACATGAAGAGAAAGAGAAATATATATATATATATATATATATATATAAAAACCATCCCCACCCCCACGGCAACCGAGAGGGCGGCTCTTGGCTGCAAGATTCGAGAAGGAAGGACTGCGGGACCCAAGCATGCTAAGACGTAACCTTCCAACCCTTCTGGGGCGAATTTAGGACCCCTAACGCCTTCCCCATTACACTATTCTGCCTTTCTTTCTCGCGCCCCTCTGGGCTTCGCGTCAAAACCCTCCGCGCATCCGCCAGCGCGCGTTCTCTCCTCCCTAATTACAATGCAATAAGAGGAATCAATAGTTTTCTGCCAGGGAAAGAGAACCAAACCAGTAAGATGAAAGGGCTGCCTTTGTTGTTTTTCCTCAAACAGTGATGTTTTTATTGTATTTTATTTTTTGTCACTGCACTTCCTACTTAGTTCCAAGGAAAACGGCTCTTTCCTTCCTTCTTTCATTCTTTCTTGTCTTCTCTTTCTTTCTTTTTTATTCCTTTTCCTTCCGTCCTTCCTTTGTAAATAAAAACTTTTCCCTACGTTGAAAAGTTTTTATGTATTTAAACTACCTACCATGCCTGCTCTGCTCAGGTGTTTGTTAATTCCCCCATCCCCACCTTTTTTCTACCTCAGATCTATATGACCACTCACCGTCCCCTCCTTTTGCCAAAGCAGTATCTATGCTCTTGACTAATAAAACATTTTTTGAAATCAGCAGAAGCCCGTGTGATATATTGGCGGCTATCCCCGGTCCGCTCCATCGTTTCTGCTAGTTGGAGAACCTCCTGTTCCTACTTCTTCTTCTTCTTTTTTTTTTTGATAAATGTCGAACCAAACCGCAAATTAAATCAAGGGAAGAGGGCAGATAAAGAATTTACTCCTGGTATAAAAAGCAAAGTTCTCCTTAGAAGATGATTGGGAGACATGATAGCTATAATGAACCTAAAGAAGGGAAACCTGGAAATGAATTAGACCCAGAGATGACAGGCTGGGATTTCGGTGGGCCAGCATTTGGGCCTGTCTGTGGAGGGGTGTTGCACATCGGTGTCTGCCATTGGCGGTTTGGGGCTATTGAAAAGGGGGCCTGTCACACAAAAGAAAGGCTACACAAGGGCAGGGTAGCTCGGAAGAGGGGAATGCCCTCTGGAATACGTTCACTTATGTGAAATTATGAACCTACGATAATAGTTCGTGCCTTGGTCCAAGAACTCACACGGAGCCCCGTGGCTGAGGTGGGGCCGACAAACGGCTGTGGAACACAGACCCCGCGCACTCTAAGGACTCGACAAGATGGGGCAGCTATGATCTTAGACGTGAGGGAAGGAAGTTTGTGAGTGCTCATGGTCAAAGTGAGCCATTTCTCCCTAGCAACAAAGCACTCAACAAGTATTTGTGCGAGTATATGGATTTGTGCAAAAGGATGGGGTGAGGAGCGTGGTGGCTAATTCGCACACTTAGGGTCCTTGGAGGAGAGCAGCCGTTTCTGAGCCTTCACGTGTGCATCATGGCTAGGTGTGAGGGTGAATAAAAGGGGCTGCATTTGTCAAGGCTCGGATGCCTCGTGCTGGGCTGAACTGGGGCGGGCAAATGCTGGCGTTTCTGTCCCTGAATAATAGTGTACAGGCAACCAGTTTGGTTTGTGCCAACTGTGTGCGAGGCTCTATTCGAAGCGCTTTTGTATCTCACGATTCCGGGAGGGAACGCATACTCTGCAGTGCGGGCAGGTCTCCGGTGCGCTCTGCGAGCCAGTCGCCAGGACACCGGTGCGCGGGTCTCGGCGCTTTCCCGCTCCACATCCGGAGCTGGAGGCCGGAGCTTGGGGCCTAGAAAGGAGACTCGGGCAGCGCCGGGGCCAGGCGTGTCCCAGGCGCCTCGTACCCGCATCGGGGTGAATATGGGGCCCCATTAGTTTGAGCTGTAAACACCCGTGGCAGGGCTGAGCGGCCACGGGGGCCTTTCCGGACGCGAAGGAGTTAATAAAAGGTGTTTTATGGGCGCGAGGAAACGGCGGCCGAGGTGTGAGCTTCTCTTTACTCTGACTCCCCTACTTTTTTCTTTATTCCCTCTCGCCACCCGCCGCCAGATCAAACAGGCCCGCGATTTAACTAGGGCAACACCTCGCGGTAATGAGCTGTCCCGGCCCTGGTACCCGGCCTGAGGCCCCCAAGGCCCCTTGGGGAGTAGCAGAAAGGAAAAATCGAGCTTTCTTTTTTTCATTTTCTTTCCAAGAGCTGGGAAGCGCCTTAGAAATCCAGGCACGCACAGGGAAACTGGGACTCGGGGAGCAAGCCGACGGAGGTGCCCGGGCACGGAGGGGACCTTTTCTGGATTTGAACCCAGGACTCCAGTTGAGTTTACAGACCATCCGCTCGCTATACACAGAGCACCCCGCGCGCGACTATTTTTAGCACCATGAAGTATCCCAGGCACGGGAAGAATGCGCACCCGGTCCTGCTTTCTTGAAGCCCCGGCCAGTGAAAGGAGAGCGGGGTACCAAGGGGTACCGACTGCGGCAGCCTGCTCCGAAAACCCCATCCGGCCGGGCGCAAACCCTCTTGGAGAAGACAGCTGGGAACCTCACATTCGGTCCCAACCACGTCTGGTCCTGAGCTCAGACCTGGCACCCGGGAGCTGAGACACAGGGCCAGCCAGTGCCCACCGAGAGGGTCACTGTGATGTCCTCTCAGTTTCCCCAGGACTTAACTCCATCGCCTAGAACGCTCGAGCCACATTTCCAGCCTTCACTCCCAGCTGCAAAATCAGAGCCCCCATGGCAGAGCAGAGTTGCTCCCGGTTTCACAAACCAGTTTTCCCCCCGAAGGCTCTAGACCTTGTTCACCAGGGGTCCAGACCTTCTTCCTGCACCCGGCTCTCAACCTTCTCCTTTGTCATTAGCTCCATCTCCATGGAGTAGCTTTGGAGCCTGCCTTTTACTTTCTCATTCTCTCCCAGGGTTCAGTGCCTTTTCTGGGAAAACCTACCTCCACCTGGCTGTGACAGATGGTATCATTATTAATTTGAATTAAGGACATCACTTTTTCTTTATTTTTAAACGGGGAGTGGAGTATGATCACTAACTTCAAAGTAAATTCTAGGAGTTTGCTGTAAGAAACTACTGATGTTATAAAGCTTTAAGCACAGAACTAACTAGTCTACTAAAGAGTGAAACGGATAAAGGGATCTCCAAAGTGTTATAATTACACAACTGGTTAAATAAATCCATCAGTGGGTTACTACTCAGCCCCTAAGAAAAAAATATAATTGATACAGAGATTGTTCCTGATATAACTGAGGGAAAATAAAACCGTTTCAGTTTATTGAAGACTGTCAGTAGTGACCTGCTTTACATAAAAACAAATACATAAATATCATTCATGGAGAAAATGTGGAAAACTGTACACCAAAACATTTACACCTCTACCTCTGAATTGTAGGAATAAGGATCATTTTGACTTTTCCTCTTGCTTAGCCATATATGTATATATGTATTTTTATACAGTGAATAAGTATTATTTTTGCAATAAAAAGTTAAGCTGAAATTTCCTTCTAATTTCTCCTGTGGCCAGTGTACTTTCAGTACACTGTTTATTCAACGTGCATTAATTGAGCATCCACCTTGTGCTTGGCACTGTGGATATAAATAATGAATGAGAATCCTAATAATCATCACCAATTAACATACAGTAGTAAATATCTGTCTTGAAGGGTGTATTATTCCTTCCATACAGTAAATGTAGTCTTTTTATTGAAAAAAAATAAGTTAAATTTTATTAAGGGCATTATTTAAGCCCTTAGCATGTATTATTTCATTCAAGCCTTAAGAGGATTGTATGAGGTTAATACTCAGGCAGGTGAGGCTCAGAGAGGTGAAGAACTTTGTTCAAGGTCACATAGATGGTAAAAGGCAGGCTGGGCTTGGATCAAAGGGCAGGTCTGGCTGCCTCCAGGGTCTTGGGTTTCCCCCACATCCTGAAGCACCTCCAGGGTGTGTGTGTATACATACAAATACAGCCTTTCTTGGTATAGTCTTCTTTGGTCTCCAAAATAAGCAGAGAAAGAAAGAAGGGGGTTTGTAAAGGGATCTAGATTCTAACTTTAGTCTGCCTCTGGAATCCTCCTCTTCTGTTCCAACTCAGAATGGATCCCATCTATAAAATGAGGAAGGGGTAGGCTCCTTGACCTCTAGGTTCTTTCCTAACTGTAACACTGATTCTAGGAATCTACATTCTGCTGGTGAAAAACACCATGTTATTCTTTGCTCCAGCCTTTGATGTTTGTATAGTGCATTCACCTTTCCTCTGTACTTTTCATTTCTATTTCATTTCTATTAGACAAAAATGTCTAGTTAAGGACATCTTTGTCCTTACTAGAAGGGAGAAGGGCAGGAATTATGTTCCCCTAGGTGGAAGGAGAAAGGAAAACTCCGAGAGTGACAAGACCAGCTCTGGGTCACACAGCAGCCAAAGACTGAGCTGGCATTAGCTGGCAGTCAGCAGGCCCAGGTCTCTACTGGAAAAGGCTCTGGATCCTTCTCTTTGAGCAACCAGTTTAAGCGAAGTGAAGTGAAATTGCTCAGTTGTGTCCGACTCTTTGTGACCCCATGGACTGTAGTCTACCAGGCTCCTCCGTCCATGGGATTTTCCAGGCAAGAATACTGGAGCGGGTTGCCATTTCCCTTTTCTAGGAGATCTTCCCGACCCAGGGATTGAACCCGGGTCTCCCACATTGTAGGCAGACGCTTTACCATCTGAGCCAACAGGGAAGTCCTAAATCTTCATAAAAGAAATGAAACTAAGGAATCAGCCAGTCTCATTTTTTAAATGAAAAGTGACTGCTAAGAAAAAATACATAGGCTCTAAAGTGTCTGAAATCAGCCTCCTGATTTAAACCTAATTTGTTTGAAAAAACATTTTTTTTCAACCAAGGGAGTTTTTACAGCTGAGCTCTCCCAAACCATAAAAAACAAGGTTTATATGGGAAATAGTGAAAGACTCTTAACTATAATACACAGCGTCTAATGTAAGCAGACATAGACACTATATAAAGCTTCTACAAATGTTATTAAAACAAACAGAAATGCACATTTATCCCCACAGAATGGACAACGGAAGGCATCGGACTTTCGAAGCCATCCAGAAATCTTATGTTCCCTGAAATGTTTAAGCACCCCATCACACTGGGACCTCAAGGATCCTTATACACCATCCAAACATTTCTGTCATTTTACAGAAGGGGAAACTGAGGCCTGCAGAGAGAAGAGACTTGCCCAAGGTCACCTGGGGAGTTGTACTCTTCTTTCCCCCTTGTCTACTTCACCCCACTCCTTCCAGAGCGGGGCATAGAATCCGACAGTGGCCAAGAGACTCTGCACAAGTTACTGAACACTTCTGAGCCTCAGTTTCCTCGTCTACAAAATGCCCCAACTTCCTGGGGCTTGTGAGGGTCAAATGAGATACAGCGTGCAGAGCAAGTGTTGTGTCCATGGCAGAGCTATTTTTATTATTTTATTTAATCCTTGCAATAGCCTTGTCAGGCATTGAGGATTTATTTTGGTTTGCTTGTTTTGGAAAGATCGTCACAGAGGTTGCAGCGACCTGCCCACAGGCACATAGCCAGTGAGTAGATTCCTGGTTCAAAGCCCTTATATCCCGCATCATTAAGACAAACCAAGGGGCAGGCAGGCTGAAGCAGCTGAGTTTCTGAAACTGTCCACGGCAGCACTAAGTGGCATAGTGCTCTTAATGTAAGAATATAGTAGTATATTTCTCTTATGCAAGTCACCAAAGGGAGCCATGTATGTAATTACAATTTTTCTAGTAGCCACATTAAAAAATAAAGGGAAACAGGTGAATTTATTATTGAATTAAAAATATATATTAAATATATATAATATATTGGGTTGGCCAAAAAAGTTTGTTCTGGTTTTTCCAAAAGACCATACAGAAAAATCCAAAAGAACTTTTCGGCCAATGTAATATTTAATATTAAATTTGATATATGTATTTAACTCAATATGCCTAGAATATAATTTCAACATGTAGCCAACATAAAAATTATTATTGAGATATTTTACATATTTTTTCCATACTTATTAAAAGTGGGGTGTGTTTTACACAGGTTAAAGCACATCTCAGTTTGGACCAAGTTTTAAGCATTCAAAAGCCAGCACACATTTGGACAATGCAGACCTAACAGATCGTGTAGCAGGAGTATTAAATACAGTGCTTTAGTTAATCATATCAATAAGTAGCCACCATTTACTAAGCACTTCCTGTGTACCCAACAGCAGTGCTCAACCTACATGGACTCACTTACTCGTCCCAACAACCACAGAGGGTGTGTGTGTAATTTATTTATGGTCACATGACTTATACAAGGCAGGCAGACCCAGTCCCACCTGTCTCCCAAACCTGCAGTTTTGGCCACTGAGTTCCATGATTTTCAGGGACAGCAGCAGGGCTGTAGGTTGGGCTATGAGATGTGGAGGGTCCTCTAGAGTGTCCTGCTGGTGGTGGAAATTTGTTCCATATTCAAGTCTCCCACGAGTCAAGTGACTTCAGACCAATCATCCTCTAGGGCCCCAGTCCCCTAATCTCTAAGATGGGCTAACAATACCTTTCCTCACCCCACTGAACTCTTGTCAGGCAAAGGAGGGGGAAAGGTCTTTGATAGCGTTTTGAAACAGAGAATACAGCATAAGAGATCAGGCAGGTATCAACAGGGAGGTTGGGATAGGCCCGAGGGCCTGTACTCACAGCCAGATGAGCTGGTTAGATGAGCTGTGTGGCACTGTGCAGGTTTCTTAACCTCTCTGAGCCTTCTTCTGTAAAAAGGAAAGCAGAATAGCTTGCAGAGACATTGCCAAGATCCAATAATGATTAAATAACCAATGGGAAGCTCTCATGCTGCCCAGAGTAGGAAGGGGTAAATCTGAGCTATTGTTCCTGCTGCTGTTGTAGCAGCTGGGATTGGGCTTCAGGGCCTGGTGAGGAAACAGCAGGGAAGGGCAGAGAAGCTGAGCCAACTCTGGCTCAGGGTAGGATTCTGGCAGTCTCAGGTTGCGTGTGGGAGGTGTTCAGGGGAGAGTGAGAACAGTTAGCATGGTGGAAAAAGCAATACACCGAGCAGTCAAGAGTTCAGCCTCCTGTGTGAACTTGGGCACTTCCTTGCTCCCACTGG
The DNA here is from genome assembly GCA_024291935.2 of Okapia johnstoni. NCBI lineage: Eukaryota > Metazoa > Chordata > Mammalia > Artiodactyla > Giraffidae > Okapia > Okapia johnstoni. Next base: position 57,189,879 of record CM044316.1, on the reverse strand, counting down.
ACTTTGCTGTCATCTGTAAAATGAGGGGTTGGGACCAGAGAACTAAGTCCCTTTCTGCTCTGACTGTCCAGATTTTTGCATTGATATGAATCAAGGCGTTTACCAAACACAGCAGCTTGTGAGAGGAACAGAAAATAGCCCGGAGCCTTCCCAGGTGGCCTGGGGTTGCCACTGACTAAGGGGAGGGCGCCACCTGGTGGCCAGTTCAGTGTAGAGCATCAGTCAAATTCTCTCCCCTTAGCAGTGGCAACCCACTCCAGAATTCTTGCCTGGAAAACCCCATGGACAGAGGTGCCTGGTGAGCTACAGTTCATAGTGTCGCAAAGAGTAGGACATGACGGAGTGACTTCACTTTCACTTTCAAGCAGTGATCCCAGAGTCCCAGGGCACACTTTTTATAACTTCCTTTGGAAGTTGAGGGGAGCAGAGAGGGGACCCAGAAAGTTCACAGAGCTAGGAGTCCTGGGCATGAGGTTAACTCCCGAGGGATGTTGTTCTCATTGTTGTTCAGTCACTTGCAACTCTTTGCAACCCCATGGACTGCAGCATGCCAGGCTCTTCTGTCCTCCACTATCTCCTGAGATTTGCTCAAATTTGTGTCCATTGGCTTCCCTGATAGCTCAGTTGGTAAAGAATCCGCCTGCAATGCAGGAGACCCTGGTTCGATTCCTGGGTCGGGAAAATCCACTGGAGAAGGGATAGGCTACCCACTCCAGTATTCTTGGGCTTCCCTTATGGCTCAGCTGGTAAAGAATGTGCCTGCAATGTGGGAGACCTGGATTTGATCCCTGGGTTGGGAAGATCCCTGGAGAAGGGAAAGGCTACCCATTCCAGTATGCTGGCCTGGAGAATTCCATGGACTGTATAGTCCATGGGGTTGCAAAGAGTCGGACACAACTGAGTGACTTTCACTCAGATGTCCACTGAGTCTATCCAACCATCCCATCCTCTGTTGCCCCCTTCTTTTGCATGCAATCTTTCCCAGCATCAGGGTATTTTCCAGTGGGTTAGCTCTTCACATCAGGTGGCCAAAGTACTGGAGCTTCAGCCTCAGCGTCAGTCCTTCCAATGAATATTCAGGATTGACTTCCTTTAGGACTGATTGATCTCCTTGCAGTCCAAGGGACTCTCAAGAGTCTTCTCCAGCACCACAATTCGAAAGCATTCAACAAAGGACATTAGGGTTTTGCAATCCAAGATCCTCTAAAGGCACCTTGGGGGCAGGGATCTGTATTTTCTTACTATGTGGAGTGTAAGATACGTCACAGATATATATATTTTTTTTCTTCTGTTTCTTTGGATGGGAGCTACTGAACAAAACATAATCTTTTATTGGTAGCAACATCCTTCTGTCACTATTGCTCTGGGCTAACAGAATGCAGGGGGCTGTTTCCCCTTAAACACCCTAGACTATTAGGGTCCTGAGTTTTTCTAACAGCTCTTACTACTCTTCCATCTCCCCCACAAGGCCAGTATTCTACTCTCTGTGGTAGAGGTCACATGATGTATGGAGGGGTCAGACTGATACGGGTTCAAATTCCGGCTCATTATAAGGTAAGCTATTTAATGTCTTCTGAGCCTCAGTTACCCATCTGAAAAGTAGGGATGTTAACATCTTCTCTGCAGGTTTCTGTGAGGATTACGACTGAACTTAAGTGTTCTTGCCCAGTGTCCAGCACCTAGTAGGTGTTTAACAAATAAACGCTACCATTGCTACAGGTCATCCTAACCACTTTTCTTTTTTCATGTTCAGTTTTGGAAATATTCCTAGATAGAAACAGGAATAGTATGCATTTGAAGATGATATGAGCAACCACAAAGAAAACACCCTTACCATTGGAGATGGCAGGGCCTCCTTGGACTGTGGGCTCAGCCAAGTTTCAGTCTCACCTAGTTGAGCTAAACCCTGGTAGGCAAGCTGAGGTCTCTTAGACCTCATTCTTTCCGGCAGTGCTGAGCTTCATCAGATGATTGCATTTCAGGCAGTTGCTTGCTGACATAGCCGAGTCTGACCCCTGCCCCTCGGCGGCACTGGCTCTCCTTGGGGCCCTCCGACTCCTGCCGCCCCGTGTCTCCTGAGCAGGATGCTCAGAGGGGTCTGGCTCGGCACAGGTATGCTACCTCTGCTCCCTTAGCAGAGTCCAACCTTGCTGGTGGCCGTGAGCTCTCAGGAAGTCTCATTAGCCACCTCGGCTGAATTAAGCTCATCACACTTTGTAAGCCTCACTGGCTTCTCCAAGACCTCAGAGCTCATTATACCCGGCTCCTTCACCAGAACTTGGGGGCTCCGAGGCTTCCTCACAGATTCTAGGATTTCAGCAGTGGAAGAACTGCTCTCCACCCCTGTCTGGGTGTGAACTCTGAAATTCCCAGCTCCTGGAGGGCAGAGTCCATTTCCAGATTCTCCCTGGCTCCCAGTAGACACACAAACATCTTCTTGTTCACATTTCATTGTTTAATGATAGCAGGTTTGGTGACTCCAGAGTACAAGCTCCTCAGTTCAGCGTGTGAGGCTTTCTGTATCGGACTGGACTTGCCCTCACTCCTGTCTTCTGTCTTCCATTTCCCTCAAGGGCCTACAGAGGAGACTTTTTTCCAGGAAGCTTCCTTGATTTTCAGAAAGCCCTTTCCTTCCTGACCTTTCCCCCTTACTCTGAATCATACAGATACAGCAGGCTACCCATGCAGTTGGTAGATGTTTTGATATGCCTACAGATATGCCCATAGTCACAGATTCAGGAATGTGTGTGTGTATATAAACGTGTGTGTACACACACACACACACACACACACACACACACACACACACACAGTGTATACAGTCTGAATCCCTCTATATTCACAGGGAGATTGCTCCAGGATACCCGAAGATACCAAAATTCGTGGATGCTCAGGTCCCTTATATGAAATGGCATGGTATAGTCAGCCCTTTGTAACCTGGATTTGGAACTTGTGGATATGGAAGGCCAACTGTATACAGACGATATATAAATATGCACACCTACCACACATATATATTCATATAATATGCATATGTAAATATACATATCTGCTTTTTCTAAGCTGATAGGAACACCCTTCTATGTCATTACATATTTCACAATGTTGACGTTAAGTGTAATACTGTTAAAATCAGTCCCCTATTATTTAACATATTTGAGAGTTCTTCACTGTTCTAAACAATGCTCCCATGAAATACTAGCTTAACCAAGTTAGTAGGCAGTCAGGCACACTGGACTCTGGGGTCAGACAGATCTGTGTTTGACTTATCCCCACCTACCACTCTCTGCTGATCTGGGACAAGCCGTTTCACCTTCCTAAATTTCTGTTTCCTTATCTATCAAATAGAACAATAGAACGTAAAGAGCTTAATATTGGGCCTGGCAGATAGTAAGTGCTCAGGCCAGAAACTGCAGCAACCTGGGAGGCAGAGGAGGAGTCGCTGTCCCCCTGACCAATGTCATTCTGTACACTCCTATGTTGCAGTCTGTGACAAAAACCCTCGGAGTGACAGGTGGCAGCCCTCTACAGCAGTTAAATGCTGCCTTAATTTAAGAATGTATTACTGCTTCTGTTTTTATTTCTCTTACTGTTTTCTACAGGTTTTAGGACAATGTAACAAACTATACAAAGGGAGAGTAAATGCATTTGAGAGCACTTTAAAAAAAAAACAAAACCTGCTTTGCTATTTTACAGTTTTGGTGAAAATGATTCATGCTCATTATAAATAATTTAGACAACACCAAGAAAGCACAAAGAAGAAAATAAAATTCCAGATCCCACCAATCAGGATGGAGCATGGTTGGCACATTGGTTGTGGTCTTCTTTTCCTTGCTAGCCCTGTGGTGCCCCAGGGCAAGCCAGGGCCAGCATCTGCTTTTTAATGTCTGTTGACCTTCAGCAGATTGACTCGTTAACAGAGGTGTGCTCCAGCTCTGTCCCTCTCAGCCAACCTCTGACAGTTTCATTAACCCCATTAAATCATGCAGGTGCCGTTAAACCTCCTGGGCTTGTTAATCTCTGTTCAGCTCTGGTAAGTTAAAACCTGGCTGGAAAGTTGGATGTGCCTTGTTAACCTCCATTAAACCCTATTAAATTTCCTAACTAGAGTCTGAGTGACTTCGAGGAATCCCTCATTAAAGTGGAGCGAGTCCAGTTGATCAGGACAAGGGGAACTGTTGCAGCTGCACAGCTGCATAGCGTGGTGCTCCTGAGCTCTTTGGTGGTGGAGCTGACAAGTGTCCCTCGGCTGGACAATCCTGGGACTCACTCCCAGGAGTGCTTCCAGCTCTTGCTGTTACTTGGGCAGTTCCTAGACCTCTCCGAGCCTATGTTTACTTCTCTATAAACTGGAGTTAATAACAGTTCCTACTTGATATGACTGCAGTGAGACTGGATACACCAATGTATGTAAAATTAGTAACAGGTTGTCTGCTATGTACACTGCCTGCGTGCGTGCTCAGTCACTTCAGTCGTGTCCCACTCTTTGTGACCCCATGGACTGTAGCCCGCCAGGCTCCTCTGTCCATGGGATTTCCCAGGCAAGACTCAGGAATGGGTTGCCATTTCCTTCTCCAGGAGATCTTCCTGATCCACGGATTGAACCCACATCTCCTCTGTCTCCTGCATTGCAGGTGTGTTCTTTACCTTCTGAGTCACCTGGGAAGCCCTGAACACTGCACTCGATGGCTATTATATCCGGATGTAGAAGATCCTTACAAACTAAAAAACTGTTAAGTAAATGGAAGATTCAATTCCAGACATTTTTTGTGTCTTCCTACATGCCAGGCACTGTGGATTATTTTCATTCTGTTTTTTGTTTTTTCTCCAGAGGGAAGAGCATCTATTCCAATGATTCATCTTCAAAGTGTCTTCGCTGTGCACGTCACTGTATTTGCTCAGCTCTGACCTTTCTGAGCTGCTTGAGGCTGACGGTAGCTTCTTTGCCTTCCTGGGCCTTAGGCGGTTGGACTCAGGGCCATCTGCATCTGGATGTGCAAATTCCCCAGGGGATTTTTCCTGGGCTACCCTGGCAGAGTTTCATTAAGTAGGTCTTACTGGAAATTTCTAACCAGTATTCCTGATGGGTTCGAAGTTGCTGAATTGAGAAACCGCTGGACCAGTTTTATACTCTCAACTCTAATAAGCTTGAGTCTTAGTTGGGGAAATTAAAAAACTCATATTCCTAGAATTCAGCCCCTGAGCTTTCCATACTGAGAATCTGGGGTGGGGCCCAGGAATTGGCATTGTAACAGTCTGATGGGGGTGGGAGGTGGCAAGTACCACCTTTCCAAAAGGCTGGACCTCGGCTGATCTGATATTCAACATTCTAAAAGTCTGTTTTGAAAAAAGGATGTCTGGTTCCCAGTAGAACTTACTGTACCAGTAAGCTGTGGGCTCATCCTTCCATAACGACTGTCCATCACGACTGACGTCTGTGGATCCTCACGAGGTCGACTTCAGCAGGGGTTGGCCAGTTTAGGGGAAGCCTGGCAACAAAATACCTCTCCTAGGTTCAGTGTGTGAGGGGTCGGAGGCAGCTCTCAGCAGTTACATGTGAAAGGGAGGGCACAGACAGAGAAGTGGAAGGAACTACTTATGTTATATCTCAGATCAAGAGACCGCATGGTAGAAGACTGGACCTTCCTTTGCTTTGTGAAGGAAGAGGACTCTGAAAAATGGCATGCTTCAGCAACAACCTATCACTGACCCTGAAGGCTCCAGGTGACAAGTAAGACTCCCCACTCTCCTTGCCACCTAGGATGCTGAGAAATCCACCTCCACACTATTTGCACTATTTCTCGCTTTGAAGATTTGTTTAAAATTTCAGAGTTTGCACGCCCATATGGCAAAAATAGGCTGGCTTCCCTGGTGGCTCAGATGGTGAAGAATCCACCTGCAACGCAGGAGACCTGGGTTCGATCACTGGGTCGGGAAGATCCCCTGGAGGAGGACATGGCAACCCACTCCAGTATTCTTGCCTGGAGAATCCCCACAGACAGAGGAAGCTGGTGGGCTATGGTCCATGGGGTCGCAGAGAGTCGGACACAACTGAACGACTCAACACAATGTGTAACACAGAGGGGGCTGCCCTTAGAAGGGACCTGGATTTTCCAGTTTGCAACTCGCTCTGTGCCCCCAGCAGGCATTTCAATTTGCAACCATCCATCCAGTAGGTGGGTGGATAACTATACATGGATAACCGAAGACCAGAGTGAAGCTCTGGGGCCAGGGTACCTGCTATGCTGGGTAGCACTCAGGCTCGACTCCGGCTGATCAGCTGCACTCAGTTTGCACAGGAGTGAACAGGAGGGCAGGGTCAGACTTCCGTGACCTGCACTCATGCAGGGTGCACTGGGGGTGGAAGGGCAAATGGAGGGAAGGCGGCTATCACCAGTCACTGTCCCACACACCAGGGGCCGAACGCACAAGTGAAAGATCTGAGCTCCATGTGGGCGGTCAAAGGGAACAACAGAATGTGTCTCTTGTTTCTCATTTAGATTGTTTATTAAGAGCAAAAGTCGGGCCATCCCATCTGTGTGATATTGCAACATGAAAAGTCATATACATACTAAGGAGACCCCACAGAATTGAGAGCCTTTCAACAGTACAGAGCCATAGATTACAAAATTAAAATACAAATGATCCCCCCCAATTGGCAGGAAACATGTACAATGAGGAGGCCTGGAATGGAAGGGCACTTGCTTTTCGATAAGGCAGTTACAAAATGGAAAAAAAAACAAAACCCAAACCAACCCACACCCCTAAAACACTCTGATGGGCTGAACAGATAACAGGCATGTGAAACAGGGATCCTGCACAAGCCTCTGCCATTGGCAAAGATGTGTTCATCAAATAAAAGCCACTGAAGAGTTTGTGTTTGAAGATGCAAGCCAGACGAAATGACTGCAGACATTCCTATCGTAAGAAAAGTCCCACCCTGCCCCCAGCTGGATTCCACCTCAGAAAATGGGATTGACTTTACTCTTCCTAACCATGAACTTGGAAACAGTCTGTAATAAAATGAAAGGAATACAAAAGCACCCCTAGAGCACCACGCTTCCCAGGGTGTGGTCTTGAGCTCACCTGTCCTTCAGTTCAACTGCCTCTCTCACTAACAGGGACGGTGGCTGGGAATGGCAGGGCCACAGAGCTGTGTCTGCTCAAGCCAGGGTCACCTGATTGACCCACCTGAAAGGCAAGTGCATTTCATGAGAACTTAGATTCTAGGACACCACATTTCCCGCCAGGACTCTGGAACCTTGGTCTTAAATTACAGGCTCCTTCTGATCTCCCCTCCCATTCATTTTACAAAACTCAACTGATGGCCTTCCCAGTCAGATCTTACAGCCTTGAGTTCTGAAGGTTGGTTCACAGTCCGTGAGAACCAGGCTGGCCTGGGGAACCTCTGCTCAGTGGCAGGTCACAAGGATCTGAGGGCAAGCTCCCTTGCAGACTGGGTTCCAGCTATGCTGTGAGTTGTGAAGTGTACAAGCGCTAAGTGGGTCTAGATGATGCCAAAGCATTCGGGCAAGTCTTTTCGAATCTTGGTTTCCCCATCTCTAAAAATCAATGACTGGGCAATGGCAACCTTTAAGGAGTTTCCAGCTTGAAAATATGGTACCTCTCTGACACTGAGACATGTGGTTCCCCCAAGTTCCTAAGCTTTACTTTCTCCATAAAAGCAGTGTGTGCAGTACTTGCAGGAATCTTAAGGTGTAAGCCATTAGGGGCTATTTAACCTTTCAACTCCAGGCAGAGCATGATCATTGTTTACAATCTTCCAGCTAAAACTTTTCCTAAGTTTTGTGATGCAAACACAAAACTAAGGCCTCTTCTGTCCTAAGGTATTTTTTCTTTAGCAGTTCTGAGAGCACTCTCTTCTCCCCTGACCTCCTCCATCAGCTTTAGCAAGACTGAGGGAGTATAACTGGAATTTCCTCAACATCTTCAATAAGGAACTAAACGGACTAATAATACTTAGCGGGGAGAACAGTTGGGACACCCAAGTGTCTGTTTGCTAGCCGCTCCTTCCCCAAAGACAAACACTATGCCCTGGGATGGTGCCAGAGATTAGTCCTTGGCTAACTTACTTGGCCCCCGGGCAGAGACTAAGATGGAAATTACAGAGAACACAGAAAAGCCAGAGGTTTACAAAGATAGGACAGGCTTCCCTAGGAGGTAGTGTGTTCTCTGTCCTCGGAGGTGTTTAAGCCCAGACTGCGCAAACCTTGGTGGGACGGTTGTAGGCAGAATGTCAGCACCTATGGGAGACTGGACTGGATGACTTAGAGGTCCTTTCCCAACTTTTGGATCTTGTCGCTGTAATGAGAGAGTCCTCGGATGATTCCCATGCAGCAACAGCTCTGGGATCCATGGTTGGGCTCCTGAGTAAGTTTCCACTCTGGCTTTCTCCTTCCTACCATCCAGGTGCCCTCCAGGATATTAACAAAAAGTTCCCACTAAATAAACAGCTGAAATGCCAAGGTTAGATGCAACATTCCAGCTGCAAGCAGTTATTCATATCTGCTCTCTGGAAGACTAGCTGTGACTATTTAGCTATGACAGGAACATCTAACAACTTGGCGGCTGCATCACATACATGAAATTCCTCTTCCTTTTACACCCCTGGTCTTGAATCCTTTGGTTGCAAACTCGCAAGGGATTTGGCTATGATTTTTTCACATGCTGTTGCCAACCTAAGAGTTTGTTCACTGAAATATGAAGTTTGTCCATTTGTTTTTTAAAAACCTTAAAAGCAACACGGATGGCAAGATGTTGACAATTCCATGTGACACTCTTCAGGGCACAGGAAAGAACCAAGCGGGCTGGAACTGAGGCAGAGCCATGCTCTTTAAGAAGACAAAGCCAGTTCTGGATTGCATATTCCAGTTTTGCCCAGGAGCACCAAGAAAGAAGGCAATGCTGCGACGTGACAGGTGGAGAGAAGCACGAGTCCTTGATGGGTGGTAGAAAAATGCAGGCAGCCACGATGAGTGCTGCGGTCCCCAAGCCCCACTGCTCCCCACAGCCAGACCTGGTTGTTTTGGAGAGTCGGCCACCTCGAACAGGTAGACGTCTCCTGTTCCAGATCAAACCGTGGGGAACTGCAGAAGAGGCTAAGGCAAGTGGCTTAGTGGTCTGATGAAATAGATTTCTGCACACAAGAAAAATACAAGCTCAGAGAGTTTTGTCTTTTCTCTCATCTAACATGCTTTCAAAGGTTGAAAAGACACGCACAACCTCCACTCTCCAAAGGCCTTCTCCTTAAAGGAAAGCTGGCACGGGACTTTAGGGTGCACAGCATCTGGCTGAGGGGGAAGCTTCCCCAGGCTTCACGTGGGAACGAAAGCACTCACAGCCACGCTTGAACAGATGGGACCTAATACCACAGCTTCTTGTACAGAAATGCACTGCTGTCTCTTAACTAGGAACACAAATCTGCTGTTGAAGAAACAGTGACATGACCTACACGTCCACAATTCTGGTTCAAACATCAGAAAAATACACTTTTTTTCCCAATGAGTTGTGGACATTTCCAGAGAGCAGGTTCCCAATGCCTTAAGCCTGTCTGCCCCAAACTCCAGCCTCACGAGAAAACACTTTCCTGGATAAAGGGGGCTTGGTGTTTGATGCCTTCAAAGCCGTTCTAACTCAGCTTCTCAGGGGAAAAAAAAAATCTACTTTAGAGCCTTCTTGATGCCCACACATCAAGAGCCTTCAGCTGTGAGTAGTGAGACTCTTTAAACACCTATTGAATCTGCACAACTGAAAACACACAGAGCACCCTGAGGTGCCTTCCATGGCCAGGTGTGTGGAGATGAGATCCACTCAGTCTCAAGCATGTGCTATGGACACTCATTTATACATATTGGAAAAGGCTGCAATCCGCTAGACATGCGCGGCGAACACTGGTGAAAGCTGGGCTGCAGCTGAATACACGGTGCTTTCCTGAGTGACAGTGGTGGCCCTAGCCCTGTCCCCAGAAAGCACGCTCTGCAGAAGTGACACCTTTGGCCACTCTACCACTCTGCTGGGTGTGTATGTGTTGGGGGTTGTTCTGACTTCTCTGTGTGGATGCTCAGATTGAGTCACCTATGAGACACTAAAACACTCTGCCAGGCTACGCTGTCCAATCATGCTTCTATTTTTTAAGGCTTAGGGAAGAACTCACAATGAAAACTGAGTTAGAAAGCGGTACCTTTGACCACAATATATGTCAAGGTGGTCAGAAATTAGAATTCAAGTCCTTTCTTCTCTTTTCTTCCCACTCCCTGTCCACATCCTCTGCCCCCCCCAATACACTGACTAGAAAATTTTGCAAAAGCATACTTTTGGGTATAAAGCTTTGTTTTCAAAGGATACTTTGGCTCTGGTATAATTAGATAGAGGAATCTGAGGTTTTGAACATAAAAAAAAAATCAGGTACTTATTAATACTTAAAAAAAAAAAACACACTTTAGCAATCTTTCCCCCTAAAAGAGAGGCAAATTGCTCACAAAAATGACCACCAGATGGCACTGACCTGTGTTGCTCAAACCCATGATTTGTTGCTGACCCCCAAGGAGGCCAAAGCTGGTCAGACTTTCTATCCCAGAGCTGGACTTCGGAGCAGAAACCACCTGGTCCTTGGCAGCTTCCTTGTGGTTGTGAATTAAGGATTAGTACTTCTGAAAACACGAGCCCCAAACCACTAAGTATCTCCATGTGTCAAAGCATTTCTGGCCCAGGAGAATGACGAGTCCCAATACATCACTTGACCCTGAAGCATGAAGCGTGGAGGGGTGCACCACGGGCCACGGCTTGCAGGAGGGGCTCTGCATCAGGGTTTCTGGCACCTCCACAAATACAGCTTGGCACATGAGTCTGCCCTGGAGTCCCGGTCTGACCTGAAACCTCCTGCTGGTGCATCAGGACTTCCTCATGCTCTAGAAGTGAAGTGGTGAGCAACAGGAACGGCAGAGGCCTCGATACCAGGAGGTGGGAAGCCCAAGACTGGCTCTGCTAGTGACAGCTGGATGTGCCAGTAAACCCTGCCTGAGTGCCTACTGTGTGCACAGCACAGAGCTGGTGAGGGGCTGGGCTCAAATGACTTGCTGATAAGCGACAAAGCGTGGTATCTATGTCCCCGGCAGACATCTGCTCATGCACCTCTCTGCCAGCCGTACCTCGCTGCTGGTCCGGGGCTATACCTCACAAGTGGTCGCGTGGAATTACAAGGTGACTACCAAAATATCTGTCATCCCACGTGTCCAGCAGAATTGACTTAATGCTCTGTAGAATGCAGCAAGGCATTGTTTTCCTTTCATTCTTTTTCCGATCTTGGTGTTTTTTTTAGTCCAGTAGTTGCCTTAAAAGAAAGTCTGTGTATAAACATGCTGAATCATGAGAACATAATCCTCCTGCCCGAAAAGATTTACAGTATTCATTATTCAAACTTTTTTATTTACAATAAAATTTAACAGTCTTTATGGGCTTAAATGTAGCAGATGTCACCTGTGCATTAAGTATTATACTTCATTCCTTGAAGGTGTGCTTCATCATCACTCAAGCTGCTTGCCACTCTCTGACTTCTGGTCTAGTCTACTCTTGTTACTCTTCACCATGTAGATGAAATAAGCGAGGGTCTCCTTTTCATTAACAGGTATGTTCCTGAAGTGTCGGCTGACAGTCTATATGGGAGGGAAAAACAGAGCCCATTAAACCATGTTAATAAACCAGGGCCGCGGATTCTCAGTTGTGTAAAAGGGAAACAAGGAAGCTGCTTCCAGAGCTGGGAGGGAGTTATGATTACTGCACAACTCCCCGCAGTGCTCCAGAATGCAGAATGCGCATGCCCTTCTTTCCCAGGCTTAGGGGACTTGGTTTCCAGGCTTCCAAAAGCAACATTTTAACCCACAGCACTCCCAAGATGCAGTCCTATTTCAGGGGCAGCCAGCTTATCCATCACAGCATAGTCTCACAGTCATCTCCATGGAGGAGGAGACTGGGACTGCTGTGGGTGACCAGCTGCTACCATAACCTCTCAGGCCCTGGAATTGGGCCGAAAAGTGTCTTTTAAAAATTGTGTCAAATAAACAGCCAAGTGAACAGATGTAAGGGCCTGACCCAAAAAATCATCTAAATAGTACATAACTGCCTCTTGAAAGATATCAGATTTGAAGGAAAATTCATCATATATTATATATTCCCAATGCTTTGATGATGTATTTCAAGTCCTGGGAATGCAGTCTCCTCTTGCCCCATCTCATCCCATCCTTCCCACCAGGGGTGGACACTGGTCTTGAAGCATGAAAGGCTTATGTATGTCTATGTTTCATCTGGATGCTAGTGAAGGAGAGGTTTAAGAAAAAATATGGATCAGCAAGAAAGCTCTCAAGTAAAGATCAAAAACCAACAGGGAGGTGAGCCCACAAGGAAATCTCTGAATGGACCAAGGGCTCTAGGACAGATAAAAAGAGAGTCAGAGAATGGAAACTACAGAGTGGTTGTCTCTGGGTGGTAGGATTGTATTTTTCATCATTTCCAAATTTTCTATAAAAGACAGAAAAACACATTTAGAAAAGAAGGATGAGAGGATGCCCATATACACACCAATAGGACAGAAGTATCAAGGTAGGCTGTCAGTATACTAAAATAATGGCCAATGGAGCACCCCCACCCCCATCCCATGCCCTGAAATAGATAAAGACTCAGGGCAGGAGAAAACATTCTTGGGCTCCATTCATTATAATAAATGCTTCTATTACCAATACCAGAGTAGAAAAAAATCAAGGAAAGAAAACAAAGAAAAATAGCTCCTACAGAATATGAGTGAAGGTTTAGGGATAATTAATCAGACACACCTCATGTGCAGAACAGAACGTATCTGGAAAGAATCTTGCAAAACAAGATTCAAACAAATGAGCAAACAAAAGAACTCTCAGGACTTAGAATCAGGAGTCATGAGATTCCAAGCTACCAACTTGCTATGTGATTTTAAGCAAGTCCTTTCTTTTTCTCTGTGCCCTGGTTTCTTTTATGGAAATCAGGCTTTTCTAGGTCTAAAGCTGGGGGATTCTAAATTGTGCAAAAGAGGGAAGAGGAAGTTGCTTCCAGAGGCATGGAGGGGTTATGTATAGACACACAGAGAGAATCAAGGTCACGGTCAGCAGCATGGTGCGGGTGCTCCTTCTTTAGAGGGCAAGTTTGTCTACCTACTTCTGCTAACTGGGCCTTATTGAAGCCTGGTCTGGTCTGCAATTTGTAGTGTCGTTTATAACGTCGGAGAGTGTTCACCTGCAGCTGGAACAGATCAACCTAGAGAGAAGAGGAGAAACACATTATCCATCACCTGACCAGCCACGACTCATCAAATGCCCTCTATGTGCCTAGCACTGTGCTAGGTAGGGGTGGGGAGGGAGAGGACTACAGACAAGTCTTAGAAATGGCCCATTGAGGACTAATTACTGGCTGGGAGGACAGAAACAACAGTAGAAGCAGAATTCTGGCCCGGGAGGGGTGGTCCTAGAAGGCTGATGGAGGTGGTAAAGCTTATGCTAAGGACAGGCAGGATTTTGAAAGGGAGCAAGGAACAGAGAGTAGGGAATTATAGCGAAGGCCATGAGCTCAGACAGCCAGGGGAGACACACACGGGCTAGGGGATCCGAGGCACTTATGGTGGGTTTAAAGGGTGAGACTGGGTGGTAGCATGTCTTGACAAGCAGAAGTAGTGTTCCTGGGTTGGGGGTGGGGGGTGGTGCTACCCCCAGAAGATGAATCTGTGGTGGTTTGTAGGAAGACTGGGGTGCGGGGGGATGACAGAGGGAGCTGCTGCACTGATGATCCAGAAATGAGATGGGAAAGCAGGGGTGCTGATGCTGGAGGGGGCAGCAGGCAAGGAGAGAAAAGGGAAAAGCAGACAGACATCCTGGAGGACAAGTCAGAGCTCGGCCCAGAGTGGACAGAGGGGCGTGAAGGAGGACAGCAGGATGTACTAGTGTTCTCAGATAGTTCTCCTCTAGGCCTAGCCTTTGGGTGTGAGGATCCTTAACCGCGCCCCGCCCAGAGACAGCTCAAAGCTACTGTAGCAAATGTACAAATCGGCTGGCTAGGGTCTGGGTTTCTGCAGATGACTGGGTAACAGAGGGGAAAGGACTCTCCTTTTATTTTTTTCTAATAAAGGAAGAGAGGAAAGCTGCACAGTCATGAAACAGTGAAGGCCCGGAAAGTTGGGCTGCCTTTACCTGCCTCTAAAAGAGATGTTCTTGCTTCAGGCAGGTGGAGAGCACTTAAAAACAAAATGAATGATCAATATGAGGGACCAAAGTCCTTCATTCTTTTCAAACATTCCTCAAATCTTTTTTTTTGTGAAAAGCATTTTGATAGTGAATACATCCATTTCTTCATAAAATAATAATAATGCTAAAAGCATTAGAAAGATACTGTAAACCAGTGATAGAAAAGGGGACAGAGAGGGGCAGGGGGAAAGGGCCATATTTTCAAAGATTTTCCTCCACATTTGCAGACAAAGGCCCGCCTACTCTTTCTATTCCTACACAGTCATTTTCACCCTGAGTGCTAACAGGCAGTTGCCTTATGAAATATTCATGCATCAAATATTCAGTGTACATTATAAATGGTTCTTCTTTTGCTGAGTCTTAAGTGAAAACAATTTAGGTAGAAAGAAAATTCGATATTCCTTCCTATAACCTTGCTTAGTAGACACTGGCACTTTGAAGGGATGGTGGCCTTCTGGTTTGAGAAGTGATGGTTCTCGGCAGGACAATTCTGCCCCCAGAGGACACCTGCAATGTCTGGAGACACTGGGAGTGGTGGTGTTCCTGGCACCTGGTGGATAGAGGCCAGGGATGCTGCTGAACATCCTACGGGGCACAGGACAGCCGCCACCACAAAGAATTATCTGGCTCCAAATGTCAACAGTGCCACTGTTGAGAAACTCTGTGCCAGTGTAACTGACCTTGGAATAGATCTTTGGGAATAAGCCTGGACCAGGAATCAGAGTGATAGAAAATCCGAGCTGGTGGGACCTGACAATGTACACCTTCATTTTGCAGACCAAGAAACAAAGTGGAACTGACTTCCCCGATCCATATATGCTCAGTCTCCAACTTTAAGGGCAAAACCAAAGTTCTGAAAAACTCGGCATTGTGGTTGTATTTAAGTATTTTTCAGGGGCTTCTTGAAGAAAGGCAGCACAGATACTGAAGAGGGCACTAGGCTGGGGCCCCCAAATTGAGTGTTACAACGAGAACCCCTCAAAGAGAACACTAATATCACACCGGGCAGTGCATTATAAATCAAGTTCCCCATGAATGATAAACACAAAACATGTGACAGATACAGCAAAGGGCAGGGCCCCTGCAGCTGAGGTAGCTGGAGTGGAAGTCCCTGACCCGAGGGGAGGACCTGCAGCGGGACAGGAAGCATTCTGGACGGAACAGCCAAGACTTAAGTTTCAAAGGAGGCTGACAGAAGGCGTGAGTGAGGAGACCCTGAGGAGACTGTGTCACTTAGGTGAAAGTGACTGCCTGTGTAGGAGCATCAGGAGAAATTCAGGGGTTTGGGACATGAGAACAGCTTAGACTTTCCTTCAAACAAGACAGAGTCCCCCTGCGACGTGACATCTTCAGATCTGTAGGAGTGAGTAACTTACACGGGGCTGGAATGCACTGCCCCTGGGAGCAGGAAAGCGGGCACTGTGGTAATGACAGGAGAGCGGGCCATCCTATTTTTACATTGACAATAGCAACTACTGTACCATGCCAACCCTCTGAAAAACTATTTCTATGTATCAATTTATAATTCTTGCATCAGCACTCATGGAATCCACAAAGAGAAGCAGAAAGAGGTGCAGAGATTCTCACAAGGTGAAACCACATAAAAGAAGCTGGATACCACTGTTGATTTTCTGATGTAGGCTGGAGGCATAATAGTAAGTGAAGGTGGAAGCAGCAGCTAAGATGTGAAGGACGTGTTTTTATTAAGAATATAAGTACCAGGGTTGAGATGGAGGAACCATTCAAGAACCTAACAAACTGAATGCCTGTGTAAATGACTTGGGGTTGTTGACACTGAACCAGATGTTACACAAATGTTCTTGAGAGACTTCTGAATTTAAGTTTATTCCTCAACTGCTTAAGGATAAAAGAGAGCTGATAGGAAACCAGCATAATTAATTCAGGCTTTTCCATGGAGAAAATAATGGAAACTGTTTCTTATTCACATGAATCAGCACTTTCATGTGGTCAAATTAGTGAGTCATGAGTAGTTTTTACGTTTACATTGTGATAGTGTCTTGCAGACAGCAGGTATCCAATAAATGTTGCTGTACAAACACAGGCAGCCCCTTGAATCTAAAAGCAGCTTAGGCCAGTAAAAGCCACATTTACATATGGCTACAAATTTGAATGCCTTTGCCAGATTCAGCTCTGTTAAAGGACTTTCAGACACAGCACGTGTCACAAAGAATCCCATCCAGCTGATGCAAAGACGACTGGACATGCTTTCATCAGGGAAGAAAGCACATTCACAACATATCCTACATCCCTCATGCTAGCTAGTTTCACATGTAAGACTAAGCTGTTCTTCAGATTCACAGACTGACAGACTTGGAAAAAGAACAGGCAGAAGGCATGATTCCTAAAGCTGTGACTGGGAGATTTCAGGTCAAGATGCTAGAATAATAGAATCCTAGATGGAAAAGAACTCAGTAATCACTAGTGCAAACCCCCTGGCTCCCATCTCATTTTCTAGAAATATAAACTGAAGCCACCTTGAGTGAGGAAATGACCTGGCCAAGGTCATTAAGACCTTCTAACCCCGGGCATGTGTCCTTTCCTACTGCAACATCTTCCTTATACTGTTCTCCACTTCCACTTTCCTCCAGAAAAAAGCAGATATATGTCAATAGGAGGGATGTTTGAAAGCATGTTATATCTTAATAAATCACAGAACACTGCCAATGTCTATACAGAAGGAGTTAAACTGCCTGAGTTGGATTTAAGGTGCTATTATTTTAAAAGGTTCTCTGCTAGACCCTTTTACAAGATAAATAGTCATTATTCTTCCTTAGCCATTTTCAAGTACGTATTGGTTTTCAGAAATTTCAAAGCCCAGTGGCCTTTGGGGAGTTAAGGGTGGAGGAAGGAGGGTGATAGAAAAGGCTCTAAGTGTTGGTTTTTTTTTCCTGTTTCACTTTCTGCAACAGCTAAAAATTCTTGTAACACAGCAGTTACTTAGAACTGAATTCCTGCCTAAGCCTGTGAGAATGAAATAGAATCCCCTTTAGAAATGACTCTACAACACCACCTTGAAACAAACTCTGAGTGAGTCTGCCTTGAAATTCTACTCCTTCAAAAGCATTACCTTTTGGGGACTCTAGCACCAGGCTCAGGCCGCCTCTCTTCCAGACAGTGTGTATCAAACAGTCAACCTAGCCCTACACAGGTTTTCCAGGGGGGTCACCAGGAAAGTGGAGCCCGAGATGCAGCAACACAACTGTACAGATGGTGGGTTTAAAAGAACTAGGAATTTCTTTTTCTTAGGACTGGAAAAAATATTAAGTAAAGACACCCAACAATCTACACAGAAGGTGGGCAGTGCTTCCATGAGGATGAATCCACTGCTGTCCTAGAATTGTGCATTTCACTCCCATATTGTCCCATTCCAGGCCACCACAGTGGCTAGCCAGTTATTTGCTCTCAGATGAATTCCTTTCATTCACTGATAGAGACTTGTAGTGAGAAAGCCATCAATTCACCCCTAACCACTTAAAAATAGCATCTTTCCATTCAAGAGTCGCAAATATAATTGTTAACTTAAAACAACAACTGGACGGGAGAGTAAGAGGGTAGATGCGCAGGGAAGATATTTTAAATTTTTTATTTATTGAAGACTTAATCAAGGCTTATGTATGAGGCCCAGAAGTAAATCAGACAACAGATTCAAGGAATTAGCCAGCCTCTTAGGTGCTGTTTGACTTTGGCACCCTTGTTTCCTATCTCTGGGTCTCAGTTTCCGTTGTAACATCAGAAGTGGAAAAAGTGGGTGTCCTTTGAGTTTAATGAGCAATCTCTGATTTCCCCCCAAAGTGGAGAAATTTTGGTCTTAGAAGAGACGGTAACCACCTAATCTAGTTGGTCCACCTGAATTTTAAATACCCCCCTAATCGTTCCAATTCCAAATCACCTGGCAGCCACTTTAGGCTTACAGCAACAGATGTCAAACAAAAAAGTTCTTAATTGGTTGACAATAGGCACATCTTCAGAATTTTTAGAATAGTTAACTACGAGTGGTGAAATCGCACCAGAAAAGTTTTCTATTCAAATTTAAATTACCCATCCCCACCGCTCCCCGGGCATTTCTAAAGAAGTTAACCCTATGAAAGTGGATTTTCCTCCTTCCAAGTCACTTTGACTGCCTGAGCCACCTCCCAAGACCAGGTCCTGGCCTTATTTCTGCCACATCCTTGAAAATCCCATTTCTCCACAGTTGCCTGCTAAGCAGCGAGCTCGGCGACCCTGTGCAGAAGCTGAGGCCGCCGCAGACAGGAAAGGAGCTGCCACCTTTCCTTTTCTGAAGGAATAACAGGGATCCGAGAAGGAGGGAGAAGTTGGAGAAGAGCCGGGTCCCTTCATCACCTGCTCCTCCGTGGACCAACGAAACGAATCCACCTCTTCCTGCTCCCCTGCCTACACCGATAAAACGCGCTAAAAACTGGTGTCAGATCTTCCCAGGCAGGAAGGGTCCTCGGAGCAGCCCCGCCACCAACCTCCCGGATTTGGGCAGAGTCCTAGTTAGAGCCCGTCAACGCCGAGCGGCCTTTGCAAGCCCGAGTCCAACTCCTCAATTTGCAGATAAAGGGCGGCGAGGCCCAAGGCGGGGAGGGCCCCCGAGTCCCGCCCGCAGCCCGGGGCAGCGGCCCGAGAGCCGCCCGGCGCGGGGACCCAGCCGGGGGCGGGGGCGGACTCACGCTCTTGTCGATGTCCAGCTTGAGTTTCTTCTGCGAGATGCTCTTCTGGACTCTCTTGCTGAAGGAGGCGTTGCCCGCGGGCCGGACGCAGCGCTCGCCGTCCTCGATGAGGCAGCAGCTCTGGCCGTAGCCCGGGGCGGCGGCGGGGGCGGCGGGGGGCCCTTCGCGGCTGTCCTCCTCGGTGCTAAAGCCGTTCATCTCCTCGCCCCGGGCCGGCCCCTCTGGGGGAAGGTCCCCCGTAGGCCACTCCGCAGCCGCGCTCCCCGCGGGGCAGGTCGCCGAGGCCCCCACACTCGAGGGTCCCAGAGTCCGTCTCCAGCCGAGGTGCTGCCCGGCTCCGCGCCCGGGAGGCCCGGCTCCGCTCCGCCGCGCTCCGGCTCCTTCGGTTCCCGGCCCGCGTCTCCACCAAGCCCCTTCCTCCCTGCTCGCGGCCCCGGGGTCGTCTCCCGCGGCTTGCAGGGCCCCGCCGGGAGTCACCCTGAGGCGCCTTCTGCCGGGGGCCCTGAACCGTTACCCTTCGGCGGGGACGTCCAGGAGGGCGTCCCAGGAAGCAGCAGCTCCCCGAGGACTCCGGGCCCGGGTTGCCAGAGGGTTCTGAGGGCCCCCGCCGGCTCCCGCCTTCTTTCGGCTGCCGGGCAAACTCGCCGCCGGGCAGCTCCCCCGGGGTGGCGCGGCCTCCCCGCGCGGGGCCCGGCCTCGAACCCGCGGCGCCCGGGCCCCGCGGCTCGTCCGGCCCGCCCCACCCCTGCAGCCGCTCGGCTGCACCCCGAGTCCCGAGGCAGCCCCTGGGCCGCCCGGCCGCCGGCCGCCGCCCGCCCAACGCTCCTTACCACAACAGTTCTCTCCCCCCCGCCCTCCGCGGGACAGCGGAAGTCCCGCCTCCGCGAGCCCATTGGCAGCCTTTCCTCTCTGGGCGGGGCCTCCGCCGCCGCTGGCACGTCCCATTGGGCGCCATCGCCGCCAGTCCCCGGGGCCTGGCTACTTCCTGGACTCTGCTGGGATGGGTTCAAAGTAGAGAAAGTGGAAGAGGGAAGAGTTCCCCCGGTGAGGGAGACGAGCCGGGCCGCAGACTTTCCGGGCCCGGGGAGGGATGGTTAGCAGGGTCCCGGCTGGACGGAGGGCCCGACTCCGGGAACAGAGGATCACCTTCGGGGGACAGAAGTACAGACGTGGGCGGAGGCGCAGAGAGACAGATACACGGTGGGGCTTGTGAGGGGGGGAACCTACAGAGGAGAGAGGTACTGAGTGAAATGGAAGGACCAGGGCCAGAGGACCCGCAGACCCGCGGGATAGAAACCGGATAGAAAGACAGTCATGGCGGGAAAGACAGGGACAATCGGGACAGATACGTGGAAAGACATGGAGAAGAGGTGATGGGGGTCTGATGGCGGGTCTTGTAAGGCAGTCAGAAGCTTAGGGGTGGCGAAAACTCCCCACTGTGGAGACTGGGACAGGCTTGGTCGGTGCGGAAAGAGAAGGGGAGAGGGACGGAGACCCGAGGGGCTTGGGTGACCCTTCAGCTGGGAAGAATCGGAAGTCGGGATTAGGTCTGGAGGGTGGACTGAGTGAACCGCGCGGGGAAGAGGAGGGGCTGCGGAGGAGATGCAGAAAAAGGCTGGGCCAATCTCGGCGTGGAGAAGGGTTTGCCGTATTTTGGGCCCTCCCTGGAGCTCTGTTAAGCTGAGGCTTCTATTGCTTTAAGCCTCCGGGTTTATGCGCGGGGTGAACGCGCCCTGCAGAGCCCGGGACTTGGGGTTCGGGAGCCCAGAACGTCACGCACACCCCCAGGGCCGTAGAGAAATCTGTTCCAGCACGCCTAGTCGGGCCACCTCTCCACTAGGGTGGACTGGGGACAAATGACAGCCAAAGGCCCGAAGGGACTAGTCCAGGGTCAGGCAGTCACGCAGTCTTTTAGGGCTGGGAGGCATTTTCTCCGATGGAGGGGCGTGAAGGGGACAGGGAGCGTTAGAGTCGCACGTGTACCTATTTTAGTAGTACTAGGTGGCATTGAAGAGGCTTCTGATTTGTGTCATGTTGAAAATGGGAAACTACCAGTTTCCATGTTTAGAAGCAGATGTCCTGTGATCTTCAGTTTTCTTCGGTGGCCTTAAATGTGTTTGTACCCTGTAGCCCAGTAATTTCGCATGTGAGACAGCCATTTTAGGAAATTGGCCTACTAGAAAATATTTTAAACACAACAATGTTCATTATGGGATTATTTATAATGGGAAAATTTGAAAAGAACCAAAAAGTTCCATATTGGAAATGGTTAAATCAACAACCTAACTCTGGGTATGGGATATGATGTGCATACATCTATTTTTTTAAAAAAGAAAAACAACTGTTTGTACATAAAAAATACACCAGCGTATCAACAGTAATTATTTTGGGGGAGTGGAAATGAGATTAGTATTTTTCTTCTCTTATTCTACCTTTGCATTTTCCCCAGTAAGCATTTCTTGCCTTTACAGTAGAAAAAAATAGACTAAAAATTAATAGGAAAAAAGCCAAGTTTAATAAGATTCTTCCCTGGGAGTTCATAAATTGAAAAGTGAATTATTGAGCATATAGTGTATATACTCATTTCAGGCTTGGCCACAGGAAGAAGATGAAATATAATCCTAGGCTTAGAAGCGTATGGCTTCTAGAAAGGAAGTTCAGACATACACACAGAAAAACAGCTGGTTTTCTGTACAAGGCAGTGTATGATATTGGTTTCAAACTTGATTGGTATGGATAAGAGCTCCTACATTTTCCATATTTTTTCCCTTTAGTTTTTCAAAATAGCATTTGCACCTAGTGCCAGGGTGCTGCAGTACAGAGTTTCTTCTGCACCAGCTTCTTCTATCACCACCCTTCTGGTGGGGAGGGGAATGGGGTCCTTATTCTTGGGGGCTTCCCCGATGGCTTAATGGGTAAAGAATCCTCCTGTAATGCAGGAAATACAGGAGATGTGGGTTCGATTCCTGGGTTGGGAAGATCCCCTGGAGAAGGGAATGACAATCTACTCCAGTATTCTTGCCTGGAGAATCCCATGGACAAAGGAGCCTGGCAGGCTACAGTCCAAAGGGTCACAAAGAGTTGAACATGACTGAGCAACCAGAAGAAAGCCCTAGAAGAAAGTATTATCCTTCAATACTTTGAGCCCTAGAAGAAAGTATTGTCTGCTCCTTGTATCTGTTATTCTTTTTGTGTGTGTGTGATTTATTAGAGTATGATACTATATCACTAGCCATCATTTATTTGGCCATCTATTTAAAAAAAAATTATTTGTTGAAGTATAGTTTTTTTTTGATTAATTTTTTTGGAGTACAGTAGCTTTACAATGTTGTGTTAGTTCCTCCTTTACAGCAAAATGAATCAGCTATACAGATACCTATATCCCCTTTTTTGGATTTCCTTTATCTGCTACTCCTATATTTAGAGTTCTCTTCTTACTGGGGAATGCCTTGTTACTACAGTCCCATTATAATTAATAAATCTTTACCTTTCTCTATTCAAATTACTGTGCTGTTTCTCTCCTAATTACCTCCAGCCTCTCTGTATTTTGGGGGGGGGGCGGCACATGCTTTTAACTAGCCTTTATACAATTTTGTAGTCTTTCTTCAGGAGAAACATGACTAATACAGAAGGGTCAGAGAGATACAAAGTTGCTGTCTTTGAGGATGGAGGAAGGGAGCTATGAGCTAAGGAATCACCTGCTTGCCTGAAAACAGGAATCGCCGCCCCCGGTGGCCTGGATTACAGGGCTCCAAGAACAGAGACGCAATGCACTTTGCCAGGCAAGACTCCAGCCTCCTTGACCTTCCCTGAGTTCCCAAGGGTGGACTGGAACAGTTGAGGAGCAGTCTAGAAACCAGCTGAGGCAAGATTAAAGAAACCAGAGAAGCTCATCAAGATTAGGAGACCAACGCTGTGAGATGAGATTAAAGGAGTACAAGCCCTATTCACACCCTAATCTTGTCAGACCCCACCTTTGACCAACTGTTATAAAAACCCTCATCAAATTCCCTGGGGTTGAGACATAGTTTTTCAAGGCAGAAGCCTGGTGTGTCTCCCTTTGCCTGGCAAAGCAATAAAGCTATCCTTTCTGCTTTACCTGCACCCCTCCCCCAACCCATGCAAAAAAGAGACAAAACAACAACAAAAGAAACCTTTATTATAAACTTTCCTTGTGTTATTATATAGATTAGTTACAAATAGTAATATTTGAAAAAAATTCCAATCTCCTTGCTGGGGGAATAAATCTGTAACTCTGGAAAGGAGATATGAATAAATAGTCAGATATTGCAGGAATGAATACAGGAGAGGGAAGCTTCTGTGATCTTGTCCTGCTTTGTGTAGGATTTAAGATTCTTGAAATGACCCTGAGAGTCTGACTTATAAGTTTAGGTAATTAATTTACAGCATTTGCTTAAGTGCTTAGAAAAATCTGGCTTTTTAGATTTGTAAGTCTACTCTGTTGGCCATTTCAAATGTTTGAGAAAATCAGGCATATTAAATTAGTAATTGGAGTCGGAAATGTCTAAGGAAATTTGATTAATTAAGGCTGTAAGTCTGTTAAATGTTTAAGGACTGAATCTACTAAACTTAAGAATTAATAGTAATCACAGAACAAGTGAAAGTGATTGTTCTTATCTTTATGCAAAAATTTTACTAGATTTATAATCGAATAACAAGGTTCATGAGTTGAACTTGAAGAAAAGCTAGGTTTTTAAATGGGCAACTAACATTCTTTTCCATATCCAAACCTACCCCCAGGTATTTAAAATTGCAGATCGGTAACCCCCAATTTTATAGTTCTAGCTGAGACCTCTCTTCTGAACTCCAGAAAACAATATTCAGCTCTTTGCTTGGAATGCTTTAGAGGCATTGCAGACCACAATGTTCAAGTTAACTTTTTCTGACACTCAAATCAATAAACTCTAACTGGCATCACCGTTGACTCTCCCTCCCTGTCCCTCTACTTCAAGCTAACCATCATCAAGGCATTTTCTTCTATTTCCAATAGATATTCAGAATTTGTCCCCTTCATTTACTACAGCCAGCAGCTCAGCCCAGCCCAGCATGATCTTTTGCCTGGAATGTTTCACTGGCCTGTACCTAAATCACTCATTCTCTAGGGAGCAAACGTAGACCATGCCACACCCTCCTTAAGGCCCCTCACCAGCTTCCCAGTGCATCCTGACACTGGCCCCTGCCATCTCTTTGCCCTGTTCCTCATTCCTCAGCTCTGTTATTCTTCTTTAAGCTCCTCAAATAAGCCAACCTCCTTCCCACCTTGAGAGCTTTGAATTGGCAGTTCCCTCTGCCTCAACTGCTGTTCCGCCAGCTTCTCTATTTGAAGGCTCCATCCTTCAAATTTTAATTTAAATGTCATCTTCCTAGAGAGTCTACCCTGATAAAGAGCAGTTGGTTTCCCCCTGCCCATCACTATTTTTTATTCAGTGTCTTATTAGCATTCATCACAACATGTAATTAATCTCTTTTATTATTTTTGTTGTGTGACTGTCTTTCCTCATACGGTATAAACTCCATGAAGGCAGGAACCATTTCTGGATTATTTGTTGCTGTTGCTCTTCTGCCTGCAACACTAATTCTCCAATTCTGGTGGCTACCAGAGTAGAGACTCAGTCAATATTTTTTCAATAAACTAAATATATTCAACTATACCCAGATATTTATTAAGTGAAAAAAAAAAACAGTATGTAGACGTTCCATTTGTATTTCAAGAAAATTTTACACATACATATACACACACATGTATATGAAGGATACATAAGAAACTAGTAATTCTGGTTGTTTCTATAGTGGAGACTGCAGGTCAAGGAAGAAAAGGTAGAAAGAAGTTGAAGTTAATAACCATTTTCCCTAGATGAATATTTTACCATGTGACTATATTTCTTTTATAATAATAGTAATACAAATACCTCTTTTGGTACTATTAGTAGGCAATATAGAATACCAAAAAAGTAAGAATAACCTCAAAATAAAGGCCAGTCATCTAAGTGGAATCGTAGTTGTGCTCACTTGTGTTAACTCTTTGTGACCCTATGGACTATAACCCACCAGGCTCGTCTCTCCATGGGATTCCCCAGGCAAAAATATGGGAGTGGATTGCCATTTCCTTCTCCAGGGGATATTTCTGACCCAGGGACTGAACTCAAGTCTCCTATGGCTCCTGCATTGGCAGGTGGATTCTTTACCAGTGAGCCACCACGGAAGCCCCTGAAATGGTATAAATTTAGCCTCATTTTCCTCATTCCACTGAGGACCTGTGAGATCTTACTGTGGCTCTGGCCCTGGTCTGCAGTCTGGCACTTGAGCGCAGCTCTTGGTATTGTGGATAAGAGCAAGGACTCCTTACTTAGAAGCACTTGGTTTGAATTCCACCTCTGCCACTTTACTCGCTGTAGAACCGTTGATAGCTTAAACTATAAGAGCCTGAGTTTTCTCCATCTGTAAAATGAGATGATGGCTCAGTGGTAAAGAATCAGCCTGGAAAGCTGGAGACACAGGAGACTCAAGTTTGATCCCCGGGTCAGGAAGGTCTCCTGAAGAAGGGAATGGCAATTGACTCCAGTATTCATACCTGAAAAATCCCATGAACAGAGGAGCCTGGAGGGCTACAGTCCATGGGGTTGCCAAGAGTCGGACACAACAGAGAGATTAACCTCTCTTACAGGACTTTGAAAGTGAAAGTGAAGTCGCTCAGCCATGTCTAACTCTTTGCGACCCCATGGACCGTAGCCTACCAGGCTTCTCCGTCCATAGGATTTTCCAGGCAAGAGTACCGGAGTGGGTTGCCATTTCCTTCTCCAAGGGATCTTCCTGACCCAGGGATTGAACCCAGGTCTTCTGCACTGCAGGCAGATGCTTTACCTTCTGAGCCACCAGTGAAACTCAAATGTGATCAATGTAAAGCACTTAGCACAATGTTTTGCACATAGTAAGTGTTCAGTAAGCGGCAGTTATTATTTCATATGTTACATGCTAACACCTCTAAGCTTCCTAGTGAGCTCAGGTTTCTGCATGTTAGGGAAGGAGACATCATATGACAAGATGGCAGGGTGGCACTGCTTATCTGCCAGCTGTTTGGCTTCTACATGGGTGGTCTCCATATCCATCTACCCAGCAATAATTGGGAAATTTTGATTATTTTATTGCACCTTAATCTCATAAAATTCTGTGAATGGAAAAATGAAAGTACTAACAGTGATGTGATATATTTTCATACCAAGTGAGAGCAATAAATCCACAGAATGAGAGAAAATGTTCATAAGTCACATATACAAAGAGCTTGTATACAGAATACATAACACAACTCAATAATTTAAAAAGGCAAGCCAATTAAAGAGTGGACAAAGGGTTTGAATAGACATTTCTCCAAAGAGGGTATACAGACGACCAATAAGCACGTGAAAAGATGCTCAGCATCACTAATTGTTAGGGAAAAGTAAATAAAAGCCACACTAAAATATTGCTTCACACCTACTAAAATGGCTACAGTCAATAAGATGGACCACAGCAAATGCTGGTGAGGATCTGAAGAAACGGAAACGTACATCTGTTGGTATAAATGCAAAATGGTGATGCCACTGTGGGAAATGGTTCAGCAGTTCCTCAAAATGTTAAACACAGAATTACCATATAACCTAGCAATTCCACTTTTAGGTATCTACCTGAGAAACAAATGCATACATCTACACAAAAACCTATACATGAATGTTCATAGCAGCATTATTCACATGGCCCAAAACATGGAAACAACCCAAAAATCTATCAACTGATGAAGAGATAAAGAAAATGTGGTCTACCCAGACATCTATAAAAAGGAATCAAGTACTGATACACTCTGCAATATGTATAAACCTTGAAAACATGCTAAGGGAAAGCCAAACACAAATGGTCACATATTTTATGTTTCCATTTATGTGAAATGTCCAGAAAAGGTAAATCCATAGAGACAGTAAGATTTAGTGGTTGCCAGCGGCTCAGGGACTTGGGGGGTTGAGTGTTGGAGGGGAGTGATTGCCCATGGGTACAGGATTTCTTTCTAGGGGGACAAGTGTTCTGGAACTAGGAAGTGGTAATGGCTTCATAACCTTGTGAATATACTAAGAACATTGAGTTCTGTACTCTAAATGGGTGAATTAAAGCTCAATAAAGCTGTTTTAAAAAGGAAGAAAGGATACCATTAACTCTTTATAATTGATACAGAAATAATTAGATTTGTTGAAAGGGATAAATATTTAGCTTCCACTAAATATTCTTAAGCCTGTTTTTTGATTTGTGAAGGGAAACAATCAAACTGAAGATATATTAGCCAAGACTGAATATATATCATCCAAGATTGTGTCCAAAAATGCAGGTGTAATTGGCAGTGTTATACCACGTTTTATTACCTAGGAACAGATGTGCTCTGTTGACAGAGTACATTTGTTGTTTGACTTTTGACGTTAGTCACATTTTCAGAAGTGAATTTATGTATGGACTTAGGGGCCTGTGTATACTCTGTCATAGGGAAGGCAAATGTTCCCTTAGCCCTCTCCACTTCTTTCTTCAATGCCAGGTCACCAAGCAAGTTTCTAAGGAATAATTCAACCGAGACTAGGAGACTGCATATAATTATTTGGCTCACTGGAAAATTCTAATGCCCATAAAAAATATCAACTTTTGATTTATCAATCTTCTGTGAGTGTGATCAGAAAAAAGCCCTAGAAAGCAGTTTCATTTTGGCCTTAACTAAATACACAACTAATGCTGAAATAAATAATGAGTGTTAATAAATCTCACAAAACTAAAATTCCAGAGGGAAGTATTTGGCTCAATAATTTCCCAAGTCTGGATCAGTTCTGCTAAGAGCTGGGGATAAAATGGTGACCAGTACAGTCATGAAGTCCAGTGGAGAAAGACATCAAACACCCAAAGAAATGAAATAACAACTAAAATAATCCTCATTCACTAATTTCTTGTTTGCAAATTCTTCTACTTACTAAAATATAAGCTCAAAACTGATACTTGGGGCATGTTTTAAAGGCTACTTTAATTAATTAGCTAATTAATTAATTTGGCTGTGCCCTGAGGCATGTGGGATCTTAGTTCCCTGACCAGGGATAGAACCTGCGCCCCCTGCATTGCAAGTGTGGAGTCTTAACCACTGGACTGCTAGGGAAAGTCCCCTTGCTGCAGTTTTGAGGTCACTTGTGGACATGTTCATGTGTAGAGTGGTGAAAAATTGGAGTTGCCCAGCATGCATGTTCCCAGCTGTGGTCAATTGAGCTCTCACACTGTAAACAAGAGTCCTTCTTGCCATTATTCTGTGCCACATTTTTTACATTTTTGTGCTTTTGTTGGTGATTTTGGTTTTTAGATGTCCTGTAAGCCTAGTGCTGAGGTGCTGTCTCGTGTTCCTAAGCACAGAAGGCTGGGTTGTGTCTGATGGAGAAAAGATATATGTTAGATAAGTTTCACTTGTGGCATGAGTTATAGTGTTGTTGGCTGTGAGTACAACGTGAATGAATTAATGATCTATATGAAATGAGGTGTCTTTAAACAGAAATGTGCACAAAACAAGGTTATGTATTGATGGATTGATGACAGTGTGGTGAACAGAGAGGCTGGAGGAACCTAACCCTGTGCTTCCGCTGGGAGTGATAGTTCTGTATTCACTCATTTGGCAAACGCAGAAACTTCATTGAACAAAGCTACTGTGCATCATGGGAATGGACTGTGTTGTTAGGATAAGCAAGAGAAGGGGAGCTACAGAGGTGCTGAGAAAGAGTGAATGGTGTGTGTGTCTCTTCTCGATAGAGAGGCCTCTTGAGCGAGGTGATAACTGAGCTGAGGCTCAAAGGGGGAAAAGAAGCTGCCGAGCAGGTGGAGAACATTCCAAGCAGAGGGACCAGTGGCGTCTGGAGATGGGAAAGCCTTGGCCTATGTGGGCACCTGAGCCCTGCTGGGAGGTGATGGAGAAGCGGCCAAGGGCCAGCTCCAAAGGAGCTTTGGGGCCTGGCTAAGAAGTTTGGGTTTTATTCTACAGGCCTGTAGTAAACCATGTAAGCTGCAGAATTCAATCAACAAAGATGTACTGAAACATGTACGGAGGGCTTGTACACCTCCCAACAGGGCTCCGGTGCCCACTTAGGCCAAGGCTTTTCCATCTCTAGACCCCACTGGTCCCTCTGCTGCAAGCACTTCAGCACTATGCTTGCAGGGCATCTTAAAACCAAAACCACCCACAAAAGCACAAAAATGTAAGAAGTGGGGCACAGAGTAAGATGGCAAGAAGGACTGTTTACGGTGTGAGAGCTGAATTGACCTCAGCTGGGAACATGCATGTTGGGCGACTCCAATCTTTCACCACTCTACACATGCACATGTCCACAAGTGACCTCAAAATTGTAGCAAGGGGACTTTCCCTAGTGGTCCAGTGGTTTAAGACTCCACTCTTTCAGTCCAGGGGGTGCAGGTTCGATTCCTGGTCAGGGAACTAAGATCCTAGTGGAAGCTGCAACATGTAGACAGTGCAGTTGGAGTCAAGTAATTTTTTCCCTCACTTGCCTGGGTCCTCGTTTGTTCTTATCAAGAGATGTGAGAGGTTGCAGGTGTTCCCTTATTCACCTCTTGTCTTTCCCGGGCCAAGGACAGAGCTGGGATTTACTACTCTGGGCACAGATCATGGGCCACCATAATCCCACAGAATATGTTTCAGTACATGTTTGCTGGCTGAATTCTGCAGCTGTGTAGAAACCATGGCGAGGACTTTTCTTAGAACCTGGACGAATTTGGCATTTAGGTCTCTGCTTCCCAGGCTGACTGACAGGCCAATGGTGGGGGAGCTGAGCTCCCAGCTCCCACAGAGGCAGACCCGCCATCCCCTTCTCCCCATCCCCAGGCAGGAGCTGGCAGGAGATCAGACACTGCTTCAGTTCCAAGGAGCTCATCAACAAAGGCTGCAAAAGTTGCTAAGAAACCTGCTTTTTCTGAGGGCTCACCGTGTTCCTTTGTTTCTGTGGCATTCTGTTGTGAGAGTGGGTGTGAAGTGCGCCCAGGGCTGTCACTATGCCAGCCCCAAACCAAGTCAGACTTGAAGGCAAAGAGCTGCAGACTGCCCTGAGCACCATCCGGGAAGCCAGGTATGCTAAGCCTGGAACAAAAGAGGAGGCAGCTGCCTGAGGCCAGAGACTGGCAGAACTGTGAGCAGCTGCAGGAAGCCAGCTCTGAATGCTGACTCCTGGACCCACTCCACCAGAAGCCCAGAAACCTGAGAGTGGGAGACACCAATAAGAGAATGGGGAGGGGACCCCACTTCCTAGGTGAACTTGGAAAATAAATCCCTAACAAGATCTGGGCCATTGCAAAATATGAGATGCAAGATCTAGACGACTAGTAGGTTCTGGGCTGACCATTATTTACCTTGCTCCCCTTCTTCTCAT
Organism: Okapia johnstoni; assembly: GCA_024291935.2. Classification (NCBI taxonomy): domain Eukaryota; kingdom Metazoa; phylum Chordata; class Mammalia; order Artiodactyla; family Giraffidae; genus Okapia; species Okapia johnstoni. Next base: position 57,159,468 of record CM044316.1, on the reverse strand, counting down.
GCCTGTAAGGAGAACCTGAGGCCCAGGGAGGAGAAGGGACTTACTCAGGACACACAGCATATAACAGACAGGAGAACTCACTCTAGGGTCTGTGGGCTGTGAGTGTAATTTGAAACTAGACTATTCATCCATTCGTCCATTTGTCAAGTACTTATTGAACCCTTACTAAGTGCCAGGCCCCAAAGCCCCAACCCCAATCACACAAGGAGAGAAAAAAGGATGCAAACCTTTGAGCATATTGCCACATTCTCTGAATCTGTTTCCCAGTAAGCATGAACAACACAAAGGAGCTCCCACGTGTGTGTGGCTACGTGCTCTACTTACCTTGGATTCTCTGCTCGTGTGTAGGGCTGGGAGGACGAGGAGCTGAAATGGATGGGACACATGAGGGCCAGCTGCCCAGGATCTGTCACTGCAGGTTCCAGGTCCTGGTACGTGCCCAGCACCTTGAGCAACTCATTCCTGGCTCTAGACTTCAGTTCAAGGGCACAGTTTATCCTCTCTCTGCCCCAAACCTTTAATGGTTCCTGCTGCCTTTGAAATAAAGATCAGAGATCCTGTAACATGGCCCACAGGGCCCCAGGAGGGGCTGGCTTGGTTTGCCCCCTCCTTGTCTCCTCTCTCTCCTACTCTGGTCCAGCCTCACAGACCTTCATACCTGTCACGATCCTACACAGGGTGTTTGGCCAGGTTGCCCCTACAGCTGGAATGTTCTCTCCTTTTGAAAAAAAAAAGTGTAGTGAAAGTGTTAGTCGCTCAGTCGTGTCCGACTCTGATCCCATGGACTGTAGCCGACTAGGCTTCTCTGTCTGTGAAATTCTCCAGGTGAGAATACTGGAGTCGGTTGCCATCCCCTTCTCCAGGGAATCTTGCTGACCCAGGGATCGAACCTGGTTCTCGTGCATTGCAGGCAGGTGGTTTATTACTGTCTGAGCTACCACGGAAGCCCCCACTTTATTTCCTAGTAAATTCTTTAAAGACACCATTAAAACATTTATAATTTATGGGTGTTTATAAAAGATTTTCAAACAAACAAGAAATGTAAGTAATGAAAGACAGTATCTACTTTCTTGCTCCAGGGCTCAAACCTGCACAGTGGCCCGTTATCAGATCCTGGGTCTGTAAAGGAACCTTCTCCAAGCCACGGTCCACAGTGCCCTCTAGTGGGCGCTGAATGACAGCACCAGAGCAGCTTCTGTTCATGGTCTCCTGCAGCCCCACACCAAGACTCAACTATAGGAGCACAGGCGGAGCTGGAAGCACCATGGGAAAACTTCCTTCACTGTGCAAAACTGGGACCTAGCTGGGGGGCAGGATTTGCATAAGATCTCACCTTGCACAGCAGGGCCAGCCAGGGTTCTTTCCAGCACATGGTATTATGTAATCCAACCCTCAAAAACTTTGATAATCCAACCCTCATAATGCTTTGGTAAGCAGGGACTTGTGGCTCATGGGTGAGCGCAGGAAATGAGCTAAGCTTGTTTTATGTTGTCACTGAAATCCTCCACTCTTGGGTGTAGTCTGTAAGATCCTTTGTGGGCTGCCTGGGTTAAGTCTGTGAGCTCACCTCCTTCCCCACCTCCAACATAGGAACTTCCTTCCTGCCTCAGGGTCTCTGCACTGGCCGTTCCCTTTGCCCAGAATGCTCCTCCCCAAACTGCCTTTTTGGCTCATACTCCCTTCTTCTTGTCATTCAGCTCTCACAGAGGCATTCCCTGACTACCCTGCTTCATGTTGATCCCCACCCCAGTCTCTAAAATACCTTGTTTTATAACCTTCATGGCCCTGTTCACATCTGAAATCATCGTGGTGAGCTGTCTGCGGTCTGCCCTCCTCCTTAGAATGATGGCTGTGGGGAATTTATCCAGGACCCAGCGGACCCAGAGTGGGTGGGTGCTCAATGAATACACAGGGAATGAAGGACTGGAGAAAGGTGCAGACAAGGAATTAGCCAGAGACCACGTTAGAGAAAAGTCTGGAGGTTTATTCAACAATAGTCATAATCACAGTTGTACATGGTAAGTCAGGTCTTCACAAAGGCTCACTGTTCCAGGCAGGAGACGAGAGGCTGGTGGTCTCGAGCTTTCTCTATCGAATCCCACATCTGACCTCTCGGATATTCCCTGCGTGTAATCCCTCTGGGATCCTCCTTCAAGTCTGAAACACAGCAGGAACCCAGTCCTGTGGGCCAGCACGGCTGAATCAAAGCCATTTTGGGAGCAAACATTAAGAGGACCTTGTCGCTTGGAATGTAGGTGCAACTCCCACCCCAGAGGTGACAGTGGGCTTTGGCACAAGATGCAGTTAGAACTAAAGTATTACTTGAATTTTCAAAAAAAGCATCAGTTGAAAGCAGAAAAGAATTCCAGGATAGGACCCATTCCTTGCCCTTCTCCCATACTTAGAAATCCTCATAATCAAAGTTGCATTGCTCCTAAGAATGACAGAGATCACCCAATCTGTGTAAACCAGGGATCTCTGAAGCAAGGTGTCCGGATTTCTCAGTTACTTCTGTAAAGTGCTTTGCCGCTCCTTTGAAACTTCAGAGATTAGAAATATAGAGATGCATACACAAAAATATGGAGCCATCTTCAAGGACATCATCTATTTCTTAAAGAGAAAAAGAAATTCAACAGGTGGTGAATATAATGTGGACTTTGGGAATCCATATTCTACATCTCCAGAAAGAATCATTCTTTCTCCGCAGCTCCTGAGGTTGCATCCCCCATCAGATCTCTTCTGTGCATGTACTCCCTTCTGACTCTGAGTCATTTCTTCCAAAAATGGGGAACTGTTAGCTCCTGGATGGTTTTAAAAGTTGAAAGCTCTAGCTGGAAGCACAAGGTGGAATGGCTTTTCTCACACGTGCCTGCACACTTAGCATTTCCTCAATGGCCTTGAACTTACTGGGAAGATGCTCTTTGCATTCTGAAATGTTCCTGTAGTCCCCCTTTGGAAAGGCTGCTAGGGGCCACACAAGTGTGATACTTTCTAGCCACACCCTGTTTTGTGACCTCATGCTCAGAAGGCAGGCTTTAGAGGAGAAGGGGTCCACATTCTCACCCATCACCTGGCTGCCAACACCTCCACAGTCTCATGGATCCTGAGACAGGTGGTTTTCCAAAATGAAGACAAAACAATGAATGGCTAGTATGTGCGATTGGTTGGTCTGTTAATGAATGGACTTCTCTCCTTCCTTCCCTGATTACAGGCTATGTCAAGTTTTGGCACCCACAGATGTGGGTTCAGCAACTGCAAATGTCAGAGTGCTCAGAGGATCTGTCCATCCCTTGTTGAGGGTGCAAAACCAGCCTCAAAAGGGGAAGCAAAGGATAGAAAAGGGGACACATGAGGACTGCTTGCCGCTGCTCCCGCTTTCCACACGCGTCCTGGTCTTGCCGAGAACACTGTCACCTGCTGGAGTGGGACCTATTGCAAATCTATCGCTGGGGGTGGGATGGGGGCTGCAGACGTGGCTTCCAAACAGGCCCCTCTCCCAAGGGTGGCCAAGACCCTCCTTGGCCATGGATTAAAAGAGCCATCCAGGTGCCCTTTAAATTCAGGGTGTTACTCGCATTGAACGGAATAACACCTGGCCCTCTAGCCCTTGGGGGGCTGTTTCAGATCCTGCTCTAGGCCCAACGCCTCCTGCTTGAAATCAGACATCAGGAAACACACACTCATCCAACAGGGATTGCACACATCACCAAAAATACCTGCCCCCCCACCCCCAACCCTGCCCCTTTACATCTAGCAAGGCACTAGGAAATGATTCAAGTTTAGGGATTGGCTGTACGTTTGCATGTTTTTCTTTTTAAAAGGCACAGTTTTCATTTTAATATCGCTGCATTACTTTCTGATGATGAATCCTACCTCAATTCTCCCAAATTGCAACACTCTTGCTTTCCCAGATTCTGGAAGGGGCCACATCTTTTGACTCCTTCCTAAACAGGGTTACTGCTAAAAGGTATAGCACTCACTTGGAAAAGACACCAGGGATGGACAAGCAAGCTTTCTAAGCACGGGGCCTCCTCTCCTGCAGACAGGTGGCCAGAATGGGACCTGTGCTGAGGCAGAAGGTGGAAGCGATGCTTTGCCCGCTGCACGCTTCATCGGGGTGATAGTGGCTGGGAGAGTTCACTTCCCTCCCCAGATAGCTGAGGAGATCAGCCAGCATCTCAAAGGCAGATCCGTGGCTCTGCTCCCAGATTTATGTCTCAGTTATTTCACTGGTAAATAACACAATCAAGAGGCTCGACTCTAATTGGAACACCGATCTGAAGGACTTCCGGGGCTAGCTGGCGGGAGCCACGGGCTGTAGACTGCGATTTCCATTTCTGAATCAGTGGGTGGCAAGCTGGTTAGAGAAACACTTCCTATTAGTTTGGGAGCCCTCTGGGAGTCTGACACATAATTAACAAAGCAAAAGGTAAACACACAGGGCCGTCATGGAGCGGAGTGCATATCTGTTTGTGGGACATTGGGGTGTCCACTGCAGCCGTGACCATGGTGGGGGGTGGCACAGCTTCCAGCCTGGGCTGAGGACTGTGTCACACCCAGGTCTCTGGTATGAGCGGTTGGATGTGGGTTCCCCCGCCCATCCCCCAACACCACCAATCTTGGACTTCACAGATTGTTTCTAGGCTAGGGGCTGCCTTGAAGGTTTTACAGTTGACTGGCTCCTTCAATCACAGCATTCCAGAAATCCATATGGATGCTAGAATACCAGAATCCTATGTGGCACTCTAGTTTGTGACCCAAGTACAGAGTTCTTTAAAAATTCTAGAATTCCATATGAGAACCAGAACCACAATGAGTCGGAGCTAGGCAACCTGCCCACGGTCCACCTCGGAGGCCTCCGGACTTGGTGAGGCCAGCATGTCACACCTCTGCTCTTCTGTTGAGGCAGGCAGTTGCCCGAGGGAGGGAGAGGAAGGGAGAGAGAGAGATGGAAGCGCTGATGGGGGAAATTTAAGCAGAATTTCTAGTTTGGAGATCTTCTACTATGCCTGCGCCACAGACTCAAGGCCATCTGAAACCCAGTCCTAAAGAGCTGGTGGCCGGACTGTCCTCAAGCCTGTAAAGTACCGAAATGGGCATTTTGAGTATCCCAAGAGCCAGGGGAGACACCTGGGCTGTCCATGGTGGCAAAAGAGGACTACGCTTCTGCCCCAGGCCTGACAGTTGGCTGGCGTTCAGTACTGAATACTCAAGAGGGCCCCAGGCACGGCTTCTAACTGCATCTTCTTGGGTCACGACAGAGAACAGATGCTGGGGAGTAACTGCAGTTATCCCAAGGTGGGGCCAAAATGAAAAGGCTGAAACCAATGGCCTGGAGAAAGACTCGCCCTTCTGTTGCTGATGAATGGCACTGTTGCTTAAAGTTGGCGCCTACAGACACAACTTGCCTCTCTCTCTCACTAAAGGACCATCATGGATGAGCCAGCTGAAGGTCAGCCAGGCTTGGAGGACTCTGTTTTGGGTGGCCAAGGGCTACCCTGGCATTCCTCCTGCGTACCGCTCAAGGGAACGTGGTGACGGGGTGAAAAGGCTCTCCTGGGTTTCCACGCCGCCACCAGGGGTGCAGCGGGCTCTGCTCTGGAGTGGGGCCTCTTGTGGGGTCTGTTCTCCATGCCTCCACCACTCGGGGCCTGCAGGGCTGGGCGCACACCCAGCCCATCTTCAAGAGCCCCCTCTGCCCTGACCTGGCTGGCCAGCACCTTGTACAGGATGGGGGGACCCTTGGAGCCCCACCTTCCTCTGGAGAGGGAGGCTGCAGGGAGTGCTGGAGGGAACCCCACCAGGCTCACTGCAGGAACGTGAGGGCTCAGTTGCTATTGAATTTTTCCAAGACTGTGGAGTTGGTGTGTTCAAACAGCCACTGCTGGGTGGGAGAGGAGGGGTTGCAGGTGTTCATGAAGATCCTGTGGTCACTTTCACTGCAGTCCATGCAACTGCCGCTGACGGGGTGGTAGAGGGTCTGGTCCTGTGAAACAGGCAGGTGGTCAGCCGGGCCGCGCTGGGCAAGTGAGCATAAGCAGCAGCAGTAACAGCGAGGGGGCGGGGGGGAGGCTCGCAGGCCTGCCTGGCCCTTCTCCCCACCACAGAGTGGACACTGCCCACCTCCCCTGCAGCTGGCCTTGCCACGTGCCTGAGCGGTGCCTGCTGGGATGAGGACAAAACTGATGTATGCCACTTCTGGGCTGGGACCCTAATCAGTGCCCATCTCCAGTCAAATTTCATTTGCTCTCAAGGGGGTTAAAAAAAAAGACTCAGGTGCCAACATTCAAGATTCTAAAGCTGAAAAAAATTAAAAATAATAGAAAAAGAAAAAAAAATTCTAAAGCTGGATTTCTGATTTCTCTTGATGACAGGAGAGTCAGGGAAGTTTGTGTAACACATGCATGAGGGAGGGGGCTCTGGGGAGAACAGGGGAGGCACTTTTTATTTTTTTTAAATCAAGCAGGCTCCCCCATCCACCCCCCTCCACACCCTGTCTTACTTTGCGGTACTTCCACAGCTGGTTGCCCTTCATGCTGTGGCAGTCGTAGAGGGTGACAGGGCTGGTGTGGGAGACGGCATCAAAGCAGAACTTCTTGGTGTGTTGGGGGTCGCCGGGCCGGATGTCTTCTCTCCACGTGAAGGTGAACACCTGCATGCACAGGGAGGCCGTGATGTGGACAGCAAAGCAAGGCTAGGGGATGCTCTTTTTTTGCAATTACAGGAAATTTTAAACACAGGGGTTCAGAAAACTGTACACTGATATAAAAATATTTATCCTCTTTTTTTTTTTAACTACATCTCCAAAATTCAGTGTTTATTTTACACTTACAGCAAGTGACAACTGCTAGATCTTCATTGGTTAAAGCAAAAGGTAGTCTCACCTAAAATATAAAGCTGTGTTTAAAGGAAAAAATACCTTCAATTACATGTTGAAATGATAATTTTGATATTTAGGCTTAAATAAAAAATATTATATATAAAAAGTATATTGATGACACCTGTCCCAACGACCAGCTTCAACTATTACTAAATCACAGCGAATCTTGTTAGAGCTCCCCCTGCACCATATCCCCCCATCCCCACATTCTTTTGAAGCAAATTCTGGACATCATATCAAGTCAGGTGTCATGACTTCAGTAAGTGCCCTGATAACAGTGAAAAGCTACCACAAGGTTCTCAATGTCTTCAAACAGCTCAGGTTCATATATTTTCAGATTGCCTTACACATTTATTTTCAGAGTCAGTCTGTTTGAATTAAGATCCAAACCAGGTTCATATATTATATAGGTTGATAAGCTTTTTTTTCCCAGCAGCTTTACTGAATAATTGACATGTGATAAAATGCACACATTTTAAGTGCACAGCTTGATACATTTTGACATAGCTTATATAACTGTGAAACCACCACCATCATCATAGTCATCAAGGTAGTGAACATATCCATCACCCCAAAGGCACCCTCCTGCCCTCTGTGATCTCTTCCTTCTGTCCCTCCCCATGCCCCTAGGCAACTGTTTGTTATGAAAGAGGAGCTTACAATTTCTAGAATTTTATATAAAAAGAATCAGACAGTATGGATCCTTTCTTTTTTTGGGTCTGATTTCTTTCACTCAACACAATTCTGTTGGGATTTAATCACATTGTAACAACAGCATTTATCAACAGTTCATTCCTTGTTATTGTCGAGCTGTATTCATTCACTGCATGGTACTCGATATACCTGTTCTTGAACATCTGGGTTGTTTCTAGTTTTTGGTTATTTCAAATAGAGCTGCTATGAACGTGTGTGTACAAGCCATTGTATGGACATGGACATAATTTCTTCTCTCTTGGATAAACCCCTTGAAGAGGGATGGCTGGATCTCAAGATACATCAATGTGTAACTTTCCAAGAAACTGCCCAACAGTTTTCCAAAGTGGTTGTACCAGTCACATTCCCACCAGCAGTGTATGGTTCCAATTAACAACATCCTTGCCAACCCTTGGTATGGTTGGTCTTTCTAATAGGTTATAATTTTAATTTCCATTTATCCTATAACTATGAAGTTAAGCATTTTTGATGTGCTTCTTTGCTGACCAATATGACTTCTTCACTAAAATCTCTACACATCTTTTGCCCATTTTTAAATTGCATTGCTTATTTTCTTATTGAGTTTTGAGAAATTTTATACTCTAAACATTTCCCTCGTGGCTCAATTGGTAAAGAATCTGCCTGCAATGTGGGAGACCTGGGTTCTATCCCTTGGTTGGGAAGATCTCCTGGAGAAGGCACCAGCTACCCACTCCAGTATTCTGGCCTGGAGAATTCCATGGAATGTATAGTCCATGGGGTTGCAAAGAGTCAGACATGACTGAGTGACTCTCACTCACTCACAAACATTTAAAGTTGTTATCAGATATATGTTTTGTAAACATGCTCTCTTAGTCTGTGGCTTGTCTTCCTATTTTCTCAACAGTGTCTTTTAAGAACAGAATTTTCTCATTTTGAAGAAGTCCAATCTATCAATTTTTTTGTTTCATGAATTCTCTTTTGGTGTTGTATCTAAGAAATCATTGCTTGGGTTACCAAGGTCAAACACTTTTGCCTGTGTTTTCTTCTAAAGTATTTTGGTTTTGGTTTTATGTTTAAGTCAGTGACCCATTTTGAGTTAATTTTTATATGCAGTATAAGGTATTTATTGAAAAAAATGCTTTTGCACATGGATATGCACTACTTGTTGAAAATATACTTTTGCACCGAATTTCCCTTGAACATCTTTAAGAGTGTGCTGTCCAAATATGCATGGATCTATTTTTTGAGTCTCTATTCTCTCTTTACGTCAATATGGCACTGCTTTAATCAGTGACACTTTAACAATATATGTTGAAATCAGTCTTTTAACTTTGTATTTCTTCAGAAAGTTTTTTTTGGCTATTCTAGGTCCCATCCATTTTTCCATATGAATCCTCTCGGGTGGTTCTTTGTCCAGCCCCAGGAGTTTCCTCACACACCTCAGTACTCTGCTGAATATGCAGGGGGGCCCTCTGTAAATCTCAGACATTATCTGTGTCCAGGTCTCTCCAAGTCTCCAGGATTCCATTTTGTGAATTCTAGCCACCTTGACCTCCTGCACTCTCTGCGCTGCCTCCTCAACTCAGGGCATGTGTCTGGCTCCCCTGGGGTTCTCCCTCCCTGACTTGTGGACTGGGGACTCTCTCAAGGAAGGAAGCCGGGACAACCATCATGCTTGTTGGTCTTTCAAGGGTCACTCACTGTCTTTCAAGGGTTGACATCGGCTCTCCTGAAAACAGCTGTTTCACATATTTTTTCCATTTCTTTGGATGCTTCCAGTAGAAGGGTAAATCCAGTCCCTGTTATTCCATCTTGGCCAGAGGTGGGCATTGCCGTGGTGGTGGTAGTGGGGTTAGCCAGTTACTGCTCCCTGAATGTTGACTTACCAGGCCTCCTCCAGGTCATGAGCTATAGCTCAGACTTGCATTTCTTCCTTTTCAGGCTCACTAGAGCTCATCCCTCAGAGTGGCTGTGGGCCCCATGGGACACAGATCCCAGTGGGGCAACTGGGCTGCCATGCTCCACCTCATGGTGAAGGCTGGCACACCCACACCCCAGGCACATTTTGCAGTTAGTCTGAGCGAATCCTCTGTCTTCATGTGGACTCTCCATCACAAGGGGAGCTGTTCTGAAGCTGAGCTCCCTAGGCCCGTTCTGTCCAGGCCCTGTATTTCTCCTGGTCTCTTTTGCAGCCCCAGGATCAAGGAGCAGCAATATAGGGCTGTGGAGAATTCAGAAGAATTAACTGATGAGCATGTGGGCATACTTGTTCAGTTGTGTCCAACTTGTTGTGACCCCATGGACTGTCCCGTCAGGCTCCTCTGTCCATGGAATTCTCCAGGCAAGAATACTGGAATGGGTTGTCATGCCCTCCTCCAGGGAATCTTCCTGACCCAGGGATCAAACCTGAGTCTCTTGCATCTCCTGCATCAGCAGGCAGATTCTTTACCACTAGCGCCACCTGTGAAGCCCTCAGTCAGTGAGAGCCACATCTAATGAGAATGGTTTTTAAGAAAGGACGGGGGAGGGCATCACACATTCCAGAGGCTGGCACCGTGCCCACCAGGAGGCGGTGCTGTGCATTCTCAGTGTGTGCAGCCCTTCTGAGTTCTGTTTTTACAGAGGACCCGCATTATAGGCTTACATCAGTGTACACTTCCCAAACGCCAGAAAATCCACAGCAGGGAGACTATAAACCACGTGTCTTCGATTCAATGGATGCCGCGTGAGTTAACAATGGGGTGAACCTGGGAAGGGGCCAGGGGAAGCTACGTGCAGTCTCCTGTGAGAGGCATGTCCTACATGGTGGGCTCGCATTCCTCACTCTTCTGATTATTATCCTTTGGGAGATCCTTTGGGGACCAATCCTCTCTCCTGTGTCACCCTATCTTTCGAGTGAGGATGACCACACCCTAGGCCCCAGGAGGGCCCCGTGACCCAGGTTACTAAGAGGACTGTGTCACACCTCCATCATCGCTGGCTCAGGGAACCCAGCATGTGAGAGCCCCAGGGCTTTTCTGGAACTCTTGGAAGGGACATGCCTTTTCACCAGGTGGCTGGCGCCTAGAGCTGCTAGTGGTCACCTCTGCCACCACTTGGGAAGACAGTCAGCCTAAGAATGAAGCCAAGAGAGAGGGAAGCAGAGCTGGGGCCCTGGAGAGAACCTGATGCCATCATCTAGATTTCACTGACATGAGCCAGAAACTCTCTTTCTGTTGACAGCCATTCGGGCAGAGCGTCTGTCTCTTGTAACCAACAGTCCAGACTGATGTGCAGGAGTCCTCTTTCCAAAGTGTCCAGTAGGCTCTTACAACATGTCCCTTGGGCTGACCTGTCCCACATCATTGCCTGGGCCTCTCCCTGCCAGCCCTGACCACATGAGCACTGCAGGCTTATGACGGCACAGGGAACCCGGCAGCCGCTCCAAGGAGCAGCCCCTACCTGCATGTTGTTCCAGGAAGCCTCCCCGCGGCCCCGGATGCAGCTCTCCAGCCTCAGTGGGGAGCCCAGGGCTCCGTGCTTCGTGTCTGCGCACAGCCCTGTGCCCACATTGCGGATCTGGATGAGAAAGAAGCAAAGAGAAGAACAGTGAGGTGCTTGGAGATACCCAGTGGGGCCCCTGCTGGGGCGCGAGGAGGGAGGCAAGGTAGAGGATGTCGGTGGGCTGAGCTCTGAATTCTCCTAATGAAGCTCATCCTGGACTGGTGGGCAGGACAGAACTTGTTAATAAGGGAACACAGAGCAGCTCCACTCAACCTTGCTTTGAATTAGCATGTGTAGAGTCATGGGGTGGGGGTGGGGCCTGGAGGGAAGCGGGTGTGAACAGGAGGACTCCCACCTCCTCTCCCAGAGAATTTGACCCAGCAGGTCTAGGGGTCAAATTTTACCCTCATTCCAGGTGACGTAGAGGCTATATCTTGAACAACACCTTAGAAAAGGTGTAGGGTCTTCGCTCTCAGGCCTTGGGGCAGGTGAATGGGAGGCTCCAAAGAGGAACAGAGCCTCACTAAGGCAGGGGAGGATGCCCTGGGAGTGCGGGGGGCCTCAGCATGCGCTGGTCAGCCAGCATGGACAGCAGGCAGGCCACTGTGCTAGGTGCCAGCGTCACGTTATGTAGCTCCAACCTCACAGACATGGCTCCTCGTGTGATGGAGGGGTGGAGGGTGTGTGGGGGGGTGGCGCAGAGAAAAGGCCCGCTCCAGTGTCCAGCTGCAGGCAGTCTCACTGCCCTGCTGCTGTGAGCTGCACCGCGCTCCCCTGGGCCACCTCCAGCAGTGCCCAAAAGAGGCAGGCCCATCCCCCAGGGAGGTGGACTCCTCTGGCAGGTGATTCACCTGAAGACTGCTCATTAACACAGCCAGACTTCCTCAAAGCCTCACTCCCCCACCCCCCAGTCTCGTTCCTTTCCTCCCCTCTTCCAAAGGGCAGCCAGGCCGGTCTGGCAGCTCTCCTCTCCTCCCTGCTCACTTCTCTCCGTGCTGCCCCAGTAATTCTCTTGCTCGCCTAATCCCCTCTTGGTGCCTGCTTCCTGGGGGACCTGAACTAACACGGGGGAGAAAGCCAATGAGGTGGCAAAGGAATGAAGAGCTTCACAAAGGAAATCAAGAGGCACCTCATCTAGAAAACATGTGCTGGTGTCCCGTGGGGCCAGGCAGAGGGCTTAGCAGGGAAAGGTCCCTCTAATTGGCTGAACAAGTGACCCCTGGTGCGTCTGCAGCCCAACACACTTCTCTCCAGGGTGTTGTGGTTGACAATGCTCTGATTTTCCCCGGGGCCACGGCTCCTGGCCCATCCCGTGGCCAGAACATCCACCCCACCCTTGTCCCCTCTTCCTCCAATGGCCACAGTGATTCGTGCAGATCCAAGAGTAAGACTTTAATCCTGGACCTTTGCTGACTCTACTGGGAAAGAGGTGCTTACTTCCTGCTAGGTTGGCCAAGCTGGGGCTCTCTCAGCCTAAGGTTTCCGGGAGCCATCTTGCTACTTTTGGCATGAGGACAACATACAAGGAAACACAGTTAAGTAGGAAAAAAAGAGACTGATGTCATTTGAACCCCATGGATCCAGGTGTTCGCAGTTGAAGCCACAGCTACCCAAGATTTCTATGAGAATCAATCACCCCCCTTTCCACCTTAGAATGGACTTCTGTCACTTACAACAGAAGGAGCCCCAACATGTACGCTCCCCCTCCACAAATCCCCTTATACCCATCTCTGAGTGGTCCTCTCAGCCAGAGACCCAGGAACCGGGATGTGGTGATGGACTATCTGCCTCCTCCAGCGGGACCAGTTTCTTGGGTGTGTGAGAAGGGCAGTGGCACAGGGTTCCTTACTCAGAGTCTATGTTTGGTTTAAAGCTCTGCTGTCACTGACTTAAATGTCCTAATAATTTTATCTTTGGACCTGTAAGTGAAATCTCATGGGATAACAGAGCATGCATATGGGCAGAGGTGACACAGACTCTATGAGCACCTGCTGTTCCTGTCGAGCTCACATACAGCATCTCTGAGTCTCTGCAGCACAGAGTCCCTGGGTCCCCCACAGGCATGGGAACTCAGCAACACTCAAAGCAAGTAGGGGCTGAGGGTGTCACAGCTGTGACTAAGGGGGGTGCTGGCCTGTCCCAGAGGCTACACCCTCCTTTCCAACCAGAACTGGCTTCAGCTTCACAAAGGAATGTGTCCAGGACACAGGAGGGACTGGGAAACCCTATCGTGTCCTTTCTTTCTTTCCGGCTGCACTGGGTCTTCGTTGCAGTGTGCAGGCTTCTCGTTGTGGCGGCTTCTCTTGTTGCGGAGCACAGGCTCTAGGGCGCCTGGGCTGCAGTACTTGCGTCACGAGGTCTTAGTTGCCCTGCAGCATGTGGAATCTTCCCAGACCAGGGATCAAAACCGAGTCCCTGGCATTGGCAGGCAGATTCTTAACCACTGGACCACCAGGGACGTCTACGTCCTTTCTCTCTTGCGTTAATTCCCTGGATGACCCAACTACTTCAGCAGCAAATAGCACAGAAGCAAAGGGAAGGAGGGGCAACCTAGAGTTCCTTTTCCTTCAGCTCTTTCTCACTCATCAGTAAGATGTTGACAGGATGTGTACATTATCAAGAAGTGAAATAAATACAGCTGAGTTAGTTCTGTGCTGTGTTTCCACGGCTCTGGTAAGAAATACATATGCAGGGGTGAGGTTTGAAATATGGATTGTGAAATTTCACCAGTTGTACATAAATTGAATGTTCTCTTTGTCTTTAAAACTGGCAATGCAGCACATAAAGATGAATAGTAAAATTCATGTTAATAATCTAGTTTTAATTTTTTTCTACTTGTAATATTAAATAGGGAATAAACAAAAACCACCACCCCAAGGCTAAGAAGAGACCAGCGAAAGAAAGGAGAAAGTTTTATATGTTATACCGCTACTGGCACTTCTTAGATGACGCTAAGCTTTTTTTTTTTTTTAGTTTTTATTGAAATATAGTTGATTTACAGTGTTGTGTTACCAGCACTTTTTTCTCTAAATTGTGGACCCTGCACGTGCATTTTGACTCGAGACCTATTTATGTGGCGGGCTCTAGCCTTCACACTCACCTCACCCCAGGCTGCGGCCGGGGGCTCCACGGGTGGGTAGAATTGGGGCAGATCCCAGGCGATCTTTGTCATAAACCACTTGAAACTCTTGCAGTTCAGGGAGCTACGGAGCTTTTTCTGGGCAGTCACGTCCCCAGCGGAGAGGTGGCGGTACTCCGGACGGCGCTGGTAGATGTGCTCCGCGTACTCGTCCATCCACACCTCCGCCACTCGCTTCAGGTTCTGAAGGAGACGGGCAGGTGCAAGGGTCAGGCTCTCCGTAGGGTCAAGGAGGTCAGGGGGTGCAAAGGGTCTGTGAGGTTGAGGTCAACCTTTCTTCTTTTATGTTGCATCAAGGACTGTAGCCACACTGTGTGTTTAAACCTTCAATATTTCCATTTTTTTAATCAACATTTTAAGGTCTCTATAGCTTACGGATGAGTAAATACACTGTTGCCGATTTTCTTAACCATCTCGTGTCCCTGCCTTATAGAGACTGTCTCCCACTGAATCTCGGGACCCACCCCTGCCTTTTATTTCAGATGGCTGAAGGAAAGCCACGTGACCCAGCCTGGCCAATGGGAATATAGATAGCAGGGACATAGGGATTGGTCAGGGATGGGCATGTGACCTCGGTCAAGCCAATCAGAATCAAGAGGCATTAGTCCTGGAAGAATTGCTGGGTAAGATCCGATGGGTAAGACGCCAGGGAGATTTGCTAGGCCATTTGAAATCCCCGCCCAAGGTTAGGTCATCCCAGAATGAGGCAGAGCTGAGGGTTAGAGCCAGGAACACATTATTCTTTTAGTTCCAGAATCCAGCCTTGTCTGAAGCCAGAACTAGCACAGAGCTTTCCATTTACATGGGTCAGTAACTTGGCTTTCTGCTTAACCCAATTTGAGTTGGGTTTTTGTCACATTCAACTAAGAGTTCTGCCCAAGTTGGCTGGTAAAAACGAATTACAATTTGCAACCAGGAGGTAAAATTCCCTCAGCAGCTAGAATTTTTAACAATCCTTTGAGGTGTTAAGGTTGCTGCCACTTTTATTATGAAGCACAAAGATAATTAAAAAAATGACAACCATATTACTCGCAAGTCAAAGCAGCAAGAGGTGAGGCAATATCCTGTTTATGAGTAGACTTGGAGAGAAAGGAAAAGCGAATTCTTCTGTGTAACTGTGATGAAAATCTCTCACTCCACCCGCAGTGTAGATTCCACCTGCTGACAACCTCTTACTTGGCTTGTAAGAGCAAAACATCAGAGTTCAGGGGAAATTCCCTGCTCTTAAACATCTTCCTCCAACTCCAGGCTGTTGCCAGGATACCACTCCCCTCTCATTTTATTCTCTAGGCTTTATCGTATCATTTTCCCCCTTCTGCAATCCAGATTTCCTTCTGAAGAATACAAGTGAGTTAGCACATCAGTCACACACACTTCAGTGTGAATGACTGCCCTAGAAGCAGAAGGTAAGGCGGCAGTTGGCAAATGTTTTCTGGAAAGGGCCAGACAGTAAACATTTTAGGCATTGCAGACCATGTGGTCTCAGCTCTGATGTTGTTATAAAGCAGCCCTAGACACTGCATAAATGAATGGGTGTGGTTGTGTTCCGATCAAACTTTATGGACACTGAAATTTGATTTTTCACGTGTCACAAAGTATTATTATTCTTTTGATTTTTTTCCCCTAAGCTATTTAAAAATGTAAAAACTATTCTTACTTCATAGGTCACACAAAAATATTTTGCTGACTGCTGAGTAAGGAGAAGGGAAGCCTTGGTATTGAAGCTGAAACTCCTCACTTTTGCTGGCTCTGAGTTTGGGAGTCGGAAACTACAAAATTTCTTGCCGCTGCCTCATTTTTTCTTTGAGTGCTGAAGAGGTTGACAGAGGGTCAGCAATCAATTCAGGAACATTGTTATCCCCGCCAGGCCCCTGCCTGGCAGAGGCTGGGTTTAATTTAAAACTGTGCCCTGGGAATTCCCTGGCAGTTTGGTGGTTAGGACTCCATGCTCTCACTCCTGAGGGCCCATGTTCAATCCTTGGTTGGGGAACTAAGATCCCACAAGCCATGCAGTACAGTCCCCCACACCTTCCACTAAAAAAATCCCCAAAATAACAACAATGAAAAGCAACCGTGTTGAGAGGAAGCTGAAGGCCTAAAGGGGCCAGCACATGTGAACACTATGCTTTTCCTGGTCTTCCACCCAGGTCCTCTGGCTCACTGGTTATCTGAAGCCACAGAGATGATGAGGGACCATCATGGTTTCCTCTCCAACCACAGGCAAGGATGGCCAAACTGACTAAGGAAAGGTGCTGAAATTCACCAGTGTTCTTTTTAAAGGATCAAATCAAATAATATTCTAATTTTAACTGATACTTAAATTACTATTTTAATGAGTATTATATTTTCCAGATGGCTTAGTAAGTCATTTCTCCCAGATCTTGAACTTCTGTACAGTTACTGGACCAAAGTAAGGACCTTTACATTTATGTCTATTACTTCTCCCCTTGCTAGAGTCATGAAAGGACTCTGAGATTTTAGTGGGCTGTGTGTTCCTCTTATCCCTACTCCTGAAAGTAAAAGTGAAAGTTGCTCAGTCGTGTCTGACTCTTTGTGACCCCATGGAGTGTAGTCCATGGAATTCTCCAGGCCAGAATACTGGAGTGGGTAGCTGTTCCCTTCTCCAGGGGATCTTCCCAGCCTAGGGATCGAGCACCTTCCTTTGATCCCTGGGTCAGGAAGGTCTCTTGGAGAAGGCAATGGCAACCCACTCCAGTATTCTTGCCTGGGAAATCCCTTGGACAGAGGAGCCTGGCGGGCTACAGTCCATGGGGTTGCAGAGTCGGACACGACTTAGTGACTGAACAACAACACCTTTCTAGTTCTGGGTTCCAGTCCTACCTGAGGCTCCCCTTGCTTTTCATATGCTTGGACCACAGAGCTTTGCCCAGAATCTTGGAATAAGTCTCTAAACAAAAGTCAACTTTTGTTTCATCGAGCTTTAATGGGTTTCTCTTACTGCCTTCCCAAAGACCCCTTGGCCAGAGGCACAGGTGAGAAGGACCTTAGCAAATTTAGTGAACAAACTGACTGGTTACTGGTTCTTGAGGCAGGCAAGCTGGTGGCCATTTCATTCCTCCTCAATTGCTGCTCTACTGGTGCCTGGCTCTTTGTCCTTCTGAGTCTGTACACCTTTAGTAAGATTTTGGTTTTCCTCTTTATCTGGCTGTCTTGGGGCTTTCAGAATATCTCTTCTCAAATCTATCAATACGATGTTCTAGGAGATAATGCTCTAGAAGGATTTGGTTGATAAAACACTGAAGAAACAGGTAAATTATGATCTGGAACTAAGCAAAAATAGTTAGATACTGTGATAAAAAAGTCAGGAGACCTTGATTGAGGCACCTTTGATCCTGCCAGCCTACATCGGCACCATGCAGATTGCTAACTGGTTTAAAGCCAATAGATTGACTCAGTAGTGACAAGTGAAAAAAGAAGCTGAAATGTTACAACACAGAATTCAGATAAGACACTGGAATCAACTTCCCAGCCTTGTTAATACTGATGCCAACACATACTGGTAATAACAATAGCAGTCACTATTTAAAGGATAATCACTCTGTGCCAGGCACCAGTCAGACCTAAGTGGGTTTGAATTCTGGCTCTAGTTACTTTGTGTCTTTACATTTTACTGTCCTCATCTCTAAAATGAGGATTAAAAACAAGTGAGAACTAAGTGAGGTAAGTATGTAAGATGCCAACTTTGAACAAGGCCTGGTTCACAGGAAGTTTTCGTTCATCCATGGATCAAAAACGGGAGTGATGCTGTGTCTTTCCCAGGTGAGTCATATTGACATGACAGCTCTGGTCAGGGAAAGGATAGTTTGGGAGTGGTTCTTCTCTGGGGTCTGAGGTGTCTCAACGGTCCCACAGTCCCCAGGAGCTGGAAGAGTCGCAGTCTTGGGCTTACTGAGAGACTCTGGGGTCTTTCTGCCTGGCACCTTCTTCTGGGGTTGCCAACAGTATTTCAGACGAAACGTGATTTCTGCCTTTCCTGCAGAACTAGAACTCACACCTGCATGGGACCAGGCTGTCCCAAGCGGGGATAGCTGGTGTGGCTGTCGTTGGAATCCTCGACCACTGGAGGGCACTGCTGGCACTCTTTTCTGTCGACACCGGTCCCTACAGTAGCCCGGCCCAGCGTCCCGGAAGACTACTGCCCCTCTGACCATTTTAGTCTTCCTTGTAAGTCGCAGAACAAGGGCTCTTTTGACCTGGGCTGCAATTCTGCACATCGCTGATTGTCAGGTGACAGGGGAGGGAGAGGCTGTGTGGACTGAAGCCAAACAGGCTGGCAAGAGGGGGCTCTGTTAGGAGGGATCTTCAGGGGGTAGGGTGGGGGTCTCCAAGAGGCAAAGCTATACTGTGACCCTTCCTGATCCCCCAAACCTCCTGGCTCTCTTTACCCTCTGAGATCCGCGCCCCCCCCCCCAACCTTCATTGTTCTTTTGCAGTCATCTTGATTTTTTTCCAGACTCTTAATATTTTAAAATTTATTATTATGGCTTAGTGAAATATTAGTAATACAAAACAAATAAAAGTTTCTGGCTATTTCCATTTGTAGATAATGGCCACTAATTAGAGTGATGACTGATGTAAACAATTTTAAGGCAATGAAACAGTTTAACATAGAATTTTTGGCATGAAAATGGAGAGGGGATGAGGAGAGAAGGACACTAGCATTTATTAACCACCACTGTGCCCAGACCTTTTAAATACCATCTCATGCATGTGCATGCTCAGTTGCTTCAGTTGTGTCCGACTCTTTGTGACCTCATGGACTGTGGCCCACCAGGCTCCTCTGTCCATGGGGATTTGCCAGGCAAGAATACTGGAGTGGGTTGCCATGCCCTCCTCCAGGGAATCTTCCCAACCCAGGGATCAAACCCATGTCTCTTATGTCTCCTGCATTGGCAGGTGGGTTCTTTACCACTAGCGCCACCTGAGAAACCCTAGGTGCCATCTCAGTCTTTCTCAAACATGCCACTCTCCCTATGTTAAATTTTATCTAACATGTTTCTTTAAATCACCCCTAGTCTAACCTGGCACCAACTTTAGCTTTATCCTATGTCACAATGTCTGTGAAATCATGAATTTGCTACACTAATCCACATTAATTTAAACACATGGAAATAAAAATGTTCCTATGTCTACCACCTAAAATCACCTCCCTGGTCACACTTTGGGAAACTGAATTATCTCCTTAATTCTTCTGGCCATGCTAAGAGTTGGAAAAAATGAGCTTCCTTGAAGCAGCGGAGTAAATAGAGACTAAAAGCAAGCCTCCCAAGGTTACAGAGCTAATAAGTGATTAAGCAGTGCTTTAAGTAAGTTTTTAAATTTTTTCACTTATTTATTTATTTTGGCTGTGCTGTGTGGCTTGTGAGATCTTAGTTACCCAACCAGGGCTTGAAGCTATGCCCTTAGCAGTAAAAGCTTGGAGTCTCAACCACTGGACCGTGAGGGAATTCTTTGGAGGGTGGGGATGGTGCACATCCTCACACCTGGGGACCACTAGGCCTAGGGCATGGGGTGCCTCTGATCTGCTGATGGTCATAGGCCAACCTCTTGCCCCCTAGGGAAGCTACCAGCTTACCCGGGCCAGGCTGACTCCAGCAGGCACCTTGTAGGGCACGTACTTCCTGTAGATATGGCCTACCCTGGAGCAGGGAATGTCCTCCATGCGGCCTCCACACATCCACACCTGCAGGATGAGAAGTGAGAGATGATATTTCTGCCCCCAGTTCACAGCCTCCTCAAAGGCCAGTGTTCTTTCGTGCATCCCTAGAAAGCATCAGCTTGGACTGTGTACTAAAGCCCCCATTCACAGAACCAGGGATGTAGGAAAACACAGTGATGACAAGAGCAGCAAAAACAGCTCAGGGCATCGAGTGCTGACTTCAGGCCAAACACTCGGCTGTGAGCTTCACATGCACAGCTTCACGGAAGCCTCATCAGAAAACCCATAACATTAGGGAGTAATGGAGCTCCGTTTTACAGATGAAGAAACTGAGGCTCAGAGAAGCTAAGAAACCTCTCTGAGGTCACAGGGTTAGTATGTGGTAGAGCCAGAACTTTAAATCCAGTTTGAGCTACCTCCGAAGAAAGCTGAGAGCAGAATTGATGCTTTTGAATTGTGGTGTTGGAGAAGACTCTTTAGAGTCCCTTGGACTGCAAGGAGATCCAACCAGTCTATCCTAAAGGAAATCCTGAGTATTCATTGGAAGGACTGATGTTGAAGCTGAAACTCCAATACTTTGGCCACTTGATGTGAAGAACTGACTCACTGGAAAAGACCCTGATACTGGGAAAGACTGAGGGCAGGAGGAGAAGGGGACGACAGAGGATGAGATGGCTGGATGGCATCACCGACTCGATGGACATGAGTTTGAGTAAACTCCAGGAGTTGGTGATGGACAGGGAGGACTGGCATGCTGCAGTCCATGGGGTCGCAAAGAGTCGGACACGACTGAGTGATTGAACTGAGCTGACTCCAGAGTCTGAGCTCTGGATAGGTGCCAGAATTATAAGGGGGCATGGGGGGCTCTATGGGAAGGACTGTGATGATCACTTTGGACTTTGTGCTGGTAGGGACTAGGCTGTGTTTTTGCTGACTTTGGCATTGGCTGCTGGAGTTCCCTTTTAGGCCTGTAAACCTCTTGCTGGGTCATCCTGAGTGGTCACCTTTCTCCCTGCCCTGACTCCCTTGCAGGCTGGCTCGCTAAGCTGTGCAGCTGGCCACTGCTGCCTGCAGTGTGGGAGCTGGTGCTGCTCCTGAGTCTCCTTTCATAACCAGCATCACAGAGATCCCCTGAGTAGGAACTCTGGTCTGATGGCAAAATATGAGAATTCTTAACAAGTACAGTCAATCCTCTTAGAGGCCCAGCCTAAACCGACCCCCTTCTTGGGGTCCTGGGTTCAAATCCTGACTCGATCACTATCCAGCTTTGTGACTTGGATGATGGCACCTAACTTCTCTGAGGCTCAGTTTCTTCATCTGTAAAGGATGAGATGAGGTAGGCTCAGGGGATGAGGTATTTTAGGTGAGGAGCTTACCACAAGACCTGGCACCTAGTCACAGCGGTGTGAGATACTGCAGTGATGGGTTCATATATTTGGCTAATATTTGTGGAGTGCTTGCTACATGTCAAACACTGTGCTGGGCACGTACAGCAGTGAATCAGTTGGCCAAGGTCCCTGCTCTCATGGAGGCAGAGTGTGGTGGCCAGCCTTGGAGATGCCCCCCAGTGCCCCCTGTGTCCCAGTATTTGCACCCTTTGGCAGTTCCCTCCCCAAAGAGCCAAATGAGGACTGACCTGTGTAACCAACAAGATGCTACAGAAATGATGGCCATGAAGGACACTGAGGCTTCCACCTTGCTCCCTGGGATCACTTGCTTTTGGGCAGCCAGCTGCCACATTGTGAGGACCCTCAAACAGCCCCGTGGAGAGGCATAGGTCTTGAGGAGCTGAGGTCTCCTGCTAAGAGTCCTGACTTGCCCACCACGTGAAAAAGCCAGCTTAGAAGTGGATCCTTCAGTCCCAGTCAAGCCTTCAGATGACCGCAGCCCTGGCTGACACACTGCATGACAGACCCAGGCAGAACTATCTCACTTAGCCACTCCCAAATTCTTGACCCTCCAAGACTTTGAGATAATAACTGTCTACTGCTGCTTGGAGATTATTTTTTCCTGTGGCAGTAGACACCGAAAACAGGGACTTTCAGACGGTGATGCGCACTCTACAGAAGCCAAAGCAAGGTAACTGGACGGACTCATCGGACAGACAGATGGGATATGCTGCGTTACGCCCACCTGTCAGGGAAAGCCTCCCTGGGAAGGAAACAGTCATATCCCATGAGGGGATGGGCACATATGGGGCTGCAATTAGTGGAAATGCTGCTTGGAGAAATGCAATTATATTCTGATCTTGGGAGAGAAAAAAAAATCGAGCAAGTCAATAGAACAGAACATTGGTCTCAAGATAATGGGCTCCTGATGGTAGATTAATGTCAAGGCCAAGCCAAGAAGTTTATTTTCAAAGCAGGAGATATTGATCAGGCGCCAGCATCCTATAACAATAACTCTTCCTTTATACAGAGTGACTGATGTGGAAGCGATGCTTTTGTCTGGCGGATATTGCCCAGGTCGCTGGGCCACCTCTGCCTTGTGGGAGGCGGAGCGGCACGGAGCAGGTGGGGCACACCTTCCCCTGCTCTATTTTGAACGTCTTCTGGGCAGTTGACTAGGCTGGCATCCAGCTCTCTCGACTCCATATTAAACTTGCATTAGCTAACAAGGCTATGTCTCTGGCTCTGCCTGGCAAGGAGCCTTCCTTTATGCAGATGGATTTCCAGATCCTTCTCTGTGCTGTGACCTTGGGATTCTTTAGCCATGACCACGCTGGCCATCAGCCTGAAGGTTCCTGAGGGTGACCTTGATCTACTGAGAGGTCAGGTAGCCAAAATGCCCTCAGATTCCCAGGATGTCCAGAGCCCAGGAGGAGTCCTGGTTTTGGACAATGGTTTCCCTGCCCTGGACCTGACTCACTGACAGCTGAGTCAGAATGCAAACTGCCTTCCGAGAGATGCATACCTGTTCAGTGAAAGCTGCTGCCAACTGCCGAGTTCCCTGGGAGCACCTGAGCAGTCTGAGCAGCTCTGGGTACATCCAACCCTTCAGAACTCCCTCTGGAGCTTCCCTGGTGGTTCAGTGGTTAAGAATCCACCTTGCAATGCAAGGGACACTGGTCCAATCCCTGGTCCAGGAAGATCCCACGTGCTGCAGAACAACTAAGACTGTGCACCACGACTACTAAGCCAGCGCTCTAGAGCTACTGAGCCCGTGTGCTACGAATACTGAAGCCCACATGCCTACAGCCTGTGCTCTGCAACAAGAGAAGCCACTTTGATGGCGTGGCTTCAGTTTCAGGTTCTGCCACCAAGTCAGTCAGAAAAACGACATCATCTCTTTGAGCTTCACTTTCTCCATTTGGGAAATCAGGCCACAGGATATATGAAAAAAAACACGACGGTGTTGGGTGAAAGGACAAATATTGTATCATTTCAAGGCGACTGTATTTCTCATCCTTTCGCAAAGAGAAATGAGTAGCCCCTGCTTGCCATAATTAGAGAAAGGCCACATGCAGCAATGAAGACCCACCACAGCCAAAAATTAAAATAAATAAATCCTAAAAAATAAAAAACAAACCACACTCTGGCCACTCAGAACACATCATATGCAGCAGGCACCACCCTCTGTGGTGTTCACTGGTTATCTGGCAGGATCCCAAGACTGCAGGGGACTTTCTGTCTAGGGACATGATAAAAGCTAGAGGCATCGACTTATATCCTGACTTGCTCTGGGCCGCGGAGATGGACTCCAGGTTCAGCTCCTGGCCCAGGGCACCTACCTGTGTACCTTCAGGCCCCCCACCTCCCTCCCTTTACAGCAGAGGACAGCAGCCACCCAAGACCCACAGCAGCCACAGCAAGGGGGTGGTGTGAGCAGACACTCTTTTCTAATGCCAGTGCCACCAGTGCAGCCATGTGACCTGGGGGATGAGAGCCACTGCTACCCTGCAAGGCTGCCGAGATGGCCTGAGACAGGCTGTGAAGAGCACTCGCTTGATGCCTGGCCATAGCAAACCTGTTGAGTGTTACTCACTTCTCTTTGCGAGAGGACGAGAAATACCACTGCCTTGAAACGATACACCCAACACCACCGGGTTTTTTTTTTTTTTTTTTTTTTTAATATCCTATGGCCCGATTTTCCAAATAAAAAAAGTGAAGCTCAAAGAGATGATGTCGTTTTTCTGACTGACTTGGTGGCAGAACCTGAAACTGACCAGGAGAATGACAGGGCCAGGCGGATGGGGCATAGTCACCGGGCCTGGCTGCCCGAGGGGTTCTTCTCTCCCCCACGTAACACGGCGGCAGGAGAAGAGCCCCGCTGGGAGCAGAGGGGAGAGGCGCTGCAGAGTCTCCCACATTTGGCCAGGACCCTGTCATATTTGGATGGGGACAAAGATGGGCTGCCGAGATGACATCTTACAGCCCTTCTCTGCAGTCAGCCTTCTTGCCTCCCTCCCTCTCCGGGCCCTCCCCAGCCTCCGCTCCTGTGCCTGTTCAGGGAGCCCAGTTCCACTGTAAGGAATTTCTGAACACACTCTGCCAGCTTGTTTCTTGGTGCTGTTCCCTCTGCACCACAGTCTTCTCCCTGGAAGCACCATGACACTAGACAAGTACAAATCTAATTGTAAAAGCGTGCTCCCCATTCATTTTCATTGCTGCTTTGATTTATTTTATTAGCAAACTTCTTTTGTGTGATGACAGGCTTCATTACAGTGTCTATAAAAGACAATTACTCGCTCTTATCTCCTAAAATGAGGAGGAAAGAAACAAGTGGCGATGAGCATCAGGAAGACACAATGGGCCCTGGAGACCACGCGGCAGAGGGGCCGTCCTGCAGAGGGGATCCGCCAGCGAGCGGGGGTGGGAAGAAACCTCTCTCTCAAGGGAATGGTTGCCTGGAAACCAATCGGGAATGGATGGGCATCCTATCTGCCCACGGAAGGGAGAAGCCATCAGCCCGCCATGGCTTTTGCTGTTGGCAGCTTGGCTGAGGACCCCGGTGAAGTCCAAACCCTATTCACTAGTGCTTGGGAGCTGCTGCATTAATACTCAATTAAGAGAATAATCGTCACCAATTATTCCGCATTATCTGTGAGCTTAGGAAGAACAAAGGGTAGCGGTGATGAGCTCAGTTCCAGCTCTTAAGCAAGTTTTGTGCATCTGAAAGCTTCAGTTTCCTCATCTACAATACAGGGTGAATCACTATGCCTCCCTCCTAGGGCTGTGACGAGGCTGGAATGAGGTAATTCTGAGGCACACAGGACTCTGAGCAAACCCAATGCTGTCACCTGGGCACATGATGGCTGGCTCTACTGGTGGGGCACGCCACATACATGCCATGCAACTTCCCTCAGGAAAGAAGGAATGACACTGGATCCATGTCTTCCAGAAGTTCATACTATTTTGGACATATTAGGTTGTTCTGAACAACAAGATACTGTTTTAGGAAGTCTTACCAGCAGGAAAGGATATCACTCATGTTAGTTTTAGATGCTTATAATGGTTACCAGGTTCAGTTGGTAAAACAGGAGGAAATAAGCCCAACTTTAGTTTTTAAAAATCCATTTAAATTTATTTCTAGGTTAATATATTATTTTACTGGAGTGGGTAGCCTTTCCATTCTCCACGGAATCTTCCCAACCCAGGGATTGAATCTAGGTCTCCTGCATTGCAGGTGGATTCTTTACCAACTGAGCTATGAGGGAAGCCCAATATTATTTTATATATCAATAATATACCTTTAAGTATATGTGTGTCTAAATTAATAAACTGAATAGCTGACTGTTTCAGTGATATCCTGAGGTGTTTACAGTCAACTTGGCCAAAAAATGGGGGGTGGCCGCCTTACAATAGAGCTTTTCTTTTTCTTAATGAATTAAGTTGCAGGATCTGTTAGGTTTTGGCTCACATTTGATACAGAGCCATCTCAGAACCACCCAGTGAGGGAGGTACTGCCATGCCTCTCACACATGAGGAAAGTGAGGCTGGCGAGCTCCCACACCTCTAGGGCTCTGCAGCTCGTAAGTGGCAGAGCCCAGAGTGGAATCCAGGGTGGGGGCCCCCAGAACTAGGCAGGTCTGAGACAGCACCTTTGATCTTTCTCAAGCCTAGTACTGACCCTATCATGGTCTTCCACAAAGACCCCTCTTGGTACTCATATTGTTTGTAGGACAAAGCGGTCACCCTAGGCTTGCAGTCAAGGCCTCTGCCCCCTGTTCCAGCCACCTCTGACCCTTCCACACACCCTGGATGCTGTGGGAGTCAGCTGCAGGGCACTCATGTTTCTCTGTTGGGCACGTGTGCTTTTCTTTCCATGAACAATGCAACCCAGTACAAACATTCATTCATTCATACACAGGCTGGTCATTGGTCAGTCTTGCTCTAAAACCCTGCTGGAAGAGATGGAACAGAAACTGGCAGCCAAGGATGAACCGAATGATATAGAGCCTTGAAAGTGGGGTGAAGGGGTTGCTACCTGTGAGCCACCCTGCCAACCAACTTGGGGTCTTTTCACACCCCAGCCTGAGCCTCCACTCTGTGTAAGACCTCACCGACTCATTACAGTCAAGATTTTCAATCCTGAGTGAGCATCAGAATCACCGGGGGAGTTTGCTAAAACACAGACTGCTGGGCCCCACTCCTACGATGTCTGGCTCAGCAGGTCTGCGTGGAGTCTGGGAATTTACATGTCTAACAAGTTCCTGGTGATGCTGGTGCTGCTGGGCTAGGGACCACACTTTGAGAACAAGCTTATGCTGGATTAAAGACAGCCCTTCTCAGGATGGTGGTAATGCCAGTTCATACTATGCCTTTAGACAGCGCTGTGATTTTGGGGTTATTAGTGTCCTTTCAGTGAGGAAATGAAGGTTCAGCCCAAAGGGCAGGTGAGCTGTCCCAGGTCTCACCAGGAGTTCATTTCAGAGCTGGGCCTGGAGCCAAGGTCTCTGGCCTCTGTCTCACCAGCCTCAAAGCTTCTCCCATTCCTGTCTTCCTGCAACCGCAGCCCACACACATTGACCACAATGCTGACATTAACAGCTATCATAATTGATTATTTATAATGCACCAGGAGCTGAGCTAAGCTTTTAACACATTTTGACTAATATTGTGCTCACACCCACCCTATGAAGTAAGGGTCATTCTATTGCCACTTTACAGATGAAGAAATCCAGAGAGGTTAAGTCACTTTCCCAAGGTCACACAGCCACTAGCTGATGGAGCTTGTACCAGAACCCAGGTGGTGCGATTCCAAAGCCAATGTACTTTATCCCCAGGCTGTTCTGCCTCCTTTTTTAACATGAAGGTTTTGATCCAAACAGCTACCACTCACTGACTGCCTTCCTTTTGTCTGTCTCTAGGACAAACAAATGTTTTATGCCATTTAGTTTTTATAACCTCTGAAGAAGTTATTATTGCCATTTTTAGCGATAAAAGACTGAAGCAGGAAGAGATGGTTGTGTGCTGGTTAAGGAGTGATGTACCACAGGTGACCCTCAGGCCTCTGAGCCTTTTTCCTGGAGGAATGGTGGGAGGGGCAGGTGCCCACAGACAGAGACATTCATGGAATCTCAAGTGGCTGCTCAAAGTCAGGGGCAGAATGCCTCCCTGTTCCCGGCAGACAGCTCTTAGAAAGTCTGCGTACACATGGCCAGGAGGAAAACGCTGCACGCAGGAGAGCAAGTTCCCAGCATCCTCAGATAACCCAGCGAAGGAAGGAGCCAGCACTGGGTTCCCGGCAGCGATGCTGCAACTGGTCTGAGTCAGAGGGGGCTGGACGGGGTGGTGGAAGGGATGGGGAGAGGTGACAGCAGGCTGGCACTTGCGTGGGGGCCCCAAACGCCCTCCCGGGTGGCAACTTAACCTCCTTGGGGTTGGTTCTGACTTCTGGGGCCCGGCTCTAGGCTGCCCCCTCCCTCCAGGTGGAGTGAGATAAGCACTGGGCTGAGAGTCAGGACATTTGGAGTTTGGCCCTGGCTCTGCCACCATCCAGCACTCTGGCATCAGGTCACAGCACCATCACCCCTCACCAGTTTCTGCTGTGTGTTCTGCTTTCTTTTCATACACTGTGTTTCACTTAATCCTCCTGATGCTGCTTGGGCTCTATGGAAGCCAGGTCTGGGAGTTTTCTAAATCTGCACAAGGCAGTCTGGGACTGGCTTGGCCTTTGGTAACTGTATCAGTGTTGGACTAGGCAAACCCCACCCCTGAGGCCTCCTGCCTCTGTTCAGACGTGTGCATTTCCCTCTGGGGACAAGGCTCTCTCTGGTCCCCTCGTGTGGCTCTCTGTCACTCCCTTGCTCAGCTGATCCTGCCCCAAGAGGCCCTCAGAAGGTCTCCATCTCACTCTCCTAGAGCAGGGGGCTGCTGCCTCTGCCTCCTGGAGTGGACTCTGTACTCAGGGGGCTCCATCCTTCCCTAGGGGCTCCTCACTCTGACTCCCTTCTCTGTAGGTCTCACTTGGGGGAAACTCCTCCCTGAACTGGCAAATGGCCCTAACAAAGCATTGAGAGATATGCGGGGAGGGGTGGGCTGAGAGGGTTGAAAAAAATAACAGTTTTTCCTTATTGTTAAATCTTAATTTCTCTCCTGATTCTAGAAGTGATAGGTGTGACGATGAACACATTCAATGCTACAGAAACACATGGGTAGGAAGGGACAGCCTCACTGCGGCCCTTCCACCCCAGATGCCCCAAGGGGATGGGAAACCTTCCAGGCACCAGGGGTCAGAGGACAGCAGGGCAGAGGCTCGGTCTGAAGTCAGAGGACAAGGCTGAAAACCCCGCTCCAACCACGCGATGTTATGAGTGCTCAGTAAACTTCAGCTGGTGTAATGATACTCTTCTCAGCTTTTGTTTGTTTGTTTGTTTGCATTTGTCACATTAAAAAAAAAAGATACACTTATTTCTTTATGGCTGCACTGGGTCTTTGTTGCTGCTTGCGCGCTTTCTCTAGTTGTGGCGAGGAGGGGCTACTCTTCGTGATGTTGTGCAGGCTTCTCATTGCGGTGGATTCTGTTACGAAGCATAGGCTCTAGGGGTGAGGGCTTAAGCAGGGCTGAATTGTCCCTCAGCATGTGGGATCTTCCCAGACCAGGGACTGAAGCCGTGCCCCTGCAGTGGCAGGCAGATTCTTTACCACTGAGCCACCAGGGCCTTGCATTTGTCATATTTTTGAATACTAAACATGAGACTATATATATCTTACATATATATATATAATCACAATTTTTCACATCTTTTAAAATTTAATTTTGGGTGCATCTAACTTCTTTTATATAATATTTCACTGCTGGGATGTGCTCTAACTTACATATCCTCTAAGGACTCACACTAAAGGTCATTTTCAGTCTTCCCCTCTGGTAAGTAACACTTCAACAAATAGCTCCTGCCTCAGCCTTTGCTCTTTCTCTCTCGGCTAAACTCCTGAGGGTAGAATTTTGGGTCAGTGAATGTGCTTGCTTTGAAATGTAACAGATTTTGCCAAATTGCTAAAAAAAGATATGCCCACTTTCATGCCCCAAAGCCCATGTCTTTCTCACACCAGCTCAGCCACGTTGTCCTATGGACACTTCTCTTCTCCAGGAGCTCAGAATTAAAGACATCCTAACCTCAGCCTCCTGAGGATGCTGTGCAGTCCCCTTCTGGCTCATCCTACCACCACCACCTCTAATTCAAACCACTCTCGTGCTCATGTAAGGCCAAGGGCTTTCTCTACAGCATCTTATTTGAGCCTATCTTGGGTAGGAAGGAAAACTCTCACTATCATGTGAGATGTGAGGGCCAGAGAGGTCAAGAGACTGGCCCTGTCTCTAGGTGGATAGGTAGCAGGGATGAGAAGCCAGTGCCCTTCCTTCTCACTGAATACCTTTTTCATCATACCACCAGTACCCAAAGAGGCAGATGTAAGTCTGGGAAGGGCAGGATGAAGAAAGTATATCAGATAGGAATTGATGCCACCAACAGGTATTTAAAACACCTATGATGGGCCAGGAAATACGGTACAGAGATGAACAAGACTCCCTCCCTGCCTCCAGGGAGCTCAGAGTGTAGTTGGGGAGACAGGTCAATCTTTGGGTCATGTCAGAGGGAGGAATTCAGACACATGCTGGGAGCAACACTGGGGTGGCCCCTAATCATCACAGGGAACTCAGGTAAGGCTGAGAGGAGGCATAAGATAGGCTGAGCCCAGAAGGATGACTGTGGGTTGGCCAGACTAAGGAAGGGCATTTCAGGAAGAATGAATAGTGTATGCCCCCAAAGATGGCAAAGCGTGTGAGTCTGGAGCTTGTGAGCATCCCACACGGCTGGGTGAGGTGGACCTCTGTGGTTTGCCCTGCCCCACCTCTATTCTGCACACAGTGCCTAGACTTTCCTATGGGAAACAAGCTCATTCCACCTTCCTAGCTCTGGGATGGGCATGTGACCAATTAGATTCAGACAGCAGCTGACCAATCAGAATACTGCTCAGGGATGGGCAAGGAATCAGAAGGTCAGTGAGACTTGACTTGGGGACTCACTATAGGAATGATAGGAAACAGAAACTCTTCCAACTGGGCTGCTGGGTATTTCCACGAGAGAAAGCGTGCCTGAGAGGGAAGCCAACTCAGATGAAAGCAGAGCTGAGGGACTAAGGGAGATGGAGTCTATATGAGATGGGTTAGTCTCTGGATCCAGCTGGACCTGGAGGATCTACCCTGGAATTTCAGTCGTGTGGGCCAATCAATTCTGACTTTTGCTTAAACCAGATTGACCAGGATATTGGTTATCTGTTACTACGAGTCCAGACTAATGCAATGGGGAGGAGGGTGGAGAGAAAGCAAGGAATGGTTAAGCAGCTCGTGGAGGTGGGTGCAGGCCAGGCTACAGGGTTAAAGAATTATCTGACCACCAGAACTGGGAAGAGTGTAACTGCCAAGCAGGAGAATTCTTATAATGTGATTGTGCCTTTTAGAAAGAAAAGCTGTTGACTAAGAAAAGAAGAAGAAGAAAAGAGTTAATGACTCTTCTAGAAATTTCAGAGCCTTCAGAACATTTTTTTAGGGTTTTCCCATCAGGATAGATGGCCTGGTCTGAAATTGGAGCCAAATTATTAATTCATCAGCCCTGATGGCATGTATCAATTTATCTTAATTTCTGAAAATACACTCATGCCTTTCAGACCAGTCTCTCTTCTCTGTCACCAAGAAGAAAAGGGAGCCCAGCAGAGATTAATCAGAGGCAATTTGGCCCTTCGTAAATGCCCTGCTCTGGCTGAAACTGAACACCCAGCATTTCAGGCAGACAACTGGGCTCCCCTGTTCCCTCAGCGCTGTGGGCAAGCCTGCCCAGGAGACAGTGCACTGGCAGAGGGGCTGCTCCACAGCCTGAGAGAGAGAGAGCCGAGGGAGAAGGGTCTCCCTCCTAGACCTGGGGGACTCCTCATTACACAGTCTCATTTCCTCTCCAGAGTGGAGGAGATAATTGGATCAAATGGAAACAGGAGCCAGCCTCCCTCCCCCTCCCGGATGAGAGACTTCATCACCCATTACTGAGTCTTTTGTAAATAAACTGTGGGGGGGGAGAATGCCATTTGCTCTGCCATAATTGCCTGATGACCATTATCAGATGGGTCTTTGAAAGGCACAGAATGAGATCATTTTGGGTTTAGAAATTCCTTTGTGCTCCTTTCTCTACCATCACCACTCACCACGGACTTTCTGAAGGGGGTACTTTCTGACCAGGGAGGCTGGTTCAGGCAATGACACACCTGCTCTGAGTAGTCAACCAACAATTATTTATTAAGCGCTTTCTCCCTGTCAGGCAATCCTTCTGGTTCTTGGGATACAACAAACAAAGATTATTACGCTGTTGAAGTTCATATTCTGGTGAGAACTCAGAACTCTGATGTGTCCATTTCTGGGAACAAACTTCATAAGTTAAGTTTGTTTAACTGGTAAACTGAGGAACTGTGAAGTTAAAACTCTTCTGATGCCTTATGTGTGATTCTACTGTACCTATAAGGATGTAGCATTTGGAAAACTAAATTGCATGGGCTAGAGAAACTATAAATGACATACGTGCTGTCACCTACCAAACCTGCACCCATGGCAGACATCACTAATCAATTACCACTCCTTTTCTGAACGCAGCCTCACAATACATATTCACGCAGTAAGGGTCAGCCTCTACTGATGGATCAGAGTTGGCTGGGAGAGCAAAACTATTTTTGACTTAGACTGTTTACTAATTCAATTCACCGAGAGGCTGGAGAAGCGCCTAGTAAATTAACCCCAAGGGGGGTTAATTGCCCCCAGGAGGAGGCAAAAACTGAGAAGTAAGGAAGAGATTGCAGAGAAACCTCTCTGGCTAGTTTTCCTCTCAAGTGCTCTCACGTCCCTGCAGAGGCCTGTACAACACAGCAGGTCAGAGTGCAGACCCTGCAGTCAGGCAGGCCTGGGTTCATGTCCTGGTTCTGTTAGTTCTAACTGTGTGGGACCTTGGTCTGAACTCCACTTGCCTCCCTGTGAAATGGGTATAATAATGATACCACCCTTCTAGGGCTGTTTTGAGGATTAAATAAGACAATGTGTGTGAAGGGCTCTGCACAGGATCTTGCCAGCTCTGATCCAGGCTGCACCAGAGTTGCTGCACACCAGAGTGGATGGACGCTTTTTGACAGCTGGCATCACTCTGACTGGCTGGTGCCATCATGATTGCTAAATATTTTTAATGTCACCCCTGGATTTTAATATTAGTTTCATTTAAAGGGCTGGCTCCCTTATGGAAAAAGAAATCTGAAGGTAAAATGGAAAAAGACTGTTTTTCAAACCAAAATAATGTTTCAGGAGAATTCTAGGTTGTTTTCTTGCACAGTTCAGTTCAGTCGCTCAGTTGTGTCCGACTCTTTGCAACCCCATGGACTGCAGCATGCCAGGCTTCCCTGTCCATCACTAGCTCCCCCAGCCTACTCAAACTCACGTTCACTGAGTCAGTGATGCCATCCAACCATCTCATCCTCTGTCATCCCCTTCTCTTCCTGCCTTCAATCTTTCCCAGCATCAGAGTCTTTTCCAATGAGTCAGTTCTTTGCATCAAGTGGCCAAAGAATTAATGTCCCCTAGTTCTGAACTGCTCACCTAGTGGCAGTGACAATGATAACAATGAAAATAAATTTTCATTATTTATTATTTCATTATTTTAGGATATTTATTGAGAAGCACCTAATAAGAATGGTCTTATTTAATCCTCTCAAAAACCTTGTGAAGATTAGAGGGTCATTATACCCATTTTATGGAAGTAGAAACTGAGGTTCAGACAGATAAGGACTCTTTGTCCAAGCTCACACACCTGGTACAAAGCAGCAGAGCTACAATCTGACCTAGGCAATCTAACCCCGGCACCAATGCCTTAATTGCTGTGTGTGACAATGGTCCTTTGCCTAGGAAGTAGATGCTAGACTCGGTGGACATCAGGGTTGTGCATTCACAGGACTCAGCCTAGTAACGCTGCTGGCCATTCCGCATGGGCTGGGGATATATCTTACCAAGGGTTCCAGGGGTGTTAGAAGCAGGTCCTAGCCAACCACAGGGGCACAAGACAAGATAGTCTTCCCTACAGATGGACAAAGCCTTCATTCTTCACTTGAGATCAATACAAAAATCCAACAAAAAGGGGCAGAAGTTGGCCTCAGAAGTTTGGGTAGTTAACTAGTAACCATCGTCTCCTTTACTACCATTATCAGAGATTCTACAGCCCATGGATTGGTCTAATAGGTTATAGTAAATATTTATTCTCCAACTCTTTAATAATTTCTACCAGTTATTAATTGGTGGTTGTGTCCCCACGTTGGGTGCTAACCATTTTCTAGATATTATCTCATTTAACCTTCACAAAAGTTCTGTAAGGTAGGTAGTCTTATTATCCTCTTAGATGAGGAAGGAAAGCTCAGAGAGGTAATCTAACTTGCCCAAAGTCACACTGCTACTTAGTAGTGATGTTGGGATTGGAGCCTGGGCTTTTCTGACGCCACAACTCAAGCTCTTAGCCCCTGGTTTCTGTATGTCAAACTCCAGCAGGGACAGACACAAAGGGAAAACTTGAGACAGGTGGCCGGGAACCACTACGGACAAGTCGGCCTCTGTGAGGCCAGGGGATCATTCTCAGAGCAGAGCTTCCCACCAGCCTATGTGTCCTGTTCACCTGTCTGGCTCTCTCTTCCCCTCTGCTGGTGTGCTGGGCGTCTCAATGGGAGACACGCCATCTCTTTAGTGGAAGTGAGGCCTGTCATATTCCAACACTATCATCTAAGAAGGGACGATGCAGACATTGAGCAGATGGGCTGCAGAACCTGAGGCCTCCACAGTCTGCCCAGGCTCAGACACTGCTAGGCAGGCAACCTGCCAGGACAGGGGGCTTTCCAGGGGCTGGCTCACCTTGAATGAGATCTCGTACTGCTCCCCTCCCCAGATCTCCAAGCCTGGGTCATACCCGCCCAGCTCCCAGAACCACTTCCGATCCACGGCGAACAGTCCACCGGCCATCACGGGAGACCTGTGGGAAGAAGAAGGTGGTGTGAAGAGCGGATGTCCTGGCCGTGTGTATAACTGTCGCAGATGCTGCTGTTTCCCCAGGGACACCGTTGCCCACTGCTCCATCAACATAGCCCTCGTGTCCAGCAGGGAATCCAAAGCCCTTCTGAATGCAGCCCCTGGCTTTCTTCCTTCTTCATAAATGCTATGTTTTAACCAGTGGACCCCAGATTCCTTCACATGGTTAACACCTAAGAATACTTGTGGAATGGAATCATAGTGTTTTTCCTCTGTGGGCCTTGTTGCTCCATCATATTTCTATATATCTCCCTGTCTCTCTCTCTATTCCAGTTATCCCACTGGTTAAATGGTTTGGATGAGGTCTTTCTAAGCCTGTCTAGGCTATAGAATGCCTTAGAGAGATGAAAACACATACAGCTTCCTGGGTCTGACCCCAGACCTACACAACAATCTTTGGGGGATGGAGCTTAGGTTCTGTGTTTTTGGATGAGATAATTTGAAGATTCTTACTTTCCAAGCCCAGCATAAGCATTTCTGCTGAGAGTTTACAAAAGAAGCCATAGTCCTTGTTCTTGCAGTTAAACGTTAAACTGGGATGAGGTTCCTCCACTCATTCATTCACTCATTAGTTTATTCATTGAGTGCCAGCTGAGGAACAGATGCTGGAAGAATCTGGAGGTAAATCAGGGTCAGACTGAATATGCAGGGGACATCAGTGTAGCAGGGTGGTCACCTCAGGATGGGAGGGTGCAGAAGCCAGGTGGGGTGTAACGAGGGCCTCTGGGGGGTGCAACCAGCACTACAGGAAAGGAGGGCGCCTCTGCCTACATATTTTGGGGGTGAGGAGAGAGGCTGGGGCAAGAGTCGAGGAAGAGTGCTGAGAGGGGTGGCATTTGAAGTGGAAATGGACAAAGTGGGAGCTGGGGGAGAGAAGGGAGGAAAAACCATGAGCCCAGGAACTGAGATGATCAGTCATGGGGTGTGGCCTCCCCCAGTTCCCCTGGAAGGGGCCACCAGCATTTACTACATGAAAACCTCTCTGAGCGGTTGTGCTCATGTCTGGCTCCAACTTCAAACCCTCAAAAAAAAAAGAAAGAAAACTGGGTTTCCCAGTCTTCCCGCCAATGCAGGAGACATGGGTTCAATCCCTGGGTCAAGAAGATCCCCTGGAGAAGGAAATGGCAACCACTCCAGTATTCTTGTCTGGGAAATCCCATGGACAGAGGAGCCTGGCAGGCTACAGTCCATGGGCTCAGAAAAAGTCAGACATGACTGGGCGACCTGGCATGCACGCACATAAAGAAAAAGCATTGCAGGAGCAGCCTCCACAACCCTGCTGGCCTTGGGAACCGCATGCCCAGGGAAGTGGACTGATTAGGAAAGCGATGAAGTGCCCCACCCGCCTCGCCAAGCTTCCTGCAGCAGACGGGCCTGGACAGCACAGGAGGTGACCCTCAGAAGGGATTCCCTGGATCCCTGACCCAGGGCTCGGATCTGCCCACTGCTGCACTGAACTAATTTATTACTAAAATGAATCTATTCCTCACATTGACCTCATGAGGTCCTGTTATCATTACCCCACTTTATGCGCGCATAAACCAGAGTACTGACAGGTGACGTGCTCAAGGCTTCGCAGCTACAAAGCAGCACCTCTGGGATTTGAGTTTCCAATCTGTGCTACAGCCACACCCCACGTGGCTACTATACACTGCTTCTTCTTGGGAAGGAACAATCCAGAAGTAGGTGCTGAGTGAACAGGACTTGGGATCAGAAAGAAGGAAACTCTCACTCCAACCTCAGCTCTCCCTAACCCACAGTGGGACCTGGGACAGAGAGTTTAACCCCAGCACGTTGTGCTGCCCAGTATGGGGGCCACACGTGGCTACTGACACTCGAAGTGTGGCCGGTCTGAACTGGGAGGTGCTGGCAGTGTGAGATACACACTGGAGTTCCCAGACTTAATATGAAGAAAAAGAACAGAAAAGATCTCATTATTAATTTCAAAGTGTTGGTCACATGTTGAAATGAGAACATTTTAAACATACTGGGTTAAATAAAATGCACTACTAAAATGAATTTTATCTGCTTCTCTACCTTTTTTAAAGTGGCTTTGAGGACACTGAGAAGCACATATATGAGTCGCATTGTATTTCTACAGGACAGCGTTGACTTAACATCTTTGAGCCCGTTTCCCCATCTACACAAGGACGTACAGCTACTCTCCCTAGCTCACAGTGCTGCTATAGTTTTGAAAGTATTCAGTCCTGTAGGAAAGTAAGGTGTTATTAGTGTCAGCTTTCCTCTGTCTTATGAAGGTTGTGGGGTTGGGTTTTTCTGGCTGGAGCCGTAATGCCTGGAGGGGCAGAGAGTGGTTCTGACTCAGTGCTTCATGGAAAATCAAACCTAAAATGGCACAAAAATATCAGTTTGGGTGGAAGCCAGCAGCAGGGGCCGTGGCAAAGGTAGGATATTAGCTGTGAGGCATTTTGGATGCTTGAGGGCTTCGCCTCCAGAGGGAGGCCTCTTCTCTAGCCTGGTCTGTTTCCTGCCGTGTTCAACAGCAATAATTACAACAGTCCTGAGCGTCCAGTCGGTGCCACTCACCTCACCAACACTATCTCCAGCTCTCACAAAGTCCTATTACTAGCCCTCTTTTCACAAGGAGAAATTTGAAATTCAGAAATGCTCTATACTCTGCTCAAGGGCATGTAGTTTGTAAGTGGATGAGCTGCCATCGAAGCCGGTGTCTTTCAAATATCATGACATGGTACTGTGCCTGTGGCGTGCCCATTTGCTGGGCACCACCGGGAGAAGCGCAGCAAATGAACAGGATTTCTTTGTGGCCTAGGACAAAACTCAGGTTTTGTCCTAGTGCAATACAGAAGAGAGACTTATGGAAGGAATCGGAGGGTACAAAGGATGCAGTGTCCCTTGGGAAGCATCTGGGCTAGTGGTGCTCAACTCTGTCCATGTGTCAGCATCGCCTAGTAGCGGATGGCTGGATCCCCACCCAGAGACTCTGGTGTTACTGGACTCAGGGACAGCCCGGGTGGCAGTGGGTCTTCTTCTTCCTCTTTCTCGTCTTCTTCTTCCTCCTCACACTTCTTCCTCCTCCTCCTCCTTTTTATAAATTGGATTTTTAAAAAAGATTTATTTATTTTATTTTTGCATTCAATGTTTCCCAGCATCCAGGCCTCTAGAGCAGCCTCTGGGAGCTGGAAACGGCATGGGAATGGGTCCCTTCCTGGAGCATCTCAAGGAAACGCAGCACAGCCAACGCTGTGATTTAGTCCAGTAGGACCCTTTCAGACTTCTGACCACTAGAACTTGAAGAGAACGAATCTGTGCCATTTTGATGACCCAGTAAGCTGTGGTAAGTTATTACTGCAGTGATAATTAGGAAACTGATCAGGAAACTAACCCAGCAGGAAAGGCTGGACTTCAGCTTCATGCCCAGAGATCTTCCCACACCTCTGGCAGGAGAGCTGGAGGGGCTCATGTGACAGCTGGGATGGTGAGCTGACTGACTCCCTCAGTCAGAAAGACCCTTCTGGAGTTCGGGGGACCAGAGAGGGACGGGCTCTGTTTCAGGCTTAGCCACTAGCTCGTGGTGTGCCCAGGGAAGCCCCTCCCCGCCCTGGGGC
Organism: Okapia johnstoni; assembly: GCA_024291935.2. NCBI lineage: Eukaryota > Metazoa > Chordata > Mammalia > Artiodactyla > Giraffidae > Okapia > Okapia johnstoni. The sequence goes on along the minus strand of CM044316.1, from coordinate 57,121,489 downwards.
CCAAGTCTCCTCTTCTGCAAGGGCTTGGAGCCCATGACCTGCTGGTTCCCTTCAGTGCTCACATTCTAGGATGCGATGGGTCCAGTCGCGTGCTCCTGGTCTTCCACTGGGGGACAAACTATTACTTCCCTGATACTTCCAAGAGGCTGTAACTGATGGATGGGAAATCTGGCTCCAGAGGCAGCCAGACCTGCATGGCATTAAGCCTTTGCCCCTTTACAGCTGTGGGACCTGGACAGGCTCCTCCTGGAGCCCTGGTGTCCCCACATGGAAAACACGGATGATAATTTTTACTACACATGGTTGTTGGGGTTAAAAGGATCAGTGTGTAGTGTGCTCAGCACTGCACCTGGCACTTAGAAAATGTGTGGTAAATGGTGGTGACTTGTGGTGCTGGAGAAGACTCTTGAGAGTCCCTTGGACTGCAAGAGATCAAACCAATTGATCCTAAAGGAAATCTACTCTGAATATTCATTGGAAGGACGGATGCTGGAGCTGAAACTCCAAAATTTTGGCCACTTGATGCGAAGAGTCAATTCATTGGAATAGACTCTGATGCTGGGAAAGATTGAGGGCAGGAGGAGAAGGGGGTGACAGAGGATAAGATGGTTGGACGGCATCACTGACTCAATGGACATGAGTTTGAACAAACTCCGGGAGATGGTGAACGACAGGGAAGCCTGGTATGCTGCAGTCCACGGGGTCGCAGAGTCAGACACGCTTAGCGACTGAACAACAAGGTGGTGACAATGACAATGACAGCGATGACGATGATGACTACAACTGGGCGCTGGGCTTGCCACCCCTGCTGGCACGGGGGGTAGGCAAAGAAGAAGTGACCAGCTTGGTGGTCCATGAGCCTAAGCTCTGTGACAAGCTGGGAGGGATTGCGCTTCTGGTTGGGGAGGTCTGCCCCATCCCCCTACACTGGACTTTTGGGGGAGGTGGCGATCATGAGTTCTGCATGCATTAGGAGGGGGTCCCAGGGGTCAGCCACTGGGACTGGCCTGGGTAACTCATACTTACTCAAATGGGTCGCTGGGGTCAGCTTTCTGCAGTTCTGGAGGGATGGGGATCCGCTTATAGTACATCTCCCAGTCAAAGGCGCCCCGCATGGCATCCCCCGCCTGCGTCTCGTACCGGAAATCATCGTGGTCAATCACATCGATCATTGGGCACACGATGGTCTTGCGGTTCCGAGCGATGCGGTCTGAAGAAGCCAAGAGATGCCCGTTAGGGAGGCTGGATGGGAAAGTAGCTACGTGCATGATCCTGCTCTGCAACTTATTCACATTTCTAACATGTTTCCTGGGTGATTTCACTGAATACTTGAGTTTGAGACTCCATGAGGAAGAAGGAGTGCAAGCTTTAGGGAAGATGGACCAGGGCTCCCAGCCCATCCCACCATCCACGATGGGTCCTTGGGTCAGCAACAGAAATAACATTCTGAGCCTCAATGTGCTCCTCTGTGAAATGGGGAGAAAAGGCTCTGGTCACAGGGGTACTGGATACAGTAACGTCTGAAGATGTTTAGCACAGGTGCCCATCATGCTCAGCACTGCTATAGAAAGAGATTAATTTCTTTCTGGGAAGGACCCTGTTCCGGCCCTGCCAGGCTCCCCATTCTGAGTCCTAACTTGACTTGTGGCCCAGCATCCAGGCACCCCAGCACCTACCCCTCATGGCAGACTGCCTGTCCCTGAAGCTCCCCAACACCTACTGGCTGCCGTCAAAGAACAAATGGTCCTTGCAAGAGAGGACAGTTCACCTCTCCCAACAGTCAGAACTACTGATGAGTGAGAGAATTATCCCATGAGCTCCTCAGGGCAAGCAGGGCCTGGTGGACCTCGGCCATGCAGGAATTCTGCCTGCAAGGTGATCCAAGGTGGCAAATGGGGGTTTTAACCTCAAAATGGCTCTATGTCCCTTTCAAGCCAGAAAGACGCAGACTCTATAAAATTCACTGTCGGCCCTTCAGTGTGCCTTCTGCCAAGAAGCCCTGACTACAGCCAGTGACTGGGGCAGACGATCTGCTATGAGGGGCAAGTGGGCTATGCTGGGGTGCCTTGCTGCTTAGGCCAGGGATCAAGTTCAAGGCTTGGAATGGGGAGTTTGGTAGGGCCAGGGTAGGCTGGCAGCTGCCTAGGGCCCAGGCTTCATTCATTGAGTTATACAGCAGATTTTTCTTCCAGGAGAGAAAGCAGAAGTTTTGTCTTTTTCTAAACTGCAATACACAATCCATAGGTGGGTCATGAAATTGTATGTGTGTGTATTTGTAATGAAGAAAAAAGAACACTGAATCACTGAATATCATAGTGCATTCTAGGTAATGAGGGAAAGCACTGTTTTGGAAATATTTCAGTCATACTGCATCAGTGTGTGCATTTGTGTAATGGACTGACATATCCCCAGTGTATTTCTAACTGTGGCACACAGTCATAAAAGTTTGAAAAATGGTGCTTTTGACACTGTGTCCTCAAGAACAGATCTGGAACCAACAGTGTCAGAAGCACACAGGGTATGTTTAAGTGTTTTCCCCCAACCCCCAGGGCTGGCCTGCCCCAGGCCCACTGAATCAGGATCTCCTGGGGTGGAGCTTGGATCTGCCCTGTGGAAGGCTCCCTAGGAATTTTTAAGGAAACTGAAGAATCTTCCTGGGGAAAGATCTAGAGAAGGGCCCTTCCTCCCTAACGGGGCTTCCCTGATAGCTCAGTTGGTAAAGAAGCCACCTGCAATGCAGGAGACCCTGGTTCAATTCCTGGGTCTGGAAGATCCGCTGGAGAAGGGAAAGGCTACCCACTCTAGTATTCTTGGGCTTCCCTTGTGGCTCAGCTGGTTAAGAATCTGCCTGCAGTGCAGGAGACCTGGGTTCAGTCCCTGGGTTGGGAAGATCCCCTGGAGAAGGGAAAGGCTACCCCCTCTAGTATTCTGGCCGGCAGAATGCCATGGATTGCATAGCTCATGGGGTTGCAAAGAGTCGGACACGACTGAGCGACTTTCACTTCCCTTCCTAATTCTTCATGGCTGTGCGAGGGACCTCCCTTCCAGGGAGGGTGTGGGTTGAGGACACAGGCTCTGCTGGATGCCGGCTCATTGTGGGAGGTGTGACGTCAAGGCGGCGACATCACACAGGCAGCATTCCATGGTGCCGTCCTCACCTGGAGATAGGGTGCCCAGGTTCAAACCCTGGTTTTGCCACCTATGAACGGTATAACCTTGGGAAAGGTTATCTGGTGCCTCTGAACCCCGGTTTCCTGGCTGACAGAATGGAGGAAGACAGCACCGACCACGTGGGGTCTCTGTGAAGACCAAGCAGGATGATGGCCAAGAAGCTTAGCCTAGCAGGTGACCTGCTCTCTGCCGACATCTTCTATGCCCAGGATTGCTGAGAGCAGCTCAGAAGCAGAAGCCTCATTCTCTCTGCCCTTCAGTTTTCTTATTTGCTCTATGTGGATAATAATGCCTGGCCTGTCTCCTTTACCATATAACTGTCACCTTTAAACATAGCTGTGGCCTAAAAAGATAAGGGACTTGCAGAGGCATGATGCTGCTGCTGATGGTGATGATAGAAATAAATAAAATGATGATCAAGAGTGGCTTTCCTTTGGGGAAGGGAGGGCTAAATCTTTCTCAGGCTCAGAAATGCCTCCTCTCCAAAGAAGACAGAGTGAACTGTGCATGTTTATGGCTTCAGACACAAAAGCCAGGGTGGGCTATGTCAGCTGTTCATATTAGAAGGGACAGACTCTTATATCTACACCACTGGTTCACATTTCTATTGGAAAAAGGAAAAAAAAAGAGGAAGAGTATTTCTTCCACGTATGCCTGTAGATTATGAAAATTACCCTCATATATTTCCATAGAAACAGAGTTAAGGCTATTTGGACCACAAGCTCAGCATCGTGCCTACCACTTCATTCTCTTGATGAGTCAATGAATGACCCACCCAATGGGATGTTCCTTCAGGACTATAAATTAGGGTATTTAGAGTGAGGCTTTTTTTTTCTTTTTTGTTCTCTTTCAGTCATGAGAGGCAGATCTAGACCTCTTAGTTTAATGCAATAAAGAGTTTACCAGAAAAATCTGGGTTATATCTTAACCCAGTGGGATCCTGGACCCTTGGGGCCAGAAGCATGTAATCTCATACTAAAGTTTTATGATGATCTGTGTTAGGAAACAAATATGCTGGGTTATCCCGTTAATCTGTGCAGGATTTGCTTTCTGTCCTCACTTCTGAATGGGGGCCTAACTAGTGCTCCCTGAAGTGTAGTCCCTGGGCTAGCAGCACTGGCATCACCCGGGGGTTGTCAGGAATGTAGCTTCTCAGGCCCCACCCCGACCTCCCGAACCAACAACTCTGGAGCCGGGCCCAGCACTCTGTGTTTTACCAAATCTTCTAGGTGATTCTGATACATGCTCAAGCTTGCCCTAATCTTGAGTCCTCTTTGGTCTCTATGCTTTCTCTTATGGAGAGCATATCCCTCCATTTTTTTTTTCTTTTCCCTTTTTTAATTGGAAGATAATTACTTTACAATACATCGTTGGTTTCTGCCATACATCAACATGAACCAGCCATAGTTATACATATGTCCCTTCCTCCTAGAACCTCCCTTCCATCTCCCACCTCATTCCTCCTGTCTAGGCTGTCACAGAGCACTGGGCTGAGCTCCCTGCACCATACACTGGCTATCTATTTTATATATGGTAGGGTATATGTTTCAATGTTACTCTCTCAACTGGTTCCACTCTCTCCTTCCCCCACTGTGTCCACAAGTCTGTTCTCTATGTCTGCATCTCCTTTGCTGCCCTGCAAATTAATTTATTTATTTGGCTGCACCTGGTTTTAGTTGCGGCATGCAGGACTTGGCATGCAGGATCTTTTAATTTCAGCATGTGGGATCTAGTTCCCTGACTTGGGCAGGGATCAATGCAGGGATCGAACCCAGGTCCCTTGCATTGGGAGTGTAGAGGCCTTAGCCACTGGACCACCAGGGAAGTCCCTCCCATACTCATCTATTTTTGAGGCTTTCACTTTTCTCTCTGGACTGACAGATCTTCCCCAATCTGCCTCCATCCCTGTTCCTCACCTGGCCACCAGCCCCACTAGGGGATTTCCTCTTTAGCATCTACCTGTTGGCAGCAGCTCACTGCCTTCCTCAAAGCTCAGTACCTCTGGGTTCAGACCTGGTTCTTCAACCAGCCATGAGGCACCTCACTGCCTGGCAGCCTGGCTTCAGGTCTCCCTCCTGTCCACAAGGCTGTGTGGACTCCTGTCTGTAGCCCTTCCCTGACAGCTGTCAGAAACTCCCCGAGGAGCAAATGAACTTAGGCAGACAGTGTGGAATCCTGAAAGAGCATACACTTTGGAGTTAGACAGATGGGGACTTTGACACTTATTGCCCAAGGGAACTAGCGAGTCACTCATTATCTCAGAACTTCAGTCTCTTCTACTATAAAAAGGGGACACTTTTGACCTGGTGTGGTTTTGTGAGGACTGGAGATAAAGTTTACAGCTTTCTTGGCTCACAGTGGCAACGCAGTGAACAACCACTGTTCTGAGTTGATTTGATGATGTCCCTTACATTATCAAATCAAGATGCCTACTGCTAAGATTTAGCTCTTAGCAGTAGGCAATCTTGGCTTGCTTTCCAATAACACCTGAAGTAACCTGGGAGAAGCAGTCACATCACTAACACTAATGTGCTTTATGACTCTGGACAAGTCACTTCCCCTCTCAAAGTCCCAGCTTCCTCCTCTGTAAAATGAAGGGGCAGAACTGCATGGATTTGTAAGATCACTTTGAGCACCTCTGAAGATCTGACACCCTTGTGGCACCTGGCGCGGTGCTGGGTGCATCTCAGGCAGGCAAGGGAAGCCCTGTAGGTGACTCCCTGCAGAAGGTGGGGCTGGTGGCTACTGGCGCACTCCAGGTCACCTACTTCACCTTGCGAGCCTCCCTTACCGAGCAAGGGGGGGAGCCAGTTGACATTGGCTTCACAGTGTGAGTCCAAGAATGTGATGACATCCCCAGTTGCAGCTGAGGCTCCCAGCATCCGGGTCCTGATCAGTCCTTCCCGTTTCTTGGTTCGGAGAATCCTCACGCTGGGGAAAAGGGCCATGTAGTCTTCAAGTGGCTTCTTCAGGTGTTCTGCAAGACAGAGAGAAGAGAACAGATGGACAGGTGGGTAAGAACAGTGGCTGAGTAATCATTCTTGTGACCCCCCTTCTTTATGTGTGCACTGCACTTTACAGTTTAGACAGATTTCTGGTACACTGTCTTATTGGGTCTCTCAGATGGGGTCAGCAAGGGCAGGAAGCACCACCTGTGTACTGCAAAGGGCGAAACTGAAGTTTAAAGAGGGCCAGTGTTAGTGCCAGACCTGCAACACAGAGAGAACTTCCGTATGACAGAGTTGGCAGCTGTGATTTATGTCTGGCTTGGACCCATCCCCTCATTTTTCTGGCAACAACACTTTGATTCTTTTTGGGGGGAAACTGCCTCTTCCCTCCCATCGTCAGTCCTCCAGACTTGGGTGGGTTTGACCTCATCTCCTGGTTCCCAGGGGGAGGAGCGTGTGGCTTGGGCCTGGCCAATCAGGGCATTCCATTCCCTTGGCCACAGTGATTGGTTCAGGGATGGACATGTGACCTGAGTTGGTCCAAACCATGAATCCTGAGAATTTTTTTTCAGAACTATTGAACAATGAGGCCCGTTTGTCCTACTAGAGTTACTAGGTTGGTTGGCTCTAAGTCTGGAGCTGCTCCTGACATCTTTAGCAAAATGAGGTTATGAGAGATGCTGGGGGATCTGCTGAGACTGAAGTCAACAAGTAAAAAGAGAGTGAAGAGATGAAGAGGGACATTATCCTGATAATATTTTGATTCTCCAGATCGCCCTGTGCCTGAAGCAGATAGACTCTTAGTTGTTCTTATTACATATGACAACCAATTCCTCTTTTTGCTTATTCTAATGTAGGCTGGCTTCTGGCCCATGCCTGGAAAAGCTGTTATAAATAAATCTCAAAGATTCTCTTTCTACTAAAAATGCCAGCCTTAACATTAGTGTCTCTTGATTTTAATCAGGGTTAGGCCCCTTTATGAAAACTAGTATGGCTACAAAAACCCTATAGTTTGTATTATATTTAATGGTGAAATATTGAATGCTTTGCTCCTGTGACCAGGAGAAAGGCTTTCCACTTTCTTTCTACTTCAGCACTATTCTAGAATTCCTAGTCAGTGCAATTGGTAAGACAAAGAAAAGGCATAAAGATTGGAAAGACTGTAGATGAAATGATTGCTTACACAGAAAATCTTCAGAAATCTACAAAAAACTAGAACAGGTGAACTTAGAAAGATTTCAGGATACAGATCAGCATTTAAAAATCAACTGTATTTCTACAGGCTAGCAAATAAGAAAGCAATTTGAAAATGCAGTTAAAATGGTAAAAATACCACTTACAATTTAACAAAGTAAGTACAAACTGTATACTCCGAAAACTACAAAACATTGTTGAAAGAAATGAACAATCAAAATAAATGGAAAGATAGTCAATGTTCATGGATCAGATGACCTAATGTTGTTAAGATGGCAATACCTCCTACATTGATCTACAAATTCAATGTGATAAAAAATCACAGCTGGCTTCTTTGCAGAAATTGACAATTGACAAGCTGATCCGAAAATTTGTGGAAATGCAAGGGATCAAGGAATCCAGCACAGCTAAAAATCTCTTGATTATTTGAACATTCACAGCAACATTGTTCACAACAGCCAAATGGTGACAATAACCCAAATTTCCATCATTCCACAGATAGATAAACACAGATGGAATATATCCATACAACAAGAAATGAAGTGCTGATACATGCCACAATGTCACGAACCTAGAAATCATTATGTTAAGTAAAGGAGGCCAGACACAAAAGATCACGTATTATAGCATTCCACTTGTATGAAATTCCAGATTAGGTAAATCCAGACCTGGAAAGCAGATTAGTGATTACTGTGAAATGGAGTGGAGGGGAATGAGGAGTGACTACTTAATAAGTATGGGGTTTCCTTTGGGGGTGACAAAAATATTTTGAAACTAGATAAAGGTGATGGTTGCACAACATTATGAACATGCTAAATGCCAACGAATCATGTACTTTAACATGAATATTACATATTTTAACATGGTTAACCTTATGTTATGTGGATTTTACCTCAGTTTTTAAAAGTGGGCCAAGGATATGAATAGGTACTTCTTGAAAAAAGATATAGGAATGGCCAAACACATGAAAAATTGCTCAACATCATCAGTCACCAGGGAAATATAAATCAAAATCTTAATGAGATACTATTAATACTTCACATCCACTAGGATGGCTATGATGAAAAAGTAAGTATTAAAAAGAATACATTTGAATCAGTTCTATTGAGATGGATGAAACTGGAGCCCATTATACAGAGTGAAGTAAGCCAGAAAGAAAAACACCAATACAGTATACTAATGCATATATATGGAACTTGAAAGATGGTAACGATAACCCTATAGGCGAGACAGAATAAGAGACACAGATGCATAGAACATTCTTATGGACTCTGAGGGGGAAGGTGAGGGTGGGACGTTCTGAGAGAATACCATGGAAACATGTATATTATCGTATGTGAAGCAGAACACCATTCCAGGTTCGATGCATGAGACAAATGCTCAGGGCTGGGAAAGTGGGATGACCCAGAGGGATGGGATGGGGAGGGAGGTGGGAGGGGGGTTCAGGATGGGGAACACATGTAAACCCATGGCTGATTCATGTCAATGTATGCCAAAAACCACTACAATATTGTAAAGTAATTAGCCCCCAACTAAAATAAAAGAAAAAAAAACATCATACTGAGTTAAAGCAACCACTATCTGGTAATAACTTAAAATGAATTATAATTTATAAAAATCTTGAATCCCTGTTTCAAGTACATCACTGTATGTTGTACACCAAAACTAATAAAATACTGTAAATCAAAAAAAAAAAAAGAAAAAGTAAGATAATAACAAGTGTTGACAAGGATGTAGAGAAATAAGAATTCTCATATGTCAATGGGAGTGTAATAAAATGGTGCAGCCACTTTGGAAAACAGTCTGGCAGTTCCTCAAACAACTGAACACAGTTACCATATAATCCAGAAATTCTACTCCTAGGTGTATTTCCAAGAGAAATGAAAATATATATTGGACTTCCCTGGTGGCCCGATGGTTAAGAATCTGCCTGCCAATGCAGGGGACATGGGTTTGATCCCTGGTTCAGGAAGATTTCATAAGCCATGGAGTAACTAAGCCCATGAGCCACAACTACTGAAGCCCGTGTGCCCTAGAGCCCGTGCTCCACCACAAGAGAAGCCACCACAATGAGAAGCTCACGCACTGCAACTAGAGAGGAGATCCTGCTCACCACAACTAGAGAAAGCCCATGTGCAGCAACAAAGACCCAGTGCAGCCAAAAATAAATAAATAAATAAATAAAAAGAACCAAAACATATATATCCACATGAAAAGTTGTACACTAATGTTCATAGCAGCAATATTCATAATATCCCCAAAGTGAACATCAAATCATCCAAATACATATCAACTGAAGAATGGATAGATCAAATGCAGTATATCCATTCAGGGAAAATACTATTCAGCAATAAAAAAGAATGAGCTACGGCAATAATATGAATGAGCTTTAAAAAAGAGTATGCTGGATTAAGAAAGTCAGACAATCTTGCTCTGAATTCACTCCACCAGGGCTTAGAGCTGGACGGGCCCCCCTGATTTAGGGCATGTGGCCAGATTACCTGTGAGCTGACAGTAAATACAGTTGCCTGGATCCGCCCTGTGATCTGGGAGACTGAAGGCAGCATCAGGATCTTTGGTTTTACTTGACCCACAGATAATTCTAATGCACAGCCAGCCTAGAGAGCACTGGAGTAGTTCAGTCTCTTTATTTTATAGACAGAAATTAAGTCCAGAGACGGGAAGGTGCCACAGTTAACAGTAGAGCCAGGGCCCCTTGACTGCTTGACCCAAAACCCTCTGAGCCTTTGATTTTTCTAACCCTGTATAAAAATGAACGGTTTTCACTGGGAAAGCAGATTCTGATTTGTGAAGAAGCTTCACATATTTTATCTCCCTTGATTCATAAACTCGTTCTCTGCATGACAGCTCTCCCCATCTGACAGATGAGAAAACTGATGCTCGGAGAAGCTTAGAAACTTTTCCGAGGTCATACAGCCAGGAAACTGCTGGGTTCGCGGTAGAAACAGGAGGCCTTCCCCCTCTCTAGCTGTGTTTTCCCAATCTCTCATCATCATATGGAGAAGGCAATGGCACCCCACTTCAGTACTCTTGCCTGGAAAATCCCATGGATGGAGGAGCCTGGTAGGCTACAGTCCACGGGGTCGCGAAGAGTCGGACACGACTGAGCGACTTCACTTTCACTTTTCCCTTTCATGCACTGGAGAAGGAAATGGCAACCCACTCCAGTATTCTTGCCTGGAGAATCCCAGGGATGGTGGAGCCTGGTGGGCTGCCGTCTATGGGGTCGCACGGAGTCGGACACGACTGAGGAGACTTAGCAGCAGCAGCAGCATCATCATATTACCGGAAGGATTTTTGCCACTTCCACCTACCTTACAACAACTTCCTTAAGATTTTCTTTTTTAAATCACCTCACTTTTTTCCAAGCTAATAATTTTATTTAATTAATTTTATTTTAAAAAGAAACATTAAACACTATAAGCGGAAAATTGGTACCATTTGTGATAAAGAGCTAATGAATTAAAAAAGCCAAACTAATAAGGATAAAGTGATGTTACTAGATTTCAGCCAGATCTTGCTTCCCTCTTTGTAAAGAAGGGAGATAAGGGTAACCAGCCGAGACCTTCCATCGGAGGTAATCAGAGGAAATGAAAGAGAGATCTGAAAAGAGAAAATGTACTCTCCCCATGAGTCAACGTTACTTAATGCGAAGTTTCAAAGCCACCTGAGATCATCTTAGGTACCACTTAAAATCACTTTCGTGCTGGTGCACTTGGGGAAACACTGCTCCAGACACTTGATTTAAGACTTCAGAAACTTAAGGACTAGAGATGAGGTGTGTTTTGTGTTGTGTTGTCTGGCACCCTGCAAGTCAGAGCAATTAAAAGATATACAGAGGAAAGATTAACTCCAGATACAACCCAAGGCTGCAAGGCTGAAAAACACTCCAGTCCCCTCTCGCTTGCTCACAAAGATTAATATGGCTCCTCCTGCCCTTTCCCACTTCTCTTTGGAACAGTGGCTCTGTAGAGAGCAGAAATCAATTCGCCCTAATTGAGGGACTAAATCTTTCCAAAAGAGACTTTCTTGGGAAGCGAGACATGATAGCAAGAGGCACGATCACACTCCAGATAGGTTGCTGTTAGGGCAGGAATATTACCTTAAAAAAAAAAAAATCCATAGTCATTGTCTTGTGACTAGCGCTTCTTCTTGGCTAGGTTCAACTGGTCGGTCATTAACATGAGGATGAGCTAATCTCCTATACCACACACCACTACTCCCATCAGAGGGAGATATATGGCCCCGTCCAGCTCTAATCATGAGGGCCCCGCTCCAGCAGAGACCCACCGCTAAATCACCCCGCACGCAGATGGCCACAGTCATTACAGATGGACCAATTAAGGCCTTCTGACAGCTTGTGGCAAAGTCGGTGCAATTATTTAGGGGCAATTATGTTCCTCCTGTCCTTATTAGAAAGAACATTTACACAAAATCAGGACTGTTGCCTTATTTTACCATGCCGTCTTCTTGGATGAGGACCTCTCATAAAGTCATAGAATTTTCGAGCTGGAAGGGACTTTAGATGAAGATGATGATGGTTATGATGATAACAATTACAGGGAACAATTACTGAGGCTTTGCTCACACATGGAGCTCTCTCTCTATACAATCTCCGTTGCTTACAACACCACTACAAATGGGGGTACTATGGTCCTGTCTTGTGTGAAAAGACACTGTGAGGCTCAGAATGGGTGGTGTGACCTTCCCAAAGAACACAGTTTATAAATGATGACGCCAAGGTCTAAAACCCATCCTGACTGTAAGAGAGCTGGCTCTTCCAACCACATCAAAGCCCATCTCGACCTCCATTCTGTTAACTCCTCTGTGCTACCCAGAGAGGAACAGCTAGGGCAAGTTAAACGCCTTGCCCAGAATCATAAAGTGAGTCTTCCACTCTCAGGCTCCCCCCAGCTTCATAAACCCTAGGGCAAGGACGGCAAACAGGCGTCACAGAAATGCCTATACTCATAGTTTTGTAATGGGTAGCTAAAGCAGTGTTAAGAAAGACTCTGAGGCCAGATCGTGGCTCAGTGTGAAAGTGCCAGGGCTGAGAGATGTCTGGCCTGAAGCAGCAAGGCGGCAGCCGCCCTGCGCCACAGAAGCACCATATCCGTTCCAGGGGCTGCTCTGATTGGAAACCAAAACAGAATTGCGTTTGCCCTTACTATCAATCCTAAAGGAAATCAACGCTGAATACTCATTGGAAGGATGGATGCTGAAGCTGAAGCTCCAATACTTTGGCCACCTGATGTGAAGAGCCAACTCACTGGAAAAGACCCTGATGCTGGGAAAGACTGAAGGCAGGAGGAGAAGGGGATGACAGAGGATGAGATGGTTGGATGGCATCACTGACTCAATGGACGTGAATTTGAGCAAACTCTGGGAGACGGTGAAGGACTGGGAAGCCTGGCGTGCTGCCGTCCATGGGCTCGCAAAGAGTCGGACACAACTGAGGGACTGAACAACAATTCCTAATATAAGGATAAGTCAGAGCTATCCAACAAGGGGTGAGGTTGATCCTGAAGGTGAGCCCCTGTCAGTGCAAGGCCTTCAGCACATGTTTGCAGAGCATGGGTCAGAGTGCTCACAAGTGGGTTCTGTGTGCTCTGCCCACACCTCTTCAGTATTTGGTTCTCTCCCTGCCTGCTTCCCACCTGCCAGCACCTGATGCTGCCTGGGGGTCTACGTCCACATGATGGACCTCAGCCAAGGACCGCGGTGTGTATGGACAACTGCCCCAGCCCCCTTGCCCCTCAGGTGGGATCACTCCGAGCATGTGCTCTGTGTGGGCTCCCCACGGGCTCCCTGTGGTTGCCAGTCCTGGTGCCCGTCACAGTCGCCCTTCCTGGCTGCCTCCCCTGTCCTCTTCTCACTTCCCCACTCTCTTGCTGCTGTTTCCTGAAAGCCTCTCTCAAATTAACTACTTGCACTCACATCCCATCTCACGATCTGCTTCAGGAAACCCAAACTAAGACAGAGTCCAGGTGGCAGGTGTGAGCTAGAACAGGGTTCCACAAACCCCGGGACCAGTCCATGGCCTGCTAGGAACCGGGCCACACAGAGGGAGGTAAGTAGCGGGTGAGTAAGTGAAGCTTCATCTGTATTTACGGCTAGTCCCCCTCGCTCGCATTACTGCCTGAGCTCTGCCTCCTGTCAGATCAGTGGTGGCAGCATTAGATTCTCATAAGAGTTCAAATCCTACTGTGAACCTCACATGCGAGGGATTGAGGCTGCATGTTCCTTATGAGAATCATCCCCAAACCATCATCCTGCCACTGTGACCCTGGTCTGTGGAAAAATTGTCTTCCACAAAACTGGTCCCTGGTGCCAAAAAGTTTGGGGACCGCTCTGTTGAGTTAGAGGATTTGCAAGGCTGACGGTGTGATCCCTTGAAGGTGATGACTTTGGATCAGCAACACAATGATCTTTGGGACCATTATTTCTATGACTAATGATCTTCACAAACACTCCACAAGGCAGGTCATGGCTAGTATCCCTGTTTTACTGATGAGGACTCATGGGTGCTGAGAGGTTTAGTAACTTTGCCCGGGTCTACACAGTAAGTGGCAAGTCTCAGATTTTAACCTTGGCAATCTGGTTCGAGAGTCTGTATATAGGCTTCCTTGTTGAACTTTTTAAAAAATTAAGTACCATTTCAAACATATTTTAAAAAGTAGAATAGAAAAATGAAGCCCCAAGGACCCATCACTCAGCTTCTGGAACTGTTACTTTTGGCCTCTCTTGCTTCATCCTCACCCCACCCACTGGATGATATTGGTGCTGATGGAGTCTGTGCTTATAACCATTGTGCTCTTAGAGGGGGAAAGACAGTGGTGGTGGTGGTGGGGGGTTAATACGGAAGGATATTACAGCTTCCTCTGGACTAGCTGCCCCTTTCCTAGGAACATACCCAGTGAGTTATCTCAATGCTGAGCACACAGATTTTCTCAGGAAATACAGGCTGGTCATCTCATTGGGCTCCCTAAAGTCATCACAAGGGGAGCATGGCAGGGCAGGTATCATTAATTCTGGTAACTGGAGAAGAAACCAAGGCTCAGGAAAGTGGAGGCCTTGCCTGACGTCTCTCAACGGCTGAGGCCTGAGTGATGACCAGAACCCAGGGCCTGTGCTCCCCCTGTCCTCCCTGTATATCCCACCTGGAAACGCACACATTTCCCTGGGAATAGGAGTTCTCCTGGCTCCTGGGTTGAATGGAGCCTCTCCCTCCTGTCTGCTCTGAAAGGCACTTATGACTCTGAGGATGGTTTTATCTGGCAAGCTGTGCATGAGAAGTCGCTGAGTGCTGACCCCTAAAAGATATGCTGGAGTCCTAAACCCTAGTAACCTACAAATATGACCTTATTTGGAAATAGTGTCTTTGCAGATGTAATTTGAGATGAGGTCATATGGGTTTACGGCAGGCCCTCATTCAATGGCTGGTATCCTTTATAAGAAGGAAATCTGGACACACAAGGAGAAGGCCATGGGATCACAGAGGCATAGGCTGGAGTGATGCATCTACATTTCAAGAAACACCAAGGGTTGCTGGCAACACTGGAAGCTAGGGAGAGGCAAGGAGGGATCCTTTGTGAGAACCTGCTGAGAAAGTGCGGCCCCACTGACACCGTAATCTCAGACTTCTAGCCTCCAGGACTGTGAGGGATTAAGCTTCTGTTGTTTTAAGCTGCCTGGTTTGTGGTGCCTTGTTGCTACAGCCTGAGGACATGGAAACAGAAGAGTGAGGTCTCACACACTGGCATCGAAACAGTGACACACAGCAAGAACATGGCCCCAATCCAGGCCACTGCTGTCCCTTGTCTGGACCACTGTGGCCTGTGGCCAACTGAAGTAGCCATGATTGCTGTCCCTGTGTCCACCCTGTCTGTCTTTAGTCTACATGCAGCAGTCATGTGGCCTCTCGGAAAAGAGGGAGATGGCACCTTGGCACCCTTCCACTCTCTTGCTTAAAATCCTTCCATGGCTCCCCCAGCTCTCGGGAGAAGGTCCCAAATCCTTCCCAAGGCTGACAGGCTATGTGTGGCTGATCCTGCCCCCTCTCTAGCCTCATCCTCCCCTCCCTTCCTCACAGTCCCTGACATGTCACCTTCCTTCTGGCCTCCAAAGACCCCATGATGACCCCTTCTGCCTGAGTGTCTATGTCCAAACCAGTCCTTCTGCCTGGATTGCTGACATCCAAGCCTCTTCACATATCCCCCTCGTTAACCCCTGTTCATCCTTCAGATCTTGGGTCACACCTCCTCACTAAAGCCCTTCCTGACCTCCCAGACAAGAGCAGATCCTGAGGGCAGATGGCCCCAGAGCCCTGGACCTTGCTCTTCCCGCTGCTGAGCTCAGGTCACGGTTCCCTCCCGGTGCACTGACTGACGCTGCCTCCCTCCACTCTAGGTGGCAGAGGGGTGAGCTCTGCTCCCCAATGTGGCCTTCGTGCCTGGTGCAAGGCCAGAGGCGTCTGCAAATCCCTGCTGAATCCACAGGCCTTCCTCCTCCATCATTTCATTTGATTTGATTTGATCTGATTTGATTTCCCTGTGAAGGAAGCAGGTCACGGTTCATCATCCTCATTTCAAGATGAGGTTAGTCAAGTTTAGAAGACGTCTCTGGTCCAAGGTTACACAGCCAGCCAGGTACGTGGTGAAGACGGGACTCAAATCCAGTTTTAGTTTGTTCAGGAATCTTTGCTGTACTTCTGTGTGTAATCAAATTAATTCCCAAGTAGAATCCAGAGCTTCAATCTCTGGTACTATCAAGCCTTGCAGAGACTCCTGTTGAGGGGACCAAAAATAAAGGAGCTTGGTGTGTCCCCAGTGCTGGCAGGACACCGAGCATGTGGGACAGGGCCCTGTGGGTGGGCCCCCAAAGGAAGAGGAGAAGATGGAAGAGAGAGGCAGACGAGGAGGAAGAGGAAGGGGACGGGGAAAGTACGGAGCGCGTCACGAATCAGACAAACCCCTGTGTCGCTGCTGGTTCTCTGGCCTCGGGGGTGCTGTCAATAGTGCAGAGGCCGCGGCGAGAGAGGCTGCCTTCCCTACACTTGGCCTGGCTTCTGGGACTTTGAGGTGTTCTGGGTCTTGTCACGTCTCAGCTCTGCTGGGCTTCTGGCTATTCAAGTGTCGTAGCTCATTTCAAGATGGGTTTATTCACTTTTAAGTCTTCGACACTGTATTTTAAGGCACTGCCATTCCATCTGGAAGAGGGAAGGACTCCCAGCAGGCAAACCCGTCTCCCTGTGTGCTGTTTTGATACGGAGGTGCTTCTAGCCAAAGGTCAATTGTTAACGTGAGTTAGGGCCTCATCTTATCGCTGTCACTGTCACAGTTCCTGCCCAGTGCTTACTGTGTGCCTAGGCCCAGTGTTAAGTGCTGTCACCTATACACACGGTCTCATTTCATTCTTACAACAACTCTGTAAGGTAGGCCCTGTGAGCTACAGAAAGGGAAACAGGCTCAGAAAAGTTCTGTGCCAATCTATGTTCAGACACTAGTAGGTAACAGCCAGGAATCAGACCAGGTGTTTCTAATCCAAACGCTGGCATTACTAACCATACGAAGTGATACTACCCTGCCAAGTCCCTGGTCTCCCTGTTCTGCCAGGTGGGTAGTTGTTGTTGTTCAGTCGCTAAGTCGTGTCTGACTCTTTGCAACCTCATGGACTGCAGCATGCCAGGAATCTTTGTCCCTCCCTGTCCCTCACCATCTCCCAGAGTTTGCTCAAACTTATGTCTATTGAGTTGGTAATGCCATCCAACCATCTCATCCTCTGTTGCCCTCTTCTCCTCGTGCCCTCAATCTTTCCTAGAATCAGGGTCTTTTCCAATGAGTCAGCTCTTCACATCAGGCGGCCAGAGTATTGGAGCTTCAGCTTCAGCATCTGTCCTTCCAATGAATATTCAGGGTTGATTTCCTTCAGGATTGACTGGTTTGATACCAGTTTCCAATTCCACAGTCTCCACCCTATTGTCTACCCCCAGGCTTTCACTTACTTGGAAAACTTTCAGACAAGTAAATATAAACAGCAAGAAAATTAAAAAGAGAGGTCAGGAAGGAAAGCTATGTTTGCACCAGGATAGGTTTTTGTAGGGGAAATGTATAGGCATTTAAGCATCATTTACTGTTTGGAAAAGGAAAGCAGATGAGCCCTTCAGGAGAGACATACTTTTTTTCCTGGCCCAGAGTCCTGGGAGGAAGTTCAGAGAGTGGCAGAGCTGAAAGGGGCCTCCAAATTCAGCTAAAGGCCTTTTTTGTTTTCCTTTGACACAGGTCTTTTATAACACATTCTAAGGCATAACAGTTACTTTTGATGTGTGTTTTTGAAAAAACAAAAACAATCATTTCTTTCTTTTCCCCTTCCTCCTCTGCTTCTTGATAATAGCTTTACTGAGATATAATTCACATACCATACAATTCACACATTTAAAAAGCTTACAATTCACTGTCAACCAGCGATTCCTGCACAGCTAAAAGTAGTGAAGCAACCCTCCCTTAGTCAAGACCTTTCTTCCAGAGAGAATTCAATTCAGTTTACTTGTTCATTTACTGGCTGCATTGCATAGCATGCAGGATCTCAGTTTCCTGACCAGGGATTGAACTCATACTCCCTGCAGTGGGGGCATGAAGTCTTAACCACTGGACTGACAGGGAAGTCCCTAGCTCAGTTTAATCAAGAAAGCATCTACTGTACTCCTGCTGTGTGTCAGGAACTCTGCCAGGCACATTCCTTTATGCTGATCTAACAGGGTGATTCTCAAAGTGTGATCCCCAGATGGTTGCAGCAGCATCTCATCTGGAAACTTATTTGAAGTGCCAATTCTTAGACCTCACTCCAGACCAACCGAATCAGATGGATGGGGCCTGTTGATCTGCAATTTAACAAGCTCTCCAAGTGATTTGGATACATGTAAACATTTGAGACAACTATCTAACTTAACGCAGATGGTGACCCCAGGGAAATAAACCTAGGTGATTGTGACCATACAGTTACCCCCTGTATCTGTGGTTTCTGCATCTGGGGATGGAACCATCCATGGATTGAAAATATTCAGGAAAAAAAAAATCCAGAAAGTTCTGAAAAGCAAAACTTGAATTTGCTGTGTGCTGGCCAACTATTTACATAGCATTACTTTGTATTAGGTATTGTAAGTAACCTAGAGATGATTTAAAGTATTCGGAGGTATAAAGGTTATATGCAAATACCGTGCCATTTTATATAAAAGACTTGAGCATCCACAGGTTTCGGTATCTGAGAAGGTGAGGGTGGTGGTGATGTTGGTCCTCTAACCAGTCTTCCCATGGATACCAAAGGATGATGTTTTAGGGTCTCCAAATGATTAGAAACAGAAGCCCATGTTTCCTGTTGGAATAACTGAAAAACGAAAACCCTCCAAGGGATCCAAAACTATTTCCTGGTCCGAGCAAAACTGTGAAGGGGATGGGTGTCCTCCTCTTCTCCTCCTCAGACTCACAGTGGTCCCCACCTAGCTAGGCCTCTCCTTCATCTCCTGCCCTGACCCTCCTCTCACCTTCAAGTGAGAAAGATCTGACAAACGACTGCACCTCCTGAGAGGCTCACGGCAAGGCTTCTCAAGCCACAGCCCAAAGAATTCCTAGGGGAACGGTTTTCACACAGCTGCCTGGACAGCCTCAGAGATTCTGATTCCCTATGTCAGAGAGAAGTGGCTTCACATCTTTTGACTATGACCCATAAAGAGAAGCACATTTTATACCAAGACCTGGTACACATACACATAACTGAAAACACAAGGTGTGATGTGATATGTTTTCTTCTATTCTAGCCTCTTATATTTCGCTTTTGTTAAAAAGTGAGTCATGGGACTTCCCTGATGGACTAGTGGTTGGAAGTCTGCCTGCCAATGCAGGGGACACGGGTTCAATTCCTGGTCCAGGAAAATCCCAGATGCTGTGGGGCAGCTAGGCCCATGTGCCACAACTACTGAGCCCGCGGCTCTACAACCCACGAGATGCAAATACTGAGCCCACATGCCGCAGTTACTGAAACCCACACACTCTATAGAGTCTGAGAGCTGCAACTACTGAGACTGCTCACCCTATAGCATATGCTATGCAAAAACAGAAGCCACTGCAATGAGAAGCCCACGCACAGCAACTAGAGAGCAGTCCCCACTGTCTGCAACTAGAGAAAGCCCTCACGCAGCAATGAAGACCCAGCACAGCCAAAAAATAAATTAAAAAAAAAAGAAGCTGGTCACGACCCCTCAAAGTGATTTCATGACTCTCCAATGAGTCTACCACAGTGTGAAAAACCCTAGCTCTGGGCACAGCCTGTAATCTACAGTGTTATAAGAAGATGCACCACTTGACCCTGAGGTCCTTGGCGATGACCCCTGACCCCTGAGGCTAGTGCTCTTTATAAAAGACCCCACTGTTGTTATTGTTATTACACTTCTAAGAATGTACAAAGATGTGCTGAGGGTCCAGTTCTATAAGCAGGACAGTTACTGCATAGCTTACTTCAGTAGGTCATTACTAGAATTCCTGTGCGTTGATTCGAGATCTCTGGAACACCACATGGCCGGAGGAAGTCATTACTCCCAAATGGCCAACTGCCTTCTACCAAAAACTTCAGAGAGCACAATTTAGGTGTCTTTCCTCTCACCCTAAGAGCTGCTAGGCAGATGCATGTATAGGGGCTTTTGCATTCTATGGGCCTACTGCCTCAAGCAGCTAAAAAGATCAAGGACACAGGAGACTTACGGGAACTGGGCCCAAACTATCAAAAGCCAACACGGCGCCAACACTGGGTTGACTCACCTTCTGATTCAGGGGTTTCAACCCTCTCCTACTCAGTGTCCCTTTCTGTGACAGTTGTTCTTTATGCCCCTCTTTAATATCCTAAAATAAAATTCTTAAAAAACACGACGTGCTTAACACTTAAATGGGGAAAATTCTGTATGATCCCCCAACTGTGATACAGAGAAGAAATAATAAAGTAACATGTGTTTCAATATGTAAATACCTGGAATGGCTACAAGAAGACAGTGAAGTAGCCAAGTGCTTGCAGTTCCAAGTGTCATTTACTGAACACATATTGGTTCACTTTACAGATCAGTGCAGGTCTGTGGGCTGGCAACTTAGGTACCACAAGCTGCACTGCTATTGATGTGATTTCCTATAACACTGGATAACTTTTGATGGAGTTCCAATCCTGAGAAGCAAATCTTCTCCTCACATACATATATTTCTGGAAAAGTCAGCACCATGGCATACCTGGGGAGGGGGGAGATTTCACTTTGGGGAGGCATGTGTGTAAGCTATAAGTGGCAGTGGGCAAGAGAGGCAGAGAAGTTGGGTGAAAGGTGCATGGGCACGTTCCAGTAACAAAATGCATTTCTGGGCAGAACCTTTGGGAGGAGGAAAAGGGAATCAGTGAGCCTGGGCATTGTGTGGTGGGAAGAGTGAGAGCAAAGCATCCCAGTGGTGTGGACCAGAGGCTGTGGGAGAAAAGGGATGTCTAATGAGAGCTGTGCGCTTCCCAGGTGGCTCAGTGGGAAAGAATCTGCCCACAATGCAGGAGGCCTGTGTTCGATCCCTGGGTCAGGAAGATCCCCTGGAGAAGGAAATGGCAACCCCACTATAGTATTCTTGCCTGGGAAATCCCATAGACGGAGGAGCCTGGCTGGCAAAAGAGTTCGACACGACTTAACAACTAAACAATACAACGACATGAGATGTATGTGTGTGGCTATGGCATCTGTGATGTAAATCTCCCTCCTCTGCCTCGTCCATCAAATGTTCAGTAGAGCCTAAGGCCCTTCCTAATATTTTTGCACACACGGATACTTCCAGGGGGCTCTCCATTCAGAGTGGAAACAGTGAGTCTCTGAGCAGAAGCCAGAAGCCACGGGGCAGCAGACTCAGGCTTCCACCCACCAGGTGCCAGGCACTGTCCCAGGTACTTGGCTGGCTTCATCCCACACACATTCTTGACAGCCACCCTCTGAGGGTTAATCCTATTTGACAGATGCGGAAACTGAGACTCAAGAAGGGTCTGTCACTGCCCACGATCACACAGCTAGTGTTGTGAATTCCAGCCTTAATCTGTCTCTTTTTACTATTCCTTACAATCAGTGGCCTCTTGGTCTGGTGGCTTAATTTGTTAGGTTTACAGGCAAAGCTCATTTTACTGCACTTTGCTGTATTGAGCTTCAACGATATTGAAGGTTTGCTGGCAACTCTATGTCAAGCAAGTCTATCTACCATTTTCCCAACAACATTTTTTCACCTCGTGTCTCTGTGTCACTATTTGGTAATTCTTGCACTATTTCAAACTTTTTCACTTTTCATGTTTGTAATGGTGATCTATGATCAGTGATCTTTACTGTTACTAATATGACTCACAAGACTCAGATGATGGTTAGCATTTTTTAGTAACAAAGTATTTTTTAAACTAAGGTATATACACCGTTTTCTTTAGACATACTGCTATTTCACACTTTACAATAGACTACTGTATAGTGAAAGTGAAGTCGCTCAGTTATGTCCGACTCTTTGCGACCCTATGGACTGTAGCCCACCAGGCTCTTCCATCCATGGGATTTTCCAAGCAAGAATACTGGAGTGTGTTGCCATTTTCTTCTCCAGGGGATCTTTCTGATCCAGGAATCAAACAGGTTTCCTGCATTACAGGCAGACTCTTTACCCTCTGAGCCACCGGGGAATCCCATAGTGTAAACATAACTTTTATATGTACTGGAAAACCAAAAAAATGCGTGTGACTCACTTTATTGTGATATCCGCTATACTGCAGTAGTCTGGAACCAAATCTCCAATACCTCCGAGGTCTGCTGTGTTTCTCTGGCACTTTTCTGAGAATGAATGGGGATCTGACCTCCAACCTAAAGATAAATTGTACACCTTCCCCAAACATTTGCTTTGAAACCACAAGGCCCTCTGTTTCTTGACATCACATTACAAATTACCCCATTCCTCAGGGCACAGGTATTTGGCCTGAACATGCTTTTGGTGATTTTAAGAATGAATTACATTCCTTCCTTAAGCAATCACATCCACCAGCCAGCTCCCAGAAATAGAAAGCACTTCATCACACAAATTAACTCCTCTCTCCTATTTCACAGAAGATGAGTAATCTATTAAAAAAAGAGATGCTATTATCTAAACAGGCAGCTTATCGGCACTTTTAATTTCAACTAAATGCATTGGTCCCTTTTCACTGGGTGGGTAGGGCCATAAATCTGTTTAATAATCAGATGATGAATAAAAATATACCAGGAACTACCACTATCAAGTTAATTACAGCCTCCTCTGTTTTCTGAGAGCTACTCCCCACCAATCAGCTACATAAGAGAATAGAAGGCTGGGTCCCTTGGACTTGGCCGTTGCCACTTTTTCACCCAGTTGGAGCCCATCCAGGGGAGCAGATTCATGGGCAGTTTCAGTTGTGGGTTCTTGGTAGCTCCTCTTAAATTATGTCAGGTTGTCAGGTGTTGGAAAGCAACATGTGTTTCATTTCGGATGCCGGCTTCCACGCTTATCATTTAAGGTGTTATTAAAGAAGAAAAAAAATTCTTCCACTTTAACCACAGTGTCAACCTGTCAGTTTCATATTTGTTAAAGGGCAAAAGCCTTCCCCTTGGGGATATTTTCCTGCTCGGTGTGCAGGAAGAGAAAGCTGAGCATATGTCAGAGCTTTCCTTACCACCCTAACTACCGCAAACACACCCCCTCCAAATCCCAACTTAACCTCTGGAAATCTCTGCTTTGCAGGGTCCTGAGATATCTCATCTGGGCCTCTCTCCTCCCTGCTTCCTCACTGGCTAGCACTGGAGGAGGAACCGTGGGATCTTCAGCTACTCACAGAGACTTCCACATCAGGGACTGACCTGGTCATCTTGGCCTCTGATCCCTTTCCTCTCCTCCCATCCACACTGCTGCTACAGCACAGGTCTACTGAGGTCACCTGGTGTCATTTCTAGCTTCCCAGCAATGTCCAGAGCCCACCTTTCTGGATCTGTCTTCCACCTCAACCCTGCACCCAATCCTTTCTCTGCAGATAACACTCGACTAATTTTCTTGCCTTTGTTCCTTTACTCTTGTGAATCCTGTAGCTCAAAGCATCCTTCTTTGCTTCTCTGTCCCAGGGCATCCTATTCTTTCCTCCAGGCTCAGCTCAAAGTGCTCCTGAATCAGCATCCATGTGAATGATGTTCTCCAGATTCCCCCAAGTGTAGCACACGCTCTGCTTTCCATGCACGGTCAAGTTCAGGACTTTTGTCTCTCTGCCCAGCAACAAGCTTCTTGAGGGCAGGACCAAGAATGATTTATTTTCCTGTCTCTCACAGCACCTGCATAGCAGTGTGGCATGTGCTGACAGATGTCTGGTGAATGATCCTGGCTTGATACATTTTCCTTGCCACTTGCGGCTTTTATTTTTTAAAAATCCATGTCAGCATGACATGACTCAACATGTCACCCAAGGGAAGACATACAGCATGTTCAGGGGGCTCTGTCATCCAGGTATTCACTCACGAGTCTCTAAAAATAGGACGCACTATAAGGAAGTAGAAGCCATCTTCAGAGTTGGTATTTATCAGTGAACTGATCAATCAGAACCACTCATGAAACTCCTACTCAACTATCACCCCCTGCTTAACGGAAGGGTATGTCTCTGCCCATCACATCCAGGTTGGCTTGTGAGATGGTTGTGTTTCAGATGTGACCACCCATCAGGATGACACAGACTGATTACCAGGTGCTGTAGAGGGAGCAGCAGATGCAAAGGCCCGGAGGCAGTTGGGAGCAGGACCTAGCAGGAGCTGATTCTTTCGGTTGATGTTTAAGGCCATTGCCTGTAGGTGGACACTTACAGAATTCTGTTAGGGCATTCAGCAGTGATTCGGGTGGACCGCAGGGAGAGGAACACCACAACTGATACAGGTGGACTCCATTTTTGGATGTCAAAGGTTCTGAATATTTTATCTTTTTCTTTCTACAATGGAAAAGTCTTCACTCTTTTGTCATTATAAATATGATGCATTCACGGTACAAAAAATGTTTGTCTGTTTTTTTAAACCATCATGGAGGAAGGTGACATCTGAATGACAAGTCACTCTGGTCTCATCCACAGGAGTTGGCCATTCTTAGTAGTTTGGTGTACTTCTCACCCAATTTTCCAGTGTTTTTGTACTTATTTACCTATTTCTTCTGAAGTCTGTTTTTTCCCTTCATTTAACAAATACGTCATAGTTATCTCTCTATATCAGTACATGTAGATCTATCATGACATGTTCCCTACTGTCTCACTCGATCTGCCAATCAACCCAGGTGAGAGGAGTAGCGCCATTTTGCCTGACAGGGAGACTGAGGATGGGAGAGATGGAGTACTGTGCCCAAAGTCAACAATAGGTAGATGAGAAGACCAGGTTCTCTGCCTCTAGCTCATGTCCTGTCTCTGACCCCATGCTGTCCGCCTTCAGAAGAACGGACCAGACCAGAAGACAACATTTGCAGAGTGAGTTCAGCTCAAAGTAAGGAAAGAGCTTTCTAATAAGAGTGTCCAGTAAAGGAATGAGATAGTTCATAAGACAGTAGTTGTCCATCACTGGAAGAGTTCAGAGGCTGAACTTATGCAAACCACAGAAAAGATTCAAACGCTGGAGAAAGATGACATGGCCTTGAAGGCCCCCTCCAGCCCTGGGATTGTGTGATTGATTCTATGGTTCCAAGATGATATGCCTGCTAATACAACTGGCCTGTCCATACAAAAGGCTCTAAGAGTAGTGAAGGTCCACCTCTGAGGACCTGATGCTTTAACCCAGGGGCTCCTTCTGAGATGCACTTAGTAATCAGCATGGAGAGGACGAGGTTTTCTGTTCATAAGTTCTGGCCTATTTTATCTGCCTCTGTAATTTTTCTCCCTGCCCCAGCTGAGCAACTTTTGCTTTCAATATTCTATTTATGTGTCAAGGGCCAGAAAACTGGAATGCTGTCTCCAAGGGAACTCCACAGTGTGGGTCTGTGTGAGGAAGGTGGGCTGGGTGTTTGTGCATTCTGAACCCAGAGCAGCACTGGATAGATTGTTCCAGTCCTTTGGTTGTGTACGAGTTGTTCGAGGCATGTAGTCTGATTTGTTAACTTGTGTTCAAATACATACACTAACACACATACCTCTAATGCTTGCTGCTGGGCACGACAGAAGGAACTGGCTACCATAAGCTCAAGACCAAAGAGGAAACACTGGCCTAGGCTTGCTGGGCGAGAGGCACTCAACCCTGGTAAGGGGTTTGTTTCCACACAGAGCCCCAGATGGCTGTCTGAGTTGTGGAGTCGTGGACACCTGGCACCTCCCAGAAGCCAGGTGGCATGGTCGGCGGCATGCCAGCAATGGCTCAGGCCCCTCAAACCCTTTTCTATCTGGGTCTGTCACAGGCCTGCCTCTCCCCCGTGGTGGTCCCATTCCTGTGGGTTACCATGGCCCTCCCCTAGGCAGGGGAGAACGTTTAAAAAGTATACATGTCATTTTGCAAATTGCGGAAAATCAGATTTGTGAAAATAAATGAAATATCACCAATTAACCCACTGTCTGGGTGGCCTCTTTTAATATTTTACATCTGCTGGGGCTTCCATGTCCCCGTAGTAGAAAATCCCCATGGTCCGGAACACCATTCCTCCATATTCCTTATTGCACAGTTCAGTGCAAAATAACACTTAGCAGAGCCTCCCATTATCTGCCAGGGAGGGCGTGAGCTGATCAGAAGCCAAGACAACCGAGCTGAGGCCTCAGGTCTACTGAGGAAGATATGTTTCTGCTACAAGAATAATATCAACAGCTGACACATGGTAAGAGTGATTCTCCACCGGATATGGTGCCAAGCATCCTGCAAGTATGAATATCATCTCATTTAATGTTCACAATAGTCCTACAAGGTGGGGCTGTCATCTTCATTTCATAGATGAGGCAACTGAGGCTTGGCGAGGTGGAGGGTCCTATATGCGGC
Source organism: Okapia johnstoni (assembly GCA_024291935.2). Taxonomy (NCBI): domain Eukaryota; kingdom Metazoa; phylum Chordata; class Mammalia; order Artiodactyla; family Giraffidae; genus Okapia; species Okapia johnstoni. Next base: position 57,095,143 of record CM044316.1, on the reverse strand, counting down.
TAGGGAGTGGCAGAGCAGGGACTTGGATCCAGGCTGGTGTGACTGCAGAGCACGTGCTCCTCACCACCATGCTTTCCTTTAACAGTGCAGGCGTGTGCAAAGAGGAGCAGCAGTACCCTAGGGCTGGATTAACGTTGGAGAGGGGACCACAGAGAGAGGCGGTCTCCCAGATAGAGTTTCAGTGGAATTATTAGGGTGGTGAGCTGGGAAAGGACAGACTAAGAAGAAAGAATCTGTGCAAAGGAAGCAGGGCCTTAAACCGTCAAGTATCCAGACGACTATGTAGAGTCCACTGTGTTCTCACCAATGATAAATCTTAAACAGTTCTGAAGTAACGCATGATATCTTCCAATTGAAAGGGGGCATTTCTTAAGTATGTATGAGTATCAAATAGAGACTGTGCTAAGAAGTGAAAATGTAGCCCATAAAGAATTAAGCCTATAAAGAAATCTCCTCCTCATCTTCTGTAACCCTGGAAAGGGGACATGCTAAAATCTCTACTACCTTGCAGGAAATAAACCGCTGGGTCAAACATTTTCTTTTCTTTAAGACACTATTATTTTTATATTAAATGAGAAATAATATACATATTCTCCCTGTTTAAAAAAAACACACAAAAACTACAAATATAAGCAAGCAAAAAAAGTTTCTTTAATTTCTTTTGCTATGCCTTGATCCTGGTTCACTCTCCTGTTTCAGAAGTAACTGCTGATAGCCTTTTTCCTCCATGCCTTTTCTATATGTTTACCCAGACATATGCATACACATTGAAAACATAAAGTATTGCTTTTGTTCGTGTGTGTGTTTATAAACAAATGGCTCTGCTGATGGACACTTACGCTGTTTCTATTTTGGTGCTATTATAAAGAGTCTGCAATCAGCATCCTGATGTGTTCCTCATGACTATTTCTCTAGGACAGACACTGAGAAATGGAATTCCTAGACCACAGGATGTGCACATTAAAATTTTCTGGATACTTCCGAACTGCCCTCTGAAGTGGAATTCCCATTTTTTTATCCCCTTCAGCAGTTCCTGTATAGAATGGTGAGACTCTTGGGAAGGAGGGTGGGGTGGAGGTAGGAGAGGGTAGATTTTTAAATGACATATTTGATATAATAAAATAATTTATAAAGATAGCTACTCTTGTCATAATACAAAGTAGATAAACGTGGAGCTGGATAAAATCTTGGCCTGGGGTGATACAAAAGGAAGACTGTCAGAGAGGGCCGGGCCTTGTCCCTCCAAGAGTCTCTAGTGAGGGAGGTGAGGAAGGAGAGGGCTTGCATGTTTTTTAAAGGGAAGTAAATATTCAGAAAAAAGCCAGAACCTTGTCAGGATTTGGAGGCGGGGGTGGTCATTGAAGGGGTAAGTCACTAAGTGCTCCTTCCCCAGGCTGCTCGTGGCCTGGGGGGCCACCTGTGTCTTTCAGGACTGGGCCTGAATTCCCCAGAGACAGGGCTGCTCCACCAACCTCATAAATCTCTCCTAGGGTCAGGCGACTCCGCCCAGCAGGTCTGACTGAAGAAGGTGGCCGAATATGACCAGCCTTGAATTTCAGAGGTGAAAGCTGCCTCTGTGGACTGCAGTGGTTTGGGAGGTACGTTTCCGTGGCTTTTGACGTGTTAATGGTATATGGAGGAGACAAGCCTTCAGAACAGAGCCCGGCTCTGCCCCGAAGTGTGCACCAATTAAGATGATTACTGGTTTCCTTACAACACAAATACTAATGGCCTGTCACGCTCTGGCATATTTTTCTTCGTAACCTTCAACTCCGAATGATTAATAAGGCTCCAGTGGCAAGACTCACACACAGGCGGAAAGCAGGGGGGAAAAACCCAGCTCTGATGATCTCACGTCCATCGAGGCAGAGGCTTGTGGAAGCAAGTGCTGAAGGGCCGTGACCATTGAGGAGAGCACAGTCACAATCAATGGGGCACAATGTCCTGGGGATGTTCTGAGGAACCAGGATTAGGACCAGCTGTGTGGGTCGCTTTCCCTCTCTGGGCCTTGATTCCTCCCTTTCTTGTTATATGCGGATAGTAACCTCCTTCCAGCTTGCCAGGTGGGACTGTTTCTCTAAGAGGATGCTTAAAGATTCAGACAATGGGAACGTCATCATTACTGGCAGAGGTGAAAAATGGAAGGGGACACACAGATAGGAGTGGGAGTACATATAGCACAGTGGCTGAGAGCCAGGCTCCAAATCCAGGCAGACTTAGGTCGAACGTCTAGCTTTTCTACAGACCAGCGCTGCCAGGTCACTTACACTTCTCCAAGCCTCTGTTTTCTCATCTGAGAAGTGGGAATAATATAGAACCTCCTCTCTTAGGGTGTTAGGATGAAATAAGATCACAGGTGTGAGTGCTCAGCAAGCCCCAGGTCTGAGACAAACTGAGCATCAATGCTGTTAGCCATAGTTATTATTACTATAGTCACACCAAATGCCCCCACCCCCCCAGTTTATATTGTCTAAAGACACTCCCCCCATCCCTTCAATACTTCAAATTCTGTTTCTCCTACTTCATCAAGGCCAGAGGGCACCTTACTGTCCTAAATCCAACTCCTTCCCAGGGTTCTGTGAGTTTCATCTCAGGAGAAAAGTGGTAAAGACTGTTTTCCATTCAGCCTTTTCAGAAATATGAACTGCTAGGTAGGAGTACCAACATCTCAACGATGCTTTTGGTCCATTGTTCAGTACCTCCTGAGGATGTAGTCAGAGGAGGCTTCCCCAAACACTCTGTTTTATTCTCTCCATCCATCTTGCGTAAAGCACTGTACAAAAGGGTCTCAAAAGCATCTCTTCCAACAGTCACTGCCCCTAAAACCTAAATATTTGGAGCACCCTGGGCCTCATGTAAGTCCCCACCTCGGCTCACAGTGGGAACAGACTCTACAGAAGGCTTAAAGGGCCCAGGATAGAGAGACGATGGGGGCCAGGCAGCCGAGGGATGCATGTGAAATGGACCAGATGGAAACCTATAAACCCAGCTGGGGTCATATGGGAATGAAAGAGTCAATTCCTAGGCAGATTGATAAGAAGTCCAGGGGTCCCCAAGGAGAGAGGGGTCTGGAATTCTCAAGGAGGAAGAAAGGACAAACTTTTTTTCCCCTCTACATTCCTTAGGATTTTATAACAATAATGTATCCTGCTTGAGGACAGTCTCTGGAAAAAGAACCTTCTGGCTAATCCTGTTATCTTAAAATGTACATTATGGGAGTAGGTCTGCTGCTGCTAAGTCACTTCAGTCATGTCCGACTCTGTGTGACCCCAAAGACGGCAGCCCACAAGGCTCCCCCATCCCTGGGATTCTGCAGGCAAGAACACTGGAGTGGGTTGCCATTTCCTTAGTGAGGTCTTTACAACCTCCAGACATTCTTTTGATTCATTGTCATAACGAATTGGAGAGTATATAACTCCATTGCTAACACTAGCAAGGGGGTACTCTTTCTGCCCCCTTCTGATGTCTATGTCAGAAGCTTTCTCTATCCCTTTTATACTTTAATAAAACTCTATTGCACAAAAGCTCTGAGTGATCAAGCCTTGTCTCTGGCCTCGGATTGAATTCTTCTCCTCCGGAGGCCAAGAATCCCGATGTCTTTTCGTGGTTCAGCAGCAACCTTTCAGGAACATGGGCCCAGACATGACATCAGGAGACCCAGAGTACCAGCTTTTAATGGGCATTCTCCCAACTTCTAAATAATGGCAATTCAATCAGATTAAAGAAAATACTTTGAAGGCCAAACAAGCAGGTCAACAGGGCTATATCCAGCACCTTGAAAGGAACATAAACTCTTCAAAGCTAGAAATTTATGACTTACAGCAAAGGAGCAGTCATTTACCAAATGGAGTTCTCTAACACTAAAGGAGTTTAACAGATCAGGAATAAAGAGACAATAAAAACCATGTGTAATTCCACTGCCCAGGCCACTATTAACAATTGAATCTATATACTTCTAAGCACTGGGAAAAATATATATACGGTTATAGATGATTTGCTAGGGTTGACATTTAACAGGAGCAGGCTCAGGTATGCACACTGACTTGCAGCCTTTGCCCCTGGCACTTACCCCTATACTGCAGTCACCTCTGTATCCTCTCCTCCTTGGGCTGTTCTTTTACACTAGGCCCTCGCCCCTGCCCAAACGTGCTCACTCAGCAGATTTTCTGGCATGAACTGAGCCAATGCTTCTCATATTTAAGTAATGAACAGTCCCTTTTGAAAGAAAAATATTACAGAGGCCTCTTCCATAAACATACTCAAAGATTTATCTGAGAAATACTAACCAAGGAAACCAAGGTTTCTGACTTTCAGTGTGAATATTCATGGCAAAGAGAAGTGTCTTTATAGTTGCCAAAATAATATTTAACTGATTAAAACTCAAAAGGGAAAAGGCAATGAAAATCTGCCTAACTCTTGGATCCACTGAACGCCTCCTTGAGAATCACTGATCTCAAGCACAGGGGGCCCCTTGGAAACCAAGGCCCTCGTGAGTTCAGCCTCTGAAGCTTCTCATATCTAGGATGACCCCTGCCTGCCCCACCTCCCTACGGGCCCCAGGGCTGAGAAACCACAGAGGTTTTCGCTTGTGGGTCCTGGAGCTCTGGAGTCGAACTCAGGTTATCCTCCTGTCTTTAAGGGGGAGAATACTTTATTGTCTTTAAAATATTTTAAAAACTATTTACAATTTTTAAATGAAAAAAAAATCATTTTCATGTCAAGCTCTTGGGTAAAGTTGCTGTTGAAAAAAATTTTCCAAGGTAACTAGATTTGTGGTGGAGATCACTCGATAGTGTAAATAGATGTTGAACTAGGATGCTGTATACTTGAAACGTATAATTTTTAAAAACCATGTTTTACTACTGAAGGAAGAAAAAATTTGGAAAATCATAGATATAGGCCATTCTCACCTCACAGAAGGCGAAACTGTGACCCAGGAAGGGGCAGGGCTCGCTGGGTGACTAGTGAGTTGGTGACAGGACTCGCTTCCCAATAGGCTGGGCTCCCTCCCTCGGGCCCAGCCCTGGATTTCTCTCCCAGACCCTTTCCCCCTCCACCCTGAACCCTACACTGTGCCTGCCTGCGGATCTCCCTGCTCTCCCTGAAAGAAGCATCAGCTGATTCAAGTTTCAAGGATTCCGCACCTAGTTCCTCTCATGTGTAGATGGGAAAGCATAAGCTCAAGGGGCAGTCTGGACAATGTGGGAGTGTCTCCCAAACCCTGGCATCAACCCAGAGATGTGTGTGGCTGTAGGCTCTCCAGCACGTGCAAGAGAAAGAGTGGGCACACTCAGAAGGCTTTATAAATGCAGATGTCATCTTCTTAGCTGGAGACACCTTTATGATTTCTCTAGAAGATGCAACGAATTCAAGTTCAGAGTCCATTCCTATTCTAAACATCAGAACAGGGATTTCTCTGGGGTCCACTGGCTAAGACTCTGCACTCTCAATGCAGGGAGCCTGGGTTTGACAGCTCATCAGGGAACTAGATCCCACTTGCTGCAGCTAAGAGTTCACATGTTGCAACTAAAGATCCCACATGCTGCAACAAAGATGGAAGATTCTTCATGCTGCAACTAAGACCTGGAGCAGCCATTAAACAAATAAATAAAAATAACTATTAAAGAATCTCTGTTTTTAAAATATCAGAACAGAGACTGTCAGGAAATGGCCGGACATCTATGGATGGATGTCTGAGGATGGCACTGGATCTGAGACTGGAGGAGGAGAGGGGGGCTGGGAGGCAGGGTGAACCTTGGGGTGGACCCAGTTCTAGGCCTGAGTGACTCAGCGTGAGGCCTTTATTTATCCTTGCTGGGCCTCCATTTCTTCTTCTCTAAAATGTGGCTACTTCTATGTAGCCAACATCACTGGATTACAATGAGAGCGGAAATGGGGGATGGTGTCTGGAGTTGGTGTGATGTGTTTGTTACTCATCCTCTGAATTTCAGGGACCTCATCTGCATGATGGGACCAAACAAGCTTATTCATGCTAGGCGGGGGGTGGAGGGGTGAGGGGGTCAGAGAGTCTCACTTAGAAAGAAAAGTCAGATTCTGTAAAGCGATTATCCTTCAATAAAAAAGAAAGAAAGAAAGAAAAGTCAGGATACCACCAAATCAACTCTTGGGACCAAACTAACTTATACTAGGCAGAGGAGTGAGGGGTCGGAGAGTCTTGCTTAGAATGAAAAGTCAGGATACTGCCAAATCCACTCTTGGACACGCAATAACAGCTGTTGCCTCAAACGCATCGTTTTCAAGCAGGTGTTCACACAGTGGAAAACGATTCTGAGCAGGCCCACCCCCAATGTGTGTCTGCCCTTCAAATGCTCATTTTCCAGCTGGAGGGGCAGGTGTCAGGCCCAGAACAGGAGGGAGCAGACACTGAGGGTCCACGCTGTAGTCTCGGTATGCAAGCTCCAGGACCCCGGGGAGGGAACCCTGGGCTGGAGCATCAGAGAAGCTTCCTCAGAGGTGGGAGGACCTGATCACCTTGGACTTGGTGGGGGATGAGGGATTCGAGGAGGCAGAAAGGGAGTGATGAGGAGGAGAGAGGAGGATACTGGGGGGTGTGCGATCAGATAGGCAGGCTGGGTTCTGGGTGTTGCTCTCCTGGCCACATTGCATCTTGCCCTGTGAGGGCAGACATGTGACCCTGACCTGCAGCTCCCAGCCCTCCTCTGTCACAACCAAGCCGTAGAGAGTGCCAGACAGCATGTGCTCAGTACATCTCAAAGGAGCATCCTACATCCATCACGCACCTGTCATAATTCAGCACGATATACTGACAGCATCACAACAACTCAACAATCTGGTTAGGGAAATGAAAATGAGATAAGCAAAAACAATGCCCAATTTATCAGATGGACTTGGAGTTGAGATGATAACACACATGACTGAGGACCTTCATGAAGTGACAGGCCCACACAGATAGACCTGGGGTTGCGCATGAGCCCCACACCCAGAGCTCTCAGAGCTGTGATGCCACCGTTTGCCCTCCCACCTAGGAAAGCATGGTAGCAGCAAATATACAAGTGCCAGAAACATAATGATATACTGGCCGCCTCCCCTCCCGTCCCCTCCTCTCTCTCACTCTCTCTCCTGATGCCCCACCCCACCCACATCAGGTCACATAGAGACTTAGATGAAACACATAAATCACGGAAGGGAATGGAATCTAGCTTTCTGAATGACTGCCAATGGGCTAGAAGTTAGTTTGAATTTGGCCCCAAGGGAAACAGGAGGTAACAGAGAGCCAGGCAGAAAAATTTACCCTTCTCTCTCTCTCTAGTTCATGGACTACACTAGGATGTTGTTCCTTATAATTCTGGGAGAACAACACCCCCCTCCACCCAACCACTACTGAGAGAGCACATGTGCTCACGCTGGAGGTCACTGTGCAGTGGAACCCACAGCTGTAACAGCCTCTCCTTTCTTGCCTCATTCCCTCCTTTTAATCATTGCCTCATTGCCTTGGGCTTGCAATCCTTTAATCATAGCCCAGGTCCTGTTTTCTAGAGGACAGTGGGCTAAGTAAAGCAAATAATAACCATACATTTGCTCTGACTTGTAAAATAAGAGAAAGTCATTCACAAACGTTGCTGTTTTAAGAGCTGTCAGGAACAAAACCCATGCGACACACCTTAGGGCACGTCCCAACCCATGGTGTCCCAGTGCCAGAGAAGAGAATGAGAGGAGAGAGAGAGCACTGGTGGGTTTTGATTCAAAAACCTGTTAATTTCAGGTTTGATTCATATCTGTTAATCCCACAGACATTTCATGATGTCGCTATGCACCTGGCATTGGACAGCGTCCCATGACGCAGAGGTAACTAAGACATGCAGGGAGTAGGGCAGCTGACATATAAACCTAGGGTAGGCGTGGCATGCCAGCTGAGGGATTCAGGAGCTTGACAGAGAGGAGGTACGGATCCTCTCTGTCTTGCCTGAACAGGACAGAGCTTGGTCAAGCAGGGCGAACAGTCTGCCAGGAGGACAAGGTGAGAGTGGGAAGAAGTCGCTCTCACCTCTGAACCCCCACTACCTGCTGCCCATTCTCTCCTGGGAGCACAGACTTCTGCCTTTAGACCCCAGCCCCTCAGGGTAGAGACCGTGTCTTGTGGTTCATCAGGCTAACCCTAAAATCCCACTGGAAACCTGGTTGGCAACAGGGGCCCAGCAAAGACTGTGGAGGCGTGGAAAGGCACAGATGGCCTGGCTCAGAGATGCTGCTCACTCCAGCCTAGGGCCTCCATGGTCCTCTGCAGCCAAGTTCCCTCTGGGAAGTGGGTGGGGGGTTGGAAGTGAGAAAAGGCCTCTCAGCAACCCTGTTCCACTCCTCTGGGTGGGATGGCAAGTGCTTCCCCAGTGAGAACCTTGGCCTGGAATTTGGCTAATGATTAAATTATATGCAGTGGGATATTTTTATGCATTCCAATATACAGTAGGTACAAATACTGTTTGATTCCACTTATACGAGGTACCTAGAAGAGTCAAATTCATAAACTCAGAAAATACAGTGGTAGGACTTCCCTGTGGTCCAGTGGTTAAGAATATGCCTGCCAATGCAGGGAACATGGGTTCCGGCCCTTGTTGGGGAACCTAGATTCCACATGGGGAGGGGGAATGGGGACTTAGTGTCTAATGGGGACAGAGCTTCAGTTTAGGAAGGTGAAAAATTCAGGAGATGGATGATGGTGAGAGTTAACACAACAGTGTGAATGTATTTAGTGCCACTGAACTGCACAGTTAAACATGGTTAAAATAGTATGTTTTACAGTATGTGACTTTTACCACAATATAACAACATTTTTTAAAAAGGGTGGCTTTTCGTGGTGGTGGCAGTGTCACAGTTGTCCCTTCCTTACTCTTAACTGCTGCTTCACTCCCTCTACCACCACCACCACCCCACCCACAAACAAAACAAAACCCCAAACACCATGGCCTCCTGCCCCTGGAGATGGAAACCATAATCAACACCAGAAAAATAAGGACAGCAAAGCCAAGGTCCTGTTACAAATAATCCCTTTGGAAGAACAACTGCTGAGTGAGCATTCACAGCCCTCATCACTCCCCAGAGCTAAAACCAGGGATGGGGCAGGGATGGGGCAGGTACCAGAGAGGAGGGGGTAGGTCAGAGACAGTGAGGGTCCCTGGATCCAAGCATCACTTTCATAGGACACAGTGCCTACAACAAAGGAAAATTTCATTCTCTTAAAAAAAGTTTACAGTTTTGCTTTCCTGAGCTGGGGGCCCTGTGAAGTTTCTTCCCTGCTATATACAGTTATGTCCTGATATAAATCTTTGGTGTAATCAAAGGCTTCTTCAACCCAAAAATGTGAACAAAACTTCTCAAGGAGCTGCTATGGAAGTCTGCCTCCCCATTCCTTTTTTGATATGGACCATTTTTTAAAGTCTTTATCGAATTTGTTACAAGATTGTTTCTGTTTTGCATTTTGGTTTTTTGGATACAAGGCACGTGGGATCTTAGCCCCCTAACCAGGGATGGAACCTGGACCCCCTAGCACTGGAAGGTGAAGCCCTAACCACTAGACCACCAGGGAGGTCTGGAAGCCTGGCCCCTCGACACAGCCAGAAAATCATGAGAGTGCAGCTGTGGCTTGGTGGCTACAGTGACGTGTTTAGGCACTTGGCAGGGCTCAGAGCTCTCCATCAACTGTACCTGGAATCAATCCATCATTCACACTCTTGCTTGTGCCTCTGCCATTCAACTTGGGCTTCACCCAGTGAACACGAGCCACTGACAAGGCTTCCTAGCATTAAGTACCACTAAACAGGTATCTGCACAAACAGGCATGTAATTGGCATACTGAAAATAATGCTATGTGTTAGTGACAGGTCCAAGGCCAGTTCCATTCTGCTGCCTGAATGACAGACAAGGCTCTCAGGGCAGGCAGTGTCATGAAAGCAGTGGTGAGGAGCAGCAGCCTGCCCAGCCCCAGGAAGCCCCCGGCTCTACACTGACAAGCAGTGTGATGTTGGGCAAGTCACTTCCTTTCTGCCAGCCTCAGGGTTTGCACGTGAGAAAGGCAGATCCTTCTAGCCCACCTCATAGCGTTGTTCTGAAAAATTATTGTGATGTGAGTGCAAACCACCTACACTGAGTGTGGCACATAGTAAGCACTCAATCGAAAGCCAGGCTTCTTGGGTGAAAACCCCTACAGAGGGGACTTTGTGTCCACCTGGAGAGGGGCTGTCAGTACTCAGAGCTGTTCCCACCAGAGCTGCTGCATGGAGTGCAGGGTACTGAAGAGTGGTCTGAGGACTTTCCTGGTGGTCCAGTACTTAAGAATCCACCTGCCAACACAGGGGACACGAATTCAATCCCTGCTCCAGGAAGATCCCACATTCCACAGGGCGAGTAAACTTGCCACTCTAGAGCCCGTGCTCTGCAGCTAGAGAATCCACCACAATAAGACGCCTGAGCACTGCAACTAGAGGGTAATCCCCACTTGCTGCAATTATCTGCCTATAATGCGGGAGACCCAGGTTCAATCCCTGGGTCGGGAAGATCTAGTGGAGAAGGAAATGGTAACCCACTCCAGTATTCTTGTCTGGAAAATCCCATAGACGGAGAAGCCTGATAGGCTACAGTCCATGGGGTCGCAAAGAGTAGGACACGACTGAGCGACTTCACTTTCAGCAACAGTGAAGACCCAGTGCTGCCAAAAATAAATTAATTGATGGAAAAAAAAAAAAAGAGTGATCTAATCCCAGGGTTACAAAGCAAGCCCTCCCACTTGAGCCCTGCCAGGTAGGGGCACTGGGTGCAGAGTCAGGCAAAGAATGGCCGGTATCAGGTATCTGCTGAATATTACATAGTAGGTGTTTTATAAATGTTCTCCAAATGAATCAACAGGCTTTGGAATCATAAAACTGCCTCTATAACCTTGTACATGGCATTTGCCCTCTTTGAGTCTGCACAGCATTCCTAAAAAGTGCTAATAACATCTTCTTTCCAGGGTTGCTGTAAAGTTAGTGCAGTCCTGTAAGTAAAATGCCTAACATAATATAAGTGTTCAATACATGGGAACTACTAGATTGCACTGTGAAGTAGGAGTAGGAACCAGAAAATAAACGAGCCATAACTGAAGGGAAAACTATTCTGTTTAGGTGTGTAACCTTGGACAAGTCACTTCACTTTAATAAGCCTCAGGTGACTCACCTATAAAATGGAAGCAGTCAGACTTTAACCCAGAGGCTTGCTGTGAGGATCAGGCCAACTCCCCAAAGTGGAAACTTAAAACTCTAAAGCGGTGAACAGATGCTGATGGCTGAGCAGAGACAAGAAGGACCATGAATCAAAGTGCCCAACTCAAAGGATGCCAAGGGCAAGGTGTACAGACCTCAAATCATGGGTACAATGGCTTTTCTTATTTATGTTTACCTAAAGGAAATAAGTCCTGAATATTCACTGGAAGGACTAATGCTGAAGCTGAAACTCCAATACTTTGGCCACTTGATGCGAAGAACTGACTCATTAGAAAAGACCCTGATGCCAGCATTTTGTGCAAGGGCAAGATTAAAGGCAGGAGGAGAGGGGGATGACATAGGATGAGATGGTTAGATGGCATCACCGATTCAATGGTCTTGAGCAAGCTCCAGAAGTTGGTGATAGACAGGGAAGCCTGGTGTGCTGCAATCCATGGGGTCGTAAAGAGTAGGACACGACTGAGCGACTGAACTGAAGCAGGATATTTTGCCTGGTTACAAAAATATTGCCCTGTAGACAATCTGGAGAACACAGAGAAGTACAGAGAAAAACACATAAATCTCCTGTGATGCCTTCATCTAGAAATAACCACAGGTGTTGTATTGTGTTTCAGTGTTGTATGGCCACAAATGAACCAAGAGTGAATTTAGACAGGGCAGCATACTAGAGTGGTCCAAGGGCAGACCCCAAGGTCAGCTTCTACGTTCAAACTCCAGTCCCACCTCTCATCAGATGTGTGACTGCAGAGAAAATTCCTCACCTCTCTAAGCCTGTTTCCTTATACATAAAATACGGATAATATTAATATTACTTTCTTTGTAGCACAGTTAAATAAGAGGATTAAATAAGATAATGCAGGTAAATAGCATGGCATTTATCACATTCTAAGAACTCAATAAATGTAGCTATTATTATTATTATACATACATACTCACATAACTTTTATTTAAAAAATTAATCTTTTTGGTGACAATCATGTCATCAAATTTTCTTCTATAATAGTAGTTCTCCAGGTGACTCAGGGTCAGCAGGATCAGTCTTCCTCTGGAACTTGCTAGAAATACAAATTCTCAGCCAGATCTTGACTGACTGAATCAGAAACTCTTAGGGGTGGGGTCCAGCTGATGAGGTTTCAACCAGCCCTCCTGGTGATTCTGACGCTCATTCCAATTTGAGAACCACTGATTTCAGTGGCTTCCCAGCATTTTCTTCCATGATTTATTTAATCAGTCACCTCTTTTCAGACGTGCAGGCTATTTGCCAGTGGGGTGCTTGAGTGGGCTGTGCAGGCTCATGAGAGGCAGCTGTGAGTGTTCTCAGCTCTGTTATTTTGGTAGGTTGAAATCAGCCGCGGAGGAAGTTTTACACCACAGAAATCAGCAAATGCTACAAATGAGGGCTCCCCATGTTCACCCCAGCTGGTTGTAATCTTTTTCCAGCACACTACTGGCTATTTCCATACAGTTTTGCTATATAAACAACACTGCCGTGAACATACACATGACCATACGTCTACTCGCACATCTTTGATTGTTTTCTGAGAAAAACTTCTAGAGATGGGACCACTATATCAAAGGGTATTTTTAAAGAGCTTTGATATATACTGTCAATGCTCCCACCAGCAGAGAGGAGTAAATTGATTTCCCTGCATGGGTCACAGAGGACTGCTGAGCTACAGACTGTAGACCAGGATCCTGCACAGACCCTGGTCATGCTGAAGTGAAGAGTATTAGTCACTCAGTCCTGTTTGACTTTGCAACTCCGTGGACTGTAGCCCATACTCCATCCATGGGATTCCCCAGGCAAGAATACTAGAGAGGGTAGCCATTTTCTTCTCCAGGGGATCCTCCCGACTCAGGGATCAAACCCACATCTCCTGCATTGCAGGCAGGTTCTTTACCACCTGAGTCACCAGGGAAGTCCAAGAATAGGGCAAATCCTGACCTTTTGTACAAAGCTCTGCATCCTGCTCCCCCACCCCAATCTCCTGCTCTGTGGTGGTGAATGTTGACTGTCCTTTTATACTTGGCCATCTAAAGAGGCGCCATCTGATAGAATTCTCTGTTGCCATTCTGTGTGCTGCCCTACATAGCAGCCACTAGTCACATGAGGCTACTGAACACTTGAAATATGACTCGTGTGACTGAGGAACTGAATTTTTTACTTTTACTGAAATTTTTTTTTTATTCACTTTCATCAAGAGGCTCTTTATTTATTTATTTTTTTAATTTATTTTAGTTGGGGGCTAATTACTTTACAATATTGTAGTAGTTTTTGCCATACATTGACATGAATCAGCCATGGGTTCACATGTGCTCCCCCTCCCGATCCCTCCTCCCACCTCCCTCCCCTTCCCATCCCTCTGTGTCATCCCAACGCTCCATCCCTGAGCATCCGTCCCATGCATAGAATATGGAATGATGTTCCGCTTCACATATGACAATATACATGTTTCAATGTTATTGTCCCAGAACGTCCCACCCTCACCTTCTCCCTCAGAGTCCACAGGACTGTTCTATGCATCTGTGTCTCTTATTCTGTCTCACATATAGGGTTACCATTACCATCTTTCAAATTCCATATACATGCATTAGTATACTGTATTGGTGCTTTTCTTTCTGGCTCACTTCACTCTGTATAATGGGCTCCAGTTTCATCCATCTCAATAGAACCGATTCAAATGTATTTTTTTTAATGGCTGAGTAATATTCCATTGTGTATATGTACCACAGCTTCCTTATCCATTCGTCTGCCGATGGACATCTAGGTTGCTTCCATGTCCTGGCTATTGTAAACAGTGCTGCGATGAACAATGGGGTACACGCATCTCTTTCAATTCTGGTTTCCTCGGTGTGTATGCCTAGCAGTGGGATTGCTGGGTCGTATGGCAGTTCTATTCCCAGTTTTTTAAGGAATCTCCACACTGTTCTCCATAGTGGCTGTACTAGTTTGCATTCCCACCAACAGTGTAAGAGGGTTCCCTTTTCTCCACACCCTCTCCAGCATTTATTGCTTGTAGACTTTTGGATAGCAGCCATTCTGACTGGTGTGTAATGGTACCTCATTGTGGTTTTGATTTGCATTTCTCTAATAATGAGTGATGTTGAGCATCTTTTCATGTGTTTGTTAGCCATCTGTATGTCTTCTTTGGAGAAATGTCTGTTTAGTTCTTTGGCCCATTTTTTGATTGGGTCGTTTATTTTTCTGGAATTCAGCTGCAGGAGTTGCTTGTATATTTTTGAGATTAACTGTTTGTCTGTTGCTTCCTTTGCTATTATTTTCTCCCATTCTGAAGGCTGTCTTTTCACCTTGCTCCTAGTTTCCTTTGTTGTGCAAAAGCTTTTAATTTTAATTAGGTCCCATTTGTTTATTTTTGCTTTTATTTCCAATATTCTGGGGGGTGGGTCATGGAGGATCCTGCTGTGATTTATGTCGGAGAGTGTTTTGCCTATGTTTTCCTCTAAGAGTTTTATAGTTTCTGGTCTTACATTTAGATCTTTAATCCATTTTGAGACTTACTGAATTTTAATTAACTTAAATGTAAATAGTTATGTGTGTCTAGTGGCTACTGTGTTAGCACAGCTCTAGGGATTCAGGAGGGACTTTGGCTTACGGTTCCTCTCTAATTTGATAATCATGGTGACCTGAGATCCTGCATTATCTGCACTAGCTCTGATTTCAAACACTCTGTTCCCACTGACCCATAAACACGGACATATTGGAATTTTTTAAATGTCTGGAAGTACTGATATTTCAGAATTTAAACTACAATCTCCTTATATACTTAAAAAAATAATTGGAATATATAGTGGAACTATATGTAACTTTGTTCTGTATTTTCCAAGTCTCTTGTAAATGTGTTATCATAATGTCATAATTTAAAAAAATAAGGAAGAAAGGAAAAAACAAAGGATGAGTCCTCAAAAGAACAATTATAGTCTTGCAGACTGCATTTCCTACACGGAACCCTTTGTCAGATTGTGTCCCAGTAGGGACTGGGAAATACTGAGCTCCTGACTCAATAGAGGTTGTTCACTCAGAGGGCAATCTCCTCATAATCAGTACTATCAATCTACTGCTGATAGACCATCTTGCCTCTGTGCTTTGGCTTATGCAGTTCCCTCCGACCAGGGAATCCCCTTCATTAGGCAATGACACCTCCTCTAGGAAGCCCTCCTTGATTACTCCCATTTAGAATTAAATATGAATTTAAGTGGCCCTCTCTGAGGCCACTAATCATGGTGCCCATGGACCATGGCTTAGGTGAGAGCCTTGAGTCACCCCCACCTAGGACCTATTTAATCCCCATTTTAGATAAAATTCTAATAACTTTAATAACTTGATTTTTTATTCCAAAGCTGATTTGAGACAGCACATTAAAAGGGGAAAATCATCCTAGGGACAGACACAGTGGAGATGACAAGAAGTAAATATCATCTAAGAGTCATGCAGCAACGGAGAAGACTTAGAAAAAAATATAAATACCAAACCTGGGTTTCTGAAAACAGAGCCATAGGGTCATTTTGTGCAAGGGCAAATACTTTTCCAGACCTCAGCTATTCTTCAGGGTAATGCTGTATGTAATAGCTGATACTCATTAAGACAACTATCAGGCATCAAATCCTAACTCTAAACTCTCTGGAAGGGGTGAAAAAAGTCATTCTAAAGTTCTAGGATTTAAAGCTTGCCAGGATGTGAGAAGTCATCCATACTTTATAGATGCAGACACTGAAGCCCAAAGAGATGATGTAATTTGCTCAAGGTTACAAAGCTATTTACTGGCAGGGCTGGAACCAAGGCTAGTCTATTTGTTCCATATCAATACCTGGAAAAGTCACTTGATGAACTTTTTACTCCATAATGCCACTGAATTGATGAGACATTTATGGGGGAAAAATCTTCCCCACCCACCCCCACACGAAGGTATTTTCTTTGTTACTGATGATTAACACTGGGAAAGGCCACCTCTCTATATGGAAACAGGTGTCAAAAGAAAGAATAAGATGGAGTTGGCATTTATATCTTTATGATGAACATGGTGTGAATAGCATGATTGGGGGTGATATAATATTTGAAAGGCATTCTCTAATTGGGGTGGTTAATATCCAAACTAGTATTATACATGGGCAACATGATCAAAGACTAATGAAAATGAAATCCCTCAAACACATGGCTGTCCATCAAGATGCAAATGATAGAAGAGAAATAAACCACTGATGATACACAAGTGATTTTAATGTTCCATACATCACCAGACATTTATTTGGGGGCTTGAGACGTGGAGGAAGAATAATAGGGTTGATCTAAGGCAGTTATAAACCACCACTCTTAAATATATATCTTCTTGCTCTATGCAGGGGCAGGTATTCAGAACAAGGTGGTTCATATACAGACAGCTCTTTAAATGATACCTTGCAATTACATTACAGCTTTGCAGCAGATAATAAACCTTCAATGTCTTGAATAATTTAAAACTTTCCAGCAGCATGAAGGTTGAACGGAAAGAAAATCACATTTTGCTTTAGAAGGGGAAAATTCCTCAGCAAATCAAATGTGGGAATTAAGGCAGAAAAATGTCCAGTTTCTCATTCATTTTCCTGATAGGTAGATATTACATCCCAGGTCAACCTGCCCCCTGATTTTCAAAGTCAGGGAATCAAGAGTGAATGAATCTATAAGTAAAATAGGAAAATACACAGCGTGAAATCTTTCTATGTTATTCCTACCATCACAGAGGTGATAACACATAATAATATAGTACTCTGGATCCAAATGTACCTGAGTTTGGACCCTGACTCTGCCGCTCGCTTGCTGTGTGAAGCGAATTTGTCTAATTCTCAGTTTCATCATCTGTAATATCAGAACAATAATGCCAATTTCCTAGGACTCAGCGAGATCATCAATTAGCACTTTCTGGCATATATGAAATGTCAATAAACACTAGATTTATTATTGTTTTCAAACATTATTATTAATATTAATAATGACAGTTTAAGTTTTAGGGTCCTTAAGCTGCAGATACAAAGGGAGATGAAAGAAAAGAAGGAACAGATGAACACAGAGAGTTTCATAATCAAGAAATGTTACGGCATCCAGGTTAATGATCATGGTATGGTTAACCCACAGTTATTCTGAGCCGTTCTCTGTTCAAGCGCTCTGTCAGCAACATCTCAATTACCACACAACTCTTTAAGAAAGTAGCCCAGTTTTACTCAGTGAGGCACAGAGAGGTTAAGTACTAGTTCAGTGTCACCCTACTGTCTGATTCTTAACCTAGGATGTTTAGAACCCAAGGATTCAAAGCCCAAACAACTTAACATTTTGCATCTAGTTTTAAAAAAATATAATTTGCACATGCATAATTTTATGCTATACCTGCAGAGGAGTTGGTCGTCATAAAATCTGATTCCTGCTACTGCCAAGGTGGGCTTGTGTAATTAAGTTAGCTACAGACACTGGCGAGCATCCAAAGAAATTGTCATAAGGCAAAATGCCTTTGTTAGATGACTAGAACGGTTGTTCAGCCCTGTTGAAAGAGTGTAGTATATATGCTACAATTTAGCAATTAGCAAAATGTTAAAATGGGGGCGGCTACCTGACTGCACTAGTGGGATCTGACTGTGTGCCTGACTTCTGGAGGCGCCAGACAGCCGTGGGGGCTGTGTCAGGCCAGCAACAGGTGCTCCCACACTGCGAGCAGCACTTGGTCATGAACTAGTCACTCAAGCACAGTGCCTGGTGTGCCTTCCTTTCTCAGATCTAAAATGCACAAGCTGGGTGAAGATTCCCAAAAGTAGCACAGGAATTCCCTGAACTCTGCAGTCGTGCTGCCTAGGATCATGAGGCTCTCTTCCATCAGTGGAAAGGCTTGATTTTTTCCAGGTTTAACAATAGAGACTGTGTGTGTGTGTGTAACTCGTATGTGTGTGTGTGTATGTAATTCGCAGAGCCTGAACTCGAGGTTTTACATCAGGAGAGCTCGCTGAGAGATAGGATCTGTGGGAGTGTGGAAGAAATATTTTAAAATAAAGGTTGAAATGTGAATAGAACTGGAGTATCTGTTCTTGAATTTACTCTACAGCATTTTTTAGGAATTTATTTTGCAGTGGAAGGAACCTGGGGGTGGGGATTCGCACAGGGTCTTCAGAAACCTGGAGGGACTCACGGGAAGATCAGGGCAGAGGTAGACCCCACTGATGGGTGTGGCAAGGAGGAGGAGTGTAATTCAACATGACGAAACACCTTTGTAAGAGCTGTCTAGTTAATTGTGACACAGCAGGACAGACGTGGCATAGGTGCACAGAGGTGCCCCTCAGAATTGCCGACCAGGCCTTAGAGGTCTCTGAAGCCAATGTAAGGAAGTGAGGACCCTGGGCTGAAAGAACCAAAATTCGGGTCTCTTGATTTGAGATTCTCTATATCTAAAGCCATGAAAGTGGTTATAAGCAAGCTCGTATGGAGGAAGTGCTTTTGGGGGCAAACTGTTCACTGGTAAGATTTAATCGTCCCAGAAAAGACCAAAATCTATGTGCTTCAAAGCAGGGCTTTTGCCAGGTACCCCCAAACTGGAGATGCTGGTCTACCCCAGAACAGACAGGACGGCCATGGAAAAGGCAGGGAGTTTCTGATTGAGGACCCGAGGCAGGGACACAAGCACATTCTCACATCAGAAAACATTTTATTGGACATTTCTGGAGGAATTTATTCCATGCCTGGTGAATTTAGAGTTATGGGCTTGGTTGGGGCCTCAAACAGGTGATTATGGTAATTTAGAGAGAAAGTACCAAGCCATTTCTGTCACAAAGCCATTCCAGCTTGAAAATAATAGTGCATCCTTGTATTTATAGACTGCTGAAGGCTTTCCAAAGTGCTCTCCCATCTATTATCTCATTTGGTCCTTACAACAGGACAGAGATGTAGCTTGTGGCTCTGCTGCAGGGCTCTGAACAAGAGCTGTCCCCTCTCTGGGCTTCAGTTTCCCCAGGGTGGTCCCTGGACCTCCTGGATCAGAATCCCCAGAGAGCTGGATATGACGCACATTCATTCCAGGCTCCACCCAGACCAGGAACCTGGACTCTCACTGGGGCAGGGCCCGGGAATCTGCATGCTAAACTTACTTTACAGGTGATCCTTATATGCACCAAAATTTGAGAACCCCTGCTCTAACATCTCCTTACTCCTCAGCAGTGAGATCCTGCCATCTGAAACACACCTACTCAGCAACTAACAAAATCCTGAAAAAGTATAAAATCTGATGAGTGGGGAGAAAACAGTCTGGTATTGGCTGAATGCATGTGATCATCCAGATAATAAGAGCCTCTCAAGGATATAATTAGTGCCCTCGAAATTGGAATATGACTGTTTAATAATTTAAGTGAGATCATCAGGATTAATGAACAGCGGTTGAAATTAAATGTGGGACCATAAATCCCCAGAGACCTGTTACAGTGAGGCAATTATTTATGAATGGCATCCTGAAAAACAGGGGTCTGACTGAGGCTGAAGGCATTTAACTTAGCTCCTCCCATAAGGGCCATGACTTTTCTGCACTTATGGTAATCCAGGGTCTATATGCAAAGATGTCACTATCCAACTGTATCGTAAAGTATGTATTTGTGACCCACAGTCTTCTGTCCCTATATTCCAGTGTTTTCCAAATCTGAGCAGCATTTCAACTCTATCAAAATAATCTGAGATGCCTGTTAAGAATGCAGGTTAGGGGACTTCCATGGTGGTCCAGTGGTTAAGAGTTTGCCTTCCAAAGCAGGGGACATGAGTTTGATTCCTGGTCGGGGAACTAACATCCCACATACTGAGGGGCAACTAAGCCCATGCACAATGCACAACTGCTGAGCCTGAGTACTGCAACTAAGTCCTTAGGCAGCCATAAATAAATATTTTTAAAAAGAATGCAGATTATTGGGCCCACCCCAGAACCACAGGATCAGTATCTCTGCTTGTGGGCCCTGGGTAAATTGTATTTTAACAAGCTCCTCGTTGGTGCTGAAAGGGGTAAGAGTTAAGAAGACTTACTTGAACCTAGCTGGAACCAGAAACCGTGGGGGACACACTCCAGGTGTGGGTTTCCTGCCTTTGAGGTCTCTTTCCTCCTTGACCACCAGACTGGAGAGTTCTCCTCAGGGTTCTTTCCTTCTGTGGCAACCAGTATCCTCCTGGAAGTCTTTATGGCACTTTTTAGCTCTTTAGGCTCTTTCACATTCTGATTTCATCTAATCTCTACAGGGAGACTCTGAGGTAGATGGGGGTAGCTGAGCGCTCATCATCCTTGTTTCAGGGAACAGCGATGGTAACTCCTACCACCACAAAGGCGTCACTAACAAGGACCATTACTGAACACCGGCCATGTGCTGGGCCCTGCATTATCTCACTTAATCCTCACCTGACCCACGAAAGGGAGGATGGTAGTTACGGCTTTGGGGTTGGGAGTGATGGAAACCCAGGCCCAGCTAGTTCACACAAGAAGGCAGTGTACTGGCTCATGGGAGGGAAAAGGAGAGAGGTGGAATGGGGCTCAGCTGGCACCACAGGCCGGCACCCTGGATGAATCACTGTGGCCATGGGGATGGGACAGTACTGGCCAGGTGGATTAGAGCCCTCATCACGGCGGGGTGGTGTTACTGACTGGCTGTCCCTTCAGGATCACAAGGAATGAACAGTAGGCAAGGAGCACTCCAACAAACTGACTACACCCCTGCCTTCTTTCAGCTCGAAAGGCCGGAAAGACAGGGTCTGTGTCTACAACCGAGAATACTGAGAGTCAACTCTGCCCAGGAGGAAGGCCTGTTTATAAGTCATCTTCATTCACTCATGAGCTAAAGTACCACTTCTTCTTTTATAAGGCAGCAGAAACATGTTTTCCAGGAAAGGTCAGGGCTGGTCTTTTCTCTCGCCTAGTTAAAACAAATCTGGCCGCTGTGGGGGTTTGCGGGAAGGTAATTGAAAGTTTGAGCTTTCCATTAGCAGAGACTGGAGTGCAGTTATTATTTAGAATATTCTAGACCATATATTATGATGGCACATGGGGGAAAAAATTAAAAGTTTCTAAGAAGACTGGGCAGAAAATAACCTTATAATTCCACCTGTTTTCATTGTCACTACATATTATTAGCAATGCCCAATAAATTCCATTCATTAACAGGCACAACAACAGAGGACTCCAATAGACAGTAGGAGTTATCAGTTGTTTTGAGATTCCTGGCTGCTCATAAACAATGTAGGCATCTCTGAAGAGGTCTGCATTTACAAAGCAAACAAATAAAATTATTTCTTTTTATCATTCTGGGAGGAGCAAGTAGTTTGGTCTTTCATGGAAAGAACCTGAGTGTATACAAGGATCCCAAAGTTGAAAAGGGCAGTCTGCATCTGTTAATACTTTATGGGAACCAAAATCCCTAAATAGCACAAGAGGAAAGAATGTTACTATGGTCTTCCTATGCCTGTTTCTTTATTCTATACAATGATGCGAAAATTACGTTTTCATGAGATTCTTCTATTTGAGATAGGAAAGCAGGAGAATGAAAAGAGAGAAAAGAGAAATGAAGCCTTCAATGCCCATGAACACGATACTGATTGACAGTGCTGCAATCATCTTTTAATTTTTGGAATAAATAAGAGACATATAAATGTGCGGATCTGGCCTTCCTGATCTTCAGAACTGTCAAGCATTGCCTATTTTGGGCTATGAAAATTGGTAACATTTTAAGCCTCCGGTGTTTATAGATCTGAAGGTGCCTCTGGATTCAAATCAAACCAAAATTGGCTCTGGAGCTGTGACTGCCTGATAAAGACGTGACTGAACCTTTCGGGGGCTGTAAGTTCTGCAAGGAAGTTGGGAAGAACTGCTTTAAGTATCTTTTGGCAATGAGTCTATTTCACTGCTGGCCACGGGTCTGGTGCTGGGCAGCAGGTTAGAGTTAATGCTAACTTTTTGGCTGATCTGCTTCATTAACCTGCTAGAATCAATATTATTTAGAGGAGCTGGCTAATATTTATGGAACCAAGCAGGATCCCATGGGGCCTTCCCAGGAGGCCCCCTACACCCCCACCATGTTCTCCACCTACCTCTTATTTGTAGAAACGTTATAGTCTCCAGGCTTCCCCTGAGTTCCAAAAGGCTGGCTCAGGAGTTAATGATTAGGATTTATGAAGATGTAGAAAGTAAGAATACTTGCTGGGCCAAGAAACTGATAACACTTTATATTATAAACCAACCACAGAGTCACTGAACTCCTAGTTGCCTGAAAGATATAGATAAATGCCTGACACACATTACTAAGTTATTTTTACAGGAGGCAGATCCCCACCAGAAAACTGCTGACTGCAAGTGCAACCAGACCGGTTGAGACCAGAAGAGGGGTGATGCTTGAAGCTTCATCTTGATGCCAACCCAACTGAGAATTGTGCATGAGCTGACTGTGTACCCTGCAGCTCCCTCCCTCACACTGCCTTCAAAACTTTTATCTCATAACCATCAACTTGAAGGTAGTCTTAGGACATTAGTCTATCACCTTCTCAGGTTGCTGGCCTCCTAAATAAAGCAATTTTTCTTTTTCTACCATCACTTGTCTCCTGCATATTGACCTTTTGAGTAGCAAGTAGAGGAACTTAAGCTTCGTATCAGACCTGTCCAGTTACATTTATTGTGAATGAAAACAGCAGAACACACTTCTTAGACATATGAATGTGTATCAAATGTCATGACTGAGCACTTCATATCGTTTTACCAAGAAGATATTGATTTTACCTAAAAGTTGTTTTATTTAGGGGATGGGATATGGAGAGGAGGTGAATTCCTTGTACTTGGACTTAAATTTTCTACTAAAGCTGAATTTTCCCATTAGGCAAATAAATGTCGGCTTCTAAGAGGCTCCCAATAAAATTAGGTATACTATGTTTAAATCGCTTACCACAGTTTCTGGCACATGGTGAGTGCTGTCCGGGTGTAAGCAGCATTGTTACTATTGATGCTATTGCTTCTTCCCCTTTATAAGGCAGACAAAACCAGCCTTTTCAGCCCCCAACTTACTGAGCTGAAAGAAGCTGACAGGAAAAGGACTTGGTTGGTTTGCACTTGATCAAGTTAGGTACTAAGGAACCTCTTACTTTTATTTCAGCCTCAAATCTCATCTCCCTTTAGACTCTGAGCAAACAACAATTCCTGTCAGACCTAAGCTGGCGGAGAGGCCCAGAAGCTTTCTGAAGACAGACTATGACAGAAGGGGGGCAGCTCTGTGGCTCTCTCCTTGGAGATCTTATTCCAAGGACCTACAATCACCTGCTTCGTTGGGTTTTGCTTCTCCCCCATTACATTTTTAAGGGAATACCAAAACAGTGGAAAAGGTTAGACTTTAATCCTCACAAGAGAATCAGGAGAATATCAGCAATTTTGCACAGTTTTGCTGCAGCAAGTTTTTCAAATGTAGAAGGCTCACTCACCTCAATAGAAGCATCACCTTTCTGAAAATATAACACAGCTATTTTCCACTACAGGAACCATTCTTTACCAAACATCAGAGCTTTTGATGCTTCAGAGGCAAGCGGAGCTATTTATTTGATTTTTTTTGCTATCCCAGTAAATCATTTATACAGTGCTTGATTCATAAAATCCTGTGTATTTTTTTTTAAGATGCACAAAATATCCCATAAACATATCAACTCCTGCATGCTGTGTTCTTGCTAGATAGCCACCAAAAGATTTATAGATTTCCCTCATTATAAAATAATTGATATTCTCTAACAGCTTAAATCTTCTTAGCAGTTCTCTCCTTTGGAGTCTGAGAGAGAAGTATTCAAGATGTTACATGAAAGGAGAAGAGGCTAGGAAACCTGTGGGTTTTCTTAGTGGTAAGACACCCTAGAGACTGATACATGAGAAGTGTGATTCTAAAGGTCACAGAGTCCATTGTGGGAAAGATGGATACCTCCTATGAAATGGGATGATTAACCAGGAGGAGAGTCCTCTAAGGGCAGGTAAGCTGTCTAGGGCACTTCCCACCAATCTCTCAAAGCCTCAGTTTTGTCATCTGTAAGATGGAATTGCTTCCCAGTATTTCACTTCTAGGGTGGCCAGGAGAGGGGACATGGGGCAGGCCAAGTACGAACTCTTATGCTGCCCACACGTCCTGTTAATTTATGCTTCCCCCCGGAGTGAGCTCTCAGCCACTGGTTGCCCTGCCAGGGAGGCCTGCAGCTCCTTGCCGCTCAGCCTGTCCCTGCATCAGTCAGCTCAGGAGGAACACGGTGGAGACAGATCCATGTGTGCCCTCTGGATCAGCTTCTCCCAACAGTACACCTGATATTCTGGAGTTACGTGAACCCTGTCTCTATCTCATAACTGGCTGAGAGGAGGAGAGATGTGATAGTCATTTTATAAGGACAACAGGAAGTGACTGTAGCAAACTGAGTGGAAGAAACATGGATACAAAGTGAAACATGACTGTATGTCCACTACATAAAGCGTGATGTAAAGGGACTAAATGTAGGTTCACCTTGTGGATTATTGTCTAGCTAGTAGAAAACAGATGAGTTAGCACTATAGCTGTTGGCATGAGGGATATCTGTGATACATTAATGGGGGCAAAAAGAAGAGCAATGTGTACAGTTTGATCCCATTAAAAGGGGAAGAAAAGAAACTAGTGAAGATTAGGGGCAAAAGTTCTAGAGTCAGAATGCATGGTTTTTTTAAAAAAATTTTAACTTCTTCCTTTTTATTTAGATGCCTTTTTTTTTTTATTTTTAACTTTTTATTTTATATTGAAGTATAGCCATTCAACAATGTGGAGACAGTTTCAGGTGGACAGCAAGGAAACTCAGCCATACACATACATGTACCCATTCTCTTCCTCCCAGGATGCATGGTTTTAAACCAAAGCTCTGCCTCATTGATCTAAGCAGACTGGCCATTTACTTAACCTCTCTGTATCTCAATTTTCTCATCTGCAAAATGGGGATAAAATATTACCTATTTTAAGTAGATAAAGGAGGTTTAAGATCATGGAGTCCAGTATCTTTCTCACTGGGAATGAAAGAAGCCACACTAGTGCTAAGGTGATGAATGGGTGAATGCACTGAGCACAAATGCTCAATAAATAATTGTTTTTGTTACTGCATGTTAGTATTATGAAGCAGAGTGGTCCAGAAGGATGCACACCACACTTATTGACATGGATTACTTCAGTTGGGCTGCAAGAAGGTGTGTATGGGGGGGTGTTGGGAGGGTACGAAAAAGAAAATGGAACTGAACAGAAACTGGGAACCAAAGAAGACATTCAGATGACAGATTATATGTTCAATAGCAAATGTCACAAGGAAGTGCAGATCCAAACAGTAAGAAACCATTACACACCTGTGAGTGGCAAAAATCCAACACACTGACAATACCAAATGTGGACAAGGATGTGGGGCAACAAGAACTCACGCTCACTATTGGGGAAATGCACTTTGAAGACAGTTTGGCAGTTTCCCACACTAAACATATTGTATGCTCCAGCAATCATCTTCCTTGGTATTTAACTAAGTAAGCTGAAAACTTATGTCCACACAAAAAACCCGTACAATGATGTTTACCTACCTGCCCTCCTGCGAAACCTGAATGCAGGTCAAGAAGCAACAGTTAGAACCGGACATGGAACAATGCACTGGCTCAAAACTGGGAAAGGAGTGCATCAAGGCTCTATATTGTCACCTTGTTCACTTAACTTGTATGCAGAGTACATCATGCAAAATGCCAGGCTAGATGAAGCACAAGCTGGAATAAAGACTGCTGGGAGAAATATTAATAACCTCAGATATGCAGATGATGGCATCCTTATGGCAGAAAGCGAAGAGGAACTAAAGAGCCTCTTGATGAAGGTGAAAGAGGAGAGTGAAAAAGCTGGCTTAAAACTCAACATTCAAAAAACGAAGATCATGCATCTGGCCCCATCACTTCATGGCAAAAAGATGGGGAAACAATGGAAACAGTGACAGACTTTATTTTGTTGGTCTCCAAAATCACTGAATATGGTGACTGCAGCCATGAAATTAAAAAACGCTTGCTCCTTGGAAGAAAAGCCATGACAATCCTAGATAGCATATTAAAAACCTGAGACATTACTTTGTCCACAAAGGTCTGCGTTGTCAAAGCTATGGTTTTTCCAGTAGTCATGTATGGACGTGAGAGCTGGACCATAAAGAAGGCTGAGTGCTGAAGAATTGATGCTTTTGAGCTGTGGTGTTAGAGAAGACTCTTGAGAGTCCCTTGGACTCAAGGAGATCAAACCAGTCAACCCTAAACGAAATCAGTCCTGAATATTCATTGGAAGGACTGATGCTGAAGCTCCAATGCTTTGGACACCTGATACCAAGAGCTGAATCATTAGAAAAGACCTGATGCTGTGAAAGATTGAAGGCAGGAGGAGAAGGGGACGGCAGAGGATGAGATGGGTGGATTGCATCACCAACTCAATGGACACAAGTTTGAGCAAGCTCTGGGAGATGGTGAAGGGCAGGGAAGCCCGGTGTGCTGCAGTTTTGGGCGCAAAGAGTTGGACATGACTGAGCGACTAAATAACAACAACAAAAATTCATAACTATCCAAACTTGGAAGCTACCAAGATGTCCTTCAGCAGGTGACTGGGTAAATAAATGGTGGTACATTCAGACAATAGACTATTTATTCAGCACTAAAAAGAAAGGAGCTACAGGGTATAAAAAGACACAGGGGGACATTAAATGCATATTACTAAGTCAAAGAAACTAATCTGAACAGACTATATACTGTATGATTCCAATTCCATTCAGTTCAGTTCAGTTCAGTCGCTCAGTCGTGTCCGACTCTTTGCGACCCCATGAATCGCAGCACGCCAGGCCTCCCTGGCCATCACCAACTCCTGGAGTTTACCCAAACCCATGTCCATCGAGTCAGTGATGCCGTCCAACCATCTCATCCTCTGTCGTCCCCTTCTCCTCCTGCCCCCAATCCTTCCCAGCATTAGGGTCTTTTCCAATGAGTCAACTCTTCGCATGAGGTGGCCAAAGTATTGGAGTTTCAGCTTCAACATCAGTCCTTCCAGTGAACACCCAGGACTGATCTCCTTTAGGATGGACTGGTTGGATCTCCTTGCAGTCCAAGGGACTCTCAAGAGTCTTCTCCAACACCACAGTTCAAAAGCATCAATTCTGCGGTGCTCAGCCTTCTTTATGGTCCAACTCTCACATCCATACATGACCACTGGAAAAACCATAGCCTTGACTAGACGGACCTTTGTTGGCAAAGTAACGTCTCTGCTTTTAAATATGCTATCTAGGTTGGTCATAACCTTCCTTCCAAGGAGTAAGCGTCTTTTAATTTCATGGCTGCAGTCACCATCAGCAGTGATTTTGGAGCCCCCCAAAATAAAGTCTGACACTGTTTCCACTGTTTCCCCATCTATTTGTCATGAAGTGATGGGACCAGATGCCATGATCTTAGTTTTCTGAATGTTGAGCTTTAAGCCAATCCCATTAGACATTCTAGAAAAGGCAAAACTATGGAGACAGTAAAAAGGTTAGTGGGTGCCAGGGGTTAGGAGGGAGGGAGAGATGAAAAGGGAGAGCACAGAGGATTTTTAGGGCAGTGAACTACTCTGTATGATGTTATAATGGTAGATATACGTCATTATACATTTATCCAAACTCACAGAATATATAACACCAAGAATGCACCTTAATATAAACTATGGGTTTTGGGTGATAATGATGTGTTGATACAGCCCATCCATCATAACAAATCTACCCCTCTGACACAGGTGTAGGACACTGATGAGGAAGTGGGTGTTGGGGGTATGTGTGCAGTAGGTGGAAGGGTAGATGGGAACTCTCTGTGCTTTCAGCTTAATTTTGATGTGAACCTAAAGTTGCTCTAAAAAATAAGGCCTATTTAAAAATAACTACTGGGAGAAGCCTAAGTGTTAACAGTAATTGCCTCCAGGTGAGGAGGTGATAGATGGCTTTTTCTGCACTTTCCACGTTTCTACCTTGACTTCTAGCCTGTGCTCACGCTGTTCCCTCTGCCTGGAACATTCTCCTTGCTCCCCTACCCTGAGGGGCAGTATCTACTCATCCCTTAGGATCAAGTTTAGCTGGGCGTTTCTCCAGGAATTCTTCCTTGATCTTCTCCATGTTCAACAACACCTGGATCTCCACCAAGGGGCGCATGTTCCATGGTCTTATGATTGCCCCTTACCCCATCTGTCTGCCCTGCTGTGAGCCTTAGAAGAGATGTCTATTTTATTCTCATTGTAGCCCCAGCACCTACTGCAGTGACAGGCATAGAGTCATTTCATGAATTTTCTGAATATATGAATATGAATGAGATCAGGACAATTGTACAGAAACAACAAAATAAGCAGCAGAAAACTCAAGGTGAAAAGAACCTGAACGATACAGTGAAAGTGGGGAATGGCCACCCTGACAGTTGTGGTGGTCCTGGAAACAAACCAGGGCTGTGAGAGAGATGACAAGAAATGAGGAATAGATGGACACTCATAAACCTGTGTCAAGAGTGAGACACTGCAGTGCAAATCAGGTCAGTGCAAATGGATCTCCTTATGTGCATCACACCAGGATTGGCCTGGTGTGACAGCGCAGGTAAGAGTTAAAAAGCTCATGGTGGAAAGAAGACCTTGGACCCCGGTCTCAATTTTGAGAGTCTCTACCACACGCACTAATGGGCCCTGCAATGTCCATATGCCCTCCAGCACCAATCACTGCCAACAATCCATCAACAGTTCTGCAAATGCTTAAGAACCTCCTCTGAGGAAACCCTGTACTGTGTATATTTTTGTCTGCTGCTGGGGAGCTGAGCTGGGGGAAATGATGTCAGTGAGACCATATCACAGACTTTTGTTTCTGCACCTCATCATTCCAGGAGGCCCACAGTTCATCCAAAGACAATAATGCCTTCCATGATTACATATCCTATTTTTTTTGGAAAACCAATACTGTTTGGAAATAAGAAGGGGAAGGAGAATAGAAGGGAAAAATATGAACAAAGACTCTTTTTGTTTTTCCTAATAAAGATTTCCTATGCGGGCAGTGCAATCTGGAGGCAGGCCTGCCACCCTCCCCCCTCACCTCTCTCTCCCCCTAGAGAAAAAGCACCTCTGTGTCCTCCTAATCCTCAAGGAAGCGCCCACATTCCAGCAGCTTCTGGAGCCCCTGTAAACTCCACAGCACTCTATTTGCAAGCAAGGCCGGGATGACTCCAGTCTGCCTTTGCTCTAGTGCCCAGTGCTGCCTGCACAGAGCTCTGGATCTTATTTCAAGAATTCATCTGCTCCAATTTTATCTCCTACCCGAGGTCTCGACCCTCAGCTGAATTACAATTAGTTGCCCTGAGGATCCTGGAAGAGGCTCATTTCAGAGGAAAATGCCTTCTGCCAGGCAGCACCAATCGAGCCCATAGTTAGCATCTATGAATTTCAACTCTAAAGAACTGCCTCTGCTCACGTGGCCCAGAGAAATCTGTCTTTCACGATGGCCCATATTTGCCGTACTTTAGACAGGCTTCTCTATAATGCTGAAATTGTTTCTCCCAAATCTCATTTTTGAAACAATCACTGCTGAGTAAGTTTTCTTCCCAAGCTGCCTTGAGAATTTCTTCTTAAAATAAGAAGAATTATTGCTTTTCTGAAGAATGGAGGTTGCAAAATCTGACAGCTAATGTGCAGGATTGAGGGGCGGGAAGTAAGAGTTCTCTTCTGGGTTCTGTGCCTGATTCATTGAGAAAAAAGGGCACCAGTCAAGGGGCCTCAGTTCTCATTCCCATCTGTGAAATGGGACAGTATTCATTCTCTCTCTCACTAGGGTTTGGGAATGGTACTGCATTCAGTTAATACTTTTGGTCTTTGGAGAAACAGATGCACTTGGTGAATGCCATTCTTACGGAATTTACCTTTTCTTTCCCAAGTTTGTTTCACACAGAAGGTGAGGTGAGGGGGATAAGGCTCTATGGGAAACCTGGATTCTCACCCCTCCTCTGCAGCCAGCTGGCCACATGCTCTTGGTGAGCTCGGTCCACTGCTCCAGGAGTCAGCCTCCCATCTGTACAAGGAAAGGCTGAGTTGCAGCTGTGATGTTCACACATTTTTAAGCAGTGGAGCTCCTCTTAGCAAACAGTTTTTCACAAATCAAGTACAGACCCTGCTAGGAGAGGTATGTGAACCCCACCTGCACCTGCAAGGTTCTCCACAGCCCTCACAGTGCTTCCTGAGGCATCCCTGGGCCCCTTCCTGCATAGAGGCACATGCTCCAAGCCAGGGCCTCCTCCCTCAGAGGTTGTCATCAAGAAAAAATGAGAATAATACATGGTTCTGGCCCATAGCAGTGGTTCTTGAAACAGTGAATAGTTGGGAAGGCAGTTTAGGCTGAAAGTGGGACAACAGCACATTTGTTTAGTATTTTACAATTAGCAAAGCCCTTTCACCCATGGAAAGGGGGAGACCGTACTTTCATGTCTACACATTTATCCCTGACTTCCCCTCTGACAAACCAGTCATAAACAATGTTAACAACAATAATGATAATACCATGGTTAAATTTTTATTTCTAATGTTCACTTTGTGGCATGGACTGTCCTAACTACCTCACATATATTAACCCATTTAACAGTCATGACCACGTAAAAGGTAGATTCCATTTCATTGATGAGGCAACTGAAGCACAGAGAGGTTAAGTGACTAGGTAAAGGTCACAGAGCTAGTAAGTGACAGGACCAGGAACAAAGCTGTAACTACTGCTAAAGAATGGTGCTACAGAGACATGGAGAGACATGCACAGGTGACCTTGCAGACCTCACTTCAGGGACATAAATAAGTCTCATATAATAGATGCTATTGTAACCATGGCGGAAGTGCTAAGGTTCAGAGAAAGGAGGTCTGATAATAAACTTTTCAAACATGTCTTAAGCACCTACTGTATGCCTAAGGAGCTGAGAATGTGTGGTGAACAAGACTGACTAGATGGACCCAGCTGTCAGAATGTGGAGTCCAGTAGGGTAAATACACGACAGGTCCATGTTTATACACACAATGCTCACATGGTATACTTATTGGTATTTTAATTCTGCTGTGATAAGATCAAAGAAGGAAGGTAAAGGGTCCCCTGAGAATGAGTGTATGTCAAAAGTAAGGGGAGAATTAGAGGTAATAAGAACTGAATGCAAGATGTGTGTATGTCTGAGTATGTATACACGCACACACATACACATATGCCACATAATTAAGGGTGCAGTATGAAAATGGGGCACAAGAAACTCAAGTTTTGATTATTCTGGAATGTATTTAGGCTCCTCTTCACTACTTATTAGTGCCTCTACTAAAAGGTGAGAAAACAAAAGGGCTTCGCTTGATTTTACTGCAAGTGGTAAAAGCTCTGATGCAAAGAATAAGCTT
The DNA here is from genome assembly GCA_024291935.2 of Okapia johnstoni. Classification (NCBI taxonomy): domain Eukaryota; kingdom Metazoa; phylum Chordata; class Mammalia; order Artiodactyla; family Giraffidae; genus Okapia; species Okapia johnstoni. Next base: position 57,063,479 of record CM044316.1, on the reverse strand, counting down.
AAGACCACTGGCTGGAGGACAAATTCTTCTTGGATTTCATTTGTGGCTCCACCACTGTGTCTCACAAACCCATGGGTGAGACTCAGCAAAGAGGCTCTACAGTGTGGTCCAGAGGTTAAGATAATGTGCGTGGGGCCAGGAAGACATGGTTTGTTCACCGTATCACCGCCTAAGAGCTGTGTGACCAAGGGCAAGTCACTTAACCTCTCTGAGTCCCAGTTTTCACATCTGTAAAATGGGGTGGCAGATATTGTCGGTGGGCTGACCTGATACCTTCTCTAATTCACTTCTCCTTTTCCTATCTCTACCATAAAGAGGCCCAAAATCAGATCACTCACCTTCCCAGCCACCCTTGCAGATATGGGTGCCCAAATGTCAGAGTTCTGGCTCAGAATAACTGGGGAGACTTTGCATTCTGAATAAGAAGGCAAAATCTTCAAAGGAGGTTTTGTTCTCTTTGTCCTTCCTCCATCTCCTTGCCTGAAAGGTAGACTTCCCAGAAGTACAGAAGCCATTTTATGACCATGAAGATGAGCATGAGGAAGCAGGAAGAGAGAATAAATCTTGTTCTCCAATGAAAGACTTGAGCAGCTATGCCAACCCTGGACCTCTTTATGAGATGAATGAATAAATGAATAAACCCCTTTTTTGAGCTGTTAGCTAAAGTTCTCTGTTACTTGCAGTTTAATGCATTTTTATGTTGATACAGACAGAATAAAAACAGAACCCATTTGATAGTGACTGGTAACTACATCTCAGTTAGACCCATGAAGTTAGTCCCAGACTAACAGAGATAACGTGTGTTCAGTGCCAGGTTCATGGCCTGGCACGGAGCCAGTATCAGTACATATGGACCATATGCTAGTGCTGCTGAAGAAGGGAAAATCTGCCATCCCTTTGGCAAGTCACTGAACTGAGCATGGAGGGTGGGAAGCTGGGTGAAAGGGGCCCTACCTCGGTCACTGAAGTCGTCCACGAGCACAATCTCGGCGATCAGCTCCGGGGGTGAGCGGTTTAGCACGCTGTGGACGGTGCGCAGGAGGGAGGACCAGCCCTCATTGTGGAAAGGGATGATGATGCTGGTGTTGGGGAGCGTCTCCAGGTAGCGTTTGCTTTTGCAGCTAGAGGGAGACACAGGGGATGAAGAGGACATGTTCAGCTCTCATGCTGCCCAGGAACTCAGGCACACGGTTCAGCTAACTGTAATTCCTACTTCCTCTCCAGCCTCTAGGGACTGAGCGAAAGCTGGGGACACCACGGTCACTTCAGAACTCTCTTCTACTTGGCATCCCAGCACACATAAACACACACACATACACTCACATAGATATATACACACACAAGATTCCCCTAGCTCTGTACATGAACAGTTACAAAACAACTCCCAGTGGTGAAGGAGCGGCACTGGGGTTTGGTGTTTACACGCACTAACTTGTTCATACCTCAGTTGTGATAGGAACACGGTTGCTCATCTTCATGATTCCATGTGGAGGACAGCCCTTCGATAGCACTCTTGCCTCTCTCCCCACCCCTTGCATGTTCCTCTCCATGGAGGAAAAACCATGTATCCATGAACCTGGAAGAATAAACTGGGTCTCCTTTGCTTTCCACCAGCCCTATGGTAAGCCTGAGAGTGGAAGACCCTGTTTCTGTGGCTTTTCATATCATGGTAACACTCCAAGGAATTAACGTAGTTACTTAATATCAGAAAATATCTAGCTGATGTTCAAACTTCCCTGACTATTCTATATCTTTTTACAGCTGGTTGTTAAAAACCAAGATCAAGACAAGGCTGACCTAGTGCCTTTAGTTGATGTGTCTCCTAGTCTCTTTTCCCCTTACCATTTATTTTGTTAAGGAAACCCAGTCATCTGTCCTGGAGTATTCCCACAGTCTGCATTTTGCTTTCTGCATTGCTGTGGTGTCTCTCAGTATGTTCCTCTGTCTGCCCCAGGTTGGCTCTTGCAAACTGGTAGTGAGAGCTAGAGGCTTGACCTGATTTGATGAGAATATTCTGGCAGCCTCTTCATGGGTGCTAGTGTGCAGCAAAGAAGACCCAGCACAGTCAAAAATAAATAAAATAAAATTCTACTTAGTCATGGTGTATAATCCTTATATGTTGCTTAAATAATCCTTATATATTGGTTTGCTAGTATTTTGTTGAGGATTTTTACATCTATATTTATAAGGGAAACTGGTCTGGAGTTTTCTTAGGCTTTTGTCTGGTTTTACATTTTAACTCTTTTGCTAAAAATCAGGGTTCTTAGCATCAACATTACTAGGCTGTTTTTCCCTATAATATAATAATAGTTTTAGAAAAACAATACCAATATTATTGCTAACAACATGATGATAGAAAATTTAAGAATCTTTTCGTCTTTCATTTCTTTTCATTGTTGGGGTATATTTCAATAGAGATATTAGAGATCTTCCCAGGGCCCAGAAAAGAGGAGCTGAAGACCAGGCAGGCCCAGAGGGAATGAAAAAAGTATCCACCTTGTGCCAGGTCTCTGGCACAAGGAGTGGAAGTTGGGAGCCCAGATGTAAAAGGCTTCATCTGGAGCCTCCTTGTGGAGAGGAGGCTCCACAAGGCTGCTAAGAAGTTTTTTGGGGAAATTTGTGACATCTGGGGCAATGAACACAACAAGAAAATATCTCCTTTCGTATGCCACTGCTATCCACTGTCTAAATAAGCCAGTATCTCCTTGCAACTTACTGGTGGTCCAGTGGTTAAGAATCCATCTGCCAATGCGTGAGACACAGGTTCAATCCCTGGTCTGGGAAGATCTCATATGCCATGAGGCAACTAAGCCTGTGCACCACAACTACTGAGCCTGTGTGCCTTAGAGCCTGTGCCCCACAGTAAGAGAAGCCACTGCAGTGAGAAGCCTGCACACTGCAACTACAGAATATCCCCTACTCATTGCAACTAGTAAAAGCCCACACACAGCAACGAAAACCCAGCTCAGCTAAAAATAAACAAATAAATAGACAGTAAAGGGGCTGGTGGATGGAGAGAGGGATGGATGTGTATGTGATAAAATCATTAGAGGAAGGTTAATCACAGGATCTAGACAGTAGAAACATGAGTGTCCTCTGTGCAATTTGTTCAAGCTTTCCGTGTGTTTGATCATTTTCAGAAAGAAGCGTTGGGAGGGAAAAACAGGTCAGGGTCAACGGTCTTCTTAGCTTTAAATCCTACCTCTGCTAGAGGCATCAAGGGAAGCTGGGAGGCAGGACAAGGCAGGACTGATCTTGCGGTGTCTGGCTGTGAGCCCAGTGTCAGCTGCATGGACAGGGTGCCCCTAATTCTGGCAGTCCAGTTTTGATCAACAGGTCAGTCTCTCTTTCCACTTGCAATCTCTAGACTTCTTTTATACCTCTTCCTGTTCATCCATCCAGCTGGACTGCTTTTATCAGGCCCCACACAGCCTTCCTCCACCCCTCCCCCAACTTCTCTAACCCCTTTGATCATTTCAGCCAGCCTTCTGGGGGAACCTTCTTCAACTTCATTATGTTGGCCTTCACCAATAAAGGAAAGCATCTCTTCTTAAAAAGCCCTTTCCATTAATTTGTCTGAGTCCTCTGTGGCCAAGAAAGGCACTATCTAGTTTTCTACAAAAGTTCCTGCCTTCCATCCAATTTCACAGAAGGCTCACTCGATTGAAGCAGGGTTGGAAGGGGGTTAGCTGTAATAAACTGCCTGGAGCCCATGGAGAGAAATACAATAGAGCTATTACCCAGCAGAGAGCCCTGGCTTTCTTGAACCCCAGAGTTGGGCCCCACAGCCTATGGGTAGACACACCATCATATACTAAAGGAAGTAGACAGAGCCATAACAGACTAAATTCACTTTTAATTTAACCCAATCTTGGAATTAAAGATTATTCAGAACTTAAAAAAAGGCTCAGACTTGACCATGTGCTTTTTTGGGGGGGAGGGGTGGTTTACTCTTTTTCTTCTTCCTCTATTCACCTACTCTTTTATTTACTAAACAAGCCCCAAATGGCATTTTGGCATGGGCACTCATCATTAGTTTGGTCCCAGTTTAGTAGAATTTCTTGGCTTAAATAGAAAAGTATGTGACATGTTGAGATGAATCTCTCCAGCATCCCGCAGGAAGCATGGTTCCACAGACTTGCCCACTGGCCACCTCCCTGCTGGGAGTTCACGGGAGAAGCCGCAGTTCTCCTCAGACTGCAGCAGACAGAGCGGGTGGGGGCGGCAGGAAGGAGGAGAGAAGGCCATCCTGTGACGCCCCCGCCTCAGCTGTCCCCTTTAAGATCTGGCTGCGTGTTCTGTCTTAGGATCTCAACACCGATGGTAGGGCACACCCGGTCCCTTTGTGTATGATAAACAGGAAGTATCCCTTCACCTGCTGGCCCTCAGAGAGTGGTCTCTGGCAAGGGGAAGCCAGGGCACTGCTCCCAATGCAAAGAGGCTGGTTTTGGCTCTGACCAGACAGGAATAATCTCTGCCTTCCCCTGGTTCATCATGCCCGAGGTTTAGGGAACACCCTCCTTTCTCTCGTCTCCAAGCTGGATCAACCCCTGGGAGGGAGATAAACTGGGCAGTGCTAACCCTATTCTTCACCTGGGGAAAATGGAGCCCTGAGAGGAAGGTGACTTGGGCCCCAAACTCAAACCTAGAGTGTATGTGCTTAAAATAATGCTTACAATATTCTTCCTGATGACAAAAGTGGTAACTGCTCAGAACGAAAAGCTGGAAAACACAGAAAGGCTAAAAGACAACTGCTAAGGCCGGCAACATCCTGACACAAGGGGCTGACCTCTGTGAAATATTCAGGGCATGTCTTCCTCAGTGCTCTTCCCTAAACATATATTTGTTTCTACAACATGGCACACGGTACACTGACTTGATGGCTCTAGGTCCCCGTGGGCTCCCAAATACAGCGTGGCCTCATGAGATGCCAGAAAGAGGTCCCCTGGGGGCAGGAGAGGGCAGAGCGATGCTCTCATGAAGGGTCAAAGCAGGGACATGTGACACTTACATCACACAACATCAACGGTGCTGCCCTCATGGCTCAGTATTTCTGGTCTCAGAAGACACCATAGAGGAAGAGGTCCCTGTGCATTTCAAACCTGATGACTATGAGCTGAGTGCAAAATATCCCACCTCTTGCCCAAGCGCTTCTTCCGTCATTTGATTCACAGTCTAATGAGGTCCCAACCTTGACAGGACAAAGTTTAGTTAGACATGAAGAGCATGAGAACAAAGAGGCATGGTCAGGGGTGTTCCATTCCCAACACACTTTGAAATGGTGAAGAGAGTGGGAACAAAGTGAATGTCCATCAGTGGGGACCTATTAAATAAATGATGAAAAATTCAAACTATAGAGTACTTACAGCAGTTAAAAATAAGGTGGAAGATGACAATGATGATAATGGACTATATCTGCTAAGGGTTTTTGTTATGTCAGGCAAGGTTGTAAGCACTTTATATGCATTAATTATTTGATGGTCACAATGCTCTTACAAGGTAGAGCATCATGATGGGAATGATGGGAATATCATTATTCCCATTACAACGAGGAGGAAACAAGGCAGAGAGGTCAAACAGTTGGTAATGGCTGGAACCTAGATTTAAAGCCATCTGCCCTGTATACATACATATTTTTACAGGGATAGTATACTATTAATTGCACAGACAAAAAGAAGAATGAAGAGATTAAAGAACAAAAACTGAGGAAACTAAGTAGGAGACTGAAGTCCTGGCCTCTGGTTTCCACTCTGCCATGCAACATTCCAAGTCACTTCTTGCTGATCCCAAGTTCCCCTTATGCTGTCAAGGGAGCTGGACAAAGAGTAAGTCTGGCATGCCTGCTCTGTATTCCTTCTCCTTCTTTTGGTAAGAACATCCTGATTTTCCTTGGGGAATCTCCCACCCTGTGATTCCACAGGGCTTGAGAGAAGTCCTTGTCTTGCCTTGAGGGTGGGCAAGAGAGCCTGGCTCAGCCAACTGCAGCTCCCCAGGCCCGTGGTTGTTTTAGGGGTGGGCACTCGCAAACCAGAACAAACTGTGGCTGAGACAGCTGGGAGAGAGGGAGGCTCTTTTTTCCTATAAATGAACATGGAAGGATGGAAGTCTGGTCTGCCTGAGGCCACCATACAGACTGTTCCCTCTGTTAAAATGAAGTTAGCAGAACAGAAAACAGAGCCGAGAGAGGTTCCGGCTGGCATCATTTAGGGACCTAGATCCAACTATGGCTGAAGCCAAGGTCTGCTCCTGGCCTTTTCAGTTAAACGAGTCAATACACTGTTTTTTCTTCAATCAGTTTGAGTTAGGCTTCTGTCAGTTGTAACTATTGTGTTGGCCAAAAAGTTCGTTCAGTTAGGAAATATGTTGTTCAATACACTTCTTGATGATAATGAAAAATGTGTCTTTTATTTTTACTTAAAACCCAATGAATTTTTTGCCAACCCAATATAAGAATCTTGCTTATGTAGCTAAATAATCTCTAAGCCCCATCAGCCACATGCATTTGTTGTGGACCTGAGGATGGCTTTTGAAGGACAGAAGCAGAAACCAGTCCGAGGTATCCTCTCTGACCTGAAGGGGGCAGCCTCTCTCCTGCTGCAGGAAGAGAACTTTTCACTCACTGACTAGGAGAAAGTGGCCTGGACAGAGGGCTGTGGTGGGGAATGGGAGGCAGTGAGAGGACTCATCTGTGACTGAGCAGCCCCCAGTTTAATATTCCCTAAAGGCTTCTGAGTCCTTGGGCATGAAGATGAATCTAATATACTGGCTCTTAAGATGCACCCTCAGGTCTTAATTCTGGAGTACTAGAATTTAAAAAAAAAGGAAATCAAAATCATAGGGAAGCATTTCAAAAATTTCTTCAAGTCAACCTTGAAAAAGAACAATCCAATCATTCTGAAGGGAACTATATTAAAAAAAAAAACATATATATTTGCAGGGCAGCAAAGGAGACATAGACATAGAGAACAGACTTGTGGACACAGTGGGGGAAGGAGAAGGTGGGATGATTTGAGAGAGTAGCACTGAAACACATACATGACCACAGGTAAAATACACAGCCAGTGAGAATTCGCTGTAGGATGCAGGGAACTCAAACTCGGTGCTCCATGACAGCCTAGAGGGGTGGGATGGGGTAAGGGGAGGGAGGGAGGCTCAGGAGGGAGGGGACATATGCATACCTATGGTGATTCATGTGGATGTATTGCAGAAACCAACACATTATTGTAAGTAATAATCCTCCAACTAAAAATAAAATAAAAACATTTAACTCCCTAACACTGGACACTATCCACTGCCTAGAGGCAGAAGCAGAGCCTGGACCCAAGGGCAGCTAATCCATTGACTTGTGTGTGGTTGATGGTTTAGCAAGAAATCTGTGTCCAACTGGGGTTCACCAGGTCAATCAAATTCTCTTTCTTGGGTACACAACATTGACATATAGAAAGGCAGTCCCAGAGATAATGAGAGGAGCAGACAGAGCTACATGGAGAAAAGCTAAGGCTTCTTAACAAAGGGATCCGGAAATTTCTGCTGCTGAGATCTTAAGAAAACCTGGTGGTTGGATTCAGAAAGTCCTTCCTGTTTCAGGCCCTGAGAGACGTGGCAGTGCCACAGCTTCCCCTGCTCCTCCTGGAGAGCCTAGCTGGCTTTTTCCACATTCCCACTTCCCTTTATTGCCCTTGTCTCCTTGCAGAGGATTCCCCATTAACTGAAGTAACCGTGCAGCCGGTAAAAAGTCTATTCCCTGGAGTAAAAAACAAGCATCCAGACATTGTACTAGAACTAGATGAAGTGTTCTTAATTTTTCTTTATAACTTTGAAAACAATGGACTCTTTTAGAATTAAGATTTCTAATTTCTCCAGAAAAATCACTAATATGGAAATTTGGACTTCCAGGTCATGGACACTAAGACTGCTGGGGCACACTGTTACTGTTTCATATGATTAGCAATGCCTTATCAATACTGTGCCAACTGGGCTACCTTGACATCATGAAAATTAACTGTAGACCACAGCATTTCACCACCACTATGCTCTGCACACTACAGACAGCAAATTGTTCTTCAATGATTACAAGGGTGAGTCTTTTTTTAAAGGAATGATCATTTAGAAAATCCTGTGGAGCAACTCCATTGTTTGAAAGTTCCCAGTGCTTGTACTCTTAGATAAACAATCTTCTAGAAATGGACAACATTTTAGCCATTTCTCATGGCACCTAACACAACATGCCATCCTCCACCAAACAGATGTCTAGATGGGGCTTGTTGAGAGCTTACTTTTATGTTTTGGGGGTGGTAGAAGATAGCACCTTTCGAGGTTGAGGAACAAGGCAGAGGCATTGCTGCCGGGCTATGTGCACAGCTTCAATGTGAAAAGTCAGTGAGAAGGACCAAATATGAAGGTTGGAAGGGCCTGAATCTCATCCTGTTTGCACTCTTAGTTTTGCAGATGAGGAAACTGAGGCCCATAATAGGAAGGGAGCCTCCCAGGGTCACAGAGTGAGACAGCAAACCCATATATCAAATAGTGGGTACTTTCTAAGGAGGAAACTGCAGGTGTGGTAAGGGAAGGGGCATAAGCTGAAGAGACCCTCAAATCTGGGTTCAAATCTCACCTTAGATACTTAGCAGTGGGTCACTCTGCGAAGGTCATGGCCTCCCTAAGCCTGTTTCCACATGGGTAAAATGGGGATATAACTCCTTCCTATTAAGGCTGTCCCAAGGAATAAAAGAGATACCATATGTGAATGCACCTGGTACAGCATCTGGCTCAGAAAACTGATTTTCCACCTCCCTGAGGCCACAGTGTAGGTCATTTTCCAGCACATGTTTTAGGTTCAAAATTCTGAAATTCTCCCTTCTCTATTTTGTATGTAGAAGACAGCCCCTTAAAATACAACAGTCTCAGAAAGATTATGTCTTATGGGCTCTGGAGCCCCCAAGAAGCTTTGTGAAAGTTATAAATAGCTCCAGGCTCTGGAACAAAAGAAACTGGGTCTTAGTGGGCGGAGTGTGCAAAGCTCCTGCCCTTCATCCTCATCATCCCTCCAGACGCAGGACCGTGGCCTCTCCCGACACACTGACAGCAAGCCTTCCCTCCGCAGCAGGGGCTTGGCCCCCCAGCCCTCCTCTCTCACTCTGTGGGGGATAAGACAGGGGTGGGTTTCTCTTTAACACAGTCTGGCTGGAACCAGAGGAGCCGGAAAATGAGTGTGACAACATGTGCCGAGGCTGACAACTTTATAAAGGTCCTTTTCCGTTCAAGGCAGGCTTTGTTGCACCCACCTGCTCTTCCCTCCTCTCAACAGTTTAGAGAATCACAAAGGTTATTAGTATTAATTACACACCTCTGCACCACCAGTTCGTCACCAGTTTTGTGCCCACCTAACCTGCCCCAGAGACTTCAAATACAAGCAATATTTAATGATCTTGGTTTGGGCAGTTTTGGCTTCTCCCTTTGAACTCACATTTGGGAAAACCCTTTGCTCAGATCAGATCTAGTTTCGAGATAGGTGTAAAAACAATAACAAAATTTTTTAAGTACACAGCAAAATCCAACAGTTTCTTCACTCAGTTCTCCTACATGCTAAAACTGATCCTTCTGCAAATATAACACGTAGTGTGTACCAAGCACTCAAACTTTAAACATGGGCTGACAGCAGGAAGGAGGAACTCCGGTTATCAATGTGGTACGTGAGGTCAGGATGCCTGGGACTGTCAGCATGAAATAACAAACCATAAGGACCACACCTCCCATTAGATGCCAGATGCCAGGTGAACATGGTTAAGGAGGAAAAGGGAGTTAATGTCAAGATTCTTCATGATTCATGAAAGGAGAAAAGAAGGAACCAAACTGAAGGAAACATGTTCAAGGATGTTTTTGCCTAGGTTTCCAGAATGAAAACAACCTGTGTGCCTGTCAACAGAGGAATGGTTGAATTGATGACATTCCTGAGTAATATTACACAGCTATTAGGAATGTCTTGGAGATGTCACCATAGTGGAAAAGTTACGTGTAGAATAAAATACATATAGTATAGCCACATTTTTGTGGGGGGAAAACCCCAAACCAAAAACCCCCAAAGCTCTTGCTATGTCTATATGCTACATAAGAAAATGAAAAATCTACAGAATGCTAAAACTTGTTAACGTTCTCTACCAGGCAGATTTCGGGTTGGAGGTGGGTGGGTGGGTGGTAGTACTATTGAATTCATCCCCCAAAAAAGGTGTGGAGAAGGAGGCTTATAACCAGGTGGGAGCTCCATTCTAGTCTCTGTAACAGTGCTCCTAAATGAGCTGCTTTGCCTGTCTTATCATCATGCTGCCCTCGATAGCATCTTAATGAAGGGAGAGAATTGATAATTGCCTTTATCTTCCAGTCATTATTCTCTTTTTCCTTAAATTCCTGTGAGGCCAATACCACTTAGAAATCAAACCCATCTCTGTAACCACTTTCACTGAGGGCAATTTATCTGCTCCTGGACAAGCATCTGTTACTTTCAGCAGAGGGAGTGAACAGCAACTCGAGTAGTGTCTGGGCTGCGTCCATTTATCTAGCCAACCTTGCTGACTACGCCTGGCCCAAGAACCTTCATGTACAAAGGATTTGAATTAAAAAATGTCTCCTTCCTTCCCCGTGAGGAATGGGTCTCAGTCTTAGCAGAAGGAGCACAGACTAGGATCCAGGTTTGAGTCTCCTGCGCCTTCTATGGGCCATGTGAACTGGAGCAGAGAACTCACCTTCCCTGAGGTTCAGTATGTGCATCTGTAAAATGGAGCCAGATAGCCCCTCTAGACACCCATGATTTCAGAGAGGTCGAAATCTCAGAAAGAGTTGTGACAGAGTTTTTGTAAATGACAAGATGATGTTGAAACATAAAGGAGACAAAAATACCATCACCCCAAACCTCAAAGTGGGCACAAGTGAGCTGAGAGGCTGGTGGGGCCCTCAGCACAAGGCCTGGCACGCAAGCACTGGATAAATGGCAGGCATTGTTATTATTCATGGAGGATTCAGCATCCATTTCAAGAAGACTTAGAAAATGCATCCGTTTGCGGAAATGATAAAAGAACCCAAACCATGCAGCAGCTCACGTGGATGTTGAGTGGTTTTCGACCAGCATAAATCGTAAGGGATACAGGCCCATTTGATTTTTAGTTGACAGGCAGCCATTTTTGTGTGTAAGCCATTTATCTCTGTAATTTCAACATAAGGGCTGAATTCACTGAGCTCTGTTTTAAAAATTACAGAAAAGAAGTCAATTTGAGAAATGTTATTGGCTGCCATTTCATCTTAAGATGTATGAGCACCTTTAAATCCCAATATTAGGTCTGATGGATCAATAACTGTTGTTGTGGAAGGAACACTATTGTTCAGAGGAGAGAAATTTAATTTCAGAGGAGAGACGACTGAAATTTCCTGAAGAATCAGGGATGCTTCAGAGAAACCTGAACTTTTTCCTTTCCCAGCTCACAAATCATTCAGGCTAACAGTCTCTTTCTACTCCTGCTGCTCCTCCCTGCACAACTGCCTTGCTAACAGCCTGGCAAACTAGGGATTCTGGGTCGCTCTCGTCCTGAGCATCTCTGGGGCGCTAATCTTACATTCAAGTACTCCATTATGAAACTGTCAAGTGAGCTTTCTCCACCACACAAATCATGATAAGAACGGTAAGAACTGCTAATATGTACTAAATATATCTTCCAAGCCTGTCACTGTTGTATAGAGGGTCTGACATACCTCCTGGTGCTGTGGAGAGTGGGAGACAGGTATGAACAGACAAACTTCAGCCATTTACAACCATTGTATTTAGATGGTGGAAGATGTGCACCACCCTCAGCACCCAAACTCTCATCCTGCACACCACACCACAGACCACAGCTGATCTTGGGTCATTTTTAGATTTACTATCTGTTATGCCTCAGGCATTTCTTGCTAGTCAAGGAAAGTGAGTTAATTAAAACCACAATGTAATATATAGTATAATCAGAAAAGGATCCCATCACCATTTTCATTTTTCACAACACAAATGGTGTCAATTTATTCCACTGCCTACTTGACATCCTCATTTGGATGTTTTAAGAACATCTTAACCTTGACTGAAATACAAATCTTGATTCTCCCCCAAGCCTGCTCTTTCCAGTCTGTAAATGGCAACTCCATCTCCCCAGCCGCTCTGGCCAAAAGCCTCGGTGTTATCCTTGATTCCTTTCTTTTTCTTATACCCATACTGTCTGTAAGTAAACTCTGTCATCTCCATCCTCAAAGTATATTTAGAAAGCGGCCACTGGTAATCTCTACTCCCACTGTGGTCTGAGTCACTGTCACTGTAATATACCCCAACTAGTCTCCCTGTTACTATCCTTGGCCACCTCAGTCTATTCTAACATAGCAACCAAAGAGATCCTTTGAAAATGAAAATCAGATCCCGGTGCTCTTGGCTCAAAACCTTCCAAGGCTTCCCATCTTACTCACTTCAGTAAAAGCCAAAGCCCCACCAAAAGTTGAAGCTCCAATACTCTGGCCACCTGATGCAACAAGCCAACTCACTGGAAAAGACCCTGATGCTGGAAAAGATTGAGGGCAGGAGGAGAAGGGGATGACAGAGGATGAGGTGGTTGGATGGCATCATCGGCTCAATGGACATGAGTTTGAGCAAACTCTGGGAGATGGTGAAGGACTGGGAAGCCTGGCGTGCTGCAGTCCATGGGGTCACAAAGAGTTCTAACAACTTAGCAACTGAACAACAACAAAAAAGCCTCACCATGACTCTGACACTCCTCTAGCCTTGCTTTTCGTCACTCTCCTCCCAGCTCACTGGGCACCACAGCCAAGCATGATGGTCTCAGGGTCTTTGTACCTGTTTCCTCTGCCTGCAGGACTCTTCCCCCAGTTAACTGCTTTACCAGGCCCCTCACTTCTTCATTTCTATGTTCATACGTCATCTTATCAGCAAAGCATTCCCTGACCACTGAAATAAAATATGTCTTCTTCCCATCACTTTCTCTACTTCCTTCCTTGCTCCTTTCTTCTCCTATATCACTGAAAAATTAGTATGTTCATTTGTTTGTTTATGACCTCTCCCGCCCAGTAGAATATAAGCTCTAGGATGGAAAGAAAGTTTGCCTATTTTGTTCATTGCTGTTTTCCCCAAGGACTAGCCTACACAAGAAGCACACGTGGTAGGCACACAATAAATATTTGAACTAATGAATGAATTACTTGCAGAGATAGTTTTAATCGGCTAACAGCCTTGAGATATCTTCAAGGCAGGGACAGACATTTGATCATATCAGTATAAATGAACAGAAGCAGCTGCATCTTAGGTGGGCTACAGATTGGGGATGGAGGAGTGAGAAAGGAGCCCCTAGCACACATACACAGTTACCTTAAATTCCTGATTTAATTAGCTCTAGATACCTTCATGAGGTGTCCATGCAGCAGGAGCCCAAGAACACAGAAGCTCTGCCAAAAGCTTCCCTTGGTCCCCAAGGGTACTGCGTAACTGGTGATGCCTTCTGGGCCAGAAAACCTCAACTCTTTTATATCCCTGGCTTTTCCTGCTTGGGCTAACATCACTACTCCAGAAGATTCCCTGTCTGTTTCTGGGAATATTTATAAACATCAGGCTTTCCTGGCTCTCAAGCCGCAGCAACATCAAGGCCACATGATCATGGGAGGAAGCTGGTGGTCCCTCAGCAGGACCTAAGCTGCTAGCTCTCCTGGGCCCAGGGAGCCGTTTCCCTTCGGTGCTCTCCCTCTTCTTGACTCCCTATCCTTTTATCAGGATGCTGTGGATAATGCAACAGTCAGCAAACCATGATAACAAATCCATTTCCAACTGAATTCTATTATTTCTAATAGTTTTTTGGTGGAGTGTTTAGGGTTTTCTACACATAAAGTCATGTCATCTGCAAACAGTGACAGTTTTACTTCTTCCTTTCCATTCTGAATGACTTTTATCTCTTTTTCTTGCCTAATTGCTCCATCTAGGGCTTCAATACAAGCTGAATAAGAATGGCAAGAGGGGGTATCTTTGCCTTGTTCCTAATTTTAGAGATAGCTTTTAACTTTTCATTATTGAGTAGGATATTAGTTGTGCATTTGTCACATATGGCCTTTATTATGTTGAGATATATCCCTTTTATACCCACTTTTGAGTTTTGGGTGCTGAATCTTGTCAAATGTGTTTTTTGCATCTATTGATATGATCATACAGATTTTATCTTTCATTTTGTTAATGCGAATCACACTGATTGATTTGTGGATGTTGAACCATCTTTGCATCCCTGGAATAAATCCCACTCAATCACACTGATCCTTCTGAACTGTTACTGAGTTTCGTTTGTTAATATTTCATTGAGGATTTTTACATCTATGTTCATGAGAGATATTGGTCTGTAATTTTCTTTTCTGTGTTGTCTTTGGTTTTAGTATCAGGGTAATGCTAGCTCCACAATGACTTGAAATATACTCCATCCTCTTCAGTATTTTGGAAGAGTTGTGTAGAATTTGTATTATTTCTTAATTTCGGGGGGTGGAATTCACTGTGGAACCTATCTGGGCCCGGAGTTTACTTTGTGGGAAGGTTCTTAATATAATTCCAGTTTCTTTACTAGATATTGTCATTTAGTTGCTCAGTCGTGTCTGATTCTTGTGACCCCATGGACTGTGGCCTGCCAGGCTCCCATATACGGCTATTTAAATGAATTATTTCTTCCTGAGTAAGCTTTGGTAGTTTGTGTCTTTCAAGGAATTTGTCATTTCATCTAAAAGTTGCTGAATTTACAGGAATTAAGTTGTCCAGAACATTACTTTATTTTCTCTTAATAGTAATAGAACCTGTAGTTATGTCACCTTTCTCATTATTGATATTGTTAATTTGTGTCTTCTTTCTTTTTTTCCCTTATCAGTCTGGTTAGATGTCAATCAATTTAATTGACCATCTCAAAGAACCATCTTTTAGGTTCATTGATTGTTTTCTATTGGTTTTCTATTCTCTATTTCATTGACCTCTGCTTTGATATTTTAAAAACATTTCCTTTCTCCTGTTTATTGCAGATTAACTTACTCTTTCTAGTTTTTAAAGTAGAAGCTGATGTCATCAATTTGAAACCATTCTTCTTTTCCAATACAGGCATTTAACGCTACAAATTTCCTCTTACATGCTGCTTCAGTGACATTTCATAAATTCAGATACATTCAGTTTCCACTATCATTCAATTCAAAATACTTTCTAATTTTCCTTTTGATTTCTTTTTGACCCATCTGTTATTCCTGAGTTATATAGATTCCAAACATTTAGAAATTCTAAGGGAATATTCTTTTCATACTGTTCATACTAAGGGGTTCTCAAGGCAAGAATACTGAAGTGGTTTGCTATTCCCTTCTCCAGTGGACCACATTCTGTCGGACCTCTCCACCATGACCTGTTCGTCTTGGGTGGCCCCACATGGCATGGCTTAGTTTCACTGAGTCAGACAAGGCTGTGGTCCGTGTGATCAGATTGGCTAGTTTTCTGTGATTATGGTTTCAGTGTGTCTGCCCTCTGATGCCCTCTTGCAACACTTACCGTCTTACTTAGATACCAAGGGAACATTTCATGCAAAGATGGGCTCATCAACAAAGGACAGAAATGGTATGGACCTAACAGAAGCAGAAGATATTAAGAAGAAGTGGCAAGAATACACAGAACTGTACAAAAAAGATGTTCACGAC
Source organism: Okapia johnstoni (assembly GCA_024291935.2). Classification (NCBI taxonomy): domain Eukaryota; kingdom Metazoa; phylum Chordata; class Mammalia; order Artiodactyla; family Giraffidae; genus Okapia; species Okapia johnstoni. Next base: position 57,047,762 of record CM044316.1, on the reverse strand, counting down.
CCATATAATCATGATGGTGTGATCACTCACCAAGAGCCAGAAATCCTGGAATGTGAAGTCAAGTGGGCCTTAGAAAGCATCACTACGAACAAAGCTAGTGGAGGTGATGGAATTCCAGTTGAGCTATTTCAAATCCTCAAAGATGATGCTGTGAAAGTGCTGCACTCGATATGCCAGCAAATTTGGAAAACTCAGCAGTGGCCACAGGACTGGAAAAGGTCAGTTTTCGTTCCAATCCCAAAGAAAGGCAATGCCAAAGAATGTTCAAACTACCGCACAGCTGCACTCATCTCACATGCTCAAAATTCTCCAAGCCAGGCTTCAGCAATATGTGAACCGTGAACTTCCAGATGTTCAAGCTGGATTTGGAAAAGGCAGAGGAACCAGAGATCAAATTGCCAACATCCACTGGATCATCGAAAAAGCAAGAGAGTTTCAGAAAAACATCTATTTCTGCTTTATTGACTATGCCAAAGCCTTTGACCATGTGGATCACAATAAACTGTGGAAAATTCTGAGAGATCGGAATACCAGACCACCTGACCTGCCTCTTGAGAAACTTGTATGCAGGTCAGGAAGCAACAGTTAGAACTGGACATGGAACAACAGACTGGTTCCAGATAGGAAAAGGAGTACATCAAGGCTGTATACTGTCACCCTGCTTATTTAGCTTATATTCAGAGTACATCATGAGAAATGCTGGGCTGGAAGAAGCACAAGCTAGAATCAAGATTGTCAGGAGAAATATCAATAATCTCAGATATGCAGATGACACCACCCTTATGGCAGAAAGTGAAGAAGAACTAAAAAGCCTCTTAATGAAAGTGAGAGAGGAGAGTGAAAAAGTTGGCCTAAAGCTCAACGTTCAGAAAACTAAGATCATGGCATCTGGTCCCATCACTTCATGGGAAATAGATGGGGAAACAGTGTCAGACTTTATTTTTTTGGGCTCCAAAATCACTGCAGATAGTGACTGCAACCATGAAATTAAAAGACACTTGCTCCTTGGAAGGAAAGTTATGACCAATCTAGATAGCATATTAAAAAGCAGAGACATTACTTTGCCAACAAAGGTCCATCTAGTCAGGCTATGGTTTTTCCAGTAGTCACGTATGGATGTGAGAGTTGGACTGTGAAGAAAGCTGAGTGCCAAAGAATTAATGCTTTTGAACTGTGGTGTTGGAGAAGACTCTTGAGAGTCCCTTGGACTGCAACGAGATCCAACCAGTCCATCCTAAAAGAGATCAGCCCTGGGTGTTCATTGGAAGGACTGATGTTGAAGCTGAAACTCCAATACTTTGGCCACCTCACGTGAACAGTTGACTCATTGGAAAAGACCCTGATGCTGGGAAGGATTGGGGGCAGGAGGAGAAGGGGACAACAGAGGATGAGATGGCTGGATGGCATCACCGGCTCGATGGACATGGGTTTGGGTAAACTCCGGGAGTTGGTGATGGACAGGGAGGCCTGGTGTGCTGCAATTCATGGGGTCACAAAGAGTCGGACATGACTGAGCGACTGAACTGAACTGAACTGAACTGAAGGGAATATTCTATTATTGGTTTCAACATTTATTTTCACTGTGGTCAGAAAACATAATTTGTATCACTTGAATCCGATTAAATTTATGAAGACTTGTTTTCTGATCATGAATATAGTCTATCTTGATAAATGTTCTGTATGCACTTAAAAGATTATATATTCTGCTACTGAGTGGAGTGTTCCACAAATGTCAACTGGGTCACACTGGTTGACAGTGCTGTTCAAGTCTACTATATCCTTGCTGAGTCTCTTCTACTTGTATCAGTTATTGAGAGAGAAGTATTGAAATTTCATAATTGTGGCTACGTCTATTTCTCCTTGCAGTTCTATGACTTTTTGCTTCATGTATTTTGAAACTCTCTTATTAGATGCTTAAACATTTAGGATTGCTATGTCCTCTTGATGAATGATTCCTTTATTATTAAAAGACCTTCTTTATCCCCGGTAATAGTTTTTGTTCTGTAGTCTATTTGACTAGTATTAATATACAGCAATTTCAGTTTTCTTTTGACTAGTTTGGCACAGAAGATCTTATCTATCTTTTCACTTTTAATTTATTTGTATCTTTATCTTTACAGTGTGCTTCTTGCAGGCAGCATGTAGTTGGATCTTGCTTTCCTATCTGACAGTTTGCTTTGCCATTGAAATAGTTAATGTGATTATTTAACATGATTATTGATAGTTAGGTGAAAGTTCATCATCTTGGTACTTCCTTTCTACTTTTCCTTTCTGATATTTGCTCTTTCTTCCCTGTTTTTCTGCCTCTGGATTAACTGAATATTTTTCATGATTCCATTTTACCTCCTTTGCTGTCTTACTAGCTATAACTCTTTGCTTTTGCTATTTTAGTACTTGCTTTAGGGTTTATAGTATAAGCTTTGAACTTATAAATTCTATTTTCAAATGATAGTATACCACATCACAAATAGTACAGAGAATGTTATAACGGTATACTATCATTTCTCTCCTCTAACCTTTATTGTGGGATACATTTTTATCTATACTTTAAATACAACAATATGTTATTTTTCCACACAGATATCTTTTTAAAGGTTTAAACAACAAGAAAAAATAGCATATCTATATCTATCTATCTACATAGTTACTATTTTCAATGATCTTCATTCTTTGAGAATGAAGGCTTTTATTTCCATCTGATATCTTCTCCTGTCAAAGTATATCCCTTCAGCGTTTTCTGTAGTGTAAGACTGTTGTGATGAATTCTTTCAGCTTTCTTCTAATGTCTGAAAAGTTTTTATTTTGCCTTTATTTTTATATTTCACTGGGTAGGGAATTTTGGGTTGCCAGTTTTACCTTTCAGTACCTTAAAGCAGTTGCTATGCCATGCTTTTGCTTGTGCTGTTTTCAGTGAAAATTCTATCATTCTTATCTTTAGTCCTCTGTCTAGAACAAGTTTTATTTCTCTGGCTATTTTAAATTTTGTTCTCTTTACTGTTGATTTTCAATAATTTTATTATGATGTCTTGGTGTTGTTTTATTCACGCTTCTTGAGATTAGTTTTTACTGAGCTTCTTAGATCTACAATTTTACAGTTGTCATTCACTTTGGAGAACTTCTGGCCATTATTTCCTTCCTCTTCTTCATGGACTCCAATCACATGAATATTCAACTGTTTAATGTTATCAATATTCATCAATGCTTTTTTCATTTCAAAAAATGTTTTTTCTACCTTTTTTATTCTGAGTAATTTCTTTTCCTCAGGTTCACTAATTTTCTTTTTTCCCTGAAATATCGGTTCTGTCATTCATTCCATATATTGCATTTTTCATCTCAGACACTGCTAGTTTCATTTCTAGAATTTGAGTCTTTTAAAAAAAATTATTTATTTATTTATTTTTGTCTGTGCTAATTCTTTCTTGCTGTGTGAGCTCTTCTCTAGTTGCGGCAAGCGGGGGCTACTCTTAATTGCATTACTTGGGCTTCTCACAGTGACGGCTTCTCTTTTGTGGAGCAGGGGCTCTAGGGTTTGCAGGCTTCAGCAGCTGTGGCTCCCAGGCTCTAGAGCACAGGCTCAACAACTGTAGCACATGGCCTTAGTGCTCTATGGCATATGAGATCTTCTCAGATCAGGGGTTGAACCCGTGTCTCCTGCATCAGCAGAAAGATTCTTAACACTGAGCCAACAGGGAAGCCCAAGTTTGAGTCTTTTTACATCTTCCATGGCTCTAATGTTTTAAACACATGGAATACTGTTATAATAAGTGTTTTAGTGTCCTCTGATAATTCGAAAATCTGCGTCAACTTGGGGTCAATTTTGACAAGAGTATTTTCCTCATTATGGGCCATCTTTCTCTACTTTTTTGCACGTCTGATAGCTTCTGATTATATTTTACCTTGGTTGGTGCTGAATATTTTGTTATAGTTTCTCGAGCTTTGTCCTGGGAGGAAGTTACTTGGAAACAGTTTGATCCTTTGGGGGCATAATTTATGCTTTTTCAGACTGGTCCAGAGCACCATTCAGTTGAGGGCTAATTAGTCCCCACTGACACAAAACTCAGTTCTAAGTGAGAGATCCAGTTCTCCATGAGTTACAAATTGCAAGGTTTTCCAGTCTGAGTGGAGGAGAGAGGCACAATTTCCAGCCCAGTGTGAGAGCTAGCGTTCTTCGCTCCCATCCTCCCGGGTGGCTCCTTTCCCAGTTTCCCCACACCCACCAGTACAATCTACTCAGTACTCAGGGGATCTGTAGATCTCTGCAGATCAGTCTCCATACAGCTCGCTCCTCTCCAGTCCCTTGTCTTGTGAACTTTGGACTCTCAGCTCCATCTCTTCGACTCAAGAAGTCCTCAGGGTTCTGCCTGGGGACCTCCCTGCACCATGGCCTGGAAACTACAGGAAACAAGTTGTGAGGTCCTTGTAGGATTCTCTCATTTATTTCCCATCTTTCAGAGATTACTGTCCTTCATTGCCTGAAGTCCACAGTTTTAAAAACCATTATTTCATATATTTTACTTTTTGTTTTCTTTTGGTTGTTTCAGGCAGGCAGGTAAACTTGGTTCCTGTTATATCTTGGCCCCTAAATAGAAATTTTATGTCTACATGTACATTCATATTGGGGCATTATCACTACTGCTACTTCTACTACTACCGTAGCAGTAACTGTGATTCACTTAAATTTCTTGAGCCAGCAAGTTATCATTTTTTTCAGAGAGTATATTTAATAAACATATGTCAAAGGTAATAGGCTACAACCCCCTCCCTTGCTGCCTTTGTAGCTTGTTGGGGATGTAAAGGCACTCAATAGAATCCAGGCCTACTATAATAATATGAGCTTATAAATTCTTCTGAGGAAACTGAACACATACCATAAACTAACCATGTTAACTAAACAAAAAGCAAAAAGGAGCATGGAACCAGGAACCTGGTAGACTTGGGCCTTTTATTACAACAAAGATGCCATTCAGTTCATTCATTACTGAAAGCTATACTCATGGACTGGAAAAGGCAGGTCAGGACTGTAGGCTGCTTTCACCCCCACCATGCACAGAAGAAGCTGATCACCCATCAGAAGGGTTCACCCAGGGATCTTTAGATCCAGGATGCTTCCAGCAGTTGGGACTCCATTGCCATCAGCTCTGTGCCCTGGAGGGGGCTCCATGTGCAGTTGCCAAACAGGCCACCGGGGGCCCCCCAAGGGGAGAAGGAAAGTGGGCCAGCCCACCAGCCATCCTCTGTTCCCGCTCCCTTGGCAGGAGGTGCAGAGGGCAGGCCCGCTCAGGGCCAGCTGGTCACCTCCCCTATGCAAACCCAGCCAGTGGGGCTGTACTGCCCAGTCTCCATTCTCTGTGGCTGTACGGTTCCCCACGCAGCTTCTGGAGGAAGTGAATGCAGCTGGCACAAACAAACAGCCCCTCAATTCTGTTCCCGACATGCTGTTGCCAAATTCAGCCTGAAGGAATAGAAGGCAAACATAAACTTCAGCTCCTGCCGGAGAAGTTGTTTAAGCTAAAAGAAACCAGAGAGACGGAGCAGCTCGACTGCTCTAATTTCCTCACCCATTTCTGCTGTCAAACTGCAGGAGAGAGCCCCCACCCACTTCACTTCCCCTGGAAAAAGAAAAAAGTTCTTCAAGAAACCTGTCAACTCATTTATGAAAAATCAGCTTCCACGACAAGATTCTAAAAAAGGTGGGGGGTGGGGAGCGTCAGGAGCACTGGATTTAGCGGCATCTTTCACCATAACTTGGATACTGGCTGGGTGGGTGGACTGGTAATAGGCGCAAATCACACCCACTGAGAACTGGGCTGCCTTCCCTTAAACCCAGACCCTGAACCCCTCTGCCAGGCTGCTGAAGCTCATGGTCACTTCTCAGAATAATGTTTACAATGAATAAAATAAAATATATGAGCTTGTAAAGGAAACCAGTTAGGCTGAAATACAGTTATCAAAATAATAAAGAAATTTGAAATAAGAGTCATAAATGTGCTTCTTCACTAACACATTAGACAATAAGATCAAGTGGAAGTTCTAAAATCTACTTTCATCCCAAAGCAGTGATGAGTATCTGTGACATTTCAAGATATCTATAAAGCGATGGGAAAGTAGATGATTTCTTTCGGCGACAACATCACAGGTGCTTCATCGCCTACTTTCATAACTGAAGTGAGCACTAGATTCCAGTGAGAGGTTCATGAAAAGAAAAATGCAAAGCGGTTTTCACTCAAGTTTACAGACCCTCCTGAATTCTATTCACAAACCTCTCTGTGGGTCCTGGGACTCCTTGAGTAGGAAGACCTTTCTTTTTCTTGGCTGTTGGGAGACCACACTGCACTGGGAGACAAAGGGGTACACATCCCCACCCCGGCTTCCCCTCTACCAGCTGAGAGACTCACCCCGTAGGTCAAAGAACGTGCACTGTCTTGCCTAGCTCTGAACTTGCAATGAGGTCTTGCAAAGGTTGGCGTAGGGTGGGGGTGTCCTTTGGGGTTGCCTGCCCCATCACTGGTTCTCATCTGTGGTGTAATGACGTGCTTCTGACATCTGCCTCCACCTCTTGCTCTAAGGCAGCAATAAGGGCTCATTTACCATTGCGTTCCTGGCATTAAGAACAGGACTTGATACACAGAAGACCATGAATATCCATTTACTAGATGAACAGATAGATGAGTGGATGAAAACTTCTCTCTCATTGTAAAAAAAATATTCCTTGTTTCACACTAGCAGTCTCAACCCTGTCTGCATGTGAGAATTGCATCCTGAGATTTTAGAAAATCCTGAGATCCAGGCTATACCTCCAGAAATTCAGACTCCAGTGGTTGGGGTGGGGCACCGGCTTTTGTAATTTTTAAAACCACTCCAGGTACAGCCAGACTTGAGAGTCTACAGAACCACAGACGAGTAGCTGAGGTGAGAGTATAATGCTCCCATATGAACTTTCCTAGACTTAGAAAGATGAAATTAGTGCAGAAACTGAACTCTGCAAGGGGCTAAACATATAAATTGAGTTTCTGACCCTCGGAGTCAGGTCACAGTTCTGAATCCAGCAACATCCGAAATATCTGAACTACATTTTCAGACTTAGATGAAAAAAATCCCATGCTTGATAGTGAAGACCATGAAACAAATTGCAACCCCTCGGGCAAGCCCTGCAAGGCCCCTTGCTCCCTCCCCTCACTCTAAGAAATCCTTGCGATTTCTTACAGGTCTGGGCAAGCAGCACACCTTTTCGTGAAAATTCCTAGTAGTGTGCTTTCCTCATCTATACAGTGGAGATGATAATAATAACACCAACCTTAAAGTAATGTTGCAGAGACTGAAAGATGTAAGGGGCCAAAAAGCATTTTTAGGTACCCAAACATGCTACCAAAATTCTTTATTATTATACTCTACCAATTGAGCTCGTAGAGGTGGAAAGACCTAATGACTCAGATTCTAGGTCAGACTCTCTGCATGCAAATTCTGGCACCACCTCTTACCAGCTATGCCATCTAATACTAATTATTTAACTCTTTGGACCTCACTCCTCACTCCTCATGTAAAATGGTGATAATAAAGGTACCTATTTCCTAGGGTTTTGGGAAGGTTTGGCTGAGTTAATGTACTTAAAGTACCATTGGTTCTAGGGTTGGTAGATGAAGACTATTACATTTAGAATGGATAACAACAGGTCCTAATGTATAGCACAGGGGACTATATTCAATATCTTGTGATAAATCACAATAGAAAAGGATATTAAAAAAAGAATGTATATATAAAACTTGAGCTTTGCATCAGAATCACCTGGAGGGCTTGTTAAAACACTGATGGCCGAGCCCTGAACAGAGCTTTTGATTCAGTAAACCTGGGCTGGGATCCAGAAATTTGCACGGCTAGCAAGCTCTGCTGGCCTGGGAACCACACTTTGAGAACCACTAGCTTAGAACAATGCCTGGCATACAGTAAGTATCTAATAACTGTTAGCTGTTACTATCTTTCCCTGGCCTTTAATTTTGTAGTCCCTGAGCAAAACAGTTTCTGCTCCACTGCTACTCATAACTGCCTTCATGAAAAAAATTAACTTAAAAAATTTTTTTTTTACTTTGTAATCGGGTACAGCCAATTAACAATGTTGTGATAGTTTCAGGTGAACAGCGAAATGTCTCAGCCATACATATACATGTATCCATTCTCCCCCAAACTCCTCTCCCATCCAGGGTGCCACATAACATTGAGCAGAGTTCCCTGTGCTAAAGAGTAGGTACTTATTGGTTATCCATTTTAAATACAGCAGCAGGTACAAGTCCATCCCAAATTCCTTAACTATCTCTTCTCTCTGTCCTTCCCTCCTGGCAACCATAAGTTCATCCTCTAAGTCTGTAAGTCTCTTTTTGTTTTGGAAGTAATATTGAAATCTGCTAGCAGTGGTTCCCAAGGTGTGGACCCCATGAACACCACATGGGAGCTTACTAGTAATGAAGTTCTTGGGCCCCACCCATCAGGAAGTAGGGGGTTGAGGCTCAACATCTTATGTTCCAACTAATAGCCCTCCACGAGATTCTAACGCACAGCAACTTTAAGACATACTGCTCTATTAGAAAGTCACCATGACCACCACAATACTCCTTTCAAAAGTGAAAGGAAGGATGGCTTAAGATCCAGAGTAGAGTTTTTGGTTGAACTGGAGCTCAAGAACTGACTCAGCTGCTTAGTCACTGTGTGGCCCTACATGAGTTGCAGTACCCCTTTAAGCTTCCGTTTCCTCACTGGTAAACATGGGCATCATCACGGGGCCTACATCACAGGGAACTGACATGACACAAAGTGCCTGGACACACACTACGTGCTCAAAGAAAGTTAGCGGCCACTGTTATCTTTATAATCAGGACGACATATCTGCTCTCAAAATGATTTGGGATAGCTTATAGCCAAGACACAGACATAAAGGTGCATAGGATAGCTAAAATAAAGAGTTAAAAAAAAACAAGAAATAAAAGTGCCACACACAGAAGGTGGAGAGAGGGAGGGTTGAAAATGTTGTTGTACTTGTCTTGCAAATTGAGGTCTGGACTTCCCTGTGGGCCAGAGTCCAGAGAGGAAATACAGAGATCTTGGTTTCCACTGCATGAATAGAGGAAGGAGACCAACTCTTTAGGGGAGACAATACCGTCCCTTGGACACGCCAGCTCTAAATTCTAGGAGAATCTGCTCACAGGAACCTGTGCACAAAGGGATAACAGAGGGAATCTCCTCCAGCAGTGCTTTATGGACCTGTTTCTTTAATCCTCAACGAGAGTCAAGGGCAAAAATCCTTAGATCCCAGAAGATGAGAGAAGTTACACTCACTTTGGGTGCCGAATGTCAGGAAGAGAGCGATTCAGGGAGATTTTATCGCTGACGTAAATGTTAAATCCATTTTCTCGGTACGCCTGATCCACTCGCTCAGCATAGGTCAACGGGAAGGGCCTCCCTTGTTCTCCGTCTCCTAGGAGCAAAGAGCAAAATCAGGGTTGCCAATTAAATGCAGTGGGAAAGGGAAGAGGAAAAATGTGCTTAAATCACCAGGAAAAGACTTTACACTTGATACAGAGTGTTTCTCCAGATTCTGCAGGGCTAAAGAGGGGAAGGGAATGAGACTCAACCATGGCTGTGTCATGCACTGCAGCTCTGTGCTCCTGTAACCTCCACAACAGGCTGTCAGGGTGGACACATGAGCCCTCATTCTACAGAGAGAAAAGCCAGGACTTGGGACTTCCCTGGTGGTCCAGTGGTAAGGAGTCCGCCTGCCAACGCAGGGGTCACAGGTTTGATCTCTGGTCCGGGAGGATCCCACATGCGCTTGGGGTGACCGGACCTGCGTGCCACAACTGCTGAAGCCAGAGTGCTCTAGAGCCAGGGCTCCACAGCAGGAGAAGCCACCGCAATGAGAAGCCCACACTGCAACTGGAGGAAACCTCCCACAGCTGGAGAGGGTCCAGTGTGGCAACAAAGACCCAGTGCAGCCAAAAATAATAAGTCAATAAAATTATGCAGTAAAAAAGGAAAACCAGGACTCAGAAAGTTTATAAAAATAGGTCTCTGGGCTCCAGTGCCCATGCTTCCCCCGCCCTCTGCCAGGAGCCCCAAACATCCCTAACCCTGAAGTCGGCCCACCTGGATGGGAGGCCAGGTCATCTGCCTAGGAGCTGACCCACCTGGGGCCAGTCACACTAGCTCTATGAACCGTGGCTTGTTTCTGGCTGGTACCACACCATCCTGAGAAAGTCAAACGGGCGGCTGCACACCCAAGAGCTTTCTGTAAAGATAAACCCTATTAACCATGTGAGGAAACACTGTGATTCCTCTCCAGGCAACTTGAGCTTTACACGTAAATCAAAATTGCCACAAATGATCAAAGACGCTTTGATTTTTTTAAAGCCAGCAAACTAATGACGATCTGCCTTGCCTATGCCTGAACTGCCTGAAAAGTGTGGCTCTTAGTCAGGGATCTGGGTGGATCCAGTGCCAGCTTTCCTTTCTCTGTACAAGCCATCTGGGGAAACAGTCCCTGATGCTCCAGGAAATTACCCTCTGGGTTTCCGGGGTGCAGATGGTATGTGCTGATGTCCCCCAACCCCTGCAATAATAGACCAGGCACCTGCCATTGGTGACAGTGTGGAAGAAACGGTAATATAATCAGCTAACTGAAAATCATCTCATCTCTTGGAGCCCGTGGCCTGAGCAACACCCCGTTTACTTTGCAAACTAAATGCTGTCAACATCAGCGTGATGAGAAGGTGCAAGTAGAGAGGTAGAGCCCGGGGCGGTGCCTGCTCTGATCCAGCCCGACGATGGAGAGGACTCTGCTGCCCGTAACTTGCATGGCTCTGGGATAAGACACTGCTGGCCAATGCCCAGCATGATCCTACAAGGGACATAAATGCCGCAGGCAGACAAAGAAGGGCAGAAGCATCTGTTTGGGAGGGGAGGGAAGCTCTGGTGGAGGGGGCAGTGCAGGGGAGTGATTCAGAGTTCAGGCCCTGGAGCTGCAGAGTGGAGTTTGAAGCCCAGCCCTGCTGCTCCTGGCTGTCATCTTGGGAATGCTTTCAGCCTTTCTGTGTCTTGGGTTTTTCCCTTAGTGTTCATTGGGATGAGAAGGCTCAGTGTGATGATTAAGGGGGGAATGCAGGGCAAGATGCCCGGCACATGTGAGTGTTCAACTTGGGCTGGTTACTATTATTCTTAATAATGTCATCACTGCTTATTCTTTTCTGGCTAGCTAGTCCAATGTTCTAATAATTCTTGTATAAGTGCCTGGGAAATTAGCTCTTTTCAAATCTTTCCTTTCTTAATCTAAGCAGCATTCCAACCCTTCATTCTAAATAACTGGCAGATGTGTCTTTGGATTTCCCTGACCACCAGTTACTGCTGCTGCTGCTGCTAAGTCACTTCAGTCGTGTCTGACTCTGTGCGACCCCATAGATGGCAGGCCACCAGGCTCCTCCGTCCCTGGGATTCTCCAGGCAAGAACACTGGAGTGGGTTGCCATTTCCTTCTCCAGTGCATAAAAGGGAAAAGTGAAAGTGAAGTCGCTCAGTCGTGTCCGACTCTTAGCAACCCCATGGACTGCAGCCTACAGGCTCCTCCGTCCATGGAATTTTCCAGGCAAGAGTACTGGAGTGGGGTGCCATCGCCTTCTCCGCCACCAGTTACTATGTCAGCTCTATTCAGAGCTTCTTGTAATCTGGTTTTGTCACAGTGTAACATTAAAAAAAAATCAATAGTGCTGGTACCTCTGATATAAAAATGAATAAAATACAAACCCCTTATATTTCTTTCCAGTATTGTAAAGCTATACTTTATTTGTCACCTTCACAACAATACCCTTTGGTTATCAAAGTAGGAACCATGAGCCCTGGAAACAGAAGGGAAACCAAGGCTCCAGGAGTCTGGAATTTATCTGATGGTCAGATGGCTGGTAGGTGGCATCAGAGCTGCTCTCCTGGCTCCTAGGCAGGCCCTTTGGAGACAACCCTCCACATGATTCCTGTACAACTCACCCATTCCAACTCTGCAGTGGAACAGGAGCTGTTCCAAAGGCTAATCAGGTGAAGAAAGCTTCAGCAGAAGCCCACTAGTTTCACTCAACCTTGAGGCTGTGATGTTGAAGAGGGATCAACTCAGCCCTCCAGACCTGGGTTTAAGTCTCAAGCTTGCCTCTTTCTCACTGTGTGTCTGCAGGTAAATTACCCAACCTCTCTGAGTTCCAGGTTCCTTCTCATCAAATGGGCTACAAAGGTTGGTTGGTGTTTCATCAAGAAAACCTGCAAAGTGTGGATCGTGGGCCTTGTTCGCTGTTGGTGTTCAGTAAATGTGGGTTCTTATTATTACTGCTCCTCATTTTAGTGGTAACGTATCTTCCAGAAGGGAGACATTTTCTATCACCGTAGAGGTTTCAGGGCAAAGGCCTGAAAGCAGTGGATGTGATAATGTGAATGGAGAAAGGGGTCAGCTAACAGGTGAAGGAGGGGAGAGGGCTGGCTCTGGGAACCAGGGGAAGGGATAATGGCAAATGGACAGGGAGTCAATAGGAGGTCTAGATGCCCCCACAAAACACACACACACACACACACACACACACACACGCACACGCACATGTGCAGACCCTCTCCAGGGAACCCACCCGTGGACGCCCTGCCCTTCGTACCTACACGCTGAGCATCCCTCTTGATGGCTTCTTTGTCGTGCCAGTCCTTCAGTTTCTGCCTATCTCCAAAGAAAAAGCTCTTCTTTGGTTGATTCTGTGGGCCCTTAAAAAAAGGACAAAAACTATGAAAAAGAAGAAAAGGGAAAATAAGTTTAATAACAAAGAGACCCAGCAAGTACATGGCCTAAGGGATGAATGTCTGTCATCAGTGGTTCATTTATTAATTCCCTCAGAACTTGGTTACTCCTGCCCACCTGTGCCAGCCAAGTGTGCAAAGTTCAGAAAGATGACACACAGTGCCCACCCTCCTGGAACTTACAAACCCATGGGAGAGAAAGCAGATGGACAGACACTCCTTTTACAGAAGAGAGAAAGTGGTAAGTATGACGCTGTCTAACAGAAATACAAGCTACCAAGATGAGCCACGTCTGTAACTTTATTTTTTTTAAACCAGGACTCATTGGAAAAGACCCTAATGCTGGGAAGGATTGGGGGCAGGAGGAGAAGGGGATGACAGAGGATGAGATGGCTGGATGGCATCACCGACTCGATGGACATGGGTTTGGGTAGACTCCGGGAGTTGGTGATGGACAGAGAGGCCTGGCGTGCTGCAATTCAGGGGGTCGCAAAGAGTCGGACATGATTAAGCGACTGAAGTGAAGTGAAGTGAAGTGAGTTTTGATAATGTATTTCATTTAGCTCCATATACTTCATCTAAAGCAGGGGTTTCCAACCTTTGGGCTATGGACCGGTCCCTGTCAGATCAGCAGCAGCATTAGATTAGAAATAAAGTGCACAATAAATATAATTCGCTTGAATCATCCCGAAACTAGCCCCACCCCCACTGGGTCTGTGGCAAAACTGTCTTCCATGAAATTGGTCCCTGGTGCCAAAAAGGTTGGGGACCGCTGATCTAAAGTAAGATCATTTCAACAGGCAGTGGAAGCAAATGTTGAGGTTAAGTCTATGTTTCTTTTTGTGAGTGTACTGAGTCTTCAAAATCCAGTGTGTATGTCACACTTGTGGGCATCTCAGTTCAGCCTCCTTCCAAGTGCTTAAGAGCCACAGCTGCCTAGTGGCTCTGCACTGGATGAGGCAGAGGAAATGAACCTGGGGTGAGAGGTTCCGAGAAAGAGCTAGAGGACTTCAATTCCACCTGGGAGAACTGGGGAAGGGTTCATGGACCCTGGGGCCTTTGGCCTGGACTTCAGACAAGCTGAAATGACAGGCAGGCAGAGCACACACCCTGGGCATAGACCTCCAGGTACGGGTGGAGCACGGCAGAGCGGGCTGGGCTCAAGGAGCACAGGAGGAGGAGTTGGGTCACGGTCATCTCTGCAGTCCCAAAGAAGGCCCAGTCCCAGAGAGGGGGAGCAGCTGGCAGATGTGTGTGGAAGGTCTGAACAAGCGCTTGGACGACTGAAAGAAAACAGGAATACACAGGAGAGCAGCCCTCAGAGGCTGGAGCTGAAGACATTTATTATGTGTTCCAGGAGGGGAGTCTGTCCTGGTGGGCCTGTTAAGGAAGCAGTTTCCCAGAAGCTACATTCCAGCGTCTGGGGTCATCAAAAGGTGCCAGATGCTTTCCTATGCCAAGAGTCAGGTCTAAAGACTTGGCCCCAGGGCTCAGTAAGAGTCTTTCCAAGGTGACACTGCTCTGTGTTCACCTAGATAAGAACAGCTTTCCCCATGACCTTGCCCTTTAAAAACCTGCAGACCTGCTCATGCCACTGTGGCGTGCAGGATCCACTAGTCCTGTTTTCTGTATAATTACCTACAAAGGCCCTGAACGTATGGTGTGCTGGAACATTAGCACTAACAAGAAGCCACTGGAATAAAACCATCCTCATGCCTGTTTATTAAGTCCCTGGCTGATCCTCGCGTTAGCACATTTTCCACAAGGGCTCAGTATCCCTACAACAGCTCTAAAGATCATAATCCTTGGCACTCCCTCTCCTGCAGACCTCTCTGACTTGCAGGAAGAAAATTCTGAAAGTGGACGTGCCACATGTCGTGGTCAGAGAGGGAAAGAAAACTGCAAAAACAAAGGTCACGCGCCTGCAAGCAGTTCTCAGGGTCTTAGAAATCACAGGAGCTGAGTGGGAAGTTCCTTCAGGGGATTTCAACTGTATTGAGCCACATTTCTGCAGGAGACACCTTAGTGCTGCCTTGAGAAGGTGGAGACTGACAGTAAGAGCTTGACCCCTGCACTTCAGTCAGACCAGCCATGCACCTGTCTGTTTTCTATACCGGGGTTCTATGTGAGATTTCATTTCTACAGGTCCTCTGCTAAAAACAAACTGACCATCAAATCTCCACACAAGCAAACACATAAACTCAAAAGTGGATCTGGGGCCACTGCTCTGTCTCACAAACAGGGAAACTAAGTCTTAGAATGGGTCAGGGTTATGCCCAAGTTAAGCACTCTACCTCTAGACGTCAGGATTGGTCGGTCAAGGGTTGGTTAGCAATCTTTCCTCCAGCCCTCCCTCCCAATTCCTTTTCCCTCTTCTGCTACCCAAAGACTGAGAACTTCAATGACTATGTTAGGTCACTGGTGGAACTAAAGAGGTTCTGCAAACCCAGGCTGTCTTAACGGGAGGACCAATCTAAAGTGGTTCTTACAGTGTGAACCAGCAGCGCTCACAACAGCTGGGAACTCGTCAGAAATGAGCCCCATCCAGGAAGCAGCAGCAGAAACTGGGTGTGGGGCCCAGAGACTTGGGTTTTTAACAAGTCCTCCAAGAGATTCTGATGCACACTCCCATTTGAGAACTACTGGTCTAGAATTCAGAAGTCATAAGCCTGCCTGGTCTGTGCTGGTCAAACCATACCTGGGCTTCTGTATCCTAGTTGAGCAGATATTCATCATTGAAGGTCACAAAAAACCTTAGGCGTGGTCACTGGCAAACACAATCTGGTGGTTTTTGAGGATTTTAACTGCCAGTGTTGGGGGTGGGGGTGGTGGTGGTGCGGAAATAGGGCTTCCCAGGGGGCTCAGTGGTAAAGAACTTGCCTGCCAAAGTAGGAGACGTGAGTGCCATCTCTGGGTCGGGAAGATCCCCTGGAGGAAACGGCAGCCCACTCCGGTACGCTTTCCTAGGAAATTCCCTGGACACAGGAGCCTGGTGGGTGGGCTACAGTTCACGGAGAGCTGTGATGTGACCTGGCTCTCATCTCTGTTTGTGTTATTTTCCTGGCCCCAGTGACTTTGCAATGGGCTGCCACATACAGATATGCATGAGGAAGATTAGAAACTGTGTTGTATGAGGACTAGGAGATGAGAAGCCATGGGAAAAACGGGAGGGTTTATCTTGTTCTATGAGGCCCTGAGGCTAGTCTGAGAGCCAAGGGCAGAAGTTACTGAATGCCTGAGGGGTTAGCTGAAAACAGAGAAGGAATTCCAAAAGCTGGGCTGGTCTTAAGATGAAACAGGCCCACTTGGAAGAAGATGTTAGGGGAGGCCAGGAACAGGATGCCCGCTTGCTCATCAGGATGTGAAGAAGGGGAGTCGAGCACAGAGTTAGGGCTCAGTTCCGTTCAGTTGCTCTGTCATGTCCGACTCTTTGTGACCCCATGGACTGCAGCACACCAGGCTTCCCTGTCCATCACCAACTCCTGGAGCTTACTCAAACTCATGTCCGTAGAGCTGATGATGCCATCTAACCATCTCATCCTCTGTCGTCCCCTTCTCCTGCCTTCAATCTTTCCCAACATCAGGGTCTTTTCCAATGAGTCAGTTATTTGCACCAGGTGGCCAAAGTATTGGAGTTAGAGCTAGCGCTTCTCAAATTTTCCTGAGCAGTATAATCACATGCTGCTGCTGCTGCTGCTAAGTCGCTTCAGTCATGTCCAACTCTGTGCAACCCCATAGACGGCAGCCCACCAGGCTCCGCCGTCCCTGGGATTCTCCAGGCAAGGACACTGGAATGGGTTGCCATTTCCTTCTCCAATGCATGAAAGTGAAAAGTGAAAGTGAAATCGCTCAGTCACGTCTGACTCGTAGCGACCCCATGGACTGAAGCCCACCAGGCTCCTCCATCCATGGGATTTTCCAGGCAAGAGTACTGGAGTGGGGTGCCATTGCCTTCTCTGATAATCACATGAGTATCTTGTTAAACATGGATTCTGATACACGAGGTCTGGGCTGGGCCTGAGACTCTGCATTTCTAACAAGCTCCTAGGTAATGCTGCTGATCCCCGAAAAACATTTTGAGTAGCAAGGGTGAGGTGACCTTTACGAAGACATTTCAAGAGTCTAAGATTCTGGAAAGGACACTGTCTCATCTATATGTTTGTGGAAGTCTTCTCATGTTCCTGGGAATGGGGTACAGGGCTGAAATTCACAGCTGTGACTGCACAGAGATCAACTCCCCTGAATCTCATTCTCAGAATGAAAAGTGAACTGCTGAACTGACAGGGTACAGAATTAAGGTTCCAAAATTCTGGGAGTTTCATGCTTAACAGCTTCTACCACCCCACTGCTTTTGCCTTAATGATGCAGGCCCCTCTGGAATTATCTCCAGAGATGGCCTGTTTTAGGTGGTCTCAGTTCTTAGATGATAAGCAACATTCACTCAGTCATGTCCAACTCTTTGCAACCCCATGGACTGTAGCCTGCCAGGCTCTTCTGTCCATGGAATTCTCCAGGCAAGAATACTGGAGTGGGTTGCCATTCACTTCTCCAGGGGATTTTGCAGACTCAGGGACTGAACCTGGGTCTCCTGCATTATAGGTGGATTTTTTTGCTGGCTGAATCACCAGGGAAGCATTAGTTTTTACTTCTTCCCTAAACTAAGAGGACTTCGGAGCTTGCTGACACAGGGACTTCGGCATGTTAAACATGTAGTTACAAGGAGGTTCTCAAGTATCCAAGCTATGCAGCCTCTCAGAAACAGTAAGTCCACCTTTTTTCTATCTTATAGGTAGGAAAACTGAGGTCCAAAGAGACCAAACTACCTAACCAAGGGCACATAAGTAGGCCAGAGGATAAAAGCCATGTTCTTTGATTCCCACGCTGGATTTTAGTGGAGAGAGCTTGCAGTGTGGTCTTGGACAAGTTTCATTTTCCTACCTGGAAAATAAAGACACCACCACCTGCCCAAAAAGTACTTTCAAGTGAACCAAGAAAATCACAAACTGTATTGGGAGCACATTCAGAATTTACACATAGAATGTGGGTAGCCTTCGGATTTTAAGGATCTACTATAAACTGACATCTCATCAAATCATCCTGATACAGGACTCAAGTTTTACTATGAAAGTGAAAGAAAAGTGAAAGTGAAAGTTGCTCAGCCGTGTTCGACTCTTTGAGACTCCATACGCTATAAAATTCATGGAATTCTCCAGGCCAGAAAACTGGAGTGAATAAAAGCAAAAATAAACAAATGGGACCTAATTAAAATTAAAAGCTTCTGCACAACAAAGGAAACTATAAGCAAGGTGAAAAGACAGCCTTCGGAATGGGAGAAAATAATAGCAAACGAAGCAACGGACAAAAAATTATCTCAAAAATATACAAGCAACTCCTGCAGCTCAACTCCAGAAAAATAAACAACCCAATCAAAAAGTGGGCCAAAGAACTAAACAGACACTTCTCCAAAGAAGACATACAAATGGCTAACAAACACATGAAAAGATGCTCAACATCACTCATTATTAGAGAAATGCAAATCAAAACCACAATGAGGTACCATTACACACCAGTCAGAATGGCTGCTATCCAAAAGTCTACAAGCAATAAATGCTGGAAAGAGTGTGGAGAAAAGGGAACCCTCTTACACTGTTGGTGGGAATGCAAACTAGTACAGCCACTATGGAGAACAGTGTGGAGATTCCTTAAAAAACTGGGAATAGATCTGCCATATGACCCAGCAATCCCACTGCTGGGCATACATATTGAGGAAACCAGAATTGAAAGAGACAGGTGTACCCCAATGTTCATCGCAGCACTGTTTATAATAGCCAGGACATGGAAGCAGCCTAGATGCCCATCAGCAGACAAATGGATAAGGAAGCTGTGGTACATATACACAATGGAATATTACTCAGCCATTAAAAAGAATACATTCGAATCAGTTCTAATGAGGTGGATGAAACTGGAGCCTATTATAGAGTGAAGTAAGCCAGAAAGAAAAACACCAATACAGTATACTAACACATATATATGGTATTTAGTCAATCGGCAAAGATAACCCTGTATGCGAGACATCAAAAGAGACACAGATAAACAGAACAATATTATGGACTCTATGGGAGAGGGCGAGGGCGGGATGGTATGGGAGAATGGCATTGAAGCATGTAAATTACGATATGTGAAACGAATCGTCATCTAGTTCCAACGCATGATACAGGGTGCTCAGGGCTGGTGCACTGGGATGACCCGGAGGGATGGGATGCAGAGGGAGGTGGAAGGGGGGTTCTGGAAGGGGAAAACATGTACACCCATGGTGGATTCATGTCAATGTATGGCAAAACAAACACAATATTGTAAAGTTAAAAAATAGAAAAGAAACTAATTAAAAAAAATAAAAAAATAAAACAAATGCTAGACTGTCAAAAAAAAAAAAAAAAAAAAAAACTGGAGTGAGTAGCCTTTCA
Source organism: Okapia johnstoni (assembly GCA_024291935.2). NCBI lineage: Eukaryota > Metazoa > Chordata > Mammalia > Artiodactyla > Giraffidae > Okapia > Okapia johnstoni. The sequence continues at coordinate 57,028,498 of CM044316.1, read as the reverse complement.
CTTCTCCAGGGGATCTTCCCAACCCAGAGATCAAACCTTGGTCACCTGCATTGCAGGTGGATTCTTTACCAGCTGAGCCACCAGGGAAGCCCAAGAATACTGGAGTGGGTAGCCTATCCCTTCTCCAGCAGATCTTCCCAACCCAGGAATCGAACCAGGGTCTCCTGCATTGCAGGTGGATTCTTTACCAGCTGAGATACCAGGGAAGCCCTTTTTTTTTTTTTTTTTTTTTTTTTACTATACATGTTTAAAAGATTTCCCATAATAGGTCTAAGATTTTGGTTAAAGAAGGAGTTAGTTTCAATCCTAAAACTGAGTATTCAGAGCCCAGGAGGCCCTTAGAATCTTATCCAGAAACCTTAATGAAAATTGTGATCAGAAGTCTCTGACATCCACCCATAGAAACCCCACAGATAGATCATTTCAAATATTGCCAAATATTTATTGAGATCTACTCTGTGCCAGGCACTGTGGCAAGCACTGTGAACATAGGTGTGACAACACAAATCCCGTGCAGGTGCTAATGGGTTTAGAGCCAGATCAGCTGCTCTCAAAGGATGGTTCTTTGGAGACCTGAGCCCTCATTATATACAAAATTTCCTGGACCCCACCCTGAACCTATGAAATCAAAGTATCTGGGCATAGGAGGCCAAGAAGCAATGTGTGTTTAAACACATCTCCATGTAATTCACAGTAAAGGTGGAAAACCACTTGCTAAAATCCAGCTGTCTCACTCACAGTTATGAAACCCGAGGCTAACAGAGTGGCCCAAAACCCCATAGTTTGTCAGCCCCAAAGATCAAACCAGATCTGGCTGTTCTCTCCATGGGTTAGACTGTGAGCTCCCTGAAGGCAGGGGCATGTCTGTTTTGTCACTGTGTTTTCCTAGGTCAATACCTCGGCCCTCAGTAAGTATCAGGTGTATGACTGCATGAATGATTGCTCATCAATGGAGCAGGAAGTCTAGTTGGATGACTCAAAGCATTCTGACTCCAGACTTGGAAAAACCTAGGTTTTACTCCCTGGGCAGATGGACCCCAGTTTCCTGGACTGGTTAATAGGGAAAACTATCAGAATAATGTGCAGGTTGTTGAGAGAATGAACTGAGCTCATCCACACAACACATCAAGCTCAGTATCTGGTATAAAGTCAGGCCACCTCGGTAAAGGAGTGCAACTATTATTAGGTTATTTCTGGAGAAAGTTTATGATCTGGTGTATGTGATGGCCATGTCTGGGGGAGAAAGGACAGCGATGGGAATCTAATAATAAAACAGTGAGCCCTGCAGAGGAAACCTATTGAACACCTGAGCCAATTCAACTGGCTGCTGCTGATAAAAGGATTTAGAGAATTTCCTCATTAACAGGAGGTCATGTGCCCATGTGGAAACTCACTGTTCTTGAGGAAAGAAGAAAGTTCTTAGTTAATAGCGACATTCTACAACAGAAACAAATGCCACAGACCTTTTGCAACCAGAAAAAAAACGCTAACAGTGTTTCTTAAAGGACAGCGATTCTTATGCAATGCCATCACTTAATGTTATGCAAAAAGGTAGTCTGGATTTCAGTCCAGAGGAAATTTTAATTCTACAGACTCACAGGTTTGTCTATAAAAGCTGTGATTATTTTCCTTCAGCAACCATCTTCTGCTACTTTCCTTCCCTGCTATTTCTAGATGTCCTTTTGCTACAGGAAGCAGAAGGTTTGGGAAGGACTAGAGGGCAAGGATAGTGAGGGAGAGTGTGTGTAGGAGGCTGGCAGAATGATTGTGGCAATCACAGTAAACAATAAATTGGAACTGGATTTTGACTGGCTGCTCTAAATAACTGCTTCTGGTAGCTGCGTGCTTTTACTTAACATTCCACTGAAAGAATCGATTAGTGTTCAAACAGCCACACACACACACACACACACAATGGAATTTTAATCTTTTGTTTAATCACTACTTAGTGTGCCTGGCATCCTTTGGAGGGTGGGAAGAAAGGTGGTGAAGTGAGCCAAGTGTATCCTGCCCAAGGAGAAAGGTCTGTTAAAGCACATACTCTAATCCTGACCCTGCAGACTCGGCAACTCCCGCTCAGAGAGGACGCTTGTGTCTCTGGCCCAGCTGGTTGGTATCTTCAAAACAATGGAAAAAGAGCTGTGTGCTCAAAAACAGCAATGCTGAAAGGAAAACTGAGCAGGGCATCTGCTTCATCCAGGGTCTGAGGACTATAATGGATTAGATTCTGCTGCAAATTTTAGGATAGTTTCCTCGCTTGCAACCTCCTTCTCAAATAACCCTACAAAGGTACCGGAATGATTCAGCTTTGAGGCTTAAATGACTCTATATAATTCCAAACATTTGTTTATCTGCTAAGTAGATTATTCTAATAACCTTCACACACACACACACAGCAGAGCTTTCTCTTCAAGGTTGCCTTCAAGGTTATCCTTCAAAGAGGGCCAGGTAGGACTTCATTTATCTAAAAGCAAAAAGTGACTCTAAGCAAGGGAGTTTGGACAACTGGATAAATGTACTTTCTTCATGAGTCTTGAGGACATAAGCTGAATTGTTTTTATTTCTTCATTCATCTCATAAAAGAGGATGACTCCATTGAAGAATTAAGGACCTACTATGTCCAAAGAACTGTGGGGGAAATAAAAAGAAATAGGATCATTCTTAGCCTCAACAAATAGGATGAATATAAGAAAGGAAAAAGCACACAACACTGTCATGTCATGTGAGTGCCCTCGAAATTGTACAAATGAATTCTATAGGTATTTACAAGAGCCAAAGGTTAAATTCTATCTAAGACCATCAGGGAAAAATTCCTGCAAAAATAGAAAGTTGCCTAATAGGACGGGTAAGATTCTGACTGGTAGCAGTGGGAGGACACAGTCCAGCTGGAGGTGAAGCATGTGCAGCGATGGAGGTTAGAAAGCAAGGGGCCTGTTTCCTTAATGACAAGGAGCCTTATTTGGCTGGTGGGAGTGGGATATGAGAGTCAGGAAAAACGAGAGTCAGAGTCAGGGTTAGTTTGGACCAGAATCTGAGGGCCTTCCATTTGAGCTGTTTGGCAGATGGGAGGCACAAACGGTCTTTGAGCAAGGAGCGATAATAAAATATGCTACTACCTATCCAACTGTTAATCTCAGAATCCCTCTCTACCTGGGAGAAATGCATAGAGAAAGATGATTTTGTTTTCAGAGGAAATGTACCCTCACTGCAGGCTGAGGACTGCTCTTGGACATTCCATCAGATAGACTGAAATGAGCTGACCTAGCCCCAGCCCTTACCTAGTAGCCGCTGTTCTGAGAAAATCTACCTTTCACTACAAGGACCAGGAAGTATGAGAAAGCAATCACCCCTAAAGAGTGCTGTTTATGAATGGATGGAGATGCTATAACCCAGCAACCACCCAGATCAAGTTGGCCATGTCAGGTGATCCTGCTGTTCCACCCAGTAATCGGGTGTGTCAATTTTCCTGGCTGTAATAACCCTGTGGTCACAACACCAGGATGTCGGAATCTGAAATCCGGATGGGGCCCCATTCCCTAAGAGGGCAAGGTCATTCACAAACAGGAACCATGGTGTTTAAAAGGCTGATCCTGTACTCCCGCAGGCAGAAGCATTCCACCCGTCTAATTCACCCTTTTGTTTTGTACCAATGGCTCTAGAAAAGGTCATTTGCTACGGAGGGTGTGAAAGCTCATTAAAAGACTTTTTAAATAGCAGAGAGAAAAGAGTCAGGATATTTCATAATATCTATTATCTAAAGGGCACACGGAGCCTTCAGTAACTTTTCTCTTTCTTTCTAAAAGAAACATTGCAACTTGTATCATATTCTTCAGAGGAAGTTTCCAAAGGGTTAATCGCTGGGAAAACAAATAACAACACTCTGATAATTTGATAATATTCATTTGGGTCTCTCACCCATCCATCCATTCATCTACTTAAATGTTTGATGAATACAAGCACATGCCAGGCTCTGTGCTACATATAAAGAAAACATTTGTGAGCAAGACAAATAAGGGCCCTGCTCTCATAGAACTTACAGTAGTGTGTGGGGCCGCAGGGAATACAGGCTTTAATCCACAACCACAAAAAAATTTAAATAGCAGAAAAGAAGGATATATGGTGCAAAGGGAGTCCATTTCTTTCAGATCAGATAAGGAGGGTCTTATCCAGACTGCAAAGTCAGGAAAGGCTTCCCTGAGGAAATGGATGGAGTATAAGCAGGATTAACTCAGCAGAGGGAGGAGAACAGAGCATTTCATACAGTGGATGTGCAGAGACCCTGTGGCCAGGCAAATATGAAACACAGGAGGGATTAAAAGAAGAGCAAGGTGTGTGTTGCACAGGGAAGGAGCGGAATGGTGGGGATGAGAGGTGGGCAGGAAAGAGGATTCTGTCTTTCCCCAGAAGCATTTGGAAATGAAGTATTTTACAGAAGGAGGCGGCAAGATCAGGGTGCATTGGAAAGCCCTCTAGCAGCCAAGTGGAGAAGGAGGCCAAGTCGGAGGGTGGCACCCAGGGAGGAGACTGTCATCACACTGGTATAGGCAGAGATGCTGCCAGCTTAGGCAGGAAGATAGAAGCAGGGATGGACATATGTATTTTTTTTCTTTTCAAAAAAAGAGTCATGAAGGTCCTGCAAGTCTGTAGTAAAGAAATGTAGCCTGAAGACTTGGACAGTTGGGTGACGAGTTCACCTTGAAGGTCCACAGGCCCATGATACCATGAATACAGGTAGGGCTGAGCTGGGGTCTTGAATCTAAATCTCCCCTCACCCAGCCTGGTGTCTGCTTCATCACATGTTATTTTTAAGTTTTAATCCTGTTCAAGTCAGAAAATCAGACCTAATGGAACTGAATCATATATATATATATATATATATAAAATACAGTATATATAAAATACAGTATATATATATGTATGTGTGTATATATAGATATATATACTTAGTTCAGTTCAGTTCAGTCACTCAGTCGTGTCCAACTCTTTGTGACCCCATGAATTGCAGCACTCCAGGCCTCTCTGTCCATCACCAACTCCCGGAGTCTACCCAAACCCATGTCCAACGAGTCGGTGATGCCATCTAACCATCTCATCCTCCGTCGTCCCCTTCTCCTCCCGCCCCCAATCCTACCCAGCATTAGGGTCTTTTCCAATGAGTCAACCCTTCGCATGAGGTGGCCAAAGTATTGGAATTTCAGCTTCAACATCAGTCCTTCCAATGAACACCCAGGATTGATCTCTTTTAGGATGGATTGGTTGGATCTCCTTGCAGTCCAAGGGACTCTCAAGAGTCTTCTCCAACACCACAGTTCAAAAGCATCAATTCTTCGGCGCTCAGCTTTCTTCACTGTCCAACTCTCACATCCATACATGACCACTGGAAAAACCATAGCATTGACTAGATGGACTCTTGTTGGCAAAGTAATGTGTCTGCTTTTAAATATGCTATCTAGGTTGGCCATAACCTTCCTTCCAAGGAGTAAGCGTCTTTTAATTTCATGGCTGCAATCACCATCAGCAGTGATTCTGGAGCCCAAAAAAATCAAGTCTGACACTGTTTCTACTGTTTCTCCATCTATTTCCCATGAAGTGATGGGACCAGATGCCATGATCTTAGTTTTCTGAACGTTGAGCTTTAAGCCAACTTTTTCACTCTCCTCTTTCACCTTCATCAAGAGGCTCTTTAGTTCTTCTTCACTTTCTGCCATAAGGGTGGTGTCATCCACATATCTGAGGTTATTGATATTTCTCCCGGCAATCTTGATTCCATCTTGTGTTTCTTCCAGCCCAGCGTTTCTCATGATGTACTCTGCATATAAGTTAAATAAGCAGGGTGACAATATACAGCCTTGACGTACTCCTTTTCCTATTTGGAACCAGTCTGTTGTTCCATGTCCAGTTCTAACTGTTGCTTCCTGACCTGCATACAGGTTTCTAAAGAGACAGGTCAGATGGTCTGGTATTAAGCCTTGGGAATTCAGCGACACATGGTCCAAAAGAAAGAGAAGAAATCCTAACTGGGTAGGCTGACCATCTTTCTGTCTCTCTGCTCAGCAAGCCTGTTCCCTGGATGGGGTCCCCAGGGGTCCAATTCTCTCTGGCCTCTGGTACTGTGAGCACAGTGGTGCCGAATGAACCCACTCTCAGGAGATAAGAATTTTCATTACCTCAGAAGGCACCAAGATGACTTCAACCAGAGAAAAAGTCATCAGTTTTAAAAACTGTAGGAGAAACTGCCTAAATTGGGCTTTTGAGAGGTGGTTTGTCTTCATATACTACAGACAATTGTCAAGGGTGATTCTGATTTTATGTTATTTCCACCTTAAGTGATGAGTTAATTAAAACCTAACCCTTTGCTGGCTTAAAACTCAACATTCAAAAAACTAAGATCATGGCATCTGGTCCCATTACTTCATGGCGAATAGATGAGGAAACAATGGAAATAGTGACAGACTTTATTTTTTTGGGCTCCAAAATCACTGCACATGGTGACTGTAGCCATGAAATTAAAAGATGTTTGCTCCTTGGAAGAAAAACTATGACCAACCTAGACAGCATATTAAAAAGCTGAGACATTACTGACGAAGGTCCATCTAGTCAAACCTATGGTTTTTCCAGTAGTCATGTATGGATGTGAGAATTGGACCATAAAGAAAGCTAAGCACTGAAGAATTGATGCTTTTGAACTGTGCTGTTAGAGAAGACTTTTGAAAGTCCCTTGGACTGCAAGGAGATCAAACCAGTCCATCCTAAAGGAAATCAGTCCTGAATATTCATTGGAAGGACTGGTGCTGAAGTTGAAGCTCCAATACTTTGGCCACCTGATGTGAAGAACTGACTCATTGGAAAAGACCCTGGTGCTGGGAAAGATTGAAGGCTGGAGGAGAAGGGAACAACAGGGGATAAGATGGTTGGACGGCATCACTGACTCAATGGACATGAATCTGAGCAAGCTCCAGGAGTTGGTAATGGGCAGGGAGGCCTGGCATGCTGCAGTCTACGGAGTCACAAAGAGTCGGACACAATTGAGTGACTGAACTGAACCTTTTTGAAAGATGAGACTTTACTGTATTATTATTGTCATTACGTCCACTTTGTAGATCACAAAACTGAGGCTTGGAAAGGAAAAACGATATGAAAAGTGTTCTGCAAACTGCCAACCACCCCATGCATGTCATTATCGCAGCTAATAGTTCCTACTACACACTGGCCCACTGCTTCCCTCATCCCTGCACTTGGAAAGATGTAGGGAGGATGGCTGGCTCTCAGGAAAGCACAATGTACACAGTGAATGAATCATCCTTCTGCTCCCTGTTCACCAGGGGTCTTGAACAACCACAGGCAGCCCTCTAAAAAGTGCTCTTCTTAGAGGCTTGGTGAACAGAGCATAAGAGAGTGTCAGTACATTGTTCTGCAGAGTAGAGGGAGATGGGTGAGGAGAAGAGAAGGCAAAATTCGTAAACTGAACAGAAGGCAAGTTCTAACCCTTCCAGGGATTGAAAAATGGCTGCAAACACATTCCCGTTAGCTGGGGAATTAGGGCTGAGCTCCCAAGTAAAAGAATGTTGTTTAGTCACTAAGTTGTATCCAATTCTTTGCGACCCCATGGACTGCAGCACCCCAGGCTTCCCTGTCCTTCACTATGTCCCAGAGTTTGCTCAGATTCATGTCCATTGTTTCAATGATGCCATCCAACCATCTCATCCTCTGTTGTCCCCTTCTCCTGCCCTCAATCTTTCCCAATAACAGAATAGCTGTTCTATTAATAGTAATATTAATCATCATCCTCTCCTACATTTTAAAGACAGCAAAACAAAGTCTATAAAATAACTTGCTTTGGATTCAGAAACACGGAGGCTTGTGTCACGGTTCTACATTTGCTAGCTGTGCGACCTTAGGCAAATTACATTGTTTTTCTAAGCTGCGGCTCCTCAACTGTAAACTGCAAGATATTAACAGCATCTATCGTAAAGGTTATTGTGAGAAGCAAAGCTCTTGGCGGTGTTTGGTATTTAGGAAGCACTAAAAATCATAGCTACCATTATTAGTTATTATTTGGATAGCACTTTTGCAGTTTATAAAGCATTTATATACATATATCATCCCATTTCTTCCTCTCAATTACACTAGGATGAAGGTATACTTTTCCTTATGGCTCCCAGACTCCGAGAATCCTTCTCAGCACAGTGCTCCAAGTGGCCCTTAAGCGTCAACCAGCACTGGCCAAAGGACAGGACCCATCTACCATGCCTATCATAAGCTGGAAGAGTGAATTCCCAAGTACACTTGGTAGGTTGTAGTCTGACGGCTGATTTCTTCAGGCTCTCTTGCTGCTTGAAGCAAAGAAACAGAAGATGACCAGTGGCTGTCCCTTCCTCTGGCACTGCCCTTCTCTCACCCACAATTGCTAGGACCCTCCTCTGCCATTCCTCAGTCACAGAATCTAACTGCTGAGTGGGAGGTGAGATGCTACCTCCACTGATGGTCCACTGGACCTGGTAACCCTTTCTTTGTCATGGCACATGGATGGGCCCTGAGATTGGCCTGCGTGCTCAGAGGATGGGAAGCTTTCTTCCTCCATACAGATGACTACAGTTATTAGAAAATTCCTTCTGGGCTCCCCAAATTCTTTGGGCTCCTTCCTGGCCCACAGGCAAAGTCTCTGACCGGACTATGATCCTGGCCTCCTCCACCTGATATCCTGAAACCTCTGAACTCTTGGTCTTCTCCATTTCTCTTTGAGAAATCTTTTGTGGGATTTAAGCAACAAAGTACTCTGAAACTTCCTGAGCAGGAACCCTACCTCCCCTACGCTCACTCTGGCATCCTTGTTCTTAGACAAGGATCTCTTACACAAACAGTGCCCCAGGCAGGGTACATAAGGTGTAACCACAATGGCACAAAGGTTACTTTTCTCAGAACACACCACTCTGCTATGAAATTAGCCTCTCCTACAGAAATGGACCCAAACCCTCAGGCAAACATTCTGACCTCTCTAACTAGCTCCTAATCCCTGAGTGTGCACCTATAGCATCCTTATCTCCCCTTTGTGATTTCACATTCATTCAGGTGCTTATGTCATTATTGTCTATCTTTCCTCAAACTGTGGGGTCTGTGAGCATAGGAGATAGCAATTTTTGTTGACGGAATGAATGAGAAGACATCTTTTGCTTTATCTTTTCCAGATGAAGGAAGGTTATTCATGATTCAGTTCAGTTCAGTCACTCAGTCGTGTCCGACTCTTTGCGACCCCATGAATTGCAGCACGCCAGGCCTCCCTGTCCATCATCAGCTCCCGGAGTCTACCCAAACCCATGTCCATCGAGTCAGTGATACCATCCAACCATCTCATCCTCTGTCGTCCCCTTCTCCTCCTGCCCCCAATCCTACCAAGCATCAGGGTCTTTTCCAATGAGTCAACTCTTCGCATGAGGTGGCCAAAGAATTGGAGTTTCAGCTTCAACATCAGTCCTTCCAATGAACACCCAGGATTGATCTCCTTTAGGATGGATTGATTGGATCTCCTTGCAGTCCAAGGGACTCTCAAGAGTCTTCTCCAACACCACAGTTCAAAAGCATCAATTCTGCAGCACCTCAGCTTTCTTCACCATCCGACTCTCACATCCATACATGACCACTGGAAAAACCATAGCCTTGACTAGACGGACTTTTGTTGGCAAAGTAATGCCTCTGCTTTTAAATATGCTATCTAAGTGTGCTCAAGTAGTGTCTGATTCTTTGCAACCCCTGGACTGTAGCCCTCCAGACTCTTCTATCCATGGAATTTTCCAGGCAAGAATACTGGAGTTGGATGCCACTTCCTCCTCCAGGAACTAATACAGTTACAAAGACTTAATACCATAAGGGGTTCTAAGGGTTAAGTTTATCCTCTGACTAAATGGCTTCAGGTCAACTTAATGGGCTATAAAACTAAAGAGAGCTGGCTCACCTGATCCTAAAATGATCTGCAAAAGATGCAACTGACTTTGAACTCTTCCATCTTTTCCCTCTTTTCATTTTGTGAAATGAAATTCATGTTTTATATCAAGACAAGAAAAATTTAAACATAAAAAATCTTCTCTGCCCTTCAGCCTCCCCTTTCTCTACAGTGTAGACTGTGTATCTGGATCATGCCTGGACCAATGTCCCCCACCCTGCCCCTCCATGGGGAGGAATACCTGCTCAACCATAAACAGCAACATTCTCCCAGCATTAGTAAGACAACTCCTTAAAAGATAACAATCCTTCTTGATCTTGCAAGGGGTGACATGATCTACCAGGATGCCACTGAGATCCGGATTATGTAAACTGTCAATGTACAGCCTTCAGTTTAAAAAAAACTTCTATAACTCTGCCTTGATTTCTAACTGGCAGAATAGTTCTCAGAGCTTTCTGAGATTCTCTTCCTAGGTTACAATCCTCAAATTTGGCTGGAATAAAGTTTTCCAATTCTTTCTTAGATCGATTAATTCTTTGTCGACAATTTTCAGATTATTTCCTTTCTGGATTCCTAACCTTTAGGTTGTGGCAGAAATTGCTATACATCCCCCAGCAGCTGTTCCCTTTCTCTTCCACAATGACAGAAATTTCAGCTGGGAATACGATTGCTCAGAATAAGATGATATTTTCCAGACATCCTTGTGCTAGATGTGACCCGACTGGGTTCTACCCAGTGAGATGTGAGCACAGGTGCTGTGCAGTCATTCACGGAATCCACTTGAGGAAATTACTGGTAGGTACCTTTTTTCTCTTTATTCTTTTGCCGTGCTATCTGGAATGCAGATGCCACCATATAGGATCATGAGATGGAGGTCCACAGCCTAGGGATGATGAAGCTATTTGTGGGGAAAAAGCCTACGTTCCGGAGGGTTTTATGGAGCAGAACTGCCAAACCAGCCTTGGAATGCAAACCTCCAGACTTCTAAGTGAGAGTGAAAAACTTCATTCAAATCTAATCTTAAATGACATAAACTTCTTCTCTTGAGGCCTGAACTCCTGAGAAGTAACTGTGTGTGGTGGAGAGGGCCATGAAGGAGGGTCCAGAAGACCCAGGTTGCAGAGCCCCAACTCTGCATAGTGAGACAGCAGGCAGGTACCTTGTCTTTTTAGGTCTCCAGTCTTTGACAGTATCTGTCCACGACATGATTATCTATACTAAAAAATTCCTGAGGAATCTATACAAGCATTAACAGAAGTAGGGAGTTCTGTCAAAGGATACAATGCTGTCATATGAAAATCCATTGTATTGCTAAGTATCAGCAATGAAAAAGAAATGGAAATAAAAATATCATTTACAAAGGCATCAAAATATTAAATACTTAAGGGATAAATTTAACAAAGCTATGCAAGACCTTGTCATTGAAAACTATAAAACAATGCTGAGAGAAATCAAGTGTTAGTTGCTCAGTAATATTTGACTCTTTGCAACCCCATGGACTGTAGCCTGCCAGGCTCCTCTGTCCATGAGGATTCTCCAGGCAAGAATACTGAAGTGGGTAGTCATTCCTTTCTTTAGGGGATTTTCCCAACCCAGGGATCAAACCTGGGTCTCCTACATCACAGGCAGATTCTCTACTGTCTGAGCCACCAGGGAAGCCCCGAGAAATCAAGGATCTAAATAAAGAGAGAGATACATCATGTTTATGGATCAGAAAACCTGATATTGTTAATGTGTCAATCATCTCAAAATTGATCTAGAGACTCAATGCAATCTTTGTAAAACTGACATGCAAAGGACGGACCTAGAAGAATAGCCAAGAACAATTTAGAAAAAAAGGAACAGGGACTTTCCTGGTGGTCCAGTGGTTCAGACTCTGAACTGCCAATGGAGGGGGTGCAGGTTTGATAACTGGTCGGGGAATTAAGATTCCACATGCTACATGGCAAGGACAAAAGATTAAAAAGAAAAAAAGGAACAGAGTTGGAGAATTCAGTATGTCCTAATTGCAAGGGCTACAGTGACCAAGAGAGTGTATTCTAGAGTAAGGAAAGACGTGATCAATGGGAATGGAGCGGAGAGTACAGATAGATAATCAGCTGATTACGAGCAAAAGTGCTAAGGAAATTCAACAGAGAAAATATTATCTTATCAACAAATAGTGGCAAAAATTAGATATCCATGTGCCAAAAAACAAACCTCAACTCTTACTTCACAGTATCCACAAAAATCAACTCAAAATGGATAACAGACCTAAATATAAGAGCCAAATTGCAAGATTTGTAGATGAAAATATGTGAGCAAATTTTAGTGACCTAAGTTTAGGCAAGGGAAAGCTTTCTTAAATAGGACACAAACAGTGTCAAAGATGGGTAAATTGAAATTGATTACAATTAAAAGTCTTTGTTCTTCAAAGAGCAAACCATGGACTGGGAGAATACATTTGCAAAACAGGCATTTAATAAAGGACTTATATTCAGAATGAATAACAGACTCTTAGAGCTCAACATCATTAGTTATTAGGGAAATGCAAATCAAAACCACAAGGAAATATCATTTTACAACTACCAAGAGAGCTATAATTTTAAAAAACGGAAGATACGTGTTGACAAAGAAACTGGAATCCTCACGCGTTGCTAGAGGGAACATAAAATGGTGCAGCCTCTGTGGAAAAGTTCGGTGGCTTTCTCAAAAGTGAAAACACAGAAGTATCATATGACCTAGCAATTCCTCTCCTAGGTATGGATCCAAAAGAACTGAAAGCAGGGACTCAAACAGATAATTATTATGCCAATGTTCATAGCAGCATTGTTCACCACAGTCAAAAGGTAGAAATAAGTCAAGTTTTCATCAACAGATAAAGGGACACATGTTATATGATTCCACTTACATGAGGTGCCAACCAAAAATTGGTACTTGCCATCTGCCTCTACAAGGATGAAGTCAATAGCCATTGCGGCCACTGACTTTCAACACATCCTGAAAGGAGATCAAGGTAGTGATCAGGAGATCATGAGGTGCTCTGTGCTCTAGGAAAAACTGGTAGAATGGGTCACTTAAATAGTTAACAGAAAATAGTTAAATATTTTCATAAGATTTTACAAGCCTAATTCTTGTATTTCTTCGCATCTAGAAAAGCACTAAAATCATTAACAGTGACATCTGTTCCTCTTCACTAGATTAGCAGAAACTTTCTGCAAAAATGTGTGCTTGATTGCTTGTTCTCCCCCTTCACCAAAATCACATATATACTGCCCTTTCCCCCTACCTCTTCAGAGCAGTTTCTTAGAGCTATCTGAGATGCTGTCTCCCAGTCTACAGTCCTCATTTTGCCCCAGATAAAACTTGACTCACAACTCTGATGTTGTGCATTTCTTAGAACAGGCACTTGAATAGGCAAACTCACAGAGACAGAAAGCAGAATAGAGGTAATGTGCCACTCGGGGGCAGGGAGGGAGGAAGTGTTGTTCTTGTATAAATGGAGTTACTGTTGGGAATGATGAAAAGGTTTGGGTGTAGCAGTAATGGTTATACACGGCACTGTGAATGTATTTAATGCCACTGAATTGTACCTTTATAAATGGTTAAAATGATAAATATTATGTTATGTATTATCACAATAAAAAAAAAAATTACATCTCCTTCCTCCCTGCATTCCTGCCCTGACTCCCTCACAAAAAGTAATCCTTCCAATTTTCAATCCTTACATATTCTAATGCTCTCTTGGAGATACATTAAATGTATATTAGCATATTAAAGACTCTATGAAGACTCACAAACAAGAAAGCTGTCTAACTGTTTAACCCAGCATTTCACAAATGTATGTGATGAGAAGTCCTCTCCCCACTCCCCACCCCCAGCTAGAAAATGATCAATATCCGTGGGAACTCATGGACCTTGGTTTGAAATGCTATGCTAATAATGACAGGGTTTATGAGGGAAAACACAACAGGGTTCCTCCTTTCTGCAATCAGTTTTCTGGGTTTTTCTTTAAAGCATGTAGACATGGAACAACTACAAAAGATTTCAAGTTGACACGCTTATTCGGAAGGAGGGAAATAAAAGTCTATGATATCAGATTCTACTGAAAGAAAGCTTCAGTCAACTGCTGAAGCATCTGCCATCCATCTGTTTTCTCATCCATCCATTCATCTAATAATCATTTATTGTGCAACTACTATTTGTTGGCCTTGGGTTAGGTGCTTCAGGGAATATCATAGAAGACATGGTTTTTGTTTATGTCAAAGGCCAGATTTGAAATCGTTTCATTCTAAAAATTGCTACTGCAATTTGGGAAAAGAATTGTTCTCCCTAAATAATTGTTTTGGGAGCAGTTTTGCAGAGAGCACTGGGGCTAGGCATTGAAGGATGAATACAATATGGGCTGGTGAAGGTGAAAAGGTTGCTCAGAAATCTTCCTGTTTTGTCTTCTATTCATACAAAGACTTCAGACTATTTTAGAAGTCTAGCTTCTTATGCCTCTGGTTAAATGGACCACTTTACATTTTCCAAATGGTTTTTCATATCTTAACTTCTCCAACAGCCTTTGTTTAGCTTGAGAAACAATGGATCTGAAGTTGGGAGGGGGGCTCTTGTTGCTTTCATCTAGAAAATTTAGAAAGGCTTCTCAGGATGACTGTGGTACAGACTGAAAAAGTGGCTCCAATTCTCCACCCCTCCCTGTGTCCACACCCTCTGCAATGGGATCCGCTGGCTCCTCCATCAAGAAATGGAGTCTGTTTCCCCAGCTTCTGAATCTGGGCAGGCTTGGAGACTTGCTTTGAACAAAAGAAGGAGGCAGAAGTGACAGTGCGCCAGTTTTGAGTCTAAACTTCTAAGACCTGCACTCTCCCCCTCTTCTTGTTCTTCTGTCTCCTCTCAGGGAAGGAGCCCAGGCTAGTATGCTAGAAGGAGGTGAGGGGCAGGTGGAAGAAGAAATATGTGAAGAGAATCAAGGTTATACAGGACTAGCTGCCAGCCAGCCAACCCTGAAAGTTATGAGAGCCCAGCCAAGGCCAGCAGAGCCACCCAGCGCACCACCCACCACCACCATCGCTGATCAGAGTTGCAAGAGAGAGCCCAGATGAGGCCAGAGAAACCACCCAGCTGACCTGTAGACCTGTAAGCAGTAATACATGATGTTGCCTGAAGTCACTTGAGCTTTGGGGTAATTTGTTATGCAGTATTGTTTGTGGTCACAGAGAAGAGACAGAATTACTTTAGAGAGGATTCAGAAGATTCAGTTCAGTTCTGTGTTTGCATCCAAAGGTGCCAAAGAGAAATAGAATTGTTGGAATCCTGCCACCTTTTTTTTTTTTTTGGCCACTCCACATAGCATGTGGGATCTTAATTCCCTGACCAGGAATCAAACCCATGCCCCCTGAAATGGAAGCACAGAGTCTTAACCAACTGACCGTCAGAGAAGTACCCACTTTACTTTTAAAAATTTTATTTGCTCTTTATTTTGGGGGTGCGCTGGGTCTTTGCTCGAGAGGGCTTTCTCTAGTTGCAGCGTGCAGGCTTCTAACAGGATGGCTTCTCTTGTTACGGCTTGTGGGCTCAGTAGTTGTGGTGCACAGACTTAGTTGCCATGTGGAATCTTCCCAGACCAGGGATCGAACCCGTGTCCCCTGCACTGGCAGGCAGATTCTTAACACTGGACCACCAGGGAAGTCTGCCACCCTATTTTTTAAAGAGCTCAATCACACCTATCTTACAATGCTCAGTTCAAACACCACATCCTCAAGAAACTCTAATTCTGTCCCCATCCACTTAACACAATAATCTTCCCTCCCACTGACCTCTGTACCCTTGTCCTTTTGGAAGTTAGCCATTGAGGTCTCAAATTACATCCATTTGCATACATGTCCTTCCTCTCTACTGGGTTCTACACCAGTGCTTTCAAACTATCTGTGATGAAGAACCACTTTGTTTTAATTTCTAATTCATTGAAAACCAAGCCATCTGTGGTGGGCAGAATTCTAAGAATGCTTTCCAATCACCCTCATCCTCTTATACTCCCCTCCGCTTTGAGTGTGGGTGGCACCTGGGAACAGGATGAGATATTACTCTTCTGATTACATTCTGTTATATGGCAAAAGCAGATTATCCAGCACGACATAGATAATCTAGCTGCACAAAAAGGAAGAGTCTTCTCCATCTGGCAGTATAAGAAGTCAAAGTGATTACAAGAGTGAAAAGAATTCAACATGGCATGCTGGCTTTGAAGATCCAGGGGCCATGTGTGTGGCTTCCAGGAGGAGAGAGCAACACTTGGCTTACAGCAGCAAGGAAGTGGGGACCCCAAACCTATAATCACAAGGAATGGAATCGGCCAACAACCTGAATGAGCCTGGAAGTTGATTCTTCCCAGCGCCTCCAGACAAGAGCCCAGACTGGTAACGCCTTGATTTCAGCCTCGTGAGACCCTGAGCAGAGAACCCAGTTGAATCAACTTGAACTCATGACCTATAAAACTTTGAGCTAATAAATGTGTATCACTTGAAGACACTAAGTTTGTGTTCGTTAAACGAATACACTTCCATACAGTGTGGCTGATTATATTTTCCAAAGGCAGTTGCAACAAAATCTTATGCCCCACATGTTCTTCTAGAACCTTTCCACGAGTGCATTAAGAGGAAGGACCCAGGTTCCTTCCCTCTGAAGTTACGCAGAACTTTGTGAATCTTTCAGCCAACAAAGTCTGACAGAAGAGATGCAACGTGACTTCTGAGACTAGATCATAGCAAGGCCATGCACTTCCACCCAGTTCTCTGAGGACACTGGCCAGTGGAGCCCAGCTATGCTGCTCTGAAGAAGTGCCCCTGTGGAAAGGCAATGGCCAGCACCAGCCTGCTAGCCACGTGAGTGGGCCGGGTTGGAAGTGGACCTGTCAGCCCCGGCACAGCCTATAGGCACTGTGCGGAATGGAGGTGCCCTGTGCTGTCCAGCCTTCCTCAAATCGTAGATTTGTGAGCAAATAAATGACTGCTGTTGTTTTAACGTATGAAGGGTTGGAGCAGTTTGTTAAGCAGCAATAGTAACTGGAATGAGTAGGCAGCTTGTGCCTCCTGTAACTCACCATGAGTTCGACAACACATGAACTGATTTATATTCAACAAAGCCCGTCCACTGAGCATGCACTTGGCTGCCATGGCAAAGTCCAATTGCCATAAAAGTTTCTAAATGCTTATCTTCAGTGCCTGTGTTTATTGCACTGTGCACTGGCGCCACTCTGCAGTCCACCCTTGGGGCGGCCTCTCTGTAAGAGATCTCTGGGCCACACCTGCTCTTTGTCATCTCTGCATCCTCCCAAATGCCTGGTAAAATTCCTGGATATAAGAGGGATTCAGTAAATGTTTACAAACTAAAGAGAACACTCAAAGAAAGCCGAGACTGGAAGCTCAACTCACTCATTTTATAGATAGCAACCTGTGGTCCAGGGAGATGAAGGAATATACTCAGGGTTGTGGGACGGACAAGTGGCAGAGCCATGACAAAGGCACAGCATTCCTGAAACCTTCTAGTCTAGGCTTTTCCCACTCAACTGCCAAAAGGTGAAGACGGGTGGCCAGGTGTAAGATGACATAGAGGATGGAGTCTGGTGAGGATGGAAACCAATGCTTGCCTGTGTAAGGGGAGGCGATAGCCACCCTGGCACCAGGCGACTATTACCAAAGTGAGCGCCAGTGAAACAGATGTTCCATTTTTAAAAGAGAGTCTGGATAATTCAGATTTCTGGAGACTATTTCTTGATTTTTAACATATTACCTGGATAAACAAAAATTTGCACACTAGATTTGCTCCAGCAGGCAAATTCCTGAGCATCTCTAATTTACAGGTAAGGAAACTGAGGTACTGAGAGGCTACAGATTTAACTAATACACGGGAAGAAATAGGAAGGCCATTTCCTGACTTGTCTAGGAACTTGGTGATGATTACGATTAGTGCTACCAACACTTACTGAATACCTACTGTGTGCACAGCACTACGTCAGGCACTGAGACCTACGATTTCATGTTATCCTTTCGACAGTCCTAGAAAGTAGGCACAAGTACTTGCCCTTTTTACAGATTCAGCGAGAGACTCGGAGAAGCTACGTAACTCGCCAAGTGCATAGTGTAAACAAGTAGTGGGTCTACATTCCTAACCATACTTTTACAAGGTGAATGAGTTTTCTCCCATCTGATACCATTTCACCATCCCCTTAGCATCCTGCCTATCAAAGCCCCAGGTTCAGATTTATCTGTGAGAACTGCAAAATCCAGCTATTAACAACATTTCTCTATCATTTCAATGCATCTAAGGGTGACCTGTCTCCTGTTCCCCAGAGTCTGAGCAACACTCAGTCTGTGCACAGCTCAGTCCCAACCCTCCAACCCCTGCCCAGGTCCTCAGAGGGGCAGGGAGTGCCTGCAGCTATGCAGTGAAAATAGATATCCAGTGGGAAGCTGCTATATAACACAGGGGGCCCAGGCAGGTGCTCTGTGATGACCTAGAGAGGTGGGCTGGGTGTGGGTGCATGGAGGAGGGCTTAAGAAGGAAGAGACATATGTATAGTTATGACTGATTTAAGTTGTTGTGTGGCAGAAACCAACACAACATTCTAAAGCAATTATCCTCCAATTAAAAAAATAAATAATAAAGTAAAAAAGAGAAAAAAAAAACAGCAGCAGCCTGTACCCCAGGGCTAGGATGCCCCAGCTTCATCACTAAACAGAAGGGAAGCATAGGACTGTGGAGAGGGGGCATTGAGAGAAATCATTTAGACCTGTTATTTCCAAACTATGTTCAATGGATCCCTTAGAGATGTAACAACTGGGAGCTGGGGGCAGGGGGGGCCTGGCAAGAAAGGCTCCAATTTCTTCTTTGTCCTACATTCATTAGGCTTCTGTGTAAGCTTATATGACAAGGGTTCTACCACTAAAAAACAAGTTTGAAGACCAATGATCCAAGCCAACCCTTCACTGCATTTTTTAAAGACAAACCCTATAATTTGATTTGCAATTATAAAAATAATAAAGGCACAAAGTGAAAGATTCAAAAAATCAAAAGGATACACAATGAAAAATAAACATCTCTTCCCACTCCCAAACCGAAGACCCACTCCCTAGAGTTAAGCACGATTAACCATATACTGAGCATTTCTCCCAGAATTTGGAATAAGGAAACTGAGCCCCTGAGGTTGGCTTGTTTGAGGTTATTCAGCCAGGGATATGCTGGACATTAAGCTCCTGGCATTCCTCTGTTTGTTTATAACTTGCATAAAAGTCTTAAATGTTTCCCAGATTGCAAACTCTCTCCCTAATCTACTTAGAGCTTCTGAAACCATACATGATGCATCTTCTGGCCTCACTCACTGAACAGGAAAATTTCATGTCTTTTTCATGTGATCATATTTCCCCATGGTCTTTGTTTCACATGATGGTAAAATAACCAAAATCACGTTTTCAACTGGCCTGCATTCAAGTCAAGAACAGCACCTGTAAAAGTGTGTGTTCAGCAAGCTGTCGGGGCTGCGGGACAGATACTCAGGCTGGAACCAAAGTGCTAAAAGGAGGAATGTCTCCTTATCCGTGGCCTCAAGAGATCCGTCAACAGCCTGACTGCCCCTCGGGGTGCACTGCTGACATTTCCACTGGTCCCCTGGCCCTCAGGCAGCTGCCCCCAACTCCCAAACTTCCTGTCTGCTTCCTGCACCTCAGGGGTTCTCCTGGCAATGCCCATCTGTGGCCCCCTTTCCTATCTGCCTCCCATTCTGGACCCATCTCTAGGCTGAGCCCATTTCCTTCCTGGTAGTAAAGAGAGCATTAGAAGACAGAGCACCCCAAGCCTCTTTCTTTCCTAGAGAAAAACCCCAAAGGCCAACATTTAGAGGGTATCCTACAGGACAAGCTATGCTAGGCAATTTTCAGGTCTTATTCTCACACCAAGCCTGGAAGGTAGCACCATTACTGTTATTCCATTTTACAGGTGAAGAAACTGATTAGGAAATGGCAGCTGGGATAGGAACACAGAGCTGGCTAAACCAAGGCTCAAGCTGAAAGCTGGGAGCTGCCTTTGACCCTGAGGCCTCTGACGTTATGTCTGCCAATTACACTGCTCACATCATGTTCCTTCAGAGGACAGAACACCCACGGTAAACCCAGCAGACAATCAGCAATTCCCCTCCCCGCATTATCCAACAGCCTAGCTCCTTCTCAAGGCTCCTGAACTGGACTTTGAGCATGAGAGCAGGCCATGGATGCATGAAGAAATTGATCCCACGTTATTTGCCAGTGGAGGTGCAGACTCCTGCTGTTGCCTAGGTTACCTGCCTGGAGCTTAAGCCATTGCCAATCACGCCCTATTTACCTTCATTAATCAGATTGGCATGGCTCCTCTGCAGTGGAGCTCAGCCCTCCCTGTGGCCATGGGACAGGCAAGAAGTCTTAAATGTTCTGGGGGACCCTTCTTGGTGAAATGATTGAAGTACTGTGGGCAGGCAGCCCTAGAGTCCAGTGTAGGTGGGAAGATGGCCACAGAGGGGCCACCAGAAACCAGGGCAGGAAAAGAGAGGCTGGTTGTGGATGGCATTCACTTGCCAAGAAACTTCAACTATCACTCAGGAGGCAGAAATGTGCTGCCAGGCAGGCCATAATTATAAGATGCATTATTTGGATTATTCAAAAGGCAGATGTGAGACCTGAGAAAATAGCTGTCTCAGACGGGAAGGGCCCCATTTCATTTCACAAGCCTTTAAAAATCCCATGAGAGGGAGGCAGAGCAGGCGGGGCAGTCTTCACCTGCAGAAGGCTGGTTTTCTAAGAACATACCCTGTGGGCTGATCTGAATGTGCTGAGAACTCTATCTGCAGGTGTGGCTTTCAATTCTTCCTTCCCTCTCCTGGTGTGCATTTTAGTTTCCTAAAGGAGTCACAGATGACCGGACATGTGGCACTTATGCGGCCATTGTCTGAAATACTGGGTTGACCAAAATGTTCATTCTGATTTTTCCGTGTAATGTTATGGAAAAACTAGAACGAACATTTTGGCCAACCCAAAATAACAGGGCTCAAAGGAAGCAAAGTTTACAGACGTATTAACTTGAGCTTCCTCACCAGATGGACATAGACACAAAACACACAGACACACTTGTACTGCTCTTGAACTTGGAAAGCCTGAATGCACCAAAATCATCCCCCAAAGCCCCTGACTCCATTGTTAACCCCACATGAAGCACTGTCTACTTTACGTAAAGCCCCGCCCACAGTTCCTGGGTTTAAATATTTGTCCAGGCTACTGTTTCTCCATCAAGTCTCTAGTTACATTTTTTTTTCCTCCCTTTTTTTAAGACACAGACTGAGCAACACAAGCCACTCCCAGTAGCTGAACCCCAACTGGCCACTTGATGTTCCAGGAGCTGTGACGTCACATGTGACCCTTGATGACCAGGCCTCAGTTTCTTCATCTGAATGGGGGGAGGATAACAGCTGCCTAGGGTACTCCATCAGCATATGGAGGCTCAAAGGAGACCATGGACATGAAAGCATCACTATGAAGGGCCAGATGCATGGAGGTGGTCCTCACCCTCTTCTGAACTGGGTCATCCATGAAACCAGTGAGGAAATCGCTCCGCCCATCTGCTTCTTATCTCTAAAAAGCCTGCTGAGTCTGTGGGTCCAAGCCCTCTCCAGTCTGGTCCTGCCTTAGTTCTCTGGCAAAATGATGCTGAGTTCAGGTAATTCTATGACTGGTTATCCAGTCTCACACCTAGATTGGAGCTAGATAGAAATCAGGCCTGAGGAAAACATACTGTCCTACCTCAACCTCAGGATTCACCACAGGAAATAGATGAGCAGATAAAGGCCAAAAGATGTGAAACACAAGTTTTGTTAGGCAGCAGTTTCTAGGAGCTCCAGTTTTGAACCAGATAGCTGACAAGAACTCCCCAGATCAAATGTAGTCACAGGTGGATGTGTCCAGTATGTTCTGGGAGTTGGGATCACATGATCACTACCAGGAGCCTCAGCCAAGTCACCTGGATTTGGGGATCAATCTAGCCTTTGGCAGGAGAAAGGGCAGGCTTGCTGGGCCCCATATCTGGGGACTTCGCATCCTCATGCTGGTCCAACACTTGGATTTTGTATACTAGTTTCAGAGCCCAGACTCTTCTTCTTCCTTCAGACAAGGGCCTACCTTCACCTGGGAGTCTCCCTCGGCTTTTTTACCCAGAGCCCAGTGCCCTCTACCCTCTGCCAATCCAGCCCTGAGCTCTCTCCCAGACTCTCTAAGGCCAATGTCCAGTTTGCTTTCACCTTGCTAGCCTCCCTCCCTGGTACCACTGTCCTCCCCACAAGCCTCGGAGGCCTGGAGGCGGCCTGGCATGGGCTGTGTGAGTCTACCCAGTGCGGCCTGTAGAGGCTGGGGTCCTGGCCATGTCCACCGTGGCCCTGCTCTGATTCTCACAGTGTCACCCTTCTGTCCTGGATGCCGGCTGCTCTTAGCGCCCTTCCAGTCCCATTCAGAGGAGGAAGCACATGCTAATGGGACCATGTGGCTCTGGCATATTACAAATCCTGCTCTCAGATCACCAAATGGATCAACAGTCTTGTTGGCTTTATAAAATTATGTATTCACAGGATCCTGTAAGAGAGCTAACGTTGGGACGTAGGATAAAAGTTCCTGGAAAGGAACAATAATAGCCAACATTTATGGAGCTTAATAGTTTTCGAGCCCCTGCTTAATCCCTAGCCTCTTTCAGTTCAGTTCAGTTCAGTCGCTCAGTCGTGTCCGACTCTTTGCAACCCCATGAACCACAGCATGCCAGGCCTCCCTGTCCGTCACCAACTCCCGGAGTTTACCCAAACTCATGTCCATCAAGTCAGTGATGCCATCTAACCATCTCATCCTCTGTCGTCCCCTTCTCCTCCTGCCCCCAATCCTTCCCAGCATCAGGGTCTTTTCAAATAAGAGAGCTCTTCGCATCAGGTGGCCAAAGTATTGGAGTTTCAGCTTCAACATCAGTCCCTCCAATGAATATTCAGGACTGATTTCCTTTAGGATGCACTGGTTGGATCTCCTTGCAATCCAAGGGACTCTCAAGTCTCTCCAACACCACACTTCAAAAGCATCAATTCTTCAGCACTCAGCTTTCTTTATGGTCCAACTCTCATATCCATACACGACCATTGGAAAAACCACAGCCCTGACTAGACGGACTTTTGTTGGCAAAGTAATGTCTCTGCTTTTTAATATGCTATCTAGGTTGGTCATAACTTTCCTTCCAAGGAGTAAACATCTTTTAATTTTATGGCTGCAATCACCATCTCGAGTGATTTTGGAGCCCAGAAAGATAAAGTCAGCCACTGTTTCCACTGTTTCCCCATCTATTTGCCATGAAGTGATGGGACCGGATGCCATGATCCTAGTTTTCTGAATGTTGAGCTTTAAGACAACTTTAAAGAAAGAAAGAAAAGTGAAGTCGCTCAGTCGTGTCCAACTCTTTGAGACCCCATGGACTGTAGCCTGCCAGGCTCCTCCATCCATGGGATTTTCCAGGTAAGAATACTGGAGTGGGTTGTCACTTCCTTCTCCAGGGGATCTTCCCAACCCAGGGATTAAACCCTGGTCTCCCCCACTGCAGGCAGACTCTACCATCTGAGCCACCAGGGAAGCCCCCAGATGAAACCAAACTCCTTAACAGCCTTACAAGGTTCTACACAGCCTGGCCTCTGCCCGTCTCCTGCCCATCTTACACATGCTTCCCTGGGTCTCAGAGCTCTAGTCACTTTCCTCAGTTCCTCAGAGGCACCTCCCTTTTCCCACCATGAGACCTTCACACAAGCTATTTCCTTGAGGACACCTGTCACACCCTGTTCCTGCTCTACCAGATGAACTTCACGTTTCAGCTCAGATGCCATCTCTTCTAGGAAGTCTTTGCTGACTTCTTAGTCTAGGTTTCTGGAAAATACAAGATAGTCCTATCCTTCAGGGCACTAGGTCAGTAAGGAGATCTTCATTTACAGTGATTATTTAATTCATGCATATTTGTGCCTGGGTTATACTCTCCAGAAGGGCAGGAGCTCACTGGAACACCTGGCTTGCTCACACCTGGCAAAGCAGCAGACACAAGAGGTGCTCAGTAAATGTTAGCAGGATGAATGGAATGAGTGGATGGATGATGGGTGCATATTATGTGCTGGTCTCTGGAATAATTTCCTCTCAGTGCATCACCTCATTGTATCCTCAAAACAACCGCTGTGAGGTAGATGCAATTATGATCTCCAAGTTGCAGACAGCAGCCAGGATCTTACAAAGGTTTAGTAATTTGCCCGAAGCCAAAGATGTAGCAAGTGGTAAACCCAGGTCTGTATGTCTCCAAGTTTTGTACCCTTTATTTTTGCAATCTGATCTCTAGCCAGGCAGTAGAGCACATCATCTCAAACAGTTATTTGCTCCCTTTGTTTTAGAGTACACAGTCTGCCAGTCGGGTGAACACAAAGCAAGCGAGAGTTTCCTTCTTTCCATGCACCTGGATCTGAGCCACAAA
This sequence comes from Okapia johnstoni, assembly GCA_024291935.2. Taxonomy (NCBI): domain Eukaryota; kingdom Metazoa; phylum Chordata; class Mammalia; order Artiodactyla; family Giraffidae; genus Okapia; species Okapia johnstoni. The sequence continues at coordinate 57,004,032 of CM044316.1, read as the reverse complement.
AAGATAGAGCACCTCAGATTCTTTATATTTTCCCAAATGAAATTTACCCAAGTTCCTTGAAACTCTCTCAATAATTCCACTTCCCCCAACTTCCCACTCCCTTTTGAATGCTCCTGAGACCTATGCTGGAGTGTAACTCATAAGTGGGAAACAGATTTCTGTGGGGTTACAATGCTGATGTTTCAGGGTTGATCTAATACATCACTTAACACTACCAGTTAGAATGCATGTCCAAAAATCACACACCAATGTGCCTCCTTGAGTGGATTTTCCTAAATGGAACCTAATGCTCTGTTGCCATCTTTATGAACTTAAGGATATCCTAAATTGCTCCTGGAATGTGCAAGCTATTTGTCCTAAAAGTGTCTGCTCTATTGTCTCTTCCCCAGAGAGGCGAACATTTATTGAGCTTAATAGCTATCTGGTACTCCCTAATTCTAATGTCATGTTTAGTCTAAGGTAAAGCCAACCCTCTTGTGAGCAGTAAAGTGCTTGGACCTTCCTTGGTGAATCTCTTCCGCCCTCAAGGAGTGAAGCCTGGTAAAGTCATACGCTGTAGTATGCAGGTGTGTAGGAGCCTGAAGCTCCAGGAGTGGAATGGCCCTGTACCACTGTAGGGATTGCTGGACGGCAACGTGAACACACTGTACTATTCTCAACATCTGAAATGACTTCATGGGTGAACTCCTCAGAAGGAGCAATGTGTTCCCTCACAAGGTACTTGGCTAACTCTGTTTTGGTGATGAGGTCTGCTAATTGCGTTACTGCACGTACCATCTGACCTTGCTAATAACTGCTCAAGCTGCAAGCTTACTACAAAAGTCACCATGTTATAGGCAATTATTTAGCACTGTGCAAAATTGTTAATTTCATGCGTTGTAAACACATCTCCTATAAACGATCAACCTGCCTATAAAAATTGCTTTCGATATCCCTAAGATAATCTTTAGGGGAAAGAAAGTGTGTGGGAGGGGAGGAAAGAGGGATAGTCTCTTAATCAGTATCTACAACCTTCTTTCTCTAGATCCTTTTTAAAAAATGACAAGAAAAGTGTTGACAGGAAGGTTCACCAAAGAGGCAGAGAAATACTCAAATCAGTGAAGACTAACTTCTGAGGATGCTAAAATCCTTACAGGTTCAGTGTGCATTTTCAGTTAGGTGGAAGGAGTTTGGGAAGGCTGGTAAAGTCATACGCTGCAGGCTGATTGACCTTAGCATCTTAGAGTTACAGGGCCCTAAGCAATCAATGGTCTGGTCTCAACAGTTCATTCTGCAGGTAAGGAAAACTAGGCCCAGGGATGTGATGTCCTGCCAGGCTCCCACAGAGGTCAACACTGGGGTCAAGAATCCAACCCCAGGTCCCCGACTCCTTGGCAGTGTGTGTTCCAGCAAGATTTGGCCCTAGGGCAGACAGAACATCTAAATACCTTTTTTTTTTCAGTTAAGGAGAGTGACTCCAATCATTCACCACTCTGGTGATTTCCCACAGAGCTGTGTGTTCCCTGATAAGCCCCACTGGGACAAGAAGCCAGTGGAAGAAGCAGAGGGCACAACTGAATACAAGAAGCATTTCTTCAACAGCTACTAACTGTGCTTCTCAAATGGTGACTTGACTTTGTCTTAAATATTCATCTCGAGTCTCAAAACTCACTTTCCATTCTATAATTTGGGTGTCTTATTTTAACTTTATTTTAATATAAAATTTCTGTGTTTCTGTCCTCTGCTCCAAAGAGTTTGAGTAAACCTGTTACTTCTAGAAGGTATGCCTTGTTTCTACGATGTAAACTCACTGTATGAAAACCTATATACTGGCAAAGATCCACTTAACTACACTACTAGCAGGTGTTGAGATCTACAGTGAACTGAAAGGCCAGGCAAAGGGCTCTGTGGGTACAGAGAAAGGGGAGCAAGGTTCTTCGGAAGGATGAATACATTAAAAAAAAAAACAGTCTTTAATTTTATGTTCCCCTAAAATTGTAGATTTTTCGTGCATGTCTTTGTTTTCTGACTGTAGATTATTTGAAAAAGAGAAAAGTAGAAAAAAAAAAAAAAAGGTAAATCCTTTATAGGAAACTTGGTAAAGGGAATACCAGATCTTTCTGAAATATTTTTACAACAGCATGTGAAATCTACAATTAATCTCAAAATGAAAGAAATTAATAAAAAAATATCCTCCACAATCCCACTAGCCAATAAGAACCATTGTTAATAATTTTGCGGTTACCTGTTTTATCATGTTTCAATGCACACGTCTGAAATCTGAAATCTGAAGAACTAATTGGAGGTCTGGAACTGGCTTTCTTCACCTATCATTGTGTCAAGAGAAATTTCCTGTTATTAAAAGTTCTTTGAAAATGTTTTCAAAGGGTGCATTATATTCTAATACATGGATGAATCATGTCCCCTGCTGCTGGACGTTTAATTGCTTCCAATTTTCCACTATTAAAATTTTTCATGTTACATGTATTTTACTATAATAAAAAATTATTTTCAGTCTCAATAAACATCCTATGTGCCTCATATTTCTGATTACCTCCTCAGGTTGGATTCCCAAAAAGGAAATTCTCAGATCATTTTCTAAAGGCTCTTGTTGTACAATAATAAAGTTCTTTCCTGATGGGAGTAGAGGGAGGTGGGCAACTTTCCCCAGCCCCCCCTCCCCCGCAGAAATAAGGTTGAAAAACGTCTCAATAGAAACAGTCCAGGAGACTGCAGAGTGCCTTACTGGTGATTTTCAGATGCAGGGCCATCTGGGAGCTGGGTATGAGGGTCTAGGAAACCCACAAATCCACCTGACTGCAAAGTGGGGTGGGTGCCTCCAACAGCTGTCATGCTTTCCTCACGTCTCAGTGCAAAATGATCTTTGAAGAGAGATGCACTAAACCAGGACATATGGGACTGTCTTTTGTAAAAGGAGGTTGTTCACTCTGCTCCTAGGAGGGTAATAACTTGGGAAATATGCATAAACCATTGCTGCTAGGATATAAACAGCATGAAATTATCCCAACTTGGAGCCATTAAAGATGCACATTGTGAATTTAGAATCAAAACACTCTATAAATTCATAGCAAATCTGCACAATGAAAAATCAGCCTGCAAACTGCAATAGCAGTTGTTGGTTTAAAGGCTTTTTTTTTTTTTTTTTTTTGCAAGCACTTTGGACTCTGTTTCCTGGACAGGCACCAGGTGGGAGTGGGGTTTTGCTTGTGGAAGGCCTCGAAGACATCAGGCAGCTCCACGGGCTCTTGCAGGTCTGACATTCTCGATGACTGGTCTCACCATTTGTTCTGGAAGAGCTGAGTCTAAACACTGTCTGAGACCCTGCTGATTGTTTTCATACTTGGGAAAGTAGGACAAGAAACAAAAGTCTTGACAAGATTCCGTACATTCTTCCCTAAATTTAAATACTGCCAGCAAGAAAAGAACATGTTAGATTTAGAAAGCTTCACTGAGAACTCCTTTTCAGAAATCACGCTTGCTGGTGATTTGGTGTTTCCCACGGAGGAGAGAGAGAGAACTCGGCTTCACTTCAGAACGAGGTCAGGAAGGGAGCTGTGCACAGAGGCCCCCTTGGCCGTCTTTCTGGCCCACGGGAGGTCAGAAGAAAGTCTCTTCTTTGACAGTTAAAAATGTGGGCCCACACTATTTGGCTCTGGGTTTCGGGCACTCCCTAAGAAAAGCCAAGTGGGGGTCTGTGCTGCTCAGAAATGTAGTTCATTCCCCTGGAAGGAAGGCTGAGACAACTGTTTGCTCAGCCTCATCCTGGATGCAGACAAAGGGTCAAGGAGGACAGTCCGAAAGCCTGCTGAGTTACCTCGACCTCTGGGAACTCTAACATTTCCACCAACCCTGCCTTTTAAAAATATCATTTGCCAACCTGTAATAGTTTGAATAATTTCAACAGAAAAGTTGTAAGATATAGTAAGAAGAACACCAGTACATCCCTCACTTGTGTTTACTAATGATTAATATTTGACCACATTTGCTCACCAACCTTTTACGCTTTTTTTTTCCTTTTGCATTTGTATCTGGCTTCTGGCTTCTTTCAGTTAGCATGGCTTAGCATAGCTCATTCCTTTTTATAGCTGAATAAGATTCCATACTATGGATGCACCAAATTTTGTACACCCATTCATAATTTCACAGACATCTGAGTTGTTTCCACCTTTTGTTTACCATGAATAAGGCTGCTATGAACATATGTGTACAAGTTTTTGTGTGGAAGTAAGTCTTCCTTTCTCTTGGGTATATACACATAGGAGTGGAACTGTCAGGTCATATGGTAACTCCGTGTTTAACCTCTGAGGAACTGCTGACTATTTTCCAAAGCAGCTGTATCATTTCTGTCTCACCAGCATTGAATAAAAGTTCTAATTTCTCTACCAACACTCGCCATTGGCTGTATCCGAACTGCTGGTATAGCCATCTTCTCCTCAAACCAAGATCAAATCATGAATTCTGCATTGTGTTTACTTCCTATGTCTTTTTTGTTTGATTTCATCTGGACCAATTCCTCAACCTCCTTTTGCCTTTCCTGGTGTTAACAATAAAATGAAGGAATAAAAACAGAGTTCAGTCCAGAGAAGGCATTCATTCATCCCTGGTTTTGGTGCATCCTGATGCACCTGTCTTTTGTTCGGTGCACTGACAGCCTGGGGCACTGAGCACTTAGCCTCTGGGAAGAGAACCACACCAGCCTGCTAGGGCTTCTGGCTAGAGCTCAGCTCAGGGCCGAGAAAAATGATCTCATGCCTCTGAACTGAGAAATGTTTCCGAACATCATAAGGCTCCTGTTCGGCATCAACAGGGAGCTCAGGGGAAGGGCAGCAGGTCAGGCTGAGGTGGAGGAGGACATGTCCGCAGGGCGCTGGGGGATCAGGGCACCCACCTCCAAGTGGCCTTCCGGGACAGCTGCGCAGCTGGGCTGCCTCGACTGTTGTAGTTAATTGGGGCCACTGAACTACAACAGGGGCTGGGATCTAGAGAGGAACACCCACCAGTTCCACCACAGTAATGAGCTCTGACATGCGGCACATCACAGACTAGCTAATTAAATACTCCACAGCTTCTCCAGCGGGAATGAAGACTTGGAGCACTGAGCTGAGAGGATGGAGTCAGGGAACCTGGGGCCAGGTCTCGGCTTAGCCTTGGAATCCCTGCACGAAGCTGGGAGGTAACTCAACCTCTCTGCAGCCCTCCCTCATCTATAAGGTTGGGGGAAAAGAACACATGAGGGGTATCTTTCAACTGGAGGAGCTAAATGCAATACAGCTACAGCCTGTGCTGTCACACGACCGCCAGTAACTCCTGTGAACTCTCTCTTCCCATTTCTGCAGCACCCCATAGCTCTTCTGCATATGTCACCTTGTTTGTCCCTGCAGAGGGTAGAAGGGGGTCAAGTTGTTCCCATTTTGAAGGTGTAGACTTACAGATCTGGGGTTCCTTCATTTATTCCAGGGATCCACCATGTTCTATGTCAGGCACTGGGGCACCATAACCGGTCAAGTAGGGAGGAATTTCTCCTCACAAGCTTTCAGTTGTGCAGGAGAGACCAACAAATAAGCAACAGTGCAAAATAGGAGCCCTGCTAAGTTAAGGGTACTGGAATCCATGCACAGCCCCTATCCAGGGCTCATGATTTTCCTCAGGGAAAATCAGACAACATGACTTTGAGTCCATGGCCCTCTGGTCGACCAAGGTGGATGGAGTCACGTGCCGCAGGTATGGAAAAGTAAACTCTCATCTGGGCCCTGCTTGGCTGGTGAGAGAAGGGCAATGGGACACTTTTTCCCTTGGCGCTGAACACAAGAGCTGTGGAATAATGAACTCTGATGCCTAAGGGCCTCATCTCCTGAAGAGCCCAGAAGTCGGGGACTTCAGGTTTTGAGTAAATGCCCTGAGGCCCTTGATTTCACCAGCAGCATGTGATGCTGCCCGACAGGGCCAAGAGCCAGGTCCCTCTCCTTCTGAGACTCGGTTTTTCAGGTCCTCAACCTATGAGGTGAACAGGTTGAACTAATGCTTGCTCTTTAGTGCAAATCTATTAGGAGCCTTCAAAAGTTCATCTCTTCCTTTTCTCCATCAAAAACCAGAGAGAAGGCATGAGTCGGTGTGTTTCAATGGTGCTTCATAAAATAAAATTAACAGTATCAGGAATCTGTACTGACCTCTGAAGTCAAGTTCTTTAAGGCTGATTGGCTGGATGCGGCTGTTTAATAATGGGTCACCCGTTTCACCCTACCTCACATTCTAATGCAGTTAATAGGGCCATGCTATAACTCATCCCTTGAGACAGAGAGGGGAGAGGGCAGCTGGTGTCTACTGTCTGCAGAAGCCGGTTCATAAAGCAATATTTATACATTCCCTTTAACCTGACACTGCATAAGATCTATTACCACTTAATTAAACTGTAACCATTTTATACATTGGCTTCTGGTTGTGATCAGCATCTAAATTTACCAGTCCACAAGGCCACACTGACTTGGTGAAGAAGCTAAATAATATTCACTTAAAAGAGCATCAAACGATGCAGAATCATCATGAGTAGTCAATAAAGGCTTCATGTTAAACAGAATTTAAAGAGATGGCATTTGCTAGTTTCTTCCCTGGAGAAACAGAGGCCTTTAAAACTTATTTCCCACCCTTGAATTGCCGGTGACTAGAGAGGTTTCGACAATTTTCAGATGTGTTGAAAAGAAATGATTAGAAAACTTCATTAGAGGCATTTGCATTTGTCTAAAAGAGGGTGCATCCTGGATCCTGCCACTGTCATGGAGGGAAAAGAGACAGGCGACTAATTAAGTAACAAACGCTCAGCCAGAAACCTCCGTTTCGGAGGCATAATCTCCCTTGCCAGGCGTGGGGCAGATGACGGCTGCAGGCTCGCTCCAGCTTCCTTGGCCTAATCCTTCTTCCTCAGCAAGAAGCGTGCCGACAGTGTCTGGAATAATAACATAATTATGGACAGCTAAAACACCTCATCCATGAAGGACGGGAAATTTGGAGTCTTTCAAATACGGGAAGATGAATCAAAGGACCAAATGGTGGTTCTTTTATTGGGCTGGGGTGGTTGGAACTGCCTCTCTTTCTCTCTCTCTCTTTTTCCCACTAAAGGACATACACTGCTCAGGGAGAAAGTATACTTTTGACCAAGACCTGATGGCTAGTTAGGTCAAAGCGGCCTCTGCACTCACTCAAAACACAAACAACAAATCCTCAAGTATCTTTCCCTCACTTAAAAGCCAATTTTGCATTTGTTTCCTCCTTTCACATTTCTTCCTTGAGCCTATATTATAAAGTCTCCTCTGTTCTGAAAAAAAAGATGCAGGATTACTGGGAAGGAACTGTGTTTTATGAATTTTCTACTCCCACAATTTAGCAGAGACTGGTACACAGAGGTGCAACACAAATGTCTGCTGATCCTTCCCATGTTGAAAGAATATCATCTTGCAGAATATTTCGAGTGCAGGGGCTTACAGCAGTATGTACACATTGTAAAAACTCAAAACCAAAAACCACAGTCCAGAGCTGCGAGTTTCAGAGGGCATCCAGAGATGCTTGGGGGTTTAACAGAGGTGGCTCAGAGACTGAGTTAGGGAGGGAATGGGGAAGAGGCCGCTGCCCTCAACCCATGTTCACCTCATTGAAAACAAGTCACTGCTACTTATTTTCTATGCTAGACTTTCACATAAAACATCCTTTGAAGAAAAATATCTGAAATTGGGTATTTACATAGTCTCAAAGTATCTCCCTAAGAGAGGCTCATTAATTCCAAAGGGGGAAATAGCCTAGAGGAATCTGGTCTACATGACCTTAATATCACTGGTAATAAGACATCCTATGCCTCCAATAGGATGCCCTGAGAAGAGCACATGTCACTTCTGTGGTACTTTTGCTCAAATGTGTCAAACTAATCATGAGAAATCATCAGACAAACCCAAATTGCGGGACAGTCTACAAAATAATTGGCTACCCTTTTCAAAAGTGTCAAGGTCAAGAAAAACGGAAAGACTGAGGAAGCACCACAGATTGGAGGAGACTACGGAGATGTAAGAGCTAAGTGTAATGTGGGATTTGGGAACAAAAAAAAAGAAGGACAATAGTGGGGAAAAAAATCAGTGAGGTTCAAATAAGGTCTGTAGATTGGTGAATACTGTTTCATGGTCGAGATAACTCTACTATGCCTTGTGAAAGATGTTAGGGGAAGCTGGGTGAAGAGTACAAAGGATTATGTCTGCAACTTTTTTTTTGGTAAATCTAAAATTATTTCAAAATAAAGAGTAAAATAAAAAAGGTTTCTGAACTAAAGTTTAAAAATATTTATATATTTATTTGGTTGTTTCAGGTCTTAGTTGTAGCATGTGAGATATACTTCCCCAACCAAAGATCGAATCCATGTCCCCTGCATTGGAAGGCAGATTCTTGACCACTGGACCAGGGAAGTCCCTAAATAAAGTTTACAAAACCACCATCCAAGAGAAATATAATTGATCCTTTGGACTTTTGTCATCAACTATGACAGAGACAGGCCTTGCTGGGCACCAAGAGTAATTCAACTTCGTGATCAAAGTTGTGAGTTTTGAATAGTCATGAATAGCCAGGCCACTGGTGGTCAGAGTCTCAGAGACATCACCAATCTCTTCCCAGTATGAGTCCACACTGAACAAGTCCCACGTGTTAGCTGCTCAGTTGTGTCCGACTCTTTGTGACCCCACAGACGGTAGCCAGTCAGGCTCTTCTGTCCATGGGATTTTCCAGGCAAGAATACTAGAGTGGGTTGTCATTTCTGCCTCCAGAACAAGTCCCAAAGCACCTGGATTTATTTTATAGAAAAATAACAGAACTCCTGTCTTGCCAAGTCTATTGATTTAGGTATATGTCTGAATTTCAATGTTATTCTTTTTTAAAAGCTTGATTTTCTGGTCTCCCCTGGCAATGCTCAATGATTCCCAAGATCAAGCAGTGATGAAGAACAGCTCAAGACAATACACACTGAAGAAGAAAAAAGCAGCTCACAGACACTGGTGAAGAAGCAAAGAGCCGAAGTAGCCTCTGAACGTATTAGAGGTCTACTTCTCCCTAAAGACTCATGGACATGAAGAGGAGAAAGGGAGACATAGGGAGGGAAGAAAGAAATTGGATAGCAATTATATCAATCCAGGTTTCCTCTGAAAAATTCCTAAAAATTGAGCTTTCTATTTCATAATATACTCATGGTTATTTTCATGTAAGTATTATCATCCCCCTGACCTCCACCACCACCAAATCATGTCCCGAAAAGAAAGGTCATGTTCAATCTGTGCTTATTCTGATACCGACTGACATATACCCTAACTTCTGGACGCATGGAGCAAAACGGCTTAGAAAACGTTTATGTTTATTATATCAGCATCTTCTGTTTTAAGAAATAGATATATATTTTTTTGCAGATTATATCTTAAAAGCACAAACATATCTGCACAACTCACTCATCCAGAAAACCTCACTCGCTAATGATGCCAGATAAATGAAGCACTGCTCTGCTAAGAAGTTGTATTAAGACCCTAGGAAATCTATATTGTACCTATAATAGCTATGCATGAGAAAATAAAGCTTGCTTTTCTTTTTCTATTATGAAAGGTGTGGGTTTGGCAAATGTCCCAATGGTTCTCTTATTTTTTTAAAAGAGAATATTTGAATTGCTCATAATGGATTACCTGTTTTTGAAGTGCTGTTAAAATTCTGTACTCAGCCCTTCTTTCTCGGAAAGTCAGAATTCTTGTTAATAATGGTTTTTCATCCAAAAGACACTTACTGAACATTAAAATATCTGCTGCTTTAAATATAAAAGCATGCAACTGCCCTCCCAGTCTTCATTCCTTTGGTTTTCCAGAACCTACACTGATCTTGAGGAACCAGTCTTCTCCCACTGTCTGCATGAGGTTTAGAGGGCTGGCCTCTCTCTCAGTTCCATAAGTGAAGACTTGACCCATATACCAGAATATGGTATCCTCCTGACTACAAAGAAAGGTTTAGAGATAAGTCATAAACCACAGTGGACACAGGAGGGTGGCTCAGTGACTAAGACTACAAGGATCAGGAAAGAGCCTTTCTCTTGCTGCTGGAGCTGCCCAGCTACAGGGAGGAAGCCTGGAGCTGCCAGAGGCCTCTTGCCGCCACGATGGGGAGAGCAGGTTTGAGGAAAAGCAGCCCACATTAAACACAGATTACTGCAGACACGGAAGCCCCAGGATTCAGCCGTGCCTGAAGGCGGTGCCTCCCCAGCCTATTCAGTTACATAATCCAATAAATCCTCTTTTACGTTTAAGCTGGTGTGAGAAGAGTTTCTGTCACTTGCAACTGAAAGAGTCCTAATACAAGTGTGCTTTAAAAATACAGAATATTAGGAAGGTAGAGATGAAGTAAGGTTTGCTAACCTTGAAAATTCAACTTTAAGCTAGCGCCAGGCAGCTTCACTCAGATAAAAGTACAGTCATAAGGGCAAGAAAGCATGAAGAAGTCAACAGAACATTGGTTTTGAAGTCAGCAGATAGGATTCAAAAGTCAGCAGACAGGATTCACTTACAGGACTCTGTAAAAGAGGCTTGGACAATGGCTAAACCTCTCTGGGCCTCAGTTCCTATATAGCTAAAATGGGAGTAACAACTTCACGGTGTTAGTATCAAAACCACAGAGGTAAGAGGTGTAACAGCAAGGCACTGCCCAATCAAATACAATCACTTCTTTCTTCTGCTGGGGTGCAAGATAAGAGGGGAGGGGATGGTGTGAGCAGCTGGGTTTGGGAAGATACAAGACACTGAAGCCCACACAGAAGTGCTAGCCTTAAAAACATCAGTGGCTAACTATGAAACAAGGGTGGAAACCACACCATCTCATTCAACAGTGTGATGGTGTTCCAAGACAAATATGAGAATCAGATCTAAACAAATCCTCTCTCTCTCATGGGACTGTTTACTCCTAGCATTTAAGAACACAGCTACACTGAACTACTGGAACTTCTAGGGGCTTACCTGTTCTTGCCTGGCTCCTGTGACACCCCAGGAAAACCTCACTCACTTGGTGATATGAAATAATAAGTAGATGAAAGACACAAATTAAAAAATGAAAATAGATTAAATAAGATGAGACCAAGTCAAAGAAAAGAGGTCTCAAGCTAAAGGCCTATGATCACCTCCAATCTACAAGGGATAACACACAGTGCTTTTAAAAAATAAAGCATATGTTGACAGCTACTAGAAATCCAGAAAGTTCTCTTAAAGATCCAAATGTCCAGTTTCTCTTGAGTAACCAGAAGACCTGGCAACCCAGCACAGTAGCTCTTGACGGCACCTGAGTTGCCAGCAGATGCCCCGTCAGATGGGAGAAGGGACTTCCACCATCTCCCCAACCTGCCATACTCCCTTTCATAGCCAGATGTCACTCATACAAGGGGCCTGCAGAACCCCTTCAGGAATCTGTGTTTGATCCCTATGGGAAAGAAGCTCTTCCTTTGTCAACCTCCCCACTCCAGAGGCAATGTTACAAAGGTTACTAAGAAATGAAAGCTTTAGTGGTGATGGATGCACCACTCTGTGACTATACTAAACCCACTGAAATGTACACTTTAACATGGCGACTGTTATGGTATGGTATGTATGTTTATTTAAGTATTCCCTAATAAAGCTGTTCTTAAAAAAAGAAGAAGGAAGCCTTCCTGTAGGGTAAGGTCTTGACCACACTATGATACTGACAAGGCCTAGCCTTGGTACCCTCCCAACTTTCCTTTCCTGCCTCTGGAAAACACGACAACCAGAATTGAATCCCCACAGAATTACTGCACAAAGCAAATAGATAACAACACCCATGAACAACAATTACAACCAGATTAGCTCACAAGGAATCCCCATGAACCCTAAAATACAAGTGGGGGAGTGAGAACAAGTCACCAATAAGCACTAGTCTTACATGTTATTGGTGTCTGTATAGGAGGATAAAAAGAATCCACGGGAACAGTGGCTGCTAGTCCTCGAGTGGACACCAAACAACCAACAGATGCCAACTGGGAAAGAACAATGCACCAGTGTGAGAACAGCAGCTAAAACTTGGAGGGCTTCTGCCCAACCCAATAACAGACGAGCATAAGATGGCCACAGTATGTAGGTCTGATGGGGCTGGAGCAGTCTGGCTCACTGAGGAGAAACTGCTGAGTCGAGTTCAAATTGAGCAGGACAGTAGCAATGGCAATAAAGGAAAGAGGAGTTTCAGATAAAAATGGGAGAGGGAAACAGAGCCAGGATATCTAAGAAAGCAAGCCACCAAATTTTTTAGTACTACAAACCGAGAGGAAGCTCTATAAAGTTAGAAAAGCTTTAGTAAACCTCACATTCTGCAAGTTCAAGAAAATGAATTTCACCAAAAAATGAACAGCAAAGTACTGATGTCAAATATTATGCTAAATTATTATCTAAAAAAAACAAAACAAAACGGAAAGCAGGATAGCATTCCTATGGGCAATGAAAGCATGCTTGAAAAAAATGCTCATAAAATAGATCAAAACTACAACCTAGTATTAAAATATGAGTTTAAAAGACATTAACAAAATGCTCCAAGATATGAAAGAACAACATACTAGAATTAGAAAGACACAAAAAATGAGGTAACAAAATACAAAAAGAACCAGCAATAAAAGAAGAAATAATTCTGGAAATGAAGATTAAACTAGAAGAAACAATGAACAAATAAACAAAAAACCCTATAACAGTTAATGCTTTAAATAGGTAAAAAGAAGAAAAATTGTAAATCCAGAAGAAATTAAAAAAAAAAAAGAGTCAAGAGAAAGTGACAAATAATGAAGACAGGCAAAGAAGATTTAACATATAGATAAGAGGAGTCTGAAGAAAAAAACAAACCACGGCAACAGCAAAAACACTAAAAGTATAACTCAAGAAAATTTTCCTAAAGCTTAAGAAAAAAGATGTGAAAGTAGATATTAAAAGAGAAAATTGCAAAACTAAGAATATCAGTCCAGGACAACAATACTACAGTATAATCCAGTAAATTTACTGAGAGGAAGGAAGGAAGAAAGGGAGGAAAGGAGGGAGTATACTTTTGGGTACTCAAGAAAGAAAAAGGGACAAGGTACTTATATGGCAAAGGAAATTAGATTATTATCAACCTTTCTAAAAGTAACATTTTATGTCAGAAGAAACTGGAGTGACACAATCAAAGCACTCAAGAAAATGTGAACCAACAATTTTAAACCTAGCAAAAGAGACTAGCGTAAAAGGGACAAATGTTATCGACATTTGAGAATTCAAGCAATGTTGTTTTTGTTCGCATGAGCCCTCCCTAAGGAATCTAATAGGAAATAGGTTTCAGACAAACAATCTGACTAGAGAGCTATCAATACACAGGCTGATGGTGGTGGTGGTTTAGCTGGTAAGTCGTGTCCGATTCTTGCGATCCCATGGACTGTAGCCTGCTAGGCTCCTCTGTCCATGGGATTTTCCAGGCAATAATGCTGGAGTGGTTTGTCATTTCCTTCTGCATGAACATTAAATACCAAGCTACCTAAGAACTACCACAGAACTAAGATTAAGTGTAAGCTAAGAGGGATAGAGTAGTATAATACAGAGAGAGGACAACTATAAAAACAACGGGGAGAGAATGGGGAGAGTATATGCAAAAAAGATTTTTTTAGTGTTTTGAGTAATCATATTTCAGTGGTATTAATATTATTGTTCTGATATTGTTGTATTTATGAGATGAGACAAAAAGCTTAATTTTACTATCTCTTGTGTCACTGAAAACTTGGGTTTTTAACGCAAAGAAGGAGATAACAGAAGTAACAGAGAAAAAGGAAAAAACTCTAAAATCTTGAATTTAAACATATATAGGGACTTCCCTAGCAGTCCAGTGATTAAGACTCTGTGCTTCCACTGCAAGGGGCATGGGTTCTATCCCTGGTTGTGGAACTAAGATCCTGCATGCTGCATGGTATGACCCCAAAATAATAAAATTAAAAAAAAAACCATAAATATATATATCATGGTGTATTTTAGCTTTAAATGTAAATAAAATATAAATGCATTTATAATCACCCAACCTTGTCCAATGAAAAGGTCAGGAGCAAGTCCAGTGTTGAAAAGCATCTCTAGTCCTCATATTATGGTCTTAAAATATCATTCCTCACTAAAAGAAACTGAAGGGCTTCTTCGAGAAATTACTAATTCTAGGTCCAAGAGAGGAGACATGCCAGATGAATCTGGAACATCTTATATAGCAGAGAGCAAAGAAGTCACTATAAAAGATTAGAAGGGTATATCATAGACTCAGGATCCAACTTGAAGAGCCTCCCACCAAATAAATGAAAAAGAGACAACAGAATTAGAATATAGCAAGCCCCCTACACACAACCCTTCAAGTTGCAAACTTCCAAAGATGTGTGTTTCGCATGTCCAATCACGTAAGTTAGTTCAGTTGTCTGGCATACACTGTCACACGCATGCATCCTCTAAGTAGGTGTGCTTTTGTGTACTTTACTGTACAGTACTGTACAGAGTACAGTAGTACAATACCTTTATTTCAAGCCCAGGATGTCCAGAAGCGAGCATAAAAGCAGTGGTGATGTAGCTGGTAATCCTAAGTAGTGCCAGCTATTGAACTATACTACTACTGTACTTTTCAAGATACTATACTGTAAGATTAAACACATTTTATTTTTTGTGTTTGTTTTTTATGTATTATTTGGGTGACAAGTATTATAAACCTATTACAGAACAATACTATATAGCTGATCATGTTAGTTGGATACCTAGGCTAACTTTGTTGGACTTGACAAACAAGTTAGACTTAACGAATGCGCTCTTGGAGCAGAACTCTTTTGTATGTAGGGGACTTACTGTACCAAGAGAAATTGTGTGCCTCCTGATGAAGAAACATAGTATCACCTGTATTCTTTCCAGAGGGATCAACATCAGGCTGATCGAGGCTCTACATAGAGCTCTGGATTCAGAAAATAAAGAAAACTGAGAAACATGGTAACTTTAACCACAAATGTGCAATCACTCAAATCCATACTGCTGGAAACCTGACCAGCCTGGGTTCCTAATAGATAAATTATAAGTAAAAGAAAGAACTGAAGGGGAAAGCTGTAGATTAAGAGAGACTTCATAAACATCACATTTAGTATGTGTGGCTGAGTTCCTTAGTAATTCACCTGAAACTCATCACATTTTTAATCGGCTATACCCCAATACAAAATAAAAAGTTAACAACAACAAAAAATCTCACATTTAAAAATGGGTAATACTAAACTGCTAGACTAAACTGTTGGGTATGCACACTGATGTGATAAATCTATTTTTTAAATGAAGGGAAGTGACTGCTGTAAAAGTAAAGTTACTATTAGGGAGTGAGAGGGAATGATGATTGAACTGGGCACAAGAAGGGGTTTCTGGAGGCACTGGAAATGTTCTATTTTCTGGCAGGTGGTCACTGCAAGGGGATTTACATTTATAATAATTTATTAAGTTTGCAGTTTCTTGTGTGTGGTTTTCAGTATCTTGTTTTTTATTTTGCAATAAAGAGACTGTTTTTAAAAGATAGGGATGGGAAGGAAAATAGAAAGTCAATTTCTTTCTTTTTTTTTTTTTTTGGCAGCTCTGCACATCTTGTGGAGTCTCAGTTCCCCAACCAGGGACTGAATATGGGCCACAGCAGTGAAAGCACAGAATCCTAACCACTAGACCACCAAGGAAATCCCAAGGTTCCATTTTTATACCTATCCGTTGACATGTTTTGTGCTGAGAGACAGGGATCACTGACTAGGTGTATTCTAGACACTGGACACAGTCTAAGCAAAGGCAAGGAGGTAGAAATGAGATGTATGGCAAATTCTGGCAATAGCACATGGTCATCCTGTTTGGCTGCCGGATGGCTCTACAAAGAGAACAGCAGGAAACAAAACTAGGAAATATAAGCTAAGGGAATACTGCATAAGTTTCATTATGCCAGGACAAGATGTCTGTACTTAATTAAATGCTTCTGAACCTTGTTTCTCACTCCAACCCCCTTTTCCTTCCTAATAGAACTCTGATTTTTTTGTCCAGTTATCCATCCAGCTGTTTTTTTTGTGTCTACAGGTGCTAGCCGGAGCTACAGCAGCCATCTGGAGACAATGAGGAATTTTAACTTCTGGAGAACATGCTGAGTATGGCAAAGCAGAAAGATGGGCAAGAATACAAATCTCAGATGATATCGCTAAGCCACTGAGTTAATTAATCTCACAGTTGCCCTTCTGCTAGGGTTCTTATTATATGAGATAATGAAATTCCATATCATTACATGCAGCTGAAAGCAGCCAAAATTATAAATAAGGGGAAAATAATTAATTACCAAAATTATGGTAAGGGGAAATCATAAAAAAGCCCACTTCAAGAAATACCTCTAAACAGTCCCCATGCTCTTAGTGGTCCAGAAGAATCATGACCCTGAGTCTTGGTTGGTTGCCCTGAACAATCAATCTCCCAGAAACACACAGAAGGTTCCAGCAGCCAGCTTAAGTTTACCACTTAATCACACAAGTCTAGCTGGTGTCAAGCTCTTAAAGGAGCTGATCCCAGGGAATGAGGAGAAAAATGAAAAGGAAATAAAACTGAACAGTTGCCTGCAGAGAACACCAGCTGCGTGTGATTGATTTCCATGTAATCTCCATTTGTCTCCCTGGAATTTCTTCATCAGATTCCTGGCACAAGGTCACAGGGACGCATGATGCTGCTCATGCCTGGAGTGTGGTCAGGAAAAAAAAAACATTCCCTTATATACCCTAGAAGTCCAAGGGGACCAAAATGAGTATTCTGGGGGAAAACAAGAGAGAGATTTTCTTTTCCTTGCCCTAGTGGCAAAGCTCAGTTCACTGTCAACCAAGGTGGAAGGTTAGCCTATTGGCTACCCTATTAGATGTGAAGAGCTGACTCACTGAAAAAGACCCCGATGCTGGGGAGGACTGAAGGCAGGAGGAGAAGAGGGCAACAGAGGATGAGGTGGTTGGATGGCATCATCAACTCAATGGACATGAGTTTGAGCAAAGTCTGGGAGATAGTGAAGGACAGAGAATCCTGGCATGCTACAGTCCACAGGATCACAAAGAGTCGGACATGACTTAGCAACTGAACAACAACCACCACTGTATTAGAAGTTTGTTTTCTCAAGCTGGTGAGCCCCTAGGATCTGGGGAGTTTATGCCTATCCTGGGTGTTTTCAATCTACCAGCTGCTCAGGGCAGATGTCTTAGCCCTGATGATAGCTGCTATGTAAGGTTCTTCCACTGACCCATCCATTCTCCAAACCACACAAGGAAACAAGTTCCTTGAAGGATCTCTACTTGGGGTCACTGGTGGTGGGGAAGGGTTAAAACAGAGTAGAAGAGGATGGAAAGGCAGGGTGTATCATACCCTGTTGTCATTTCAAAGTGCCACCCCTTTCACTGGTTTGACGCTCTGTGCTGTGGACTGAATGTTCTTTGGTATAAGCATGGGAGAGTCCATTTGCCTAGTGTGTCCCTGCCCACGGATATGGAGCCATAAACTCAAGAGACAGAGACAGCACCTAGGATAGTGGTATTAAAGTGTAGTCCCCACTCCAGCAGCACCAGCAGCTCCTAGAAAGTGGTTGCTGCTGCTGCTGCTAAGTCGAGACAATCGTGTCCAACTCTGTGTGACCCCATAGACGGCAGCCCTCCTCCGTCCCTGGGATTCTCCAGGCAAGAATACTGGAGTGAGTTGCCATTTCCTTCTCCAAGAAAGTGGTTAGGAATGCAAATTCTCAGGCCCTACCAGCTGTCCAACTGAATCACAACTCTAGGAGTGGGTCCCAGAAATCTGTGTTTGAAAAAGCCCTCCAGGTGACTTTCACACACAGGAGGACCAGACCAACAACCTCATTATGCAGGGGGTGGGGTGGGGGTGGGGAAGTGCAGGCCCAAGGATTTGAAGTGACTTACTTAGGGTCCCATGGATGGAAAGCTGCTGCTGCTGCTGCTAAGTCGCTTCAGTCGTGTCCGACTCTGTGAGACCCCATAGACGGCAGCCCACCTGGCACCCCAGGCTCTGGAATTCTCCAGGCAAGAACACTGAGTGGGTTGCCATTTCCTTCTCCAATGCATGAACGTGAAAAGTGAAAGTGAAGTCGCTCAGTCGTGTCTGACTCTTAGTGACCCCATGGACTGCAGCCTACCAGGCTCCTCCATCCATGGGATTTTCCAGGCAAGAGTACTGGAGTAGGGTGCCATTGCCTTCTCCGGATGGAAAGCAGCAGAGACTAAACTAGTCTGACTCTCAGTCCAGAGCCTCTCCCACAGCACTGGAAAGAAAGCAAAGCTGTAACACCCAAAGCCACTGTGAACTATTTCAAAACCATGCTTAGCCATTCCCAGTGTCTGCATACCTCTTGATACTTCATCTGGAACCCTGAGCCCGAGACACTTCCATTTCTAACACAGGACAGTAAGACGAGGGCACCCTCTCCCCTTCCAGCTCCTCTCTACGACAGGCAGTAGAGGACAGTGTCCACATCACCCAGGGAAGGAAGCCTGTAACCCCAACAACTGTGGTCCAGAATGAAAGCAGGTGCTGAAAGCAGACTGCCTGGGTGCAAATCTCAGCCAGGAGACTGTCCTCTATGTCACTGCAGTCAAGTCTTCACCTTTCTGAGCGCGCTTCCCGGCTGTGAAGGGAGGACAGTGTTTTTACAGGGACAACGCCTACGGTGAGGCTGAGATGAGATAACCCATGTCAGGTGCTGAGCACTGTGCCTGGCACACAGCTAAGCCCTCCATGCACATGACTCTCACTGCTGTTCTCCATATCCTTTTGTCCCTCTAATGACTGAGTCGTGCTAACTCCACCTCTTTGATGCCCCCACATCTGGCCTCTTCTCTGTCTTTGCATGTCCAGCCCTTCTGCCACAGTGTGCTCTGGTCCTCATCTCATGCCCTGGCACCACCACACAAGTCTTCAGAAGGGTGTCCTAGCCTCCAGTCCCCCTTCCAGTCTGCTCTCTACCCTTACAGTCCAGTGAGCTCTCTAGATTGCAAAGATGAGCCACTCTCTTTGCCTCGTGAGCTTCCCAAGACCCTACTATCTGTGGGGTTGAGTTCCACCTCCTGGGCATCAGCACCCCATCTTTATCTTACACCGGGGTTCCCCCCAAGTTGACCACATGCTCTACACCTAACCACTTTGGGGACATAAAAACTGTGGACTTTTCATACCACTATGCTCTGTTCTCTGAGCCAGTGATGCCCGGTCTCCACCTGCCTGGCAAATCCACACTCAACTTTCCACACGGAGCCCAGAGCCACAGACTCCTTGAAGTATTATTACCAGGAGGAAGTGACTGCCCCTGCTTTGTGCCTGCTCTGGCTGCAGCACCCGCTTCTCTCATAGTACCTGTTCCACTTTTCTGGATGTGTTTCCACATCTGCCGTCCTTGCTGTCTCCTGGACTGTCACTCTTTCCCAAGCACCCTTCCTGGCATTAGATTCTCTCAACTCACTTATTAAATGGATAAGTGCTGGACTTCCCCAGTCTCACCAGTCTCAGCACTGCCCTCGGTGCTCACAGAACAAACCTGCTCTGGTGGTCCCCAGGAAAGCCTCTGAGGGGCTGGAATCCCATCTCTTGACAAAGCAGGTCGGAATGACTCTCAACACAAATGTGGCTGTGATCATGCAATGCGTAAAGCAGGCCATATGCAGGGTATCTAACTATGTGATCCAACCATCACCAGGCAGCCATTCAGTTCCTAGGATGGGCAAAGTCCCCATTTAGCAGAAAATGAGCCTTCTCACCCCGAGCCGGTGTGGAATGTGGCAACAGAAACTAACAGCTTGCCAGCATGGTCCTGCCCTGAGCTGGAGATGTGGCTTCTGGTTCCTGGCACAGCCACTCACTTCCTGGGCAACCACATTCTCTGCTTGCGCCGCTGATGCTCGTCTGTAAAACGAGGGCTGTGGACTAGAAGCTCCCTAAGCGCCCTTTAGAGCTCAGAGCTCGAGCACTTCAGAAATTTAAATGCCACTAATTAGAAGAGCTGGGACGACTCTGCTTTCCCCCCTCACTCCCTCCTGAGCACTCCGCAGGAAACATAGGGGACAGATAGGAGATACTGTATTTGCTGAACAAATGGCTTGATTCCTCCTGTTTTCACCCAGGTGCTCTTTAACTTAGGACTACGTGTCAGGAGGACCCAAGTGTTCCTGGAGTTGGCTATGCTTTCCCACCTAAACAACTCTCTCTTGCTTTGAGATTTAACCAAAGTAAGCAACATTGCTTACTAATGAATGACCCAGAATCAGACAAGCTGGACTAGATTCCTGTTTCTAGCATTTTGGAGCTGTGTGACCTTGAGCAAAATGCTTAACCACTGTGTGTCTCAGTTTTCTCACCTGTAAAACGGGGGCGGATAATAGTTCTACCTCATGGGTCATCATGAGGATTAAAATAGTAATACAGTTAATTCATTAAACAGCATCTGCCATAGAGTGAGCACTTGACAAAATGATTAAATTATGTTTTCTCAAATGTCCTTCAGGAAAGGAGTGTTGCTGTCTAAATGCATCTCAAGAGTGGCACTAACCCATTCAAGAGAGCTCCAACCTCATGACCTAACTACCTCCCAAAGGCCCCTCCTCCAAATATCATCACATCGGTTCTCCTTCTGTGTGAGGATACAATGAGGTTCCGGCAGTCTGCAACGTGGAAGAGGCTCCTTTTACCAGGACCCGATCATGCTAGTACCCTGATCTCAAGACTTCCAGACTCCTAAACTGTGAGAAAATAATTCTTTCTCTTTTTGGCTGCTCTGGGTCTTTGTCGTGGCGCATGGGCTTTCTCTAGTTGTGGCTTGCTGGCTTATTTGCCCCACGGCATATGGGATCTTAGTCCCCTGACCAGGGATCGAACCTGCATTCCCTGTATTGCAAGGTGGATTCTTAACCACTGGACCAGGGAAGTCCTGAGAAAAAATTCCTGTTGTTTATAAGCCACCCAGTCTTTGGTACTTTGTTATGGCATCCTGAACTAAGACACATAACAACAACAATAACAAAATGTGAATGGACAGATACTAACATATAACTATGGTGATCTCGGGATGGTCATAATCACTGGGGATTATCTTTTGTGCTTGAGCTCATCTGGATTTTGCAGCATTCAAAACACAGGTCAGCATCCTCCCTCTCCCCCCAGATGTCTCTTTCCACCATCCAAGAACTCTGGGCTGGCTAAGCCTGCAGCCCTGTCCCCAGCTCAGGGCCAGCATTCCAAGGAATTGCCAAACTCCAAGCCCCAACTCCTCAGGAATGGGCTGGGGTGGGGCCTCTCCACAGGAGCCTCATTTAACATTCTTTTCATGGGCCTTTCCAGAAAGAACCGCAGTCATAAGTGGGAATGACATGTGTCTGAAATAGACCATCCATCAGACAGAATTCTGTGGGGCTCGGATTCTTGGCAAAAAGCCCCCTGAAGTAACATCTCCAGCCATTTCCTGCGCAGTTAAGCTCTACTTTGCCCTGAAAGCTCTGTTAAATGCATTTTGAGCATTATCTTATTTGATCTCCACAATCTCGCAAGGCAGGTATTATTCTTCTCCCAAATTATGAATGAGGCAGTGGAGGCTCTGCCATATCTGGCCTCGGTCATGTAGCTAGGAAGTGGCCAAAGGGACCCAACTCCAAGTCTAACTCTACTGCACACAGTGAAACAACGTCTTCATGATGGTTTCATAGACCTCGGTATACCTGGCCTTGAATTTCCCTTTCCTCACCCACGAAGCTGGACTCAACACTTGAGATTACTAAATAAATACTGACAGCTACCCCTGCAGGACTTTTCATATCTTCCCAGACTCTGTCCCTGAGCCACAAAATAGGATGGTTTTCAGTCAATCGGTGAATATTTATTCTATGTGCTGGGGAGGCTCACATTCAACCCAGGACCCAAAAAACCTATTAATATCAGAAACGGTTCATGTCCTTAAGCATCCAAACATATCATTGTTGATACAAGACCGACAGATTGAGAGGTCCCCAAAATTATGTCTAGCTGACCCTTACTGAGTACTCGACCCTGTGATTATAGTCTCACTAACACTTTTGCAGGAAAGCTCCCATTCATTGGCCTTACCACGTAAGTGCTTTATGTACTTACTCTCTTCTAAACTTTATCCTAATGATGTGAGACATCCCTCACCATATCACAGATGAGGAAACTGGGGATACATTGAGGGACTTGCCCAAGGTCATCCAGAACTAGGGCCTGCCCTGTAGCATTTATCATACTCAAATCACATTTGAGGGTTATTTTGGGGTCTGTCACCCCATCAGCCTGTCGGTCCTAAACAATAGGGATGCATCTTGTTCAGAATTATGTTCTTTACTGACCTGGTCCAGTACCTGATATAGGTAAATATAAGCTTGCATATGGATGTGTGTGCGTGCACACACACACACACACACACACACACACACACACACACACATGCAGAACTAAAAGGAAAGCAGTCAGGGTAACTTAAAAAGGAGCTCTGGATTCAGCTAGATCTGGGTTTGGACAAAAGTTTTTCCATGTCCTAAGTGTCTGTCTTTTAAGCAATTCAATCTTCTCTGAGCTTCCATTTTCTTACCTGTTATATGGGGATTCCCACAAACTCACTCCTAGGGAGGATGTGGGGAATGAACAAGAGTCGAGGATGTCCATCTCTGAGCACGTCTGGCATGTAGTAACTGCCTATTAAAGCACAGACAGCTATTACTGCATGACCAGAAACAGATGCCCAATTAATGAGACACCTGCAACTCCAGGCATCCTGTGTCCCCCACCCCCACCCCCTGCCCGCCCCAGTAGAACATGCACTCACTGAGGGCAAGGAAGGAGCGTTTACATTTGTGATCCCAGCAGGGGTCAATAAATGGTGTTCCACAGGTGGCTGGTGATGACAGAGATGTATCCTGCCCAGGATGGTGACTCTGAGCTGGGCAAGCAGAAGGGTCCTGCGCCAGTGTCGTCTCTGTAGTGGGGATAAAGCTAGCCTCTAATCCCCAAAGAGTTCTAAAGAGGCAGAAATGAAACCCCCTTGGAAAGCCCTCGCCACCTGACACCAGGAGACGAGAAGGGAGGACATGGTGATGGGGTGAGAGGGATGAAGAGTGGGCAGAGAGAGAAGGCTCAGAAGGCCTTGAAGGATGGACCAAAGACAGGCCCGAAGAGGGAGGGCTTTGAAGCCATACAGTCTAGGGTTCAAGTCCCAGCTCTGACTTTACCAGCCTTGAGCCTCACCTCACTAGGCTAAGTCGTCTCATCTCTATAGGTAGGAAAACCACAAAGTTGCCCCCAGGAGGCTGTTGTGAATCGAATATAAGGTGTGCTGAGCTCCTGGTACATAGTAAGAGCTCAATAAATGGTAGGTATACTATGGAGGAGTCACTTTTTTTTTTAAGGGCAAAGCGTTCTCAGACAATAACAGAGCCAAACAGGAATTGAGCTTAGTGCAACTAAAATAGAAATAGGAGAGCTGAAACCGTATCCTGAGGATGACTATTTATGAGGCCAATTTCAGTCTAATGAATCCCCCACGGCAGCCTCTGCACAGCTCTGAGTCCAGAGCACAGGGACGGGCCCTCCCCCAAGTTCTGGGAAGCGCGGCAGCCGCGTACGGTGCCCCATCAGCGTTTAATAATCACAGCAATAATCCTAATAATGATTGGGATAGAGGGCGGGGGAGGGGAGAAATGCAGGTGGAGAGGAATAACACTTAAGCTATTTTGCTTCCTCAAGACAAACTTCTGCCTGAAATAGATTAATTCAATCTGCATATTAATATGGGTTACTAATTAATGACTAAAAAATGCTTTCAACAGGGAAAGTGTGATGCAGATACTTAAAAAAAATAACATCCAGGAGTCACAGGATAAATCTGGAAAGGAAATAAACTGGCCTCTGTTTTTTTAACTTAAATGTTAAAATCTTAAATGATTTTACGGTTGAAGGAGATGGAGGGCAATTTGGAAAACTCACTTAAAGCGCAGAAACATAAAATAGGAAAGCCTGGTGTGAGGGAACTTCCTTTGTGTTCCTGTGGAAGCTTGTCACTGCACTTACCACAGAAGTGTGTGTGACTTCAAGTCTGCTTTCTGCTTTGCCTTCTAGACTCTAAATTCCCTGAGGGCAGAGGCCCAGTCCTCTATCCTTTCCTATCTCTGGTCCCTAACACTGCACCAGGCACGGAAGGAGAAGTCAATAGCATAATGAAACAATGAATGACTCCAAAAGAGGAAGGCAAGGGCTACTCACAGTGACCTCCTTCCTCAGAGGACCTCATAGAAAGGAGGAAAGAAGAAATAACTTTACTGTGGAGAAATCTGACAAACCATCCCTCATCCAGGTGGTCAAGGTCAACATCAGCAGTGATAAGTCACTTGGGTAGTATGTACCCTTGATATATGTGATGAAAATGGAACTTTAGGTCTCCGTGGTCTTCCTTTCAAAACCTCATAAGCCCCATCTAAATATCAGAAAAACATCAGATAAATTCCAACAGGTTCTATGAAATCCCCAACCAGGACTCCTACTCAGAACTGTGAAGGTCACCAGAAACAAGGAAAGTCTGAGAAACCATCACAGCCAAGAGGAGCCTAAGGAGACACAGAGATTTAATAATGTGATGTGGTCTCCTAGATGGATTTTACAGGGGGAGAAATTAGTCTAGGAGAGACCCATCCAAGGTCTTGGAGACTCTCCTGGTGGACAGGCTTTCACAAGTGTGCCTATGTATTACAGAAGGATGCCTGTAGTATTCCTCTTCATATCTTCACAGTAAATATCTTGATTTTTTTTTTAATGTTTATTTATTTATTTGGCTGCCCTGGGTCTCAGCTGTGGCATGTGGGATCTAGTTCCCCGACCAGGGATTGAACCCAGGACTCCTGCATTGGGAGCACAAAGTCTTAGCCACTGGACCACCAGGGAAGTTCCTTGATTTTTTTTTTTTTTAATTTGCAACTAAGATGAGGTCTCCTCCCTCCTCTGAAAACCCTCAACTTCTATCGCCCAGAAATCCTGTAAAATCTGGCAAGCAAGCACCTCAAGGGAAACACTAGCCTAGAAGAATGGTCCTCAGAGCTCACTAAGACCAAATTTTCCCACTGAGAAAATATTGAGGCCCGAAGTAGGAGACAGTGTCTTGCCTATTGCCAGTGTAGCGTGTTGGCTGGTGCCACACTTAACTCACGCTTCCTTGCTTGTAATATCCCAGACTCTCTCCACTACCTGGATATGCAGAACCAGTTTAGGGCCATGGAGGAATTCCTGCCAAATCCCTGGCTCTGTCTTTGCCAATCTCAAGTCTGTGAAGGGCAACCACATGGAAAACAGTTTGGTACTTAACTACATGTCTTTTGCCCCAGCCCCAGGTCACCGCCAAGCAGAAAGTCCGGGCCCGGCAGGCTGTGGTCTCAGACACAAAGACAGCATCCAATCAGGGTGTGCAGGAAGGGCACAGTTCAGCAGGGCTGGCAGGCCACACTGCCCTGGGCAGCCCCATTCATCAGCCACCCTGGGGGATCTCATTTTCCAGCTCGGCGTAGGGTACATTTTCTAAATGTGACCCTGTTTCTGTTATGAGAATCAAAGTGCTCCAACTGCAAAATCATAAATACTCAAAAGTGACAGCTAATGGCAGTGGCAGTTTGCAAGATGCCAAATGGCAGCGAGAAATGGACGCCATAAATTAAGGCCTGACTCCTCCATTCTCATGAAGGTGTTTTGTGGGTTTTTAGTGATGAGATCTGCTTTCAAGTGGATTTACAGGGGCTCCCCATGAATTCAGGCAGAGCTTTTAAAAATACTCCTAACAGATGCTAAAAAGAAAACCGGAAGAATCTACCACTTCAAGCCTAAAATCAAGTTTATTAAAAACGTGCTTAATTTATAACGGCCAAAATATGGAAAGTAGTTCATCTGAAGATGGCGATGCTTAGTGTGAAAGTGCTAATGATTATAATAATAGCAACGATGACAGCTAAGATGTACTGGGTCAGGCACTGGGCTAAGCATCTTGTGTGGATTATTTCACTGAATTCTCATAATAGCTTTGTGTGGTAAGTCTTTGGTGGTCCTTATTTTACATGTGTGACAATTCAGGTTCCAAGAGGTTAAGCCATTTGCCTCAGCGCAGCAAGCTGGTGAGTGACAGACTGGAGCTGTGAACATGTGGGGTCCAGCTTTAGAGCTTGGGATCCAGGTGACCCTGCTAATCCCCCTCCCAGCCAGAGCAGACCCAGGATGGAGCACAGCGAGGGTTCCTAAACGTCACTGCACTCAAGGAGGCCTGGGACCACGTAAATGTCAGACTGTGGGGCCCTGTTATCAGCACGACAGACAGAAGGACAAACTTTTGGAGAACACCAAGGATCCCTTTTTCCATGCAACTGTGAACTTCTAGGCCTGACTCTGTAGCCTCTGTGCCTTGATCAATAAAATGAGGCCATATGATCTTCTGGCTGTTAGGAAACTCTGGTGAGATCACATATGTGAAAAGCTCCTTGAAAACTTGAAGGCACTATACAAATCATGTTAATGAAACCACTGAGATAAAATGGATCCAGTCAAGTGCTGACATGCCTCCTCTTACGTCCCCTTATGGAGGCAGAGATGGGCTCAGAAAGGTGAGATAACTTGCTCAGGGTCTCAGAATTGAGAGGCAGGGGCTCAGCCATGAGAGAGCATCTAGAAAGCCATTTGTTCCTCCCGTCCTCACTGCCACCCTCAGTCAAGCACACACT
Organism: Okapia johnstoni; assembly: GCA_024291935.2. Lineage (NCBI taxonomy): Eukaryota > Metazoa > Chordata > Mammalia > Artiodactyla > Giraffidae > Okapia > Okapia johnstoni. The sequence continues at coordinate 56,977,214 of CM044316.1, read as the reverse complement.
CACACACACACACTCCCCAGGGCTCCAGAAAACAGTTGAAGAACTCCTGGTGAAGTCACCCACAAAGGTCCCCGTGGAGTCGCAGTTCAAGTCAGTGTTCCTGTCTTTAGGCGGCAGTTCCGTGAAGAGCGCAGCCCAAGGACAGGTGTCACTGTGGCGTCAGATTCAGCCCATCTGTGCCGCCCTAAGCAGTGTGCACAGCTGCGGCGGCGGCCTGTGACCTGCGAGGGGACTCCGCAGGCTCACAAAGGTCAAGAGGCCCCCCATTTCACACTCATCTGGTTTATGTGCAGCTGGTCGGGGACACTTCTGATGAACGTGGGGAAAGAAGCAGGCCTGTGCTAGGCTGTGAGGGGATCGCGGCCCAAGGTCACCGCCAGCTGTCCTAGGACACGTCTCTGGTTCTGTGTCCTTCCACGAGTTTCATTCCTTTGGGAACCGTCCCACTTTTCCACAAAATTCTTTGCATTAGATCATTTCCCTCAGGGCCTGTTTCCTCAATTTTCTGACTTTCATAAAGCTGTAGAAAGGAAAGTTACAGAATCATAGAATCTCAGAGCTCAGAGGAGCTTAGATGCTAAAGGCTGTCTACCTCAACCTCCCACGCCCACCCCTTCCATCTGGCACTGAGGTTCCCCTCTAAAGAATTTCCGCCAAAGGGTCATCCAGCCTCTGCTTTAATACTTCCAAGGTGGGGAACATGCTACCTTATGAGGCAGCTTGTTCAATATTCTGAATAATGCAGTGACAGTCTAAGAGCATGGACCCCGCCCATTACTAACGACACTTTGCCCAAGGCAAAATGAAAACATGGAGACCTTTGTTCAAAAATTAAGAGACTTTTCTGGTGGTCCAGTGGCTAAGACTCCGTGTTCCCAGCAGGGGAACTGGGTTTAATTCCTGGTCAGGGAACTAGATCCCACATGCTGCAACTAAAGACTCCACATGCTGCTATTAGGGCCAGCCAAATGAATAAACAGATAAATATATTTTTAAATGAATATAGTAAAAAAAAAAATCAAGAATTTCAAAGTGGCAAGAGCAGAGAAATGAACCAAGTACAAGGTCCTTCTCTAAACACAGGATGTTTCTAAACATAGGGCCCTGGGCAACTGCCCTGGTCGCAGCCCACGTGGCCAGATTCTGATGGCCAACTCCAAGGGTTCAGATCCCATTTACTAACCAGGACTAGCCTCATGTGTAAAATAGGGGTAACTCTATTTCATAAACTTGTTTCTGAATGACATGAGTCACAATATGAAGTGCTTAGAACAAAGCCAGGCACAGAGCAAACATCATCATTTTTGTGCTCAAGAAAGAAAAAGAAGTCCATGTGGCAATCTCCACATCAGTGCTTTTAATATCTGCACATGGCACTTTTAGCCTCGTAAGCCTTCCCTTTACCTGGAGCCGGCTTTCTGGCTCTTGTCACCACTGCTAGCCACTAAGCGTTTCCATCCCTGGGGGCCACACACTGTGTTCAGAGACCAGAGCCTTCGCTACTCCGGGGCCACCAGCAGAGAGCCGGTTTCCCCTTGCAGGGACAGCACTCTGAAGCCATGTCCTTTCTGCTGAGTTTCCTCGGCACGGAAAAATTGCAGGAGCAGCCTGACTCCAGAGCCCTTCATTTATTATTCATTTACTTCCTTGTAATACCACTGCTGCAGCACTCGAAGGACACAGCCCTGGAACAGGCTTCCCATCTGCACGCTAGCACCGATTTGCCCCAACCACGGCACATCACCTCTGAGTTGACTGTTTTCCACAGCCCAACAAGCCTGGGATACAGAGAGCCAGGCGGGAGGCAAGAGCTTAATGCTCTAGAAACATTCCATGCTTTTTCATATTTATCATTTCCTCTAAAATATCTTATTTTCGTAACACTCCTCTGAGGGATGGAGCTCAGGGTCTTCATTTTACAAATGAGGAAATTGAGGCTTCTTGGAAAGGCTGAGTAACTTGTCCAAGGTCAGAGAGCTTCTAAGTGGCAGAGCTGATGAGAACCCGAGGGGCAACTGATTCCACAGCCTGCACCCTACCACACAGTAGTCTCCCTTCTGCATTCTAAAGGTATTTTTAGGAATGATTTTTAATATCTAGAATATATCTGTAAATTAACTGCAGATCCTCTAGCCCCGTGTACGTCTTTCCAGTGTTCAAGACAGTCAGCTCTCTGTGGCCTCAGGACCCCTATCCTCGCTGGTCCTTCTGCCTGGAACTCTTCTCCTGCCTTCTTCCCAGACTTCAGGTCACTTAACCATCACTTTTTCATAGAACTTCCTCTAATCCCCTCCCCTGACTCTCTCACAACAACCAGTTACTTTCCTCACACCACCCATCACCACTGTCTTATTAACATGTTTGCTTGTTTGTCATCTGTTTCCTCCACTAGAATGTAAGCTTCCTGAAAGGAGGGAGTGGTTTTTGAACCAGCATACCCCCATTCCATGAGACTATGCCTTACACATAGCAAGCATTAATATTAAGTGCGCTGAATAAATCAATAAATTTTATTGGCATTTGACCATTTTTACAATCCTCAGCACCTCATTTATAATAACCAAATTACATTCAATAGCCAAATCTTAAATCTTAAAACAATCAGATATAGGTAGAAGGACAGACAACAGCCTTCTTTTTCTATCAAGGATAAAAACTGGAAGTCCAGAGAAATTAAGCAGCTTGCTCAAAGCCACACAGCAGTGAGATGGAATTACACCCTGAAGAGATCCTGGCTTCCTAACACTGTCACATTTTATAAAAATCCGCTTAAAATATTTCTCCTTCAGTTTCTTTCACTGCCTTAAAGATTCTCACAGGTCACTGGGCTGTTAGCTGAACCCTCTGGCTCTGGCACTCCCTCCCCTGAGGGCAGAGAGCCGCCCATGCCTGCAGCATTTCTTTGAGCTGACATACTGCAAGGGAATGTGAATTAACAGGCTTTGGGTGGGGGGTGGGGGTGGTGGTGGTGGTGGTGGTGGTGGTGAAGCTAATCCACAACCCCAAGTATCCAGAATTTTGTGCAGAAAGGCTGATAGGCACAAAAACCTGGGTTTCTAGGATTCTGGAATGCAAAGGCAAGCATGCAGGTGAGAACTTATCAGTATCTCAGAGAGCTAAAAGGTGTACACAGGAGAGATACGCTAGCAATAAGGCTCCCACCAAAACCATGACCTAGAAAACATGTGGATGACCTTGAGACGATGGACCAAGGTACTGCCCCACCATGGCCTCTTTTCTCTCCAGAGAACAGGCTTCACTCTTATTCTAATATGCCCATGGTAAAAAATAAAACCCAAAATTAAAGTAATCAAAACCCTAACTTTTTAGCTAATAAGAAAAAGAAAGTCATCTTTCTCCTCCTCAATACAATGGAAAAGATGAAGCTGTTCAGTCATCTAACCTGGCAATTCCTTGACTTCTGATTTTGATGGACTTAAAAAGATTCCCCACCCAATCCCAGAAAGGTGGGAAGAGACCTAGTGTTGTCAGCTTTGTGTTCTGTTCAATAAATGCATTCAAACCAACCAAAGAGATGACTAATCTATCATTTACTACAATAGGTTTCATAAAATAAAATAAAGAACATGTTTATGTGTGCTAAGTTGCTTCAGTCATGTCCAACTCTTTGCAACTCTATAGACTGTAACCCACCAGGCTTCTCTGTCCATGGAATTCTCTAGGCAAGAATACTGGAGTGGGTTGCCATTTCCTTCTCCAGGGGATCTTCCCGACCCAGGGATCAAACCTGTGTCTCTTATGTCTCCTGCACTGGCAGGCGGTTCTCTACCAGTAGTGTCACCACAATGAGCTTTTTGATAAAACCCATTGCTCTCTCTCCATTTTCTTTTTCACTTTACCCTGGACTGGTGAAAATTTTAACAACTGGAAGACACCAATGGACCAGTAACTGGGACTTACAGATCCAGCCCAGCCCCTTCATGTTCAAACAAGGAGAAGGCAACCTAAGGTTCACAAAGCTGGTCAGAAACAGGCCCTCAGGAAGAATAATATGAGAAGATATAATAAGGGGCTGACTCCAGATGTGGTGGAGTACGGGTGTTTTAATCACACTAAAACAAACTAAAACCTCAACTCTGCTGGCATATATGATTTAATAGAAGGGAAAGATGTAAAGCCCAGGGGGTCATTAATTGGTCTTAACACCACAGCGTACAGACCACAATATAGGAAAAATCAACCCCTTCTTTCTTTGGTTTTCTAGTGTTTACCAAAGGAAATGAAAACAAAAACTGACATCAAGGCAATTAATCCCATAGGAGAAATAATTTCTAAAAACCACAACATAAAAATGTCTGAGACCCAGCTTCCATTTCCAGGAGTACGGTGAACTAGATACTCTGACCAAACCACTAAGTGAAAACAACCAAAAAAGAATAAAAAAGTAACAAAAGAGACAAAATCATATATTATTAAAATGTACTGGTAAGTCTGCAAGAAAGTAAGAAGTAATCAGAAACCAAAAACCAGATGAAAATGGGAATACAGAGGGAGGTAGAAAAGTGAAGCTGGTTTTTGTTTGAGGGCATTTACTGAAACAAGTTAACACCAGTGTTGATTTGCACGTCCTCTAACAACACAGGACAGAGGACAAAGTCAGAGTCCACACCAGGTGGGGAGTTGGATAGGGGTCCACTCTATACCAGCAATCACATTCAGCTAGAACTCCCTACATACTTAGCATAAAATTCAGTTGTGTCCGACCCTCTGCGACTCCATGGACTATAGCCTACCAGGTTCCTCCATCCATGGGATTTTCCAGGCAAGAATACTGGAGTGGGTTGCCATTTCCTTCTCCAGGAGATCTTCCCAACCCAGGGATTGAACCCGGGTCTCCCGCATTGTAGGCAGACACTTTACCATCTGAGCCACCAGGGAAGTCACAAAGTACCTCACAAAGAAGCGAGGTACCAGGAAAGCAGTGAAAAAAACACACAGCAAAATTAGACCCACCAAAAAAGTCCATAAATTATCAGACAGAGAATGTGTTTAACATGCTTTAATAAATAAAAAGGATTTAAAATATGAAAAAAATAACAAAAGACTATGAAAAGGAATAAGTAGATTTGAAAAAAATCCAAATACAACTGTTAGAACTATACTAGTAGGAAAAAAATTTTTTTTTAATAAAAAAAAAAAAATGGGTAGGTAACAATAGCCTAACTAGTTTAAATAGCTGATTAACTAGAACAGAACTTCAAGGTAATTTTTCAGAATATAGCAATGAGGGAGAAAAAAGAAAAAAAAAAGAAGACATGGAAGGAGTTACAAGACATGGAAGATGGAGCAGAAAAGTCTTTAAAATGTCTAAAGGTCCAATAGAAGAGAAAAGAGAAAATGGGACAATAGAAATAATGAAGAGATGATGGTTGAGAAGTTCCCTGAACTGATAAAAGACAATAATCCAAGATTCGGAAAGACTAAGCCCAAGCAGGATTTTAAAAAATAGACTAACACCAAAGCCAGAAAAAGACATTAAAAGAAAACTACACACTAATTCCTTCTTCAAAACAGATATTAAAATTCTCAATATAATTTTAGCAAATAAAATCCAACAATATATAACAAGTATAATAAATCACAACCAGCAGAGTTTATCCTAGGAATGCAAAGTTGGCATTCAAAATCTATAAATATAATCCATATATTAACAAATTAAAAAAAGAAATACCAAATGATCATCTCAATCATCTCAGAAAAAGTTTCTGAGAAATCCAATATTGCTTCTTGATTAAAAAACAAACAAACAAACTTTTAAGAAATTAGAAGTAGAAAGGAATTTCCTAAATCTTGTAAATGGCATTTACAAAAAAACCTACAGTTAAAGTCATATATAATGTCACCATTAAGACTAAATACTTTCACCCAAAGATCAGAAACAAGGATATCCACTCTCACAACTTTCATTCAGCACTGGAGATTCTAGCCAGCGTAATAACACAAGAAAAAGAAATAAAAGTCACCTAGATTGACAAGACTTGCAAAGGACATGACTGTGTACGTAGAAAATCTAATACAACCTACATAAAAAGTTATTAGAACTAATGAGTAAGTTCAGCAAGTTTGCAGGAGACTACATATTAAAAACAAATTGTATTTTAAAATATTGGCAATGAACAATTAACTGAAATTTTTAAAATAATATTCATGAGAAAATCAAAAGTTATCAAATTCTATGGATAAATTTGAAAAATATGTAAAGACATAAACAATAAAACATTGCTAAGGGAAATAAAACTCAATTCAAAAAGTTACACACATGCAAAATAATAACTTGATAAAATGTTCACTTTTCTAAAACTGACCAATGGATTCAATGTAATCTCAATAAAAATCCCAGCATGCTCTTATACAGTTAATTCAAAAATTGATTTTAAAACACATCTAGAAATGAAAAGTCCCAGAATAGCCAAAAAAAAAAAAAAAATTTAAAAAAGAACAAAGTTGGAAACTAACACCTGATTTCAAGACAAACTATAAAGTGACAGTAATCCAGACAGTGTGGCACTGGCATAAAGGAAAACAAAGAAACAATGAATGAATGAAACAGAACAGAAGGTACACAGACCTACACATATATGAAAAACTGATTTTTGACAGAAATGCAAAAGCAATTAAGTGGAGAAATGACAGTCCACTCAACTAATAATACTAGAACAACTGGACATCAATATGCAAAAGGAGAGGCAGGGAGAGGGCCATGGTGGGGTGGGGGGAGGATGAGGAAGACTTGGATTCATATTCACACTACCTATAAAAATTAACTCAAAATAGATCACAGCTTTAAATTTAAAACCTAAAATTCTGAAAAAAAAAAAAAAAAAAAAACTTCCAGAAGGAAATCAAAGAAGAAGTACTTTTGTGACTTTGGGTTAGGCAAATATTTCTTAGTTATGACAAAAATATGATTTATAAAGGAAAAAACTGATAAATAAAACTGGATCAAAATTTAAAACTTCTACCACTCCTTCCACAGATTGGAGTAAATACTGCAAACTATATTTCTGATAAAGGACTTGTATCTAGAATACAAAGAACTCTCAAAGTTCAATAATGAGAAATCAAACAACCCATTTTTAAAAGAATATACAAAAGATTTAAACAGACACATTACCAAAAAGAAATACACAGGGCAGATAAGCACATGAAAAGATGCTCAACATCACTGGTTATCAGAGAAATACAAACTAAAACCACAATGAGATACTATTACTCACCTATTAGAATGATTAAAATTGAAAAGACTGATCATACTTAGTGTTGGCAGGGATGTGGAGGTGCTGAAACTCTCAAACGCTGCTGCTGGAAACTTAAAATGGAACCACCACAATTTTTATGAAACTAAATAAAGTAGAGCATCAGGATCTGTGGGGAATTGGTTCCAGGATTCCCAAAGGACACCAAAATCCATGGATGCTCAAGTTCCGTATATAAAATGGCATAGCATCCTCCCTTCTACTTTAAATTACCTCTAGATTACGCATGATACTTCATATTGAAAACAATGTAAATGCTGTGTAAGTATTTGCTGACCTGTGGCAAATTCAAGTTTTGCTTTTCGGAACTTACTGAAATTTTTTTTTAAAATTGTTTTCAATCCAGTTGGTTGAATTGAATCCACAGATGTGGAACCCGTGGATATGGGGGAGCTGAAAGTATACACAAAGACTTGAATGTCAATGTTCACAAAAACCCTGTACTAGTCCCAAAGTGGAAATAACACAACTATCCACTAATAGACAGATGGATAAATAAACAGCAGCATATCCATGCAAAGGAATATCACCAACCAATAAAAAGGAAAAAAACTATTATATATACTATAAGGTGAATCTCAAAATAATTATACTCAGTGAGAGAAGCCAGCTTAAAACAAAAAACTAAAAAGGTATATACTGTATGACTCCATTTGTGCAGAATTCTATAAAATACAAACTAGTCTATAGTGATAGGAAGCAGATCAGTGGTTGCCTGGGGAACAGAGGAGTATGGAAAAGGACAGGATGGAAGGGTTACAAACACAAAGGGACAGAGGAAACTTTGGGGAATGATGGATATGTTCATTATCTTGATGTGGTAATGGTTTCACAAGTATATACACATGTCAAAACTTACCAAATTATACACTTGAAACATGTGTAATTTACTCTACGCCAATTATATCTTAATAAAGCTGTTTCTAAAAATCTACATCATACAGAACTGCAGAATATCAAAAAGAGACAAAATCTTAAAAGCAGCCAGAAAAAGATAGCTTTAATGTAAAGGAATAATCATTATATGACCCCTGACTTCTCAGCAGCTGTAAAAGAATCTAGAAGTCAGTATAACAATGTTTTGAATACATGAGGGTAAACAACTATCAAACAGAATTGCATACCCAGCAAGGACAGGAGCAAAATAAAGATATTCTCAAGCAAAACCTAGAATTTGCTATCAAAACACCCTCACTTAAATTAAAAAGAATACGCTACAGGTAGAAGGAAACTGATTCCATTTTGAAGGTTTTGCATAAACAGTAAGATTACAGTCTTATGGAATTAAAAATAATAATGACACCCATAGCCGATAAGTCAGAGAAGGCAGTGATCAAAGTTGGGTTCACTAAGATCCCTGTATTGACTGGAAGTAGGGTAAGTATATCAATTAATTTTAGACTCAAAATATAGGTTAAAATTTCTTGGTTTACTAACCAAAGTGTAGAAACGGAACATTGAACTTTCTTAGTAGAAGAGAAGAAAGAAAGAAAATTAGAAAAAAATTCAAAAGAAGGCAAGATAAAACAAAGGGAAGAAAAAAACATGAAAAGGTGAGACAATTGAGAAAAAAAAAATTCAAAAGAAGGCAAGAAAAGACGGGGGGTGGAGGATGAGAAATACATGAAAAGGTGAGATAATAACAAAGCCCAGGAGAAGATGGCAGAAATAATTTTCCACTAAAATATGAACTTCTTGTGGACAGAGGCTGTGTTGTCCACTGTATCTTCACCACCTATCATAGCATCTGCCTCATATTAGACACTTTGATAAACATCAAATGACTGACTTCCAGGGCAGGAATAGACACAGACATAGAGAACGGGTATGTGGACACAGTAGGGGAAGGGGAGGGTGGGACCAATTAAAAAATTAGGATTGACATATATACACTACCATGTGTAAAATAGCTAGTGCTGTGCTGTGCTTAGTTGCTCAGTAGTGTCTGATTCTTCACAACCCCATGGACTATAGTCTACCAGGCTTCTGTCCTTGGGGATTCTCCAGGCAAGAATACTGGAGTGGGTTGCCATGCCCTCCTCCAGGGGATCTTCCCAACCCAGCAATTGAACCCAGGTCTCCTACACTGCAGGCGGATTCTTTACCAAATGAGCCACCAGGGAAGCCAGGTAGCTAGTGGGAACCCACTATTAAGCACAGGAAGCCCGGCTCGGTGCTCTGTGATGACTTAGAGAGGTGGGATTGACGGTGGAGGTGGGAGGGAGGGAGGTTCAAAAGGGAGGGGATATATGTATACATATGACTGATTCACTTCATTGTGCAGCAGAAACTAACACATCGTAAAGCACATATACTCCAATAATATACATATCAAATGACTGAGAGTTTGCTGAATGAGTAAATGTTTGGATGAATGGATGGTTGTGGTGTAATAAGAAGTATATTGGGTCTTCGATTCAGGTTCCTGGCACAAAGCTCTTAAAACCTTTGGAATTTCTCCAGAGTGATAGGATTGTCCTTCATCATTCATAAGAAGCCCTTTTGAGTACACTTGAGTTTATGCTAATAAGGTGACCCTCCCACCCTCACCCCAGATGGTCCTAGGATGGGATTGGTCATAAGGACCTCTGGGAAGAAGGGGGTTGCTACAGATTAGTCTACAAAAACTCTTAAATAAGATTTGATGAGCTTCTGGGGGTTGGCAGACATGAGAGGAGGGTGGTTCACCCTAGTTCCTCTCAGGATCCTTCTGGACCTCACCCTATATACCTCTTCATCTGACTATTCATCTGTATCCTTTATAATATCCTTTATAATCAACTGGTAAGTATAAGTAAACGTTTCTCTGAGTTCTGTGAGCTGCTCTAGCAAACTAATTGAACAAGAGGAAGGAGCTGTGGGAACCTCTGATTTAGACCAAGACAGCCAGAAGCACGGATGACAACCTGGATTTGTGACTGGCATCTAAAGTGGGGTAGTCTTGTGGGACTGAGTCCTTAACCTGTGGTATCTGACACTAACTCTGGGTAGAAAAGTATCAGAATTGAGTTAAATTTGTAGGACGCTCAGTCAGTGCCCCTAAAAACTGGAGAACTACTTGATTTTGGACAAAACACATTGGAATGGTAAATGAATGAATACGGTTAGCTGAAGGAATAAAGGAACGCATGAACAACATAAAACTTCACTTTGGTCAAAAGTTTCAGCCTTCTCCAGACACTCAGGCACCACTTCATTTATCAGATTAGCCAACAAATTATAGACAGGACAAATCGAGTTTCTCTCTTTTCCCTGGCCACTATCTGGGAGCAATGAAGTACGCAAGATACAGATGGACAAAGAAGAAGGAGGCAACGAGGGACTGAGTCAGATTAATCCCAGATTATAGAAAAGTTAACAGAATAAAAATCATGTGTGGATGGGAGGCAGCTTCCAGTTTTGAATTATGTAATTTATCCTTTCCTGTCCATTTCTATGGCTAATGCCCTAGTTGCAGCCCTCAGTACCTACAGTAGAGACTACAAGGTCCTCAACTGCTCTCAGTCCTTCTTCTACATCCTTGTCCATCTAGACGTCATCCCACCACGCTACACGGCTGCCGTGAAAAGACTACCTGCCACCCTACTGCTCAAATGATTCAATGGTCACAAGTGCCTTCCAGAATCAAATTCAGAACACCTTAGCCTGATTTTCAAGGCCTTTTACGGACTGATGTTCATGACCCTTTCTCTCACCATTCTTCTTGAAAAATACTAGGCTTTAGTCAATAGATCCCAGGACAGTTCTCACCTCTGAGTCTTGTCTTACACTATTCCCTTCAAGTGTCATTCTACCATCTTTGTTTCAGAGGCTGGGGACATTATTCAAGGCCCAAATGTGAACTGTTCCAAGGTGCTTTCCAGTGCAGACCCAGAAGGAAGATTTTTCACTTCTTATTCTACAACACTCTATTTACAACTCTCTGATGATTCTTAACACATCCTATCTTATGCTCTGTTTGGGAGGCAAATTAGCCTAAGGTTAGGTACATCGACTTTGGAGTCAGATAGATTTGGGATTGAATCCAGGTCTGCCATGTCCTAGCTGTATGAACTAGATAAGTTACTTAACTTTCCTAAGCTTCAGTTCTTCATCTGTAAAGTGGGGAAAATCTGTATCAGAGGACTGTTCTGAAGACTGAGTGAGAGCATGCCACTAAAATGAAAGGGAAAGAAAGTGAAGTTGCTCAGTTGTGTCCGACTCTTTGTGACCCCATGGACTGTAGCCTACCAGGCTCCTCCATCCATGGAATTTTCCGGGTAAGAGTACTGAAGTGGGTTGCCATTTCCTTCTCCAGGGGATCTTCCCAAACCAGGGATTGAACCTGCATCTCTTAGTCTTACATACTAAGCTTTGCTCTTTTTCTTTTTCCTGTTTTGGTGTTTAATTTACAGGTGTGCTTGACGGACCTGATTAGTGATAAACATAAAGAAAAAAAGCCATGACATTCTCAGAACTTCCTCTTGTGACTGGTAGTGACTAAACTGGAACTTCCCTGCTAGGCTGAGCCCTAGGATCTGTGTTTAGCTAAGACTTTCACACCCACAAAAAAAACAAGCCTGACCACTGCCAACATTAATACCTATTTTCCATGCCCCTAAAGCACAGAGCATATAACAATAATTATTATCAGAACACATGTACTACACCCCTCTGCCATGGATAGAAGTCTCCTGAGAAGAATATCCATGTTTGAAGTTTCTGCCCTTCCTTCTATCTCTTCTAGTATCCAGTATGGTAGAGTTTTTCAAATTATGCAAAATAATTTCCAAATCAAGAATTGATGTGATAGGGCTCCCTGGTGGCTCAGTGGTAAATAATCTGCCTGCCAACGCAGGAGACATGAGTTCGGTCCCTGATCTGGGAAAATCCCACTTGCCACAGAGTAATTAAAGCCCCCGTGCCACAATCACGAAGCCCCCGCTCTAAAGCCTTGCGTTCCGTAACAAGAGAGACCACCGCAATGAGCAGCTGATGCACCTCCACTAGAAGTCAGCGCCCCCTCACCACAGCTAGAGAAAAGCCCACCCAGCAACGAAGACCCAGCACAGCCAAAGATAAACAAAATTATTACAAAGAAAAGAACTGATGTGATATTAAATAAGCTTTCATTCATGTTGGGACCACATTAAGGTTCTACAGAATCGTTAGGGTTTACTGCATTTGTTAACTATTCAATGTCTTTCTCATCCCTGGAAACGCCACATGCTCCAGATTTTACTAGATGATAATTTCCCTTATTAGGAAAGCAAAAAGCACAGTCAGGGACTAGGAGAATATATTCACAAAACATGTATCAGATAAAAGACTTGTATTACAGATTATATATATATATTTTAAAAACCCTCTTAAAACTCAATAAGACAACCCAATTAAAAACTGGCAAAAGATTTTAATAGACATTTCACAAAAGATACAACATGGCCAAAACACACATGAAGAAAAGTTCATGAAAGCAAGCAAATTACATGTGAGAAATGTATATTTCATTTCTTCACAACCACAAGAAGAGCTCAAATTAAAGACCTACCATTCCAGGTGCTGTCAAGGATGCTGAGCGGCTAGAACTCTCATACAGTGATGTGGGAATGCAAAATGGGACAACTATTTTGGAAAACTATTTGGTAGTTTTTTAACAAATTAAACATACACCTGCCACACCACACAGTCACTCTATTGCTTTTGTAGGTATTTACTCAAGAAAACAAAATACATATCCACACAAAGACTAGTACACAAATGTTCAAAACAGCTAGATTTGGGTGGGGATGGGATGAATGGGGAGATTGGGATTGACAGATACACATTATTGATATTTTGCATAAAATAGGTAACTAATGAGAACCTACTATACAGCTCAGGGAATAGTACTCAATGTTCTGTAGTGACCTAATGGGAAGGAAGTCAAAACAGAGGGGATATATGTATACATGTAGCTGATTCACTTTGCTGTACAGTAGAGATTAATATAACACTGTAAAGCAACCATAAGCTAATAAAAATTAATTAAAAAAACAAACAAACCAAGCCCCCCCCCCCCCCCCAAAAAAAAAACAAAAGAGCTAGATTTATAATAGTCAAAAGCCAGAAACAACTCAAATGTCTCTCTACAGGTGAATGGATTAAACAAATGACAATGTGCACTGGAACACTACTCAGTAATACAAAGGAACAAGCCACGGATACACACAAGAACATGGATGAATCTCTGTATCATCATGCTTAGTAAAAAGGAACGGAAAAAAAAAACCACCAGGCAAAACGAACACAAACTGTATAAGTTCTTCTACATAAATTTCAAGGAAAAGCAGGCTCATCTTGAGAGAGAGAAAGCAAGTCAGGGATTGCGTGGAGACAGAGGGAGAGACAGGTTAGAAAGAGGCACAGAGAACCTGTTGGGGATGATAGAAATGTTTATTATAAGTGTGGTGACCGTTTCACAGATCTATATGTATGTTAAAACTGATCAAGTGATACACTTTCAAAGTGGGCCGTTTACTGTACTTCCTACAACAAACTTGTATGAAAAAAGTACTGATACTTAAAACACTTTACTTAAAACAAAGACGACAACAACAACAAAATAAAGCAAGCCAGTCACTCACTGGCCAAGTGAGCAAAGCCTGAAGTTGGTCTGAAAGCCGCCCCTGAAAGTGCTGTCTCAGCATAAAGAGAGGCAGGAAGTGAGGCAGACAGGCCTCAGATTGCAGCGGGGAGCACCATAAATGTGGTTTGGATACGACTGGCTTTTTGAGGTTGGCTTCATGGCAAAGCTAATATATTCGGTGCCCAAGTCCCTGGCAGTCCAATACTTGGAGCCTGAGACAGATGTCAGGCTGCATTCCTGTGGCCTTTCTTCTTTTCTGCATGTGTTTCGAAAGAGATATTTGGGTACCCGGATGCCTTCACCCAAAAGCAGTTATAATGGAGATTTCAGCCCTGGCTGGAGTCCTAAAGACACAGATCCTTGGGGGAGAGGAGAAGCAGAGTTTCCACGTGGCTCCAGGCATAAATGTGCAGACTGAGCACAGCACAGCCTCAGGGGACGCCACTCACTGTCAGCTTAAAGCATGTGGGGCCAGTGGAGGGTGCAGGATGGAGAAGGAAAGAGCCACTGGGAGGCTGGATTCCCTGCTCCAGCTCTACCCTCAGGAGGTATTCACCTTCCCAGTACTTCCTTCATCAAATGTTATTTTAAGAGAAAAGCTTAAAAGTGAAACTTCAGAATAGGCAAGACAGGAAACTGCACTCCTCACTGTGCCCATTCACCCTGCCTCACCCAATTCAAGTCCTCAACTTTATCACCCTGCCCTAGGTCTCTCTGGAAGCCCCTTAAACTCCAGGTGCCCTGGTTTCTCCATCTGCTGGCTGGAGAGATAGTCCTTATCCTTCTCTCCCAAAGACTGAACTTCATGTAACTTGGAGAATCCTGGAACAGAGGGGTCACACTGACAGGGCATGGCCCAGACCCAGCAGGCACAGATGACTTTATTTGGCTCACATGATATTTAAAACTTAGGAGACCCTATCTAAAAAATCTAGAAGTTTATCTTTTCTTAAAAAACCTGAAGATCTGGCCTCTTGGGGCTCACATTCCCAAGCAATCAGCTAGAGCTGAAGAATGAGCCCCCTTCTCACTTGCCCACAGCCTCCACCTGAGAACCCTCCCCTCACCGGGCTCTCTGCGTGGATCTGTGTGCAGTGGATCTGTCCTGGAGTAAGCAAGAAGGGAACTTGGACTTAATCTAGTCCAGACCAGTCCTCAGCCAAGATACTCTGTGACAGGCCCATAAGATGCCCCGAGCCTGGAAAATTTCTCTTGGTGAGAAAACTCATTACTTTTGAGGACACTAGCTGGCAGGATTTCACTACTGGAAAGTCCTTCCCGATCCTCAGTGGGAGGACTTTCCCACACTCGGCCGGGGTTCTGCTTTCTTTCATGCCCTCTCCCTCCATCCCAGCCCTTCAGGCATTTACAGCCTCAGTTTCTTCTATGAAAACCTGAAAGCCCAGCTTCTTTAGCCCTTCCTCATTCCCTGGTGTCTCCAGGGCTTTCCTCTGAACACGCTCCACTTTATCTGTCCCACGTGGTGGGGTCTTCCTCCCCGTTTTGTCCTAATGAGCTGGTCGAATGAATTACAAACACATGTTGCTGCTACATGGCTTCTCTCCAGTGAGCCTTAAAGAGAGGCAGTGTCACCAGGTACTCTAAGCAACAGTAAATATGTCCTCCCAGTTCACTCTCAGCATCCCCACATGGATAAAAATAGACGTCGTGGCATCAGGCAGGATAATGTGTACTCTCTTACAAATCACTTATGAAAAGGAAAAATGAAACCTCAGGGACTTCCTATGTTTTAAAAAAAATTACACACATCTTGGAGTGAAGGTAATTGTTTCAAATTTTAAAAATAAGTAGCCCATATTCTGAGGTAGGTACTTTTTATGGAAAGAAAATAAAAACATGCCAAGGTTTCTTAGTTTAGATCTAAGGCAAGAACAGGGACAAAAGACAAAAATTCCCCCTCGTGTGCTCCCCACGGCTTTCCTGAAGATCAGCATTTGGGGAGTGAAAAACATATTGGACCTACTTTAGCTCATAGAAATTGTGTGTGTGTGTGAGAGAGAGAGAGAGAGAGAGAGAGAGAGAGAGACAAGGGAGGGTTGAGGTGAGGACTGAGATCTTGCCGAAGTCACTATCTGTTTCTGGATTTCACTTTCCTGTTTTGCAAAATGCAAGGCTTGGACGAAATCACTGGGAGGACCTCAAACTTGCGTCAGAAGCACCTGGGTGTGTGCTTTGTTAAACATGCAGATTCCTGGCACACCCACAGAAATTCCACATCTGGGCTGGGGTGGGTCAGGAAGATGGAGCCTGACAAGTGGCCAGGGGATCCCGTTCCTCCAGATTTCTCATCCAATGGTCACATTCTAAGTCAACTCTTCACTCTGTCATCTGGCATGCACTCTGTGGCAGGAGGCACACCAGGGGCCAGGATCATGGCAGTTAACAAGTCACACAGGCACAACTCTCAAGGGACTCATGCACTCGTAGGACGGGGTAGGCAAGGGGAAAGGAAACTGTCAAGGAAAGAGACGACTGTCCCAGGACACAGAAGGGACCACGACATCTACCAGCACAGGGTGTCCAGGGCACCTACCCAGACTGAGAAAACAGGGAGGTCAGGGAAGTCTGCTGGGGGAAGTGACATTTCAACAAAGACCTGAAGCATGTGGAGGACCTGCCAGGGGAATTTCCAATTGGTAGCATGTCCAAGGCCTGAGGGCTAGGTGGGGAACGTGTGTCTGGGAACTGGGTGGGCTATGCTGGACCCCAGGGAGCCCGGGGAGGGACAGCAGGAGATGGTGACTGGAGAAGCTGACAGGGCCAGGTGACGCAGGGCCTGGGCCGCCACACCAAGAACTGGGGATTTTATCCTGAAGACTGTGGGAAGCCGTGCGAGCTCTCAGAGCAGGGTTAGAGACAGGACCAGACTTGAACGTCGTCAGGAAGATCACCCTGGCTGCTGTGTGTAGCATACAGGGCAGGAAGAAGAGGCTAGAATAAACAAGGCTTTTGTTGGTGGCTGTGAAGGCTCGGTGCCAGAGGTGGCCAGAGCAGTGGCTGTCAAAATGGTCAGGGGCCAGGACTCGCAGGAAAATCCCAGACTTTGGCTTCTTATCCCAGGTTCCGCTAGTATGATCGCTCTTCCCTGTAGGAGAAACTTAGGGCTGGGAGAGCAGGACCCTCTCTACACACCCGCCTGCCTTATTCTGCCTGGGCTGCTTGCTTCTCTCAGGCTCAGAAAACAGCCAATTGGGCTTGAGGTATCAAGAAGCAAAAGCCAGAAGGTCCTAGAAATGGCTCAGAAGAGAATCATCCCTGAGGCGAACATAAACACAATCTCAATAATCATCTGTTTGTGGCCTGCACTCTACAGTTTATAAGCTTCCGTTCACCACACCTTTTTGGAGGCTCCCAGTGCTCCAGGAAAAAAACGCACTCCCATTTTAGAAGGGTGTAATCCGAGGCCCAGGGGGCTGGAACAACTGGTGCAAGGTCACCAAGAGAGCTGGAAACAGAGCAGAGGCTAAGAACTCATCCCACGGCTCTTTACTGCTATTGATCCCTGAGCCCACGGGGACTGTAATTAATTAAAATGTCTCTCTTCAGCGCTGGAGACAGTGAACTGGAGAATTCAATGAAAACGATTTGCCCAGGGTGGAAGTGTTTCATCGTGAAGTCCTGGGAGGGCTTTTGAAATGAGGGGCCTACAAGGTGGGGAGGGAGAAGATACCCAGCCTGCTAGGAAACACTGGCTGAAAACGCTCATTCCGAGAGGACTGAATGCGCAGCCAGTGCACAGCCGAGGCCCTGCTCTGCTTGTGGGAGGTGGGACAGCCTTGCTCCTGATCAAACAGGAGGGCCAGGCCAGGACAGGGAAGGGCGGTGGCAGGAGGAGCAGAGGAGACAAAGCTCATGGCATGCTTCCCTTTCTTCCAGCCTCACCCCCAACATTTCTATCCAGGGTGAAACAAGTAAATTAAAACTGGGCAGTTTATTAGTAGACAGGAAAACAGGCTTCAGAGGCCAACTATCACCAAAAAGTTAACAGCTGTTTTTGAGCCCTTACAAAGGACCAGGCACAGCCCTGCTGACTACACAGTCTCACAATGATCTTTAGCATAAGTCTATGACGTTGGTAGCTATTTCCATTTCGAGAGGAAACTGAGGCTCAAAAAGATCAGGCAACTTACCTGAGGTTTCACACAACCATAAAAAATGACAGAGCCAAAATTTAAATCCAGGCTCTTATGCCTGCTGAGCTGTGTTTTGCAAGAGGAGGGGGTGGTATGGGAGGGAGAAGCCCCCTAACCAGGTCTGTTTTGATGCAGGGGCAGGGTGGGGGGAGGAAGGAGGGATGCGCTGACTGTGGGGCGGTGGGAACTTTCACTGATTTTATATATTTAGAAGGCAAGGTGGAACTCTCTCCATCTCCTACCTGCTTTCCTGGGATGAGAAAGGAGGGGGACAGATATGCCATCAGTCAGGGCTGGGGTGCTGAAACGTTAAAGAGCACAGATACCAACCCCAAGCGGAGAGGTGGCAGGCCCTCCAGCGCCCACAGCCCTCAGTGCCGTCCACCCCCACTGCCCCTGCCCCTGACACACACCCTGTGAGCAGGAAGGCTGGGTGGTAGCCTCATTTTCCTCAGGGGTCACAGAACATACAAACCGTGGGCTCCATCAGCATCATCGGGATGCTGAGCCACTGTAGTTCACAAAGGTTGGGAAGGAGAGGAGTGAGAATAGGGAGGTCTGACAGACCGATAGGTGGGGAAAGTGACCCAGTGAGAGAAGGAAGACGGAGGAAATGCGGTTGCTCAGCCTCCAGGAGGCCTGGGCATGATCTAGTTATCATCCTAGGTGCTCCATGGCTGCTGGAGTGACGTTTAAGAGCAAACTGCCCAACAGGCCTCCGAGTGCATGGGAAAGACACTGGACAGGAGGTAAAAGGTTACATCCTTATAACTAAAGCCTCACTACCTGGTGCTGGACAGAGGAAAGAATTTCTCATCCATGAGGACAGGAGAGGGGAATTTTTCTCTTTCAGAGGTCAATAAAATTTAGAAGGGAAAAACCGGCCAGGGTCCACTCACAAGTGAAAATGAGTAGCCTGGACATGAACATGAAAATATAAATGTAGCTGCCAATAGGCAGGTCTTCTAACGCAACTATAATGTAGTTATCTAACCTACCTGGGACACAATTTAATAAGTAAGTGATGATGGACTAAAAGAGAACCCAAACTCCACTAAGGGATGCCAGTTCTATGTTTTTTGAAAGGGTGGTAGGTTTTCAGTGATTAAAGTCTAAGCCAGGAATTTGTATTTTATTATCATAAATTTAAAATTTTCAAGTTAACAGCATTTTTTTACTGTGAACTTAACCAGTGAGGACAAATGAGGTTGTTTCGATCAATACAAATAATTTGACTTCAGGAGTTAAGAGGCAAGAGCTTGCAGCTTACACCTGCCTCAAAGGACTGTTCCTCTGTTTCACTTTAGTTGCCCAATGTTGAGAAAACTTTTCTGATGTAATGGATAGTAGATAACTTTTTTTTTTTAACACGACCTGCCCTACAATGTCAGGATCTCTTCAATTAAGCAGATGTTGGAAGAATAAGCTGGTAACCCTGTACATGAAAAAAGGTAGGATAAAACACAAATGAGTGGTTTTCATTTTTTTTCCGTATTACTACAGCTTTAAAAAAAGCCAACACAATTTGAAACAATGGTTACCAAATCCCTGAAGCACCCAGGTAGACTTCCACAGTTTGCAAAGTGCTGGGTGGAGATGATCTCTGAGGTGGTCCCAGCTCCGGCCCCTGCGTCCTCACCATTACATCCTAAACAGAAAGGTCTGAAAACACTAGTGGCGGAAGCAGGCCTGAGACCAAGGGGCTATCCACCAAGTGTTCCCTGTCTTCCTATTTCAGAGGGAAAAGTGAAGAGGGAAAGGAGAGAAGGTAACAATTACTGCCACACACTGTACTTCTCAGATAAATCCGTATCTACCTAGAGCTAGAAGAACCCCCAGATGAAAAAAAGAAAGGAATTCAAAGCAAAGGGGGCCTTGCTCAGTCCTCCCCCTGCTGCAAGGCTTAGTCCTCATAGCTTAGTTCTTAGTAGCTTCTGGTAAAGAGAACACCAGATCCCCCAAAGAAGCAATTCAGACGGTTTAGAGAGCAGCGAATATACCTGCAGCAGCCATGTGTACAGACGGCAGATCTGCATAATGCATGCCACGGCACGCTCATTCATTTTTAACCGTGACATTGTTCTTTTGCTGTCCATCTTAGGGAAAAGAAAAATCACTTATCTATCCTGTATCTGGAAGAATGAAAGTGCTGGGGTGATGAAGGGAACGAAGAAAAGGGAGAGGTGGTGACCTCCACGTCCCTGGAGCTATTCAAGCAAAGACCAGATGACTACCTTTGAAGGCTGCTGCGGAGAGGACGCCTCCCCGGGGTGAGACGTCCTACTGAAAGATTCCTAAGGTTCCCTTCCAACTCAAACTCTGTTTCTACAAATAAAAGCAACCCTTAAAAAAAAATTTTTTTTTTAAATCACACAAGTTACACATGTACACAATCCTATCTCAGCACCAATAATGGCATTTATCCCGCATTTTTCCCACACGCATTTCTCAGGTAATCATGGCCACAGCCCTGAGACACAGCAACTGCTGTCATTATCCCCATTTCAGAGATGGGACGGGGGGCTCTGAGCTTAGGTAATTGCTCTTCGGTCAGACAGCTGGGGAGCAGAAATCGCTGACAGCCCCAGGCTCCTGGTTGACATTTCGCTTCCTCCTCCTCCTCCTCCTCCTCCTCTTCCCTCAGCCTCTCCTCCTTTCATCTCACCGTCAGTACAATTTAACAAGGAGAAAATGGAGGAGAGACACTGAGGAGCCTCTAGACGCCTGGCGCATCACTTTGCGCCACCAGATGATTCAGAAGAGCCTCACTCAGAGCCTCAGGGGGGTGATGGATACACTGAGATGTGCAATAATCTTTCTAAAAATTGGTTCATGCACATCTGAATTTTAAAAAGAAAAAAATTAGCCTCTTTTTTTAAGTTTACAAAAAAGGAAGCACTTTAGTCCAAAGTGAGAAAATGAAAGGAGGAAGACTTTTTTTTCAAAGTAGGTTCTGCTGTTCCCACGGGGTGGGGTGGGTGGGGGGTGCTGTGTGAGTGCACACTGCTTCTGAGACCACAGTGAAGGAAACACTGGGATGAATTCCACAACGGACTGGCACAGAAGACAAATGCCAAATCATTAGCGAAGGAAAAAAAGGTTACTTCTAAAAGATAAGTCTCCTAGGTTGGATATCAGGTTTGGATTTTCAAAAAGAGATCCACCTGGTTCTTGATTTTGTTTGGAAGCTGTTTTGATCCTCAGAATTAAGACTGAAACTGATTTTTCTCCAGAATGTTTTAGCAAAGAGGGTGTGGGTGGTAGGGGGAGTGATTCCCATCAAACAGCCTTTCTGTATTCCAAGTACTTAAAGTAGCCACAATTCCTCCAGAGTCCTTTGGAAGAGAATGAAGTCCCAAAGGCTAGCACCTGAGTTGTATGGGTTTCAAAACACCCTCTCCATCTTCTTGCTGATGGAGAACCCTGGAGGGGAGAGGTTGCCAAGCTCGTCTAGTAAAAGACGCCCTTGGAGCCCAGAAAGGTTTAGTAATTGGCTCAAGGACACATAGCACAGACTTTTATCCTGACCTAGATCCAATACAGTGCTCCTTGCTTCTCAACAGGGAAAGCACTTCCCAAGAAAGTTGCCAACTCTAGTTTAGCCTCTAAACCCAGCTTGGCCACCCCTTGGCCTTCCTTCGACACAGAGGAGTCAACAGGCAGGTATCCCTCTTGAAGCATTCACTTTCTCCTGGAAATAAAGCAGAAACTGGAAACTGTCACTTAAGCCCGGCTGGCATGTTCAGCCTGGACAAGTTGCTTTTTCATTCAAATTCATGGTCTCTGCACAAGAGGGAGTGGCTGTAGCTACCACTTGCGTTTCTCATCTCAACCCTTTATAACAAACTAATGGGAAGAACTTGAGGACAGCACAGCTGCCTATCTGAGCTGATAATGAGAGCAGTGATAGCTAATACCGACCCCATGCCAGGCACTGAGTAGACAACAATAAATAGTTTCATTCGCTATTACAGATGAGGTAACCGGGACACAGGAAGGTTAAAGTCCCTTGCTTAAGGCTCTAAAGCTATAAAGTAAGGGAGCTGGAATTTAAGCCTACAGGGCCTGTGGTCTTAACCCTCTGCCATTTACAGCTGTGTGATCTTACAGAAGTCATTTAATCTCTCTAAACTTTACCCTTATCATCTGTAAAATGGAAATAATAACAGTAACATTTTAAGAATGTTCAAAGCAATAAATGAGATAACATAAATGAAGCACTCAGCATCAGGACTGCCTCGTTTCACAGTTCCAAGGAATGCTATTCACAAATGGAGATGTGCTATAAGGCAGTCCTGCTTGGCCCAGTGCCCATCATGGTGGAAATACCAAATGCTACCATCAGTATTTCTTGTCACCTACAATGGTGCCAACCATCAAGGTCAAGAACCAAGGGAATTACTGTTCACCGTGAAGGCCCAGGCTGGGTGTCACCTGCTATAAAGGGTCCTCCTTTGCTATCCATTCTGACTTGGTTTGCCATGGATATCTTGGTTCTTATGACCAGTGTCACAGCACATCTTACTTCCCTACACAGATGAAAACATCCAGAGGACAGAATGATCCGTGCCTTGGATCCCTTCAACCACCTACAATGCCGAGCACACAGTAGGGCCTTCAGGAACTGTATGATAGTTTTCTTTCACACTCCTCCCCTCAAAAGGCGGGGACAAATTCTCCTCTCTTTGCAAGTAGGCTGAACTTAGTGACACTCCCACTAAGAGAATAAAGTGTCAGTGACAATGTGTGACTTCAGAGACTAAGTCATAGAAGGTTCGTGGCTTCCAGCTTGCTCTCTCTCTCTCAGATCACCTGCTCTGGAAAAAGCAAGCTTCCATGCAGTGAGTATACCCAAGCTTCCTTATGGAGAGGTACAGGCATGGAGGAACTGAGGCCTCCCACCAACAGCCAGGTGAATGAGCCATCTCAGAAGCAGACTTCTCAATTCTGGTCAAGACTTCATGGGAATGCAGCCCCAGCTATCATCTTGACTGCAAGCTGGTGAGCCAGAACCACCCAGCTAAGCCCAAACTCCTGAACCCCAGAGGCTGTGAGGTAATCAATGTTGTGTTAAACCACCACACTTTGGGATAACTTGTTATATGGTAATATAAAACCAAAACAGGAACCACATAGTGGGTTCAACACAGGCAGACAGCAGGAAAGTCACAGTTTGAGGATGCGAGCTTCACTGTTACTAAAGAAAAATTAGACAGGAGACCCAGCTTTCATGCTTTTGGGCTTTTGCTCGGTAATCACCACATGGAAGTCGAGGGGGAGTTGAGGGGGAGGTGTGGACAACTCAAGGGAAGGCTGGCTGATGGGCTGAGCACTCTAGTCCCTCAGGCTGACCAGATGAGAGCTCCGGCTCCCTCCCCACCTGGTCCTTCCTCAGCCCCAGGACGCACTCCAGCTACAAAGCCTCCTCAAAATTCCCTAAAGGGATCGAGCCCCAGTCCTGCCCTCTGGCCTTTGCACTTGGGGAGAGGGGGTCCTCCTCCTAGCATCCCTTTGCCCTTATGTTCATTAATTTCTATTCACCACATTTTAAAAAACCTTTTGTTGTCAAATACTTTCAAATTTACAGAGAAGAAATGCACAATGAATCTTTCATCCATGTTTGCTGTCACTATTTTCCACATTCCTCTTACCTTTCTTTCCCCCTTGCCCCATCTATCTGTATCTATAATTTTTTCTGAAACATGAGAGAAAATTGAAGACATAAGAATCCTTGATTCCTAAATTCTTTGGTGTGTATTTCCTATGACTAACGACATCAAAAGCAGGAAATTTAACACTGACACAGCATTATTGTCTACAATCAATATCCAAATTTTGCCAATTGATTCTAAATAATGCCCTTTATGCTAATTTTTTCTAGTTCAGGATCCAATCCAAGATTGCTTGTTCATTTTCTCACTGATCACGTATGTCACGTCAGGCACTGTGTGAAAGTACAGAGGATAAAATAATGAGGGAGAAAACAGACCCAGCCACTGTCCTCAGGGTGCTAATGGTGTAGTCAGTCAGTCAGCTCAGTTGCTCAGTTGTGTCTGACTCTTTGCGACCCCATGGACTGCAGCGCCCCAGGCCTCCCTGTCCATCACCAACTCCCAGAGTTTACTCAAACTCATGTCCAAGATTGTAATAGTAGTAGGGAGATGGTGGATGTAGATGGTGTAGTAGGGAGACATATTAATTAATCACTAATCACTAATTATTATTTTCATCATCACAAACTAAGACACTTTAAAGAAAATAAGTCTTGAGTAGGGTAAGAGTTGGTGGGTGTGCAGTTGGGGGTGGGGGTGTTGGATCAGAAAGCTCCCCTGCGGTTGGGACACGTGAAGCTGAGATATCAAAGGTGGGGCAGTGTTAACCAAGCCGTTTGTGCATATTTGTGTGTGTGTGTGTGTGTGTGTGTGTGTGTGTGTGTGTGGTGGGGTAGTTTAACCAGAAGACATGCAAGGAGAACGATGTGTGGAAAGGCTCTATGCAGGAGAACGTGTGGCTTGTTCAAGGTCAGTAGAATGGAGGGCGGAGGTGGCAGTGTGGAGAGGGGCCCAGGATCTGTGTCTCAGAACAACAGGAAGCCACTGATGGGTCCCAGGAGAGCCAGTAGCACAATTCACATTTCCAAGAGACCACTCTGGCTGCTATGTGGAGAAAGGTAATGAAAATAATATGGGTCAACAATCCCTTAGCCTCGATTTCAGAATCCAAAAGCTTTTTTTGTAATTCGCTTAATAACAAAACCTGACCTGAATGGACATGAGCCTACTTAATAACCTTCATTTATTCACTTAGTGTGACTATTCTTACATTTTTGCCTTGGCAGGAGGTGGGGGGGGGGGGGACACATCATGATTATAAGGGAGCAACCAGAGACCCTGCTGGGGCTATTACAGAATCCAGTGTGTGCACTATATTAACTGTCCCAATTCAGAAAGATTCTTGTGCCACTGGTCAATTTATCGCCTCTCGAATTCAAATCTACCTTCTTTAACAGCAGTGCAAAAAAGGATCTGGGCCCTTAAAAAAACATCTTTCCCTTGCAGATAAGATGTTGTTAACAGCGATCAGTAGATGCTAGAGAGACATCTAAGATGATACAAAGTAGATGCTACAGAGACATGCAAGAGGAAGGCTTTTTTGTTTTCGTTTTCATCCTGGTTTTGGTGTATTTGCAAGGCAGGCCACTGGACAGATGACCTCTGTCCAGGCTCCAGTAGCAAGCACACGTTCTCTGTCATCCACCTTCAGTGACCAGGAGCTTCCCCTTAACACCTACTCCCTTGGGCAGTTTGGTAGCTGAATGTGTTCCATGAGACACCTCACCAAGAACAGCTTACCCCACCATGAACTGCTTACCCCACCACCAAGAGCCTCCTCCAGCACGGTTCACTGGTGTGGCACCAGAGCTACTTCTCTGCCGTTCAGTAAGCACACCTGTTTCCTCCAAAATAAAGTCAAAATCTCAGCAAGGTGGGGAAGCTGGGTGAGGGAAGGGGAGGATCTTCCTTGAGTGCTCTGTCTCAGCCCAGGAGGGAGCTCTTCCTTAGGAATTCTATCACTGCCAAGGCTAGAGAATGCTCCTATACTTGCTACTGCCACATTCTTCAGAAAATATTTAGAGCTCTCTTTACTTCGCAATAGTCTATCTTTCACTACTCCAATCTCCTGTCTCAGCGAACAGTTCTTTATACTCAAGTTCCGTGTGCAGATCACCAGGTGGTTTCTCTCTCCTCTCATTGAACCTTGGCTAACATAATTGTGAATCCTAAAATACGCCTAATTTAGAGGGGTTAGGCTAAGAAATTCTGGACCTGACATAATAACAGCATCTATGTACCACTTTTTATATGCCACTTTTTATATATGAATTAATTTAATCCTGATTTACATAAGAATTTTAACAGAGGAAAAACAAAGATTCAATAACTTTCCCAAAGTCTCACAGGTAGTAAAGGGCAGAGCTGGGATTCAAACCCAGGTAAATCTGTGACCTCATAATTCTGCGGGTGAGGTGGGGAGGGAGTGAGGAGAGAGGGGACAGCACACAGGTCACCTCAAAGGCTACTGTGCATCCTCTCCCCACCCAGCCCCAGAACCACCTGCCCAGAGCCCCAACAGGTCCTTAAGGGCACAGAGCAGAGACCCTGACCCTTCCTCCTGGAATGTCAAGTGTTGAGCACAGAGTCAGCCTGGGCATATACCAGGATTCAGTCAGAATCTGTTGGATCATGACATGTTGGATGAAGTAGAACTACAGGCCCCAAAGCCAGCTGAACCACAGACTGAGCCTTCTGGGTCTCATCTCGTGCTTGGAGCGCTCTGGCCCTGCAGTGCTATCCTGGGAGCTCCCTATCCCACCTGGCCTCATGTGTAGACATCTGACAATGGCTGACATAAATGACTTCTAGGTCTTTTTCAACTCTAGATCTCCAGGACTCATCAGAGAGCAAATCTGGTTACCTGATTTCTCTGCCTAACACCTTTCACATCTCTGGGAACCACTATTTGGAATCCAGCCTATGGACCTGGCCCCACCAGCATCCCAGCCTCTCCCAGGCCCATTCCTGGCTTTATTTTTAGGGACCAACGACACTGAACTTGAGAGACCCTGTACACACCACGTGGTTTTCCCCACTCCAGGCTTCTGGCTGTGCTTCCCCTCTGCTGGGAACCCCTGTGCTCCTCACCCCTCCCCAGCCCTGCTCTGCCTTCAGAGACTTAGGTCATGAGTCCCCCCTGCAGGAAGTCTTCCCTGTTCTACCCCCCTGCCCATCTGGGTTAACTGGCTCTCCTGTGTGCTCACATAGAACCCTGCACCCAGAGGGAGAGCCCACTGGATCCTGAGTGACGCAGCTGGTATAGTGGTGAAAGTTCAGGACCCTGCAGGCCAACCACAGCTCCATCAGTGATCAGCTGGATGACTGAGGTGCAACATGTTGTGTCCTTGGTGCTGAGTGTCCTCATCTATAAAATGGGGATGTTTATAGTGTGTTGGCCATTGAGTTGCTGTGAAGATTAAGAACAATCATGTATGTAAAATGCTTAGGACCGTGCCTTACCAAAGCAACCTGCAGAGTCATCATCATCATGAGTGTCTGAAGCTCGGGGGCTGTGAGTCATGCATCTTGGTGGTCTCGCTTCCTGGTGCAGTGGCTGGCCCACAGCAGGGCGTAGTGAATGAATGAATGGACTCAGTCTTCCTCCACTCCCATAGACGTCCACCTGGTGCTCTGGGCTCCGGCGCCTTCTGCGTTGCCACATTTACCTTTCTGAGGCACACCTCGGATCAGGCCAAGGTGATCTGTGCAAACTCTATCCCCAGCTTCTCTGCATCCTGAGGTCCTGCCTTAGAGGTCTCAGAGCCCCTGCGACCCAGCCGTCACTCCCTGCAGTTACTTTCTACTGGGCATCTGAAGGTTTGGTGACTCTGCCACCTGACAGAGTTCAATTCCAACATGGGTGCTTTCCCCAAATTCCTAACCTTCCTCAGGGCCACTCTAAAAGTCACCTCTTTTCAGAAATCCTTCCTGACCTCCTCCTGGCACCACACAACGCCTGGCTGACCCCTCCCGGCCACTGTACTTAGGCTGTTCCGCCTGGTGCACACGTCACTGTGAACCTAACTGTATTCCCTACAGACCAGGAGCTCTCTGAAGGCAAGGGCTGCTTTCTGTACCTATCGCATAGTAATAACTGCCCCCACCCCGCCAAATCAACAGAATGGGGGCCCAGAACAAAAATAAATTGTTGAAACCAGGGTAGTTGGAACTCAAAAAAAAGAAAGAAAATACAGTTAAGTAAAAGGCAGAATGTAACACATGTTTACTCATTGGTATTCAAGGCTAATGGCTAAGTGGGTTTTTTTTTCCCCTTTAAAAAAAAAAAAAGGCTGATCTCTTGACAAGGAGAATGGCTTTAGCTAAAGAATACATATGTACAGGGTAATAAGCTAATCCTCCACAGGAAGTAAGGATTTTCCTTATAAACTAAAGAGGAGTTGAAGTAGTTGGAAGAGATTAGGACAATCATCTCTGCCTTCGCTAAGAGCGTTTTGTCCATCTTCACCCAAACACAACACACAAACACACTCACGACACACATAAAACAATCCGAAGAGAAAATAGTCCTCCCAGGGCTACCATAAAGAATTGCCTCAAACTATGTGGCTTAAAAAAGAAACTGATTGTCTCCTACTTCTGGAGGCTACAAATTCAAAAACATCAGGTTGGTAAGACCATGCTCACTCCAAAGCCTCCAAGGGAGGGTGAGCCCCCGCCTCATCCGCTGCTGGCAGCTCCAGGCCTCCTTGGTTTAGGGCAGCACAGCTCCCATCTCTGCCTCCGACTCCACACGGCTGTCTTCCCTCTCTGTGTCTCTCCTCACAGCAGGACACCAGTCAGTTACATAAGATAGTCACATTAGACCATGCTGCTCCAGCATGTCCTCATCTTAACAAAATACATCTGCAATGACCCTATTTCCAAGCAGGTCACATACTGAGGGTCCGGGGGTTGGAGTTTCAACATGTCTTTCGTGGGGAACACAACTCAACCCATAGGAGTCCATTCATCCATTTAACGGGAGATGGGGGTCCTTGGAGAAAGACCTGCCCAAGGTCACACAGCAATTGAAGGCATTTCCTCCACTAGGAAGAGACCAGAACAAGGGTCAGCAAACCAGGGCCTGCCAACCAGTCTGCTGTCTGATTTTGCAAATAAAGTTTTATTGGTATGTCCATTCATTTATATATTGTCTTCAGCTGGTTTCAGACTAAAATGACAGGGCTGGGGAGATGTGGCAGAGACCGTATGGGCTGTAAAGCCTAAAATATTCTCTGGACTGCAAGAATCCATAAAATATGTTGGCCACATTTGGGGGTGGAACTTCTAGAGACAGGAGGAGGCGTAGGCCCACACGGCAGCTCTCTGGAACCCGTTCATTCCAGTGGAAGCCCTCTCAGCTGTCCTGCTGGGAAAGCTCCTTCAGTATAACTTCCCTCTGCCTAGAAAAATGGCTAAACAGCACGACAACATTCGTGCCGCTAAAGTTGTATAAATTAAATTCTATACACATTTCCAAGAGACAGAGATTAATTCTAACAGGAAGGTCAGAGAAGACTTTCTGGGAAAGGAAAGATTTGAGAGAAGCCCACAAAGATGGGTAGTGGACACTTGAGAAATTCCTCTAGGCCACCCTGAGCTGCAATAGATTACCTAGGACTCTGCTCAGCGAAAGGAAGTGAGCTCCCATCACTGGAGGTGCTCAAGCCAATGATGGCTGACCATTTGGCAGGGATGCAGTTGAGGGAGACGGAGCAAGATGAAAAACAGTCCCCCTTAGGATCGTGGATTCCACAGTGGTAGGCAGATGGCTTCTGCAGTCTCATCTCTCATCATATTTGCTCAGAGGGCCACACACAGTAGAGGGGGGACAGCTGGGGAGGGGGCAGGGGAAGAGGGAGAGAGACACACAGAGAGAAGAGAGGGCTGAGAATCAGAGGGGCTGAAAGAGGTGTATCACACCCAAAGCCAAAGAGAGCTCTCATCAACCACAAAGGGAAGAAATCCACACCCGGGTTTGTGGTCCCCTTATCTGCTACAGAGAAAAAAGAGAGAGCAAAAGCCCAACAATTAGGGTGAAAACAATCAAATGTCCCTTTAATATCTCTCTTGGCACCTGCCAGCCTTCTTAATATGCCCTATTGTTTCCTGGCAGGCTCCACTGCCTCTCCCACTGCCAGGGGAGGGGAAGAGCAGTGGCCCAGCCAGGATCCAGGCTGGGGACAGGGAGGTCAGGGGAGGTGCACCCCAGATGTGTGGGGCTGACTCTGGCCTTCCCAGTGGGAAAGCTAACCCAGCAGATGGCAAGATCTGGCAATGGCCCAAAGGGAGGGGCACAGGAAGAGTTCCAGGTATGAAAGCTGACAAGGCTCTTGTACCTGTCCTTGGCTCACGTGCCAAGAAGCTATTATCCTCACTTACAGGTGAGGAAATGGGGGCCAAGAGAGGTCAAATGACTTGCCACAGGCGTCAATAAAACGAGGTAGTTAAGAGGCAGTTAAGCAAGGTTTGAGAGTCAGAAGTCTGAGTCTGGGTCCCACCACATGTTTCCTCTGCAGACCTGAAAGGTTACTTATGCTTCCTGAGCCCCTGTTTTGCCATCTGCAAAATGACCACAGTAAGAGCACTTAGCGGCTTCCCAGGTGGCACAGTGGTAAAGAATCCACCTGACTGAACAAGAAGAAGAAGAAGAGCACTCAGTACAGTGGAGAGATAGACGGGCACAGGGCACAGCAGGCAGCAAGACTGCAGTGATCAATGGGGGTTACCAGTACCGCTGTGGAGCCAGGGCAGAAAGAGACCAAACTCTCGGCTCAGGACTGGCCACCACACAGACTGGCCCCAACCTCCACCCTCCACCGCCCCACCAGCAGCCACCTAGAACCACTAAGGGAAGGTTCCTGAAAGGGGCCGGGGCAGGGTAGGGGGGTGGGGAGAGGATTGGATGGAGCTGCAGCCACTCCTCCGTGGTAAAGGCCCCTTTACTCAGAGACCCAGTGGCTGCATTCAGTGAACTGCCCTCACACAGGCTCTCTTTTCCAGAAATGACCCTGGATGCCTTTGAGGGCCCCCCTCCCAAAGGCCATTTCTGCTGGGAAAGGCGTCTTTCCTCTCATTTCACAGACTCCTAACACACCCCCCATAACAGGAATGTACATACTGGGGTTCCCTAACATGCCAAGAAACACAGGCAGAAAACACAGTAGACTCTGTGTTCACATTAGTTCTAATGAACCAACGGCAGCCCCTGACACAGCTGGAACGAACTATGTTAGATGGGGTGAACCTCAAATTCAGAACCGCTAGAGAGACAGAGGCAAGGCAAGTGGTTCCTAGGCTCACACAGAGCAGGAGTCATTCAGATAGAAACTTAACTGAGTCTGTTCGAGAGCCTAAGGCTTATATTTTACATTTCCAAGTAACCACATTTTCATTCCCCTGGAAAGTGCATTAGGCTTACACTCAGAAGGACCAACCTCAGCTTACTCGCTTACTTATGCTCTTTGAACTGCAGTTGTCTTATCTGTGAAGTGGGGACCATAAACTCCATCCTGCCTCTACCATGAGACAGAGAACAAACTGAACACAAGTTTTATAAAGCAGGGCTCCCAAACTCAAATGTCCCCAGAGGCCAGTGCAGTTACATGAAAAAGTGAAGAAGCCAGGTTTGAGATCACAAAGTGTGGTGGGGGTGGCGGTCAACTCAAGAGCTGGAGCCTGTCTAGAGGGGCAGCTGCTCCCCAGATGCAGCCACTTTTTGCGATGCTAGACTCTTCTGTTCTTTCCCAAGAGCACGAAAAGAAGATTTTTAAAAATGTGAAGTATTTCAATGTTTTAGGTAATGATAACTTACTAACATTTAAAAATAAAGACACCCAACCATCCATGGGCCAGCATTAGGGGAACCACACAAAATACACCTTTAGGCTACATGTGGCCCACAGGCCACCAGTTTGCAATCTCCAATAAAGCACCATGTAAGGTGTTTTTCTTTTTTAAGTAATATAACACAAAGGTTAAATAAAGAAGTAAAAGAAGTTCTCTGAAGGAGACAGACATTAAGGTTTATTAGCAATAGAATAACTAGGAATTGAAACTACAGCCCCTGGTGTCCCCAAAACACAGAGTCACTAACTTTTCACTACAGTTAGGTGCCAAATTTAGAAACTGGTTATTT
The DNA here is from genome assembly GCA_024291935.2 of Okapia johnstoni. NCBI lineage: Eukaryota > Metazoa > Chordata > Mammalia > Artiodactyla > Giraffidae > Okapia > Okapia johnstoni. The sequence continues at coordinate 56,945,424 of CM044316.1, read as the reverse complement.
CACAAATAGACGTGCATACACGTACACATTTTAACTGTCAGCAGCGGACTCTGATCAATACTCAGGAGGAGACATGCAAAAATTACAGTTTTCAGTTGAGCACATACAATGTGCTTCAGCAGTAGGAAGTAGTTTTCACGCACACTCCACCACCAGATGTTTCCAACTTGTTCCTTTTAAGAAACCCCTTCCTCCAAAGCCCCGCCAGGTCCCTCTGCTCCACAGCTCTGGCCTCTCCTCCTCCAGGAGGTGGACCAGCCCAAACACACAACCCTGGTTAACTAGGGTTTTGGGGAAGCTGCCCAGGAATGAGGCTCCCAGGTGGCTGTGGGACCTGCTGCAACCCTGCAAGGAGGCATCCAGTTCACGGAAGAGCATTCCAGAGCCAAAACAAGACCCAAGAACCAGGCTCGTGGGGCTCTCACAATAACCTCCCTCTGCGCCTCCTCCTGTTTGGAGAAGAGGATAGAGTCGCCCAGGGTCAGAGGTCCACTGGGTGGCAAGGCAGCAGGAAGAAGCCTCGGGCTGTGTGCTCTGCTCTGGGGAGACACCTGGGCTGGAATCCTGTTTCCATCACTTCCCAGCTCTGTGGCCCCGGACGTGTCATGGAACCTCTCTGCTCATCTTCTCATCTTTAGCGTAATTTAATCATCACCATGACATGAGGAAGCGGTGCTGGTTGTGCTCATTTTAGGAGCAAGGAGAGCTGGGCCTGGGAATCAGGGAGCTGGTTCACGACTGCATGCTCTCTCTAGATCAAGGGAGAGGCCCTGAGGGTCTCCATGATGCGACCCCTCCCCAGGAAGGCCCCGAGTTTAGTACCTGCCCCCTTTGTGGGCATCTCACCCATAGCAGGATGGCAGAGCACCCATCCTGGAAGGGCAGCAGATCACAGGCACCAATGGAAAGTGGAGCATTAGTGCCCCAGAGAGTCCTTGCCCCTCACTGCAAAGTGATTTGCAAAGTGCATGGCTCATCCCGGATGCCAACCCTGGACTCCAAGCTGTCTGCATTTGACACTGTGCCACTATTAACAGATACCAGAGTCCCTCAGGGAGAACTGGCTGGCAACTTAGAGAAAGTGCAGATAAATTCACTCGCCAGGAATAGCTGTGCAAAGCGTTACTGGGAGGAGAGGAGTGAGCACCTGGGAAGGAAGGCAAGGTCCGCCTTCTGGGGGTGCTGACAAGCTGGAGATGTGGGTGGAGAGATTTCCCTGCTGTACTCTCAGCAGGATCTATTGAATACAGGCTCCTTGGCCCACCCTAGACAGGCTCAAGCAGGCTCCTTGGGCGTGGGCCCTGGAGCCTCCACTGTTAACAGGCTCCTAGGGGATGCTGAAGCACCCTGCAGCTCCAAAAGAGCCATTCTCCGAGGCCAGGCTTCCGGGACCCGGCCAGCAGTCACCTAGCACGCACACATCACTCACTCACCTGCCTGCTCCTCAGTCCCTCGGCAAATACTTAGGGCAATCAAGAGAGGGTGACTAGAATGGAGGTTCGCTCCTGCTTTCAGGAGCAGATGGCTTGGACAGATCAAAAATGCGGACTATGCTGCATGATACACTTCCATAAGGGGCTCAGAGGAGAGACTTGCTTCCTAAAGTTGTCCCAGCAGGGGTGAATTGGGTTTAGAGGCCAGGTGGCAGGGAAGAAAGGTGTCAGAGGCAAGGGAGCAGGTACATGGAGGTCCAGAGGCTCATGGAACACATGGACAGGGGCAGGGAGGGAGAACCAGAAAGACAGATAAGACCATGCCTTCCTGGAAGGGCCTCTGGTCTAAGTGAGCAGAGAATGCTAAGGCTCAGGGAAACTAAGGCAGGGTGAGCAACTCCTGGAGGCTGGAGTAACCAAAGAATGCTTCCTGGAAGTGGCTAATAATATTATCTAGATGGATGCAGAGGATCTGTATTCTCTTCCAAATGAGGAAGTGGGTGGGCATGGCCAATGATTACTTCAGATTCCAAAGAGTCAGGCAGTGGGGTACACAGAGCAGCCTGTGCATGCATGACCTCCTCCCACCCCAATAATTAGAGACATATCTGGCCCTGCTCCACTGGTGAAGTCTGTGCCATGAGGCCGACCACCTATTCACCTTCCACACAAGGACAATGTAAGCATCCCTCCCTACTTCTGCCACAGGAGGCCACAAAGAATGGATCCCTAACTCTGAGCCAGGCACTGCCCACTAGTAGCAGCAGCACCACATTCACTGAGTGCTTCCAGTACCAGGGCTGGTGCTCAGGGTTCCACCTGCAGTGACTCATCCAACCCTCAGAATGCCCACCCCTATACAGTTAACATGATGCCCATTTTACAGGCCAAGAATCCCCGGCATGGCGGTCCAGTGATTTGCCCAAGGGTAGGGATCTGAATCAGGCAGTGTAGCTCCAAAACTAGAGCCCTACACACTGCCCCACAGAATCTCAATCTAGGGGGACTAGGAAGTCACTTTGCCAATGGGGCTTCAGCAGGGTAGGGTGAAGGCTCCTCTTCAAGGTCACCAAGTGACCTTGTGGGCTCATCCTCCGCCACCGAGGAAGTTCAGTCTGAGAGCTATGGTCTTTCCCCTCTGCACAGATCTCGGGGTGGAGGGGCAGCATGGAAAGCAGGGCCTTTGATTGGCCTCAGCTCTGGGTTAGAGAATCATGGGCTCAAATACCAGTTCAGCAACCACAGGCTGTGCATCCTTGGACAAATATCTACACCTCTGTGAGCCTCCGTGCCTTCACTGGTTCTCACCTGTTTATAATTGTGAGTACTTAACAAGATGTACAGATAAGGGGTTTATTAGTCCAACATGTAGCAGAATAAGTGCTAAACAAACAGTAGCTGCTGTTAATCATTATCATTATTATCTTCATTATCATCCACATCATCACCGTGTTGTCAGTGTCATTTCATATTGTGGTTTCTGCCATCTGAGAAATCTGAAGACAATTTAGCATCTGAAGCTCAGAATTCTCTCAGAACCCAAGGGAAGGAAAAAATGGGCCTGCTTTTCCCCTTCTCTCTACTATCTATACTCAGCAGAGGGCAGCAAACAGGAACCATCCAAAGATAAGAGAGAGGAGAGAGACACATGGAGCGAAAGCTACACAGTCATAAATACACACCCACCCATCACAGCAAGCGGAATTGTTTAGCTTCCTCTAGCTTTCAAAGTATGAACACTCCGCCTCCTCCAGCTAAGAAGGGCCAGGCAGAAAAAAAAAGTGGAAGCGGAAGAGACAGAAGTTCTTTTTCAGCTTGAGAGAAATTTTCAATGAACTGCCTTTTAATGGGGGGCAGGGGGATGAGGGAGAGGGACAGCTCTGTGAGGGGAAAGGCAGGCGGCTGCAGAACTCATAAGATTAAATACAGGCAGCTTTTAACTGCTCCTCGTCTTATCCCTCTACTTACATTATGCTGGAAGCATTTGCACCCGAGCTTTTCCCAGGAGGACTCTGAGACCCATAGAGGGAATGTCTCAGCCAGGGGTGGCAGGGCTGGGATGAGAACAAGGACCTCCAGACTGCAGGTTCAGTAACCAGAACTGAGTCCAAGATGGCAAAGAGGTTCTGCCTCGAGGCCCAAATCTGATGCCCCAGCAGTGACTGCCTGGGACACTGTGTCAGCAGGATTCTGGAGTTGACAATTGTTGGCTTCATCCCTAGATTTTATTTCCCCTCCTCCCCACAAGAGCATCCAGATTCTTTTCCTCAGAAACTGCTCTTCCTGTGATTGGAGTGGCCTGGCCCCACCCCTAGCTCCAGAGTAGGTTAGGTCCATCAGCAGAGCCCTTCCTCCTGACAAATGTGCATGGTTACATCCAAACTGGGCCAATAACACCTAAGGAGTCTTGCTAGAGTGTACAGGAAACAAGTTTCTACTCTCTTATAAAGAAGTTACTAGAAGAGACAGACTCTCTCTTCTAGGATCTGGGTATGCACATGAGGTCAGATAGAGCTACAACCATTTCTTTGCTACCTTAGGGGCTCAGTATAGAATGTGAACCTCTAGATCACACCACACCTGAAGTCCACTGCAATGACAGGAATTAATATATTCCATTAAGTGGCACTAGTGGTAAAGAACTCACCCGCCTGCCAATGCAGGAGACACTGGAGACATGGGTTCCATCCCTGGGTCAGGAAGATCCCCTGGAGGAGGAAATGGCAACTCACTCCAGTATTCCTGCCTGGAGAATTCCATGAACAGAGGAGCCTGGAGGGCTACAATCCATGGGGTTGCAAAGAGTTGAACATGACTGAGTGCAAGCAGTATAGGTCCTTACTTGGTTCAGCCCTGATGACTTAATTCATTCTATTAACTTCAACTGACAGAACCTGACGTGGCTCTTAAACACAGACTGTCTCTGTCTGCCACGGGAGCACTAATGGTGCCACATGCTACGCATCCTTTTAACTCCTCTATTGCCCTGCTGGATCCCACTGCCACCTTCAAATTTAATATATTTCACTTACTTTAAAACTGTAAAAATTTGGGAAGAAAATTTACAAAAATAGATTTGCAAAAAAAACCCCAAACCACAACCCAGTAAGCTCCAGCAGATAATCGGTCTCAATAAGTACTGGCCTCCAAAACTGAGACTGATAATCTTGGCTCAAGAGGGATATAATTGTAGAGAAGGATCAAGTATCAAGAAAAAAATTTTTCCTTGTCAAGGGGAAAAATCAGCATGGTAAACTAGAGAAGAACTCGGAGAAGAACTGGGCTCTGTCTGCACCCCTCCCTCTCGGAACTGACAGCCCCTCTCCCAGGCCTCAGTTTCCATACCTATAATAGGCGGGTCTTGGACTAGATAACTTCTGTAGCACCCTTCCTGCTCTGACATGCATAGATCATTTAGCAAACACGTTCTGACTGTTTTCCAAGTGCCAAGGCTTTAGCTATGTGCGAGAAGAGGACGTGGTTTCTACTCTAAGACATTTCTGGGAGGGGAGGTCATGAAGTACTCCTTAGCCACAGAAACTCAGGGACATATAGGCTATCTCCTACCCTGGGCATGAGGACAGTGGTTCTCTGTGAAGCAGGAGGGACTCCTGGGGGCATCGGCTCTTCCCTTGCTGACTCTGACACATATATGGCCTGTGTGTGTGTGTGCTCAGTCATGTCCGACTCATTGCAACTCCATGGACTGTAGCCCAGCAGGCTCTTCCATCTGTGGAATTTTCCAGGCAAGAATACTGGAGTGGGTTGCCATTTCCTCCTCCAGGGGATCTTCCTGACCCAGGGATCAAATCTGAGTCTCTGTGTCTCCCGCATTGGCAGGCAGATTCTGTACTACTGCGCCACCTGGGAAGCCCCATATATGGCATACAATCAGATATATGCAAAATTCAGAGCCCACTGCAAACACCCTTATGAGTATTCAGCTGCCATGGGACATACTTCTGGCTGCCAAGTTTGCCTCAGGGCATTTTTTCAGTGATGAGATACTGATGCCATCTCTGTGTAAGAGCTGACCGTGGACAAGGTACAATTAGCAAGCAAGATGGTTATCCTTTAAATGGGGCTCTGCTTTTTCATTCCTCATTCCATTGTTTGTTATCGTGTCACTGGAGCCAACAGATTAAAGGCTGAACACAGTCTGAGAGAAGGCATCCGAGTATGAACATATCCCTAAAGCAGTGGCCTCATCACAAGTTAGATACAGTGGCCTATTTAAACACGCTTCTACTAACCAGGTCTTTCCAATACAAGCTTCCAAACAAACTCACAGAATCCCAGGATGCTGGAGTTGGGAAAGACCTAACAAAGTATCTATCCCCTCCATTGCAGATGAGATTCAACATGCCATTAACTCCACTTAAGTTGCAGCATTTAGAAACAGTTGAGGCAAAGTCTGGGCTTTGAGGAAAAGAGACTGATCAGCAATGTCTGGCCAGGGAAGGGGAACTGCTCTTCTGACACACATTTATTCCCTTTCCCCTTCTGAATCTAAGCCCTCACTTCACAGATGGAGAATCTAAGGCCCAGAGAGGTTAAACCCCTTTCCTGAGGTCACACAGTGAGTTTAGGGCAAGAGAGTAAAGTAAAACGCAGGCCTCTGTTCCCAGACCTTCCTCTACTCGGCTCCTCGGGAACCTGCAAGCCTAGGATAATAAAGGAATGCAGGAAGTCAGATTTGCTCAGGTAAATCAACAACCCTTCCCCAGCAGCATCAGATTTCAGCTGGGCAAACAGACTGAGAAGGGATTAGCAATCTAAAGGATCCCAGCCCCTCTGTGGAAAATAAATCATTTCCTGGTGACATTTCCAGGGTCCTTCAATTTCTGATGGGTAAGGCTCTGTCACCAGGAAGCCAAAAAAAGGGGGCGGGGGGAGGAGGGAAGTTTTGATTTCTGGATGTTCTAAGAATAAAGTTCAGCTCTGATACAATAAGGAAAAACTCATTGGTATTCCGTTATCCCATCTTCTTATCCCATTGGTATTCCATTATCCCAGCTTCTACTGCAAGCTGCTATTATCCAATGAAGTCATTTTCATAAGAGATTAAGGCTCAGAAATGGGGAGGGACTGCATCATATTTCTTTAACACAGGTTTTTAATAGCCAGCTCCCAAGCCTGGAATGTGAAACAGACCAGAGAATTAAACCAAGATGTTAAACAGATTGGGACTAGGAAGAAGAGGAACCCCCCAAATTAAAATGAAGATGGCTTCAAGACTGGCTTTTCTTGCTTGGTTTTGCAACTTTCCAAGAAGCCAGCTGTCCGACCAAAGTAATGCTCAAATCCTTGAAGCATTTTGTGTCCTTTACAAATTAGCTGTCCTACCCGGCGCCAGTGGTACACCCAGCATAAGCAAGTATGAGTTACACAGACTTACATTCTAGCAGATGATAAACCCTCTGAGTTCAAAATCCTGTATTCTTTACTCCAGTGGAGAAATCAAAGAGTTAAAGGACTAAAACAGTGGGTATGTTACTATCAGAGAAACTTCCCCCAAACCCACAAGGAATACAGTTTTCATTAGGGTAAAGTCCGTTGTCCGACTTCCCTCCAGAGCCTCTGTACTTATTTCTACTCAAAAGATCAGTGAGGTGCTCTGGGATGATTCTCAGCAATTATAAGAGTGACAAGTTGAGCTCAGAACTGGTCAGCTCTGTCAAAAGCAGCTGCGTGTGCTCCAGATGCCAGATTCCCCAGATAGCAGCCTGACATGGTCTGTGCACGTTCCAGCCCTCTGGGATGTGAGACGGAACCCCAGTGCTCTGAGAAGTCAGCCTCCTCTCTCGAGGCCAGCTGACATTCAAAGGGACTGGGGGCCAAGCCGAGCGCTGTGCATCTGCAGGAGAGTGAAACACAAAGGGGCTGTGTGGAAACTTGGCAGAGTGTTCCTGAAAGGCAGCAGATGAATGCCGAATCCTATAGCACCTAGAAGAGCTGGTGGTTCGGGAAACAGCTCCATTCTGCTGCTCCCAGGAGACACGATATTTTCTCTAAGGCAAAGATCATCAGGTGCTACCCGCTACCATCACCACCAAACCCCTTTTTCACTTCTGGCTCCTCTCCCCCCGCTTCATGATATTCTAAAGCAAAAGAAACGAACAAGAACTAGACCTTCCTAGATAAGCCTTTCTGTCCATTTCAGTTACGGGCTTCAAGCAGCTCCCAGCTGTTGCTCCCCTCTCTCTGCCCCAAAGGCTGCCTTACTCCATCAATCCCCTCTTGTGCAAGACAGTAATTTACTTTGAAAGCTCAGGCCAAACTGGCAGTTAACCTTGACCTTCTCTCTACACATCTGGGTCTATAGAAAATGAAAATCAGGACGTCTCTGGCATCCACAGCAGATGAAATACGAGGGCTTTCTCCGGGCAGAGGCAGAATGTCAGGAGCTATTTTAGAACTGGTTACAGCTATTTCAAAAGAGAGTTTGCACTTGGGCAGGACAATGCCCCCTTGATCTGGGGCTGTGTCCAGTATGGAGCTCTCACATCTAGGGATGCTACAAAGGGCTCCTGCCTCAGGAAAGGAAAACAGAAGTGGTTGTTGTCCTCCACACAGATTCACTGATGGTATTACAGAGAACTGGACCAGAGACCACATTTCACAGATGGAGAAAGGGGAGCTCAGGGAGGGAGATGGGAGGTGATCAAGGATACACACAGCAAGTTAATAGTAAAGCTGAGGACAGAACCCTGATCTCCTGCCCTTGATGCTGCTCCAGGATGGGAACAGATTTCATGCAGGAAAAACCCATATGGATACAGAATTTAAGAGAGAGGGGTCTAAGTCAGTTGTTAGGGTTTGAACTGGGGGTTTAGGAAGGGAGTTGGGGCTTTGGCTTCCAAACAGGAAGATCTCCCAGAAGGAGTAACCAGGTCCTCCAGGATGGTTTGCAACAACTACCAGAACGACAGGCTGCCCTCAAATTGGTCAGCCCTGTCATAAAAAGCCCTCTATATATAAGACAGCAGCCTAAACCTGGGAAGATAAGGGCAAACCATCCAAAGTCAGTCTCTTGCCCTGTCTGCCAACCATCAGTCAGGTTCAACCCTGATGCAAAATTATCTACTTGCCATGGGACAAAACAAATCCCACAGGAAAAGCTGAAATGTCCCACTGTGTGTAACAGTTCATGCATATATATCCTGACTGGCACCTACTGAGCCAGGAGCTGGGAGAGGAGGAGTGATTTGACAGAGTTTTTGCTATCAGTCTATATGTACTTGTCTCTCTCTCTCTCTTTCTCTCTCTCTCTCTCTCACACACACACACATACACATACATAATTGAGTTCAGAGGAGGCAAAAATAATTAAAATCCCAGTCTTGGCTACAAAAAACACCACACCTAATCAGCCTGGACAAGTTCAGAAGGGGTCACAGGTAGTACTCTGAGAAGGGACAGGGAAAACATCTGATGTTCCATGCTCAGGGCCCTGGGCACAAATAGCCTCCGAGGAAATTGGGGGGTCCTCCCCCCACAGCTCCCACTTCTGGACTCCCGAAAGTCAAAGGCAGCAGGTCCCTCAAAGAGCAGGAGCTCAAACACCCCCATCCTCCAGGGCCTGAAGCTCCAAGGAGAGCATGATCTTTGCATCTTCCAAGGAATCCACAGGATCTGGGGAAGAAAGAAGGCTGGGAGGGTGAATACTGTGGAGAGGAAGGAGGTCCAGAGGTCTCTTTGGGCAAATGAGTAAACAAGAAAGGGGCTGACCTGAGTAGGAAACACTTGGATCAGCAGGTGGGGAGCGGGGAGCAGAGAAGACCTGGACACCAAAGAGAAGGACCAGCACCTCCAGAAGGTGCCATCCCGGGATACGGGGATGCAGACAGGATCTTCCAAAAGGGAGAGATGCTGGAAGAGGTGAGAAACAGAACAGAGGATGGAACAGAAAAGAGGATGGTCACCTATGGGCAGCAGGAGTCCTGGTCTGTAGTTCTGGTTCGGTTTCTGAATAGCCGGGACAATCCCTGCCCTTCTCTGGGCCTCAATTTTCCCATCTAACACAATGGGAAGAACAGAGGAGTCTCTGGAGCTGACTCTGAGGAGACAGACAGCGGACGGCGACAGACAGCGGACGGCGAAGGAAGGAACCAACCGAAGGCTAGAAGGGAAATCAGGGAGAGCGTGTGTTCCCAACTCCATGGCAACTGGGGACTCACCTGTCCGGCGGCCGCGGCCGCCGCTGCTCCGGATCCCCCGGGGGTGCCGTCGGGCTGCCGCTCGCGGTACAGCGCCCAGAGCCCCACGTTCGGCAGAAGGACCAGGGCCGCCAGGACCAGCGCCACCGCCTGCAGAAGCCGCTTCTCCTTCCGCCTCATCGGGGCCGGTCAGCCCCGCCGCGCCCCGCCGGCCCCGCCGCGCCGCCCCCAGTTCCGCGCGTCCGCCCGTCCGCCCGGCGGCGGCAGCAGCTCGGCGAAGAGAAGCGGCCGCGGCGCCGGCCCCGCTCCAACTCCGCGGCACTTCCGCCGCTCGCCGGCCGGGGAGCCGGGCTCCGCCACCGCGTCGCCGCCGCGGGGTGGGGGTGCTCCGCCGGCACCGCCGTCCGCGAGCCCCCCGCCGAGCTGCGTGTCTCGTCTCGGCCTCTTCAGTGTCTGCTGCGGAAAGCCGTGAGCCCTGGGCCCCGGCTTCTCGCTGCTCTTTCCTCTCCGCCCGGGTGCGACGGGCCCAGGGCGGCACGCTCCCCCCTTCTCGGACCGCGATGGTGTGGCCCGCTCCTCGGCGGCTCCCCCGCCTGCGGGAGCTTTGTAAAAGTCCCGGAGTTGGCGAGTTGGGCGCTAACTGGTGCGCGCTGTGGGACGCGCTCCGGGGGACCCCCCCAAAGTCCCGCCCGGCCATCTCAGCTTCGGACTCCAGCCGAGAGTTTTCGGGCTCCCCGGGGGATATGCATGGTACTGGAGTCCGGACACTCCACTCCTAGGAGTGGGGCTGTGGCGTCCCACCCCGAGACTCGGCCCGGAGGACCTGCGGACCTCCTTTGCCCCCGGGCCTCGGTATTCCCAGGCGGGAAATGGGGCCGCCGCTGCGCTGCACGCGCAGAGTTCTGTGCACCCTGGTTTTCTTCTCCCCGAGTTCCCGGTTGTAGGTGTGAACGCCGTCTGTAAACTGGGGAGTGCAGCCTCACCCACCCCGCCACCTGTCTGTGGTCCCTGCACACCGGCGGGGAGGTGACTGCAGCGTCTCTGCAGGACCTCTCCTCACGCTAGATCAGACTCCTTGGACTTGGAATGCCCTCCAGTCGCACTCTGGGCTGTCAGCTCACCGAGCGAGCCCTTTCTCCAAACCTCTTGTGGGTTCCTACCTCCTGTTCAGCTCCTCGGCAAACTGTGCCAGGCACGGGGATGAAATGAAAACAGATTCTCTAGTCCTGACGTCTGGGGGCTAAAACATTAAACGCTTAATTTCATTAGATGAGCGAATGTGCCTGTAGCTGTGGTAAGGGATCTGAGGAAGTCGGGCCGCCTCGGCGCTGCAGCCGGCCGGCCGAGGAGCGGGACTCTGACGGTGATGCCTGTGGCTCCTACAGTGCTCTTCGTTTATTAATAAATTGCTTCCTCTCTGATGCCTAGGGACGACGCGCCCTCTTGGTTGCCTTCCTTTTTAACCACCCCCCCCCCCCGCCCCGTTCCCGTGCAGGCGTTCTCTTGATCCTCGGGTCTCCAGCCCAGTCGCAGACCCTTGTGCCTAGTTAGTTGCTAGCAACGCCCCTTCCCCCGCCCCGGCCTTGTACCGGCATTCTAACAACTGCCTCTCGGTTCTTCCAGCTCCAGGCTGGGCGATGGGGATTCAGTTTGCTGCAATCATAGCTCAGATCTTGACACTTGCTAGGAAATCTTCAAAACTTCCATCACCTAGGCTGTAGAGCCCACGTGACTCTCTGACCTGCTAGAGCTCATCAGTCTCTCCTCTCTGTCCTGCTCTGCCAGCTGCTGGCTACTTTCCTTCATGTGTTGCGGACCACACAGTTCCTTCCACCCAGAAAGTCTGCTCCTCTTCTCCATCTATGTTGGTGGAAACCTTGTCCCTCCTTCTGTGTTTAGTTGAACAGCCACCTCCTCCATGAAGTCCTCCAAAACTTCTCCTCAGGGGCCTGCTGTCTTTGGTCTTGTCACAGTAGTGCTTACCTTATACTGAAATGCTTACTCTATGCCAGTCACCATGTTAAACCCTCAGCAAACATTACCGCCTTTACTGCTCACAGTCACTCTGTGAGGTAAGTGCTTTTCTTATCCTTGTTTGCAGGTGAGATTCAGATTAAGAAGGCTGCAGCCAGAATGATCCTGATTTAACAAAGATCGGGTAGATAGATCAACACTCTGCTCAGATCCTTCTAATGGCTTCCCATCTTCCACTGGATTTCTCGAAGGAGCTATAAGGTCCTACAAGGCCATATGAACAGCCCTCACCCTCTACTCTTCCTTGTGCCCCAGCCCATGGACCTTCTTGCTGTTCCTCAGAGTGCATCAGGCACATTCCTGCCACTTGGCTTTTGCACTTGCTGTTCCCTCTGTCTGGAATACCCACTCTTCCTTCCCTAGATCCTAGCCCTGTGACTTTTTGTTTTTTTTCCAAATGAAAATGATCACAATTGTAATTGTAAAATAGTAAGAAAATGTTACAAATTACATTTATGCCAAATAAATATGAAAGCTTAAATGACAATATTTTTCTCAGAAAACATACATTACCAAACACAACTCAAGAAGAAAGAGGAATCTTGGATATCACAATAACTATTAAAAAGAAAAACTAAACAGATAATAAAAAACCATCCCCAGCCCTTCTTCCAAAGAAGAGGAAAGGTACCAAACCCAGGCATTGTCACAGGCAAGGTTTACCAATCCTTCAAGGAATTTTTTAAGGGAAGATTTTATTTTAATAGTATTTATATATTTTTTAAGCTACCTGGTGATTTTTAATATTTATCGCCCTTGTTTACTGTGGTAAAAATATACATAATATAAAATTTACCATTTTAACCATTCAGTGCCATTAAATACATTCACATTGTTTTGCAGCCATCACTTCCATCCATTTCTAGAACATTTGCATCTTCCCAACCTGAAACTCTGTGTCCACTGAACACTAACTCCCCAATTTCCACCCTTCACCCTTCTCCCCTCAACCCCTGGTAACCACCCACCACTCTACTTTCTGTCTTTATGAATTTGCCTGTTCTAGGTACTCCATGTAAGTGGAATCATACCATATTTGACCTTTTGTGTCTGGCTTATTTCACTTATCATAATGTTTTCAAAATTCATCCATACTGTAGCATGTGTCAGAATTTCACCCTTCTTTTTAGTTTGAATAATATTCCATTGTATGTATACATGTATTTTGCTTATCTATTCATCTAAGGGTGGGCAATGGTGAACAATACTGTTCTGAATAGCCCCATGGGTTTTACACTGCAGCTGATGTTCAGTGTTTCTGTAATTGGATTTCCATCCTGTTTGACAAAAGTGGAATTTCCTAGAGGGAAACACGATGTTGTAATACTTAAGCATCTCTACAACAACCAGCACAGTGCTAGAAACCCATGAGGCCCTCTGTGATTTGGCTTGACTTTCAGGTTTTGCCCTCTCTTTCCCTTCTAGTTACATTGGTCTTATCACTGTTTTAAGCTCTTACTCCTGCTCAACCACAGGGAGCTAAGCTGTGGCTCCTTCCAGGCTTGCAACACAGTAGGTGTTAAGTAATCACCAGCAAAGTGAAGTATAACACCTGAGGTCACGGATGGGAAAATCTTCAGTGTCTCTCTCTTCCCCATCCCTTCTAGCTCCCAGAAGGAGTCTGCACAAAGTTGGATTTGAGCTGTTTCTTATGTCTTATCTGAGTGACTTGTTGATAAAAGCTGCACACCAGCTGGATTAGCCCTCACTAGAAACTCTAGCCCACAAACCCAGCTTTAATTTCAGGACTCTTTGAGCACAATGTAAGATGTGCCAGGTATGGGTGGTGGGCCTGGGGGTGAGCGTAGTGATCCTCTCAGGGCTTTATCCCACTCACCAAGACAATAACATTGGAGATATGTGAGCAGCACATGAGCTAAGGCTGTTTTCCTGGGGAAACTGATCAAGTCATCAACTGAAATTGAACAAGAAATGTTGCTTTCATACCCAGACAAAACTATAATTTGAAAAGATACATGCACCTCTATGTTCATAGCAGCACTCTTTACAACAGCCAAGACATGGAAACAATCTAAATGTCCACTGACAGATGAATGGGTAAAGAAGATGTGGTACATACACACAATGGAATATTACTCAGCCATAAAAATAACAAAATAATGCCATTTGCAGCAATGTGGATGGACCTAGAGATTATCATACAAAGTGAAATAAGAAAGAGACAAATACCATATGATATCACTTATATGTGGAATCTAAAATACAGCACAAATGGACATATTTTCAAAGCAGAAACAGACTCGCAAAGAGAACAGACTTGTGGTTGCTGAGGGGGAGGTGGAGTGGAGTGGGAGAAGGAAGGCTTGGGAGTTTGGGATTAGCAGATGCAAACTGGTATATATAGGATGGATAAACAAAGAGGTCCTCCTGTATAGCAAAGGGGACTATTATATATTCAGTATCCTGTGATAAACCGAAACGGAAAAGAATACGAAAAAGAATATATATATATGTATAACTGAGTCACTTTGCTTAGAGCAGAAATTAACACATTGTGAATCAACTATACTTCAATAAAATTTTAAAAATAAAATTTTTTAAACTTTTAATTTCGTGTTTTAGTATAACCACTTAACAATGCTGAGATAGTTCCAGGTGGGCAGCATAAGCACCCAGCCATACATATACATGTATCCATTCTCCCTCAAACTTCCCCCTTATCCAGACTGCCACATAACACCAAGCAGATTTTCCTGTGCTATTATGGGCACTAAATGAGATAATTTGCACAAAGGGCTTACCACAGACCCTGGTCTAATGTGACTAGTAACTGTGGTTGAAGTAAAATTTCAGCATCCAGAGGTACACTGAGGAAGGAGGAACAGAATTTCGGCTACATGGCAAAAACCTCCACCTCCAGCCCTAGCCTCTCCCATCTCGTTCATCATGCTCCTTGTCACTCACTTCAAACCAGCCACACCCACCTTCTTTCTGGTCCTTGAACGCTTTGTGCTCATTCCAGCCTCAAAGGCTTTGAACTAGCCCTTGCCTCTTCTTCCCTGGATCTTCCACCATTGTTGCTCTCTCTCAGCCTTCTGATCTCAGCTTAAAGACCTCCCTCCTCACAGAGACCCTCCCTCAGCACCCACCCGAACATGGTGCCCTTCAACTTTATATCTTGCTCCGTTCTCTTCATAGTGCGTATCCCTCTGAGTGGTAGTTTTATGCATTTGCTTGTTGACTTGTTTATTACTGAGCTTCTCCAAATAGAATGTCAGCTGCATGGGGCTGAGATTTCAATGGCTCATTCTTGCTCTGTCCCCACATCCTGCATGCCTGGCACATAGAAAGGGTTGAATGCACACATCTGATGAATGGTTGGTGTCTCCTCTTTCCCCCTATCTTCCCATCTTTACTTCCTTTTCTTTTTTTTCCCTTTATTTTTATGATTTGCTTATTGTCTTGTGCACTCTTCAGTTTTCCACTTGTCATCAGCAACAGGCAGATTTTCAGTATACCCAGACAGCCTTCAGCAAGAAGGGTCAGTTGGAAGAGAGATGACAAGATAGGTGCAAGCCATCAGCCTTCCTTATGAGGATATAAAAACCCTTCCTTCTCGATGGCCTCACCTTGGCTTTCTTAATGTAGTTGACCCCATTTGTCAAGGGCTCTACCCTCAGGTTGGTCTGGCCTAGGCTGAGCTAAGGGCGTGTGAAAGTGGAATGGATCAGCAAGTCAGGAGGTGTTAGTGTGATAACCAGTCCACCTCTCACACTGTTTAACCTTGGCCAAGTGCCTTAGCTACTCTGAGCCTCAGTTTCCTGATAGGTGAAATGAGGATAATCGTGACTCCATAATATAATTTCCAAGCTGGTGAGAGAGAGGTCTCCTTGACTCTAAGAAAAACACAGGAAATTCCGAATGTTGGACTTCTGGTATGTGCAAGCTTGAAGACTTTTTGCCCCTCCTCTTCTGCAAGATGGTCAAGGTCGTCATACACTCTCAGAGAAACCTGCCTAACTGCCCCAGTTCTGTGACCTCTTAGCAATGCTTTCCTTAACAGTCACAGTGTTTCCAGTTACAGGGTGACTGATATCTGTCTCCTCCACTGGACTGTGAGCCCCATGAGGACAGGGAGCATCTTGTTTTTGTTTGTTTGTTTTGCTCTCCAGTTTACCCTCAATGCCTAATGCAGTACCTGACTCCAAATAGGTTCTCCACAAACATTTGGGAAATGAATCAATTCATCAATCTAACATTCACCTCTTTAAAACCTGCACTCAGAGAATTTATTAACACTGGTGTCAGTAACCCAAATTGCTCTCTCTACCAGGCTGGTCATTTAACAAGTTCAAACTTCTAAATATAGAGCAAGAGAACCCAAGTCCTACGGTTGAAATTTCCCCACATGGCTCTGATAAGCCTGGATCAGTCCGGATTTTGTCCTTACCGTCATTGCAGCTTCAGACCTGTCACTCAGATTCTCTGAGCATCATGTTTATCATGAATGGATCCAGGAGTGTACGTGGTAGCAGGAATTAGAGCTGTCTCAATCAATACAGAATATGATTGCATTAAATAAACACTTGAACCAGATGCTTGTTAAGGTGTTTTTCAATTCTAAAATTCTGGGATTCAGTCTTGCAAGGTAGGATGGGAGAAGGGGAGCCAGACACGGTGCTTCAGTCCAGTGTGTGCATTTAGTGGCATTTCAGCTCCTGGTTTGAATAAAAAGAAAGAGTTTGCAGGAAGCCTATTTGAAATGACCTCTAGACAGAAAATTGCCTGTCTCTCGCTTGGAGCCTACTTTGTCATTTCCACACTGAGATGCCAATTAAACCTATTCTGCCAACTATAAAGGAATGCTATTGGATCAAGACAGTGGATTTAGAAGGTGCCTCAAGTATAACAGAATACGATTATCTGAAAGAGAAGAGAAGGCCATACATCTCAAAGAGCAAATATCCTACGTCATTGAGTGGGTACATCTTAGAGTATTAGTCAGAAGGGTCAGATGCAAATATCAGATGCAGAAGAAGCCATCCTCCTCCTAGCACTGCCACTAAAATAAATATCAGAGTTTCCTCTATAGTTGCTTTTCATTTTTGCATAAAAGAAAAAAGTTGCACAAATTACAAACAGAGATGTGGTGGGGTGCAGTGGGAAGGGGCTTCCTAGAAGTCTGAGGCTCTTGGAGAAGTGTCATTGTCTGTGGGTGTTCTGTAAAATAAAAGATTGGGTATTCTATAACCCAGTGGTCTTAACTTTGGCTGCACATAAAATCATATGGGGACGTTTTTAAACTCTGGATGCCCACCATGCACCCAAGATCAATTAAGTCAGAACCTCTGAGGGTAGGACTCAGTTATTCCCAAGTGATTCCAATCTGTGACCAAGTTTGAGCAAACTAGTGCTGGTGACTTTTGGCTCTAAAACTCTTCTAAGGTTTCCTTAGGTCTAAGTGGCATGTTATAGGATGTTCCACTAGGTGGCACCTTCCAGCAAACTTCAGTGGGTCCGGAGAGGTCTTTAACTGCAAGGAATGAATTCAGAAAACAAGACTTGGTGGTCTTGGACTTCCCTGGTAGCACAGTGGATGGGAATCCACCTGTCAATGCAGGAGACATGGGTTCGATCCCTGGTCCAGGAAGAATCCACATGCCACAGAAAAACTAAGTCCATGTGCCACAACTACTGAAGCTTGCACACTCTAGGGCCTGCGAGTCACAACTAATGAGCCCCTGTGCCACACTACTGAAGCCCATGTGCCCTAAAGCCAGCAAGTCACAACTACTGAGCCCACATGCTGCAACCACTGAAGCCCATGCACCTAGAGCCTGTGCTCTGCAACAAGAGAAGCCACCACAATGAGAAGCCTATGCACCACAACTAGAGAGCAGCCTCCACTCTCTGCAACTAGAGAAAGCACCCATGCAGCAAAGAAGACCCAGCACAGCCAAAAATAAATAAATATAGCAGTGTGTGCATGTCAAATAAATATTTGAAGACTTGGTAGTCTTCACCGGTGACATCTGCACTCTTGATGAGAGGCAGAACTTGTTACTTAACAACTTGCTGGTGAGCACTGGAGCCACAGAATGTTAGCTTTTGTCCCTGCTAGGGAACTGGGGCATGGAGAGGGGCAGCTCCATCCCTTACTGCCAGGCTCACTCATTCAGCAGGGCACACTGGTCTCTTCCCCTAATCCATCCAACAGGAACGCTACCGCTCTCCACATCCCACCCCCCACCTCCCACCCTCGATCAGAAGTCCTTCATGAGTTCCGTTATGGGCAGTAGTGAACATCTGTTCTTTTTATTGGGTCAGTTAACAACACCCTGATTGTTCTTTGGGGATTTGCCTTCCTGCGGCTCAGCTGGGAGGTTGGGTCAGAGCTGACTCCACCCTTTGCTTCTGGCTTAGCCAATCAGAGCATGCTCTCTGCTCATACTACAGGGATTGGTCCAGGGATGGATTCCTGACCTACCCAGGGCAAAGCAGAACAACCGCGTTTAGATTTTGTGACTTTTATCAAGAAGTAGTGGTTCCTTCCACACCCCTGATGAAGAGCAGACTGGATGTCTTACCCTTGTTCCTCCCCACCCCAAGGAGGCTATATAACATACCTCAGTGGGCTTCCTTGCCCTCTATCTTCCTGTTGGAGCAACCCTTGGGGAGCCAAGACAGGATACCTAAGGGAGGGAGAAGAGTCAGGTAAGGCTATTTCTTTCCGCAGCTTCCTTATTGGGATTATGTCAAAGGCTGGCTGTGTAAACCGCTTAAGACCACAGCTCTTGTCAGGCAGGCCTCCTCTGGATTCTGAGAACTGCCCCCGCCTCCCCCTTGAGGCTTAGGGCTGGATAGCACACCACTGTTTCTAGTCGCAGAGTACTGCATTGTTCCGGTTGTTACCCTATACCCTTCCTAGTGTCCTCGTAGTAAACATGCCTCACATTTCCCAGCCTGGAATAATCATGCATTCTCTGCTGAGGTTTTGGGTCAAGTGGAGAAGCTTCCTGAGAACCTGAGGACACCACCACCAGAGAGGAAGGTAGAGCTGAGAGATCGCCCAGTTACCCAGGCCAACTCCTGATGTCATTCATCCCTGCCTCCATTCCAGCTCACCTCCCACATTTGAACAATTACCTAATAACACTGATTTTATTGCCTAATAAATTTTAAATGTATCCCTTCCCCTCTAGGCTTACTATATAAGACATATTTCAGGTGACTGCAAGAATCCGTGATCAGAGCTCTGCTATCTCAAATGGCCAATTTCTCTACCTTGTGCACCAGCCTCACTTATTGGCAGGCCCTTGGACCATGATTTGCCTGACTTGAATCAAAAGGATGAGCATAGCCATTCAGATTTTGTCTTAGAAATTGGAACCAAGTGGCACAGAGAGAAGAAGGCCGTGGTCCCTGAAGATGGAAGTTCAGGTGGCACTGGGGTGGAGACTACTCTTGGGGCACACACAAGGAGAAGTTATGGGAAAGCAGAAACCATCAATAACACAAGAAGTGTATTAGTTTTAAAAGAGAAGACAGAGGAGCAGAGATGCTGAAACAGTTAATCATGAGATAACCTCCTTGGCTCCTGTTTTCCTAGTTCAAGTCCAGGTTTCTGGGATGCCTGCCCAGATCCAGATCCCTGCTCTAGGGCTTCTGTGGGTTTGCCTGATGTATATATAGCCTTTCCTTGGATTTATGAGTGAGTCTCTGTCCCTTATGATCAAAAGGGCCTTGGCCTTGATACCATGGCCTTAGAGTCCAATTTAAAGCATTTATCATCTCTCACTTGAATTGTTGCAGTAGTCGCCTAACTCCTCCACCACTTCAGTCCAGCATCTGTTAAAAGTCCATACTCCCACTGCAGTGACTATACTGGTACCCAGGCTTGCCACGTTACTTCCCGCTGGTGATCTCCCCATTGTCTTCACAATGGAGTTCAAGCTGCTGGCCTCGAACTCTGTGTAAAACTGCTAGTAGTTTGTTACCTTCACCTTGTGGTCTCTCACCCCATGCCCTTGCTCATGCTGTTCCCTCTTCCAGGGCTGCCCTTTACATCTGTGTGGATGGATTCTTTCCCAAGTTTCCTGCATTGAGGCAGGTTCTTTAGAGGTGACATAACTTGTAGGAAGGGGTATCCTGCCTACGTAAGAGGACAGCAGAAGCTGCAAAGAGAGGCTGAGCAATGCCTTTTAAAGCATCTCAACATCAATCTAGGGATTTGCCTGATTCTTCAATTTATTTTGCACTGTTTCTCTCTAGTAATAACCATTGCTAATTGTCTTTTATGTGCCAAACCATATCTTGAGTGATTTGCCTATGTTATCTTATTAATACTCAAAACAACACTGTATCCATAACACAGACGAGAAAACCAACTTGGGATTT
Organism: Okapia johnstoni; assembly: GCA_024291935.2. Classification (NCBI taxonomy): domain Eukaryota; kingdom Metazoa; phylum Chordata; class Mammalia; order Artiodactyla; family Giraffidae; genus Okapia; species Okapia johnstoni. Next base: position 56,925,440 of record CM044316.1, on the reverse strand, counting down.
AATCAGCCTGCCTAAAGTCATACAACTTACAGGCATCACCATTCTAACATTAAGTAAGCTACTACCACCTGTAATTGAAGACAACCGTGCCTGGGCACTATGCTAAGTTCTTTATGTCCATCATCCATTTCGTTCTTTAGTCATTCATTCAGTAGATATTATTGAGAACATACTACATGCCAGGCACTATGACAAGCGGGCAAACAGATCATTTATGGTCTCCCAGGACTCACGGTCTAATGGTAGAAGTTCGGTTTAGTTTAGTCACTCAGTCGTGTCCGACTCTTTGCGACCCCATGGACTGCAGCACGCCAGGCCTCCCTGTCCACCACCAATTCCCGGAGCTTACTCAAATTCGTGTCCACTGAGTCAGTGATGCCATCCAACCATCTCATCCTCTGTCATCCCCTTCTCCTCCTGCCTTCAATCTTTCCCAGAATCAGGGTCTTTTCCAATGAGTCAGTTCTTCACATCAGGTGGCCAAAGTATTGGAGCTTCAGCTTCAACATCAGTCCCTCCAATGAATATTCAGGACTGATTTCCTTTAGGATGCACTGGTTGGATCTCCTTGCAATCCAAGGGACTCTCAAGTCTCTCCAACACCACACTTCAAAAGCATCAATTCTTCAGCACTCAGCTTTCTTTATGGTCCAACTCTCATATCCATACATGAGTACTGGGAAAACCATAGCCTTGACTAGACGGACATTTGCTGGCAAAGTAATGTCTCTGCTTTTTAATATGCTGTCTAGGTTAGACATAACTTTTCTCCCAAGGAGCAAACATCTTTTAATTTCATAGCTGCAGTCACCATGTGCAGTGATTTTGGAGCTTGCCAAAATAAAGTCTGTCACTGTTTCCACTGTTTCCCTATCTATTTGCCATGAAGTGATGGGACCAGATGCCATAATCTTAGTTTTCTGAACGTTGAGCTTTAAGCCAACTTTTTCACTCTCCTCTTTCACTTTCATCAAGAGGCTCTTTAGTTCTTCTTCACTTTCTGCCATAAGGGTGGTGTCATCTGCGTATCTGAGGTTATTGATATTTCTCCCGGCAATCTTGATTCCAGCTTGTGTTTCATCCAGCCCAGAATTTCTCATGATGTACTCTGCGTATAAGTTAAATAAGTAGGGTGACAATATACAGTCTTGCCATACTCCTTTCCTGATTTGGAACCAGTCTGTTGTTCCATATCCAGTTCTAACTGTTGCTTCCTGACCTGCGTACGGATTTCTCAAGAGGCAGGTTAGGTGGTCCGGTATTCCCACCTCTTGAAGAATTTTCCACAGTTTGTGGTGATCCACACAGTCAAAGGCTTTGCATAGTCAATAAAGCAGAAATAGATGTTTTTCTGGAACTCGCTTGCTTTTTCAATAATCCAATGGATGTTGGCAATTTGATCTCTGGTTCCTCTGCCTTTTCCAAATCCAGCTTGAACATCTGGAAGTTCACAGTTCACATACTGTTGAAGCCTGGCTTGGAGAATTTTGAGTATTACTTTACTAGCGTGTGAGATGAGTGCAATTGTGTTGTAGTTTGAGCATTCTTTGGCATTGCCATTCTTTGGGATTGGAATGAAAACTGACCTTTTCCAGTCCTGTGGCCACTGCTGAGTTTTCCAAATTTGCTGGCATATTGAGTGCAGCACTTTCACAGCATCATCTTTTAGGATTTGAAATAGCTCAACTGGAATTCCATCACTTCCACTAGCTTTGTTCGTAATGATGCTTCCTAAGGCTCACTTGATTTCACATTACAGGATGTCTGGCTCTAGGTGAGTGATCATACCATGGTGATTATCTGGGTCATGAAGATCTTTTTTGTATAGTTGTTCTGTGTATTCTTGCCACCTCTTCTTAATATCTTCTGCTTCTGTTAGATCCATACCATTTCTGTCCTTTATTGTGCCCATCTTTGCATGAAACGTTCCCTTGGTATCTCTTATTTCCTTGACAAGATCTCTAGTCTTTCCTATTCTATTGTTTTCCTCTATTTCTTTGCACTGATCATTGAGGAAGGCTTTCTTATTTCTCCTTGCTATTCTTTGGAACTCTGCTTCAACTCTTTCCTTATGCTTTTCTCCTTTGCTTTTCGCTTCTCTTCTTTTCTTAGCTATTTATAAGGCCTCCTCAGACAACCATTTTGCCTTTTTGCATTTCTTTTTCTTGGGGATGGTCTTGATCACTGCCTCCTATATTATGTCACGAACTTCTGTCCATAGTTCTTCAGGCACTCTATCAGATCTAATCCTTTGAATCTATTTGTCACTTCCACTGTATAATCGTAAGGGATTTGATTTAGGTCACATCTGAATGGTCTAATGGTTTTCTCTACTTTCTTCAATTTAAGTTTGAATTTGGCAATAAGGAGTTCATGATCTGAGCCACAGTCAGCTCCCAGTCTTGTTTTTTCTGACTGTATAGAGCTTCTCCATCTTTGGATGCAAACAATATAATCAATCTGATTTTGGTATTGACCATTTGGTGATGTCCATGTGTAGAGAAGGCAATGCCTTGCAGAGAAGGCAATGGCACCCCACTCCAGTACTCTTGCCTGGGAAACCCCATGGACGGAGGAGCCTGGTAGGCTGCAGCCCATGGGGTCGCGAAGAGTCAGACACGACTGAGCGACTTCACTTTCACTTTTCACTTTCATGCACTGGAGAAGGAAATGGCAACCCACTCCAATATGCTTGCCTAGAGAATCCCAGAGACGAAGGAGTCTGGTGGGCTGCCGTCTATGGGGTCGCACAGAGTCGGACACGACTGAAGCAACTTAGCATGTGTAGAGTCTTTTCTTGTGATGTTGGAAGAGGGTGTTTGCTATGACCAGTGTGTTCTCTTGGCAAAACTCTATGAGCCTTTCCCCTGCTTCATTCTGTACTCCAAGGCCAAATTTGCCTGTTACTCCAGGTGTTTCTTAATTTCCTACTTTTGCGTTCCAGTCCCCTATAATGAAAAGGACATCTTTTGGAGATGTTAGTTCTAGAAGGTCTTATAGGTCTTCATAGAACCATTCAACTTCAGCTTCTTCAGCATTACTGGTCGGGGCATAGATTTGGGTTACCGTGATATTGAATGGTTTGCCTTGGAAATGAATAGAGTTTATTCTGTTGTTTTTGAGATTGCATCCAAGTACTGCATTTCAGATTCTTTTATTGACTATGATGGCTACTCCATTTCTTCTAAGGGATTCTTTCCCACAGTAGTAGATATAATGGTCATCTGAGTTAAATCCACCCGTTCCAGTCCATTTTAGTTCACTGATTCCTAAAATGTTGATGTTCACTCTTGCCATCTCCTGTTTGACCACTTCTAATTTGCCTTGATTCATGGACCTAACATTCCAGGTTCCTATGCAATATTGCTCTTTATAGCATCGGACTTTGCTTCTATTACCAATCACCTCCACAACTGAGTGTTGTTTTTGCTTTGGCTCTGTCTCTTCATTCTTTCTGGAGTTATTTCTCCCCTGATCTCCAGTAGCATCTTGGGCACCACCAACCTGGGAAGTTCGTCTTTCAGTGTCCTATCTTTTTGCCTTTTCATACTGTTGATGGGGTTCTCAAGGCATGTGGTAGAAAGGACATTATAAAAATGAACATACAAATAGCAATTATATTTGGTGGAAAGAAGGAGAAAGGTCTTCATGGCAGTTGGGGGCAGAATTGCTATTAGAACTTAATACTGTTGAAATCCAGTCCAATAGTCTTTCTGCAACGTTAGACTTGTATGACTCCTCTAGGCTGCTCTAATGGAACACTGGTCTGGCCAATGGCCCTCTGGACAGTGCTTGTCCCTGTAGGAGGTCTGTAGGACAGGTCCCAGCCACTTACCATGGGGGCATGCACACGTGCAGAAGCACACACACAGCCCATACCCCCAGGTGCAGGGAGAGTTAGAAGAGAATCAATACAGTGGGCTTTGCAAAAACTCTCTGTCCTCAGCTGGGGATTTGAGTTTGAAGAGCACTTTTCTGTACAGGGTGCTACACTTTGCTTTTATCATGTAAATGATCCTGGAGATCTAGCCCTATAAATACAGAGAGAGAGTCCATTCTTTTTTCCAGTTGTAAAGTACTCCACAGTGTGTGTGAATAAACCAAAGTTCAACAGTTCCCCAAATCTCAAAAAGAGACTTGAAGTTGTTTTCAATTTGGGGCTATTAAAATAATGTCATAATAAGTAACCATGTGTCTACCTTATTCTGCAGTGTGGAGGTGAATCTTCAGAGGAAATCCTTAGAATTAGGATATGCTGGGTCAAAGGGTAAATGCAGCTGTAATTTTGAAAAATATTGCCAAATTCCTCACCATAGGGGTCAAATCTTTTTGCACTCCCAACAGCAATGTTTGAGAGTACCTGAATCTTCATAGCCTATGTCTACATAATATTTTTAAAGCACTCATTTTATATAAAAAACTTACACTCCCAACTTCTCTTAAAAATTGTAAGATCTGGCATCACTGGGCCTGTCTTTCTACATGGTCATAACAAACTGGGGCTGAGTGGTCACTGAGGCCAAGTCGACACTGTAGTTCTTGTGAGTCTTGGACATTTCAAGTCCTGATTTAGTTCAGCCCCTTCAGGGTGAAGATGAGCTCCACACATTCCTGGAGAAAACTGGGCACAAGAATGCAGCTCTCTGACCTCTGAGTCTACTACACTGTGTGGCCTCCAGAGTAAGTACAAGACACGTGAGTAGCAAGGGGAGTGGGTGGGCAAGTGTATAAAAGCACTGACAATTCAGCATTAAAATTGGAATTGTTGTTTTTTTTTCAAACATTTACTTAACTCAGTAAATACATCACGCCACTCTGTAGTTGATTAAACTGTGACTAATCCGTGCAAAGCAGAGTGACAAATTGGTTTCTATTTCTTCTGAGCAACCAAAATGAGAGCTGATGTCACAGCAGAAGGATTCAGGTTACATACTCATTCATTCCCTCATTCATCAAATGCAAACTGTGTGCCATCCCTGGATCCAGGCACTGAAGGTTCAAAGATGAACAAGCATTTAAACAGAGGGATCTGAATAGCTATGGAAAAACTTGATGTAAATTGGTGCTTTATTGGAGGAATGTACGTGCTGCCATGACAGTGCAAAGGAGGGAAACTCTCATTTTTCTTGGTGGCCATAGAAGAGGTCATAGGGAGGTGATTTTTGAGTGGATCCTGAAGGCTTTGTAAGAGTTTGATAAGAAAAATAAAGAACATGGGAAAGATTTTCTTGAAGGTAAACAATGTTTAAAGAGAAGATTCCTCCTCAGAAAGTGGCAAAAAATCAGTTCAAAAAAGATATGGGCAATAAACAAATAAATAACGACAAAAAGAAGGAAAGAATATATATCCAGAAAAGATGAAAACTCTAATTTGAAAAGATACATGCACCCTATAGTTCATCGCAGCACTACTTATAACAGCCAAGACATGGAAACAACCTACATATCCACCGACAGATGAGTGGATAAAGAAGATGTGGAATATTGTTTTCACTCAGTTGCTCAGTCATGTCCAACTCTTTGTGACCCCATAGACTGCAGCTCACCAGGCTCCTCTGTCCATGGAATTCTCCAGGCAAGAATACTGGAGTGGGCTGCCATTTCCTACTTCAGGGGATCTTCCCAAGGCAGGAATCGAACCCTCATCCCCTGAGTCTCCTGCATTGGCAGGCAGATTCTTTACCACTGAGCCACTTGGGAAGTCCATAATGGAACATTATGACCATAATATGGTGGTCATATTATTATGGAATATTACAACCATAAAAAAGAAGGATATAATGCCATTTGCAGCAACATGGATGGACCTAGAGATTGTCATACTGAATGAAGTAAGTCAGACAAAAACAAATATCATATCACTTATACGTGGAATCCCCAAAAATGATATAAATGAACTTATTTACAAAAGAGAAAAAGACTCACAGACATAGAAAATAAACTTTTGGTTTCCAAAGGGGAAGGGGGAGGGAGAAGGAGGGATAGATTAGAAGTTTGGGATTAACATATACATACTGCTATATATAGGACTTCCCTGATGGCTCACATGGTAAAGCATCTGCCTACAATGTGGGAAGATCCTCTGGAGGAGGAAATGGCAGCCCACTCCAGTACTCTGGCCTGGAAAATCCCATGGACAGAGGAGCCTGGTAGGCTACAGTCCATGGGGTCGCAAAGAGTCGGACACAACTGAGCGACTATACTTTCACTTTTCACTACTATATATAAAAATTAAAATGAAATAGATAAACAGCAAGGATCTACTGTATAGCACAGGGAACTCTACTCAGTATCTTTTAATAACTGATAATGAAAAACAATCTGAAAAAATATGTGTGTGTATTTATATATGCTATAAACTGAATCACTTTACTATACACCTGAAACTAACACAGCATTATAAATCAACTATACTTCAACACGGCTTCCCAGGGGGCAAACCCACCTACCAATGCAGGAGATATAAGAGACTCAGGTTTGATCGCTGGGTTGGGAAGATTCCTTGGATGAGGGCGTGGCAACCCACTCCAGTATTCTTGCCTGGAGAATCCCATGGAAAGAAGAACCTGGGGGGCTACTGTCCATAGGGTTGCAAAAAGTCAGACATGACTAAAGTGACTTAGCACACACGCATGCATACTTCAATAAAAATAAATACATTTTTTAAAAAAGGAGGAAAGAAATTTGCTGCTTTATTTAGTTTCAAAGTCAAGGGTAGTTTGCCTTCAGGTACAGCAAGATCCAGGTGTCTAAAGGGTGTCATGAAGCCACAGAAACTTTCTCAACTCCACTTCTTTATAGGTTCTTTGCCCTCAGGCAACTCACTCTCTCCAGGTGACTGGGTGCCTGCTGGGAGCTCCAAGTTTATATTATCCTGCAAACTAGCAATGCCAGGAGAAGCTGACTTATTTTTTTCAATAACTTCATTAAAAATCCCAGGACTGAGACTCACTGGTTAGGTCTGGGTCACTCACTCACCCACCCCCAGAGGAAAACCAGAGGAAGGATAGACAGAGGCAGGCTGGGCGCAACCTCCAGATCTTGTAGCAACGGGGGGTTGGGAGGGCACCTGTCTCACCAAGAGCGGAGGAGACTCTAGATAGTGGAGTTGGACACACACCACTGTCTCAGAGACCGGAAGACAAGTGCTCAAGCTTCCTAGACTGTGAAGATTGAGGAAGGAGGAGCAGGAGTTAGAATTCGAGTCTTTTAGGACAAACGACTTCTTCATTTTCTTAAGGAGAGAATTCGGGCTCAGAAAAGGGAAGTCCACAGGCTCAGAAAAAGGGAGACTGTGACTTGTCCACAGTCACAGAGCAGTAGTGAAAGAGTCTAGGAGGAGTCCTGGTTCCCTGAGTCCTAGGACCTTCATATGATGAGCGGTCACACATCTGAATAGGTGTGAAGGACTTGGAGAGGGATGTGGACATTTCTAGGAACCCCTGGGATCACTCACCTTGTGGTAGATGCCACAGTCTGCAAGCCCAGGTGGTTCTGTCTATCCCAGACATATACCTGATATTTGGCTCTGGGCCTCATAATATAACTGCAACAGGGCCTGGGCCCCAGGGAGCCGAAGAGCTCAAGAACATTGTTATGGGCTGAACTGCATGCTCTCCAAATTCACATGTTGAAGCCCTAACCCCCTAGTACTTCAGAATCTGTATTTGGAGACAGGGCCTTTCAAGAGGTAATTAAGTTAAAATGAGGCTGTTAGAGTGAGTCCAAATCCAATGTGATGGGTATCCTTCTAAGAAGAGAAAATACGGACATACAGAGAGACACCCAGGATATGTGCACAGAGGAATGACTATGTGAGGACACAGTGAGAAGCAAGCCAAGGAGAGAGGCCTCAGCAGAAACCAAACCTACCAGCACCTTGATCTTGGATTTTTAGCCTCCAGAACTATGAGAAAAGAACTTCTTGTGTTTAAACTACCCACTCTGTGGTATTTTGTTATGGCAGCTGCAACAAGCAAATATGGACACCAAGTGCTATGAGAGAAGTTAGGAGTGCGTGATGGGCTGATTTGTGTTGATGTATGGCAAAAACAACACAGTGCTGTAAAGCAATTAGCCTTCAATTAAAAATAAACAAATTTTTAGAAAAGGAAAAAAAGAGCAGGTGACAGTCTGATAACAGAAAAACAGAAACCAAGGGAACATGGAAGGGTGGGGATGAGGGAAACTGATGCTGAAAATTAGGTGGAGGAGTGGGAGGAGCTTGAATGAGCAGATAATCAAGCCAGAAAAGTTCAGTCAATGTCTGGTTTTCTATAGTAATCATCCGGTTTGTATGAATATTTTAAAGTTTTATATTCAGTGAGGAGGTGTACACATATGGTCACAAAATTTAACAGTTCAGAGAACTTATAATAAACATTAACTGCCCTCTCCCCCAGCACCAACCTCCACCTATGTCCTATTCCCTACAGATCAACTTTTTGAAACTCTTTCTGCTTTCAGCCTTGGCTAACATTTATTGAGTGCTTGCCAGTGCCAAGCCCCTGTGCTAAACTTTTTATATACATTGTTTCCCTAAGTGCTTACCACAGCTCCCGTGAGGTAAGCACCAACCTTATGCCCGTTGTACAGGTGGGAAAAGTAAGATGTAGAGAAGTCATCTGCTCCAAGGTCACACAGTTGGGAAGCAATAGAAATGGAATTTCATCTCTGGATGTTGGGCTCCAGACATCTGAAGGCTCTTACTCATCATCCCCTGATGGTTCCTGTCAAAGCTTTATTACCTGTGCTTCTTGATTTATCAACTCTAGACAGTATCTATTGATTTCTTTGTGTGATTAATGAGAATTTAGCTCACTTATTCCTTCTGTCTACAAATCTTGGATAGAACATGTTTCCATATTCAGTTCTGTTGTGGGTAAATTTGGGGCTTTGAATAATATTCATTAACCTCAATCCCCTGTCCCTACTCTACAAACATTTGTTGATGGGCTGTGTGGGGTCACCTATGAGTTGGGTGATGGAAAGACCATCCCAGATTTTCTTCTGATTCAGTCTCATCCACCGTAGCACCCAGCAGGTGCTTGATAAGTATCCGTGCAATGAATAAACACAGAGAGACTCAGTACTAAAGGTGGGAAGTGACCAGACAATCTCAGCCAGGGGAAAGGCATGATAATGACAGCTGGCAATGTCAGCCTGACTTCTTTTGAGACACAGCCTCCAGCCACCAAGGGAACAAGGAGCTATAAAATGGAAATTGAGGGAAAAAGGCTTCAGAGCAGCTGTCAGGAAGCACCCCTCCCCTACCTTGGCTGAGACAGATGACCTCATTGCAACTTTGTCTGGGCTCACACACCTGGGTCTGGCCTGCTGGCTTGCTGGAGACCACCAGGGCACTCACGTAGGCCTCTGGCCATCCTCCCCTCTTGTGGGATACATGGAGTTTTATGCTAGCACTGGTTCCATAGTGGGCTTTCTGAAAGGGGTGTTAGCGGCTACATCCCGGGGAGCCTTCTTGCACAGACTGGTGAATCTGGGCCTGCATACCTGTGAAGAGTCCAACAGGTGAAGCCGAAGGCCACCTGTCATAGGGACTTTGATGCCATCCCTCTGCCTGTAACACCCCCTCCCCACTGGCTTAGCTAGTTCTTTTATTTATTTGGCTGCACCAGGTCTTAGTTGGGGCACTCGAGATCTTTAATCTTACTGCAGCATATAGGATGCAGTGCCCTGTCCAGGGACTGAACCCGGGCCCCCTGCACCAGGAGCATGGAGTCTTGGTCCCTGGACTACCAGGGAAATTTTGGCCTGGCTAATTCTTACTTATCTTTTACACCTCAGGACAGAGCACATGGTCTTAGGAAAGACTTCCAGATCCCTCAGACTGGCTCACATGCCCTATCGTAGATTCTGTCTTTTCTCTCTATAGCACTTAGCACAGTTGTGATTTTACATGTACTAGAGTCATTACTTGTATGAGGTCAGCTTCACCCACTAGATTGAGCCCATTTCTGCTCACTACTGAATCCCCAGCACCTAGCCCAGCACCCAGCACAGAGAAGGTACTCAGTAAGCATTTCTTGAATGAATGAAAGAGTGAAAGAATGAATCTTAATCAAACTCCTTAAAACAAACAGTCCGTTTATGAGAAGTTTAGCCTCCTCAAAACACAGCACTATTTTTGCACCTGGAAAAAAGAGGATGAAGTTTCAGACCCTAACCACTCTTGTTCAGTCTCATGATTTGCCTACTGAAAATGGAGAGACCCTCTGATGACTCCCACTGACTTTGGGGGACATCCCCCACCACCCCACATCCTTCCTCTTCATTGCTCCTGCCCTCCCCTGTCAATCTGTCACCAAGGCTGGTCTCTTCACCTCCTACCTCAGTGATTCTCAGCCCTGGCTGCAGCTAACTGACCACATATCTGCAAACATACAGATGCCTGAGTTTCTGATTCAAGGACTGTAAGCAGTCTTCTCACTGGTCTCTCAGGGCTCCAGGCTTGGGGTCCCCAAACCATTCCCCAAACCATGAAGCAGCTGCCTGAGACATCTTTCTAGAGTGAAAGCCTAGTCATGCCACGCTTCTGGTTGTAACTTCCCCTGCTTCCCACTGCCTTCAGGACAAACCTCAAATTCTCAGAGAGCCTTCCAAGGCCCTGTTTCCTTCCCTGGGCTCACCTCCTTGTTGGTCCTTGGCCTCCTCACTGACACTCTGCTCTAACACGGTGGCATCCTAAGGGCCTGAACAGGCTGGGTCATGTTCTTTCCTTCCTCTGAGTCTCTGCTGCCCTGTCCAAGGTCAAAGAAAAATTTATTCTGACACTTGTTAAACTAATAAGGAAGACTTTACTCAGGACTGTTGCAGTAGGAGAGAGAGCTGGGGTTCAACTCATGATATAACAGACAGCTGGAAATTTATAGACAATAAGCAGAGCAAAGGGATCAATAGATGGAAAATTACCAAGAGGAGACACCAAGGGTAAGGGCTAAACTGGCCTAACCAAATTCTTGCTAAAGTCAGGCTGAGGGCTTAGACATCAAGGGTGAAAGATAAGGAATTTGATCAGATCTCAAGGGTGTGAGGATGACTTAGCAGGATCCTGTGCTAAGACTGAGCTGTGTGGCCCCAAGACAGGTGCCGGAGGAGGGGCAAGGTCATGGCCTAGGGAAGAAGAGGGCTAAGAGGAGCCCAGTGAAAGTTCTGTCAAGGAGAGCGCCTTTGTCGCCAGCAACCCTTCACTGTGCTCTGCTCTGCCTCTGACAGTACCTGCTTCTCCAAGTTTCCACAGAGGTGCCTCTGAGAAGTCTTATCTGACCCTCCTTCGGGAACAACCCTCCATGTGTCCTAGGTTAGCACTTATCACATCCAAGTGTATCTATCTGTTTACTAGCCTGCTCCTGAGTTTGACTGTGAGCAACTTGAGGGCAGAGACTGCATTTTGAATCCCCAGTGCCTAACACTGTTTGAACCTCAATAAATGTTTGTTGAATGAATACAGCTTGATGAATAGGATCTCATGGATCACTGTTCTGCTCAGAAACAACCACTGACTCTGCTTGGCCTGCATCAGTGGTTTTCAGCCTTCAGTGAGCATCAGAATCATCAGGAGGGTTTGTTAAGCACAGAGTGCTGGGTTCCCCTCCAGAGTTTCTGATTCAGTAGGTCGGACTGGCATGTCTAACGACAGGTGAAGCTGCTGCTGGGCACTTTTGTAATCACTGACCTACAGGAGTGGAGCTGATATCATTCCCAAGTGAGATGCACACACTTTTTTTAAAATCCAAAGATAAGAGGATGGAATAAGCAAATTTCAGGTGAGGCGTGAAGCAGATATGATCTCATGATCTAGGTGACCTCCTTCTCTGCCTAAAGTGTAAGATTCTCATTTTCTCTCTCCCTCTCCCTCTCTCTCCTTTGCAGGCTGGAGTGACAGCTCAAGGCTTCATTTCCTTGCCCTGGACTTCATTTGTTGTGAGAGGGGCTGCCTTCCAGCCCCCTCTGCCAGGCCTGGTGCCAGGCTGAGAGTGAGGACTGCAGCCCTCGGGTGGCTGACTGGCACACCAATGCAGGGGACCCCTCCCATCTCACCTCCCATGATTGGCTCCTACTGCAAATAGATTCAGGGAGCAGAGACAGCCAATAGGGGGCAGGACCAGAGCAGGCTGCCCACAATGAATCTACCCAGCCCAAAGTGGGTCAAGGTGCAGCTGTTTGCAGGGCACATGGACAGAGCTGGGATGTTCAGGCTGTGGTTCTCATACACGTATATGAGGCCTTTGGGTTGTGGGGCAGAATCAAGTGTGGAAGAGAAAGGGGACTGTTCCAGGAGGCAGGGCTGACGTCTAGTTCCAGGGAGGATCTCCTTCAAATGCTAAGTGTGAACCTGGCCTTCTAGGCCACAATGAAAGAATATTCGTCAAGACAGGAAGTTAGAACACATCTTAAAAAAAAAAAAAAGGTTCGTTGCCTTAATTTCTAACTTCTAACTATTCAGACATGTGCTATGAGGGCCTCCATCTATACCCTTGCTCTGGCCCTGCAAATGTTTGGGGTGCGCCTGACTGTAGGAGTGACCAGGTGAAGTGAGCTCCCCAGGACTCAGGACTGCTCCTGAGGGTCTGTGCTGTTCCCCAGGTTCAGCACCAGCATGTGGAAGTCACAGGTAGTCCTGCCTTCCTGAGAACTGGCTAGTAAACCTCAAAAGCACCTAGAGAGATTTTTCTCCTCCTAGGGGTTGAGGGTGAAAATAGATTCCACAGTTAAATGACAACAACTTTGTCTGCTCATTGAGATCAAGGAAGAGGCCTGGACCTGGGAGGTTTAGATCTGGTGTCCCCATCAAGTTGTCAGATGGTCAGCAGGGCTGCAGAATCAGACAAACCTCAATGCTGCCACTTCCCAGATGTGTTCCCTTGGGCAAGTTGCCTCTCTAAACCTCAGCTTTCTTATGTGTTAAATGGAGCTAACTGGAATGCCTGCACACAGAGGGATTACACCAAAGCCTTTAGTACAGGTGGGTGCTCAGTGTTAGCTGCTGTTTCTGATTTCCCGGGTTAGCTCATCCCCATTTGGTGTGGCTTCCTCCCCAGTCGACCCCACCTTTGGCAGAGTGTAACAAGTTGAAGAGGTTTATCCTCTGGGTTCCCGGCTTGCCCTTTGGACATCCTTTGTATGTGGGTACCCTTCCAACTCATTCAGGGGCCCATGATGCTCATCTTACAGCTCAGGTGTTCTTATCAATGTAGGTTCCTAGGTTCCTGCCTCAGAGATCCTGATTCACTAGGTCAGGGGTTGGCCCAGGAATCTGCATTTTAATGAGCTCCCCAGATGAGTCTCAGAAAAGAGGCAACTCTTGGAGAAACACTGTGGTTGAGAAAGTAGACAGAAAGCCCAAAGCAAGAGCAGCCTCTGGGAGACAGGTTCCTCTTTAATCGTAAGCACTTTTCTAAGAGCCAAGCTGCCCAAGAATGGAATCAGCTACCCTAAGACATAGTGAGCCCCCCATCAAGGAAGATGTGAAATAAAAAGCAGGATAAATACCTGACAGAAATAGGCAAGGACTCAAACCTTAGCACGGGAGTTGGCGTCTGTGACCATGAAAATCGCTGAGATTCCATCTTCTTTTTCAGATCAGGAAGTGCTCTGTTAGTCCTTCATACTGTGTCCCCATGCTCCCTTTCCCAGGGTGATCTGGGTTTGAGTCTTCTTGAGAATGGCAGAAATCTGTTTGTGTCCTCAGATAGAAAGCTGGTGAGGAAGATCATTCTAGGCTGCCCCACTCAACTGAGACAACAGAGGGAAACCCCATGTAATTTTCTGGGAAGAAGAGCCCTGTCTCAGGCCTCTTGTACCCCCTGACTCCCGCCTCTCCCTCTTCTCCATCCTACACGTAGTTTAGAAAAGGGGTCGGAAGCCAAGGAGGTTGTGGAGGCAGTTTGAGACTTGTGCCTAACGCTGCGTGTAATCGCTGCCATGTGTCTCTGTCAAGAACGCGTGTGTGCTTCAGCATGGCCCATGGAAACTCCCCCCATCAGGACCCTTTGAGCGGAAGACAAATGGACCAGTTAGGACAGTGATAAATTCTGCTGTCCCTCTGTTTTCAGATGCCCCCAGCAGCAAAGCAGCTAAGCTGGGGACAAGGGCGGAAGTCACCCTTGGCAGCCAGGTTCTGGGGGCCTGGGGTATGTGGTCACTCCCTAAGTACATCCTCTCAAAGTGGGGCCCAGGCAGTCCTTTGTTTGAGCAGATGGGTTGACGTGTCAGTGGTTAAGGAGCTGAAAGAGGAGTCCGGGAGAATGGGAGGGCGGCAGGTTTCTTTATCTGCCCGTCTGACAATTCACCGTGAGAGCCCCCACCCCAGCTGTGTCATCTGGGCCTAGACTTGCTCCCCAGGTCTAAACATGGCTAGCTGTCTTCTCACCTGTTTCCCAGAAGCCAGCAGAAAGCGTTCCTCCTACCTGAGCTCTGCAGGTGTCCTTGGAGACACAACACCTCTGAGCCAAAGGGGAGTGTTTCCTGCTAGGACAGGACCCCTCCCCCAATTCGAGGGCAATGAATCTATCTCTTTAGGCCCCTACCTCTTTCCGTCTTGAAAAACAGTTTTTAGGAATGATGACCACACATTGGGCACCTACTATGTGCCATAAACATTGCAGAAAGTTCCACACGCATAGCCTCAGCTGTTCCTAAGCATAAAACTGTTAGCCCCAGAAGCTGCTGTACAGCACAGGAGCTCTGCTCAATGCTCTGTGATGACCTAGAGGGGTGGGATGGGGAAGGAGGAGGGAGGGGGGCTCAAGAGGGAAGGGATATATGTATGTATGTATAAGAGATAATTATGCATATGGAATATAAGAGATAACTATGCATATGGAGTATAAGAGATAACTGTGACAGTGATTAAGTTCAGTTCAGTTGCTTAGTCGTGTCCGACTCTTTGCAACCCCATGGATGGCAGCATGCCAGGCCTCCCTGTCCATCGTCAACTCCTGGAGTTTACTCAAACTCATGTCCATTGAGTCAGTGATGCCATCCAACTATCTCATCCTCTGTCGTTCCCTTCTCCTCCTGCTTTCAACTTTCCCAGTATCAGGGTCTTTTCAAATGAGTCAGTTCTTTGCATCAGATGGCCAAAGTATTGGAGTTTCATCTTCAGCATCAGTCCACGGTGATTGAAATGATCCCATATTTCACTCTAGTTAAGGTATTGATGGCTTTGGTTAAGATTCTGATGGCTCTCTGCACAGAGTGATACATAAAATAATTAGCAGTCTTAACCAAGGATTTTGGTCTTCCCAGGTAGCTCAGTGGTAAAGGATCTTCCTGCCAAGCAGAGATACGGATTTGATCCCTCGGTTGGGAAGATCGCCTGGTGAAGGAAATGGCAACCCACTCCAGTATTCTTGCCTGGGAAATCCATGGACAGAGGAACCTGGTGGAATATAGTCCATGGGGTCACAAGTGTCAGACATGACTTAGAGACTAAACAACCACCACCACCAAGGATTTTACCAGGTACACCTTGATGCAGAGAAGAGTACAGCTCCAGACTCATGTTCTATAGGAAGTCTTCCATCCTTACTCCAGTGTATTATGATCGGTGTTCATTAGAACTCTTGGTTACAGGTGGTAGGAATCCAAGTCAAATGTACCTGAGAAATAAACAAATTCAGCAGCCAAAAATTTAAAAACCAAGCATAACCTAAATATATCGGCTAGCATAACTGAAAAACTCTAGAAGTAGGTACTGTTAGATATGGGCATGCAAATGACGTCATCAGGATTTGTTCTCACTACCTTCCAGCTTTGCTTTCCTTTGTGTTGAGTTCATTTTCAGGCAGGCTCTGCCCCTGTGGAGACTCCAGACATCCAGGCTTGCATGCTACCAGCTTAGCAACCTCCAGGGAAAGAGCATTTCTCAACAAGTTTAGCAGAAGTCTTGAGATGGATTCGGATTGCTCCAAATTGAATAAGATGCCCATTCTGAGCTAATTACTATAGCGAAGGAGGAACTGGAACACTCTATGATTAGACTTGAGTCATGTGCTGACCATGGAGATGAGATAATCTCACTAGAGTCCAATCTCACTTAGTCCATGGACTAAGAGTAAGGCAGGCATGGTCCCCAAAGGGAAGTGGAGGAACTGCTACCAGAGAATGGGAGTTGACGCTGGCCAGGTACAAACTGCAGAACATTTTTTCCCCAAGATCATGGAGAGAATAGGAGGCAGAAATAGTAATAAAATTCAGCCTTTTGAATCTCAAAGAAATCTGTTTTTTCTTTTTTGGTCAAACTACATAACATGCAGAACTTCCCCTTCCCTGCCCAGGGATTGAACTGTGCCCTCTGCAGTGGAAGTGCAGAGTCTTAACCAGTGGACCACCAGAGAAGTCTGAAACCTGGTTCTTAAGTCAAACAGACTAAAGTGTGAGGGCTGGATCTGCAAATAAAACTCTCAAGCCTCCTGGGATTTCCCAGAAAAATAATGAGGAGTATGGGGGTAGAGAGCTGGCAGAAATAGATACTTTCTGTTCTGATGAGACTCTCAGACTTGGAAAACCACCAAGCCTAACTTCTCCATTCTCTTTACAACATCCTCTCCAGGTGGCTGGACCGCCTCTGCCTGGGTGCCACCAGGGATAGGAAACACACTCTTTTTTTGAGGCAGTCTTTTTTTTTTTTTTCAAGATACTCTGACCATTAAAAATAAATATCCTTATTTTGAGTCCAAGCTGTCTTCCTGTAACTTCCACCTCCTTTTCCTGAGAGTCACAGAGAACAAGTCAAACGTTGGAGTGGCCCAGAATAAAAGAACACAGAGACTGAAGGTCAGAAGAATACGGTTTTCCTGTCTGTTCTCTACATCTGTATCTCTATTCCTGCTCTTAAAATAAGTCCATCTGTTCTATTTTTCTAGATTCCACATATATATGTTGCTATACAATATCTGTTTTTCCCTTTCTGACTTACCTCACTCTGTATGATGGAAGGAAGGGGAGAGTGGGGAGAATTGGGTGACACCCCAACTGGGTGACTTGGGATTGACATATATACATTACAACGTATAAAACAGATAGCTAGTGGGAAGCTGCTATACAGTACGGGGAGTTCAGCTTAGTGCTCCGCGATGACCTGAGTGGTGGAATGGGGGTGGGGGCAGCGAGACGGAGACCCCAGGGGAGGGGATATACATATACATATACGTGTCACTTCATTGTACACTGGAAATGAACACAAAATGGTAAAGCAATTATATTCTAATTTTTAAAAAAGGAGAAGAACATGGTTTTGATGAAGGTCCTCTACTAGGAGAGCAAGAAAAATATAATCAAGTGCAAGCATGAATGTGAATGTACTTTGCATGTCACAGATCTCTATCATTATCTGTCAGACACTTATTGTAGGCACGAAAGGTATTATCTGATTTTATTCTTATATAAGCATTTGAGAGAAATTCTATTTTTATTCCCATTCCACAGATGAGAAAACTGATGCCACTAGAGCTCAAGTCCTGGGTCACATGGGTAATTTAAGTGGCAGAGTGGGGATGTGTGTTCTAGTTCTGACTCTGCCACTTAAATTACTGTGGGTCCCACATGTGTGTCCTCATCCAACACTTCACCTACAAGAAATATGTGAAAAAATAAAAAAAATAAAAAAAAAAAAGAGAAATATGTGACAGAGGGCATTGCTTTAATTGATTCAGGCTAAAGACTCTTGGTGCTTCCCCAGTGGCTCAGTGGTAAAGAAACTGCCTATAATGAAGGAGACGCGTGTTTGATCCCTGGGTTGGGAAGATCCCCTGGAGTAGGAAATGGCAACCCAATCCAGTATTCTTGCCTGGAAAATTCCATGGACAGAGGAGTTTGGCCGGCTGCAGGCCACGGGGTCCCAAAGAATTGGATACGACTGAGCATGTGCACACACGTGCAAAGACCCTTGAGTTGGTGGGTATGTTTGGTTCTTCACGCTTTCATAAGGTTGCTGAGCAGTTCTTGGCTTCCCCATCCTCTCTGTGGGATAAAGAGAGCTGCTGAAGTTGGAAGTATCAGCCAAGTGCAGCCCCCCAGACAAAGGCTCCCTCAGAGCCAAATGTCCTGCAAACATGTTTTCCCAAATAAATCCTTTCCTTTCCCTGGTCCAGAGATTAAATAACCCACAGGCGGCACTCCAGACAGAGAGAAAAATGAAGAACAAGGCAATGCATGTTACAAGAGCATAAAAAGGACCAGGACTCAGACTGGGAAACAGATTCCAGGGACAATGTGTCTGCTCCAGTGTAATTATCCTGAAAGTGGTCGGCATTTTACTCAGCTCCAAAACTCATAAAGAGGCTTCAAGGAGATGAATATTCTGGGGGCTGTTTTATCAAAAGGGACTTAAGAGGTAAGGTTTCTAGATCAAACTCAGCTCTTAATTGAATCAGCCAAAAACTGAAAAAAATAAAAATAAAAAGGGAGTTTTATGAGACAGGAGGATATATTTTGGATATGCAGATTGAAAGGAAAGGGTAGAAACTGACCCGTATACCTGGCAGAATATCTCCACACTGCTGGCTGGTATTAGTGAGAGTAGAAAGAAATGAAGATGTTGGAATTATAAACCTCTAGCTTGGAAGAAATATGGAGCATCCATCTGTTGTATCTTTTTCACATAATTCATTACATTTGATTCACCTTGTTTTTTCAATAAATAATGATTAGGGCATGTGTTAAGCTCCAGGGATACAGTGAAGAAAATAAGGCAGCCCTTCCTTCAAGGAGCTTACCATCCACAAGTACATCCCAGGGTCAGAGGCTCAAGCCCCTACCTGTCCATCTTAGCAGAAAGAGTGCATTCCCTACAGTTTTCCCACTCCCATACTCCTCTTTACTTTTCTGGGAAGTCCCATGGAGCTTAAGAGTTTAGTAACAGAGTTAACTTTCACATTCCAACCTGTGGAACTGATTAGCTTGAGATTCAGGAGGCCAGATTCTAGTCCTTTCTCTGCTTCCTACTATCTATCTGATCTTGGGAAAGAAGATCCTAATCCTCTATAGAGGGAAACTGAGCCAGGGAAGGCTTTCCTCCTCTTGCTCCCCAACCCCCATGTTATGTTTGAATGGGCACACATCCTCATGTGTGCCCATGAGCAAGCTGTTTAAGCTCCCTGTTCTCAGTTTGATTAGATGTAAAGTAGGACTATGTTTTTGTTAAGATAAATGTATGTGAAATGCTTACAATAGTGGCAGTTTCATAATAAACTTTCTATAGAATGAACTACTATTAGAACACTGTGGACTATTTTTTCAAAGTATTGATCACCATTTAGTATAAATTATTTATATGTTTAAATGGCTATTCAATTTATGTCTGCCCCTCCCATTAGACTGTAAATTCCATAGGGCTGTTTTTGTTGTTGTTCAATTGCTAAGTTGTGTCCGATTCTTTGCAACCCCATGAACTGTAGCACACCAGGGCTGTTTTACCTACTATTATATTCCCAGTGTCTACCTCAGTGAGCTGGCATAGAATAGGAGCTCAATAAATGTTTGTTTAATGGGTTAATGAATGAATGAATGAGTTTCTTTCCCAATTCATCTCAGATTGCAGAAGAAAGAGGAATCTGAAGGACTGCCAGAGCATCTGCTCCGGGAGGTATTCTCAAACAAGCTCCAACAGCTGCTTGCACCAGAAGCCACCATAAAAAAGCATTCTTAAAAGCGAGAGGGAGAGAACAGCAGTAACAGAGAGATCTATGGCCCAGCTGGGCTCCTGGATCTATGACTGCAGCTAGACCTGGGGGACGGAAGGGGGAAGGCAAAGAAGGTGGAGGCAGGAGCTCAAGAAAGGAAGCACAGGCTTAATTTTGAATCAGAAACAGAGGAAGACACTGAGAGAGGCAGAGACATTCATCCAGAAAGGCCCTCCGTTGTTGACAGAGACAATGATAGAGTAGGAGAAGGAAAGGAGGGAAGACAAGTGTTTGAACTGGCAGCTAATTCTGCAAATCCTTGAGGGTTTTCGAGAGATAGAGAGCAATGCAAGTTTCAGCCTTGGCTGGTTGATTTATGACCAGCAAGAGGTGGACCACACTGGAGCTGAGCATGTGAGGTGGCTGTGTGACCTGGAACTTCTCAAAGCCATGCCTGGGACTTCCTGGGAGAACAGGATGATGAGCAGCTAAAGGGATGGAGGAGGGGCCGGCTCTAATGGGACATGAACTGTTCTTGGTGGCCTGGAAACCACGGTATAGAGGACTTAGAATGTCTCTTTAATTAACCTCACATCTAACTGGAAGCCACACAGGAGGTTTTGACTCAAGAGTCTGACCCACCCTTCTTTCCTTCCTCCCTCCCTCTCCCTCCCCCTCCATTCCCTCCTTCCTTCCTTCTCTCCTTTCTGATTTACTGAGCCTCCACAATGTAAAAGGCCACCAGGGATGCAGAAATTAAGTAAGACATGATTCTTAGCTTTTAAAGAGCTCTCAGTGGTACAGCAGAAAGAGAAGAAAAGCAGAAAGCAGAATAAAAGGTGCAGTATAAGACCATTTATATACTCTATTTTTAATTTGCTTATGATACACGGACTTAACACATATTGCAGCTAAAAATGTTAAATAGATTTGGCAGGAACAATCCAAATTTCTGGTAGGATGAGGTGGGGAGGAAATGAAATTGTCTTTAGATGAGCAACAAGTTGCTTATGTTATTTTTAAGAAATTTGACAAATATTTTTTTTGAATTTGTCACTTTTAGATGGTGGATACTTGGCTATTTGGTGTATGATATTCTTTTAAAATTTCTCAGAGTTAAAAAAAAGTTCAAGAAATTGAATAATAGATTTTAATCCAGTGATACAAGCCACTTTTCTATTTTTATTCTTCCACGTTAGTCCCAGAAGATGGAAACACCAGGGGTGATTTCAGGTAAAACTTAATCAATCTTTTTCCAGTCCATGTTTTCTGGAACAAATTATCCAGGATTGAATCAAATAAGCTACTTCACGCTAAGTAAGAGAAAATAATACTTGTTCCATGAAATATCTGCACCTTCCCAAGACCTCCAGAAGTTAAGGAACGTGGGTAGCTCAGGCAGGAAGGATGTGAGAACTGAGAACCAAAGTAAGCAGCATCCTGAGCACCTGTGGGTAGGAGGCACTGACTACTCACGGTCTTTCTCCTAGGGCATCCTATAAACTAGGATGCCCCACTTTGTAGGCAAGCAATACAATGAAAAGAACACAGGCTTTGCAGCCCAGCAGAGCAGGGACACGGGCCCCTTGGTGGCTGTCTGACCTTTGGAAAATGACCAAGTCTCTCTGAACTTTAGGTCCTTCCTGTGTAAAATGTGACAGAATTACTTCCCAAGGTTGTTGTGAGATTTAAATGACCCCATGGAAGTTAAGTGTCCAGTAAGCCCAATTAGTTTACCCAGAAACCATTAGCTTCTTAGCACATGTTAGCTCCTTCTCTCTGAGAGGTAGGATTTCCTCTGAGGGACATATGAAATTTGGCTCCAACAGCCAACTCACTAAATGGCCATAGTTGCCAGAACTTCCTCTGTCTTAAGAAAGCTTCCCTTGTGGAGAAAATAGCATCGTAAGTGGCAGAGGCAGTGTAGACACTGGGCCTAAACATCTCAAGGGCTTAGGAGAAGGCGGGAGCCTGAACATCAGACAACAGCAGAGCTGAAAGGCACGTTGTTGGCCCTCAGGAACTATTTCCAAAACCTCTCTGTGCATCACCTGGGAAGGGTATAAATCCCACAGATTGGTGACCCTCAGATCAGAGTGCCCAAGAATGGGACTCAGGAATCTCTTTTTCTGAGAAAATTCCTCCCCAAACGCAAATCAAAACAAGGACTTATCTTTTTAATCTGTTCAATGGCAAAAAAAAAAAATTGATAATGTGGTGAGTGTATGAGGAAATGTGTGCCCTAACCATGGCTGGTAGGTGCAGCCACTTTGGAAGGCAATTCAGATTGTATAAAGCTGGTTGCCCTGGGATCCATGTTATGGGACTCTGCATAAAGAGTGGGGCCCAAGGATGCTTGTTTCAGGATTGTTTCAAATAGTGAAAAGTTGAGAACTAACTAAAGTCCATCAAAGAGGTATGCCTGAATAATCTATGATAGACTTACATCTTGCAAGTTAGTAAGAATGAAGTAAATCTCCAAATACTGATTGAGAAAGACCTCCAAGAAGTACTATGTCAAAAAGGAAAACAACAAGCAAGCTGCAATATTTAAAATAGATCACCAACAAGGTCATACTGTACAGCACAGGGAACTCTTCTCAATGTTGTGTGGCAGCCTTAATAGGAGAGGAGCTTGGGGGAGAACGGATACATATATATGTATGGCTGAGTCCCTTTGCTGTATGTCCTTAAATATCACAAGACTCTTGAGAGTTCCTTGGACTTCAAGGAGATCAAACCAGTCAAACCTACAGGAAATCAACTCTGAATATTTATTGGAAGGACTGATGCTGAAGCTGAAGCTCCAATACTTCGGCCACATGATGCGAAGAACTGACTCATTGGAAAAGACCCCGATGCTAGCAAAGATTGAGGGCAAGAGGAGAAGGGGGCAACAGAGGATGAGATGGTTAGATAGCAACACCAACTCATGGATGGACATGAATCTGAGCAAACTCCAGGAGATAGTGTAGGATAGGGGAGCATGGTGTGCTGCAGTCCACGGGATCTCAGAGAGTTGGACATGACTTAGTGACTGAACAACAACAACAGTACTTCAACATAAAATACAAGTTTAAAAAAAAGACAAGCTGCAACATACTTATACAATGTGACTTTTGTGTAAAAACAGTAACAGCAAAGAAGTAGGCGAGACTATACAGATTTTATGGATATAGTTTATAAATACAAAGAAAAAGATCTTGGAAGATACATACTTATCTGATACCTAGAAGGACTGGGGGATAGTGAAAAAGGATATTTTAGCTTTATATGTTAGGTTTTAACTTTTTTACCAATAGAAACTAAGTCTTAATTCAGGCTGTTATAACAAAATAGCATAGAATGGGTGTCTTATAAATAACAAAATTTCTTTGTCACAGCTCTGGAGGCTCAGAGTGTGAGATCAGGGTGCCAGCATGTTTGGGTTCTGTTGAGAGCTCTCTTCTGGGTTGTAGTCTGCCCATTTCTCGTTGCATTTTCATTTGGCAGAAGGAGCTAGCTGCCTCTCTGGCCTATTCTTAACAAAGGCACTAATTCCATTCATGAGGATTCACCCTCATGCTGACCTAACTATTTCTCAAATATCTCATGTCTAAATACCATCACATTAGAATTAGGATTCCAACATATAAACTGTGGGGGGACACAAATGTTCAGTTCATTGCAATATAGATTCATTAGTTAAGTAGATAGTTTTCAAATAACTATGTGTGTTAGTCGTTCAGTCATGTCTGACTCTTTGTGACTCCATGGATTGTAGCCTGCCAAGCTCCTGTGTTCATGGAATTCCCCAGGCAAGAATACTGGAGTGGACTGCCATTCCCTTCTCCAGGGAATCTTTCCAACCCAGGGATCGAACCCCGGTCTCCTGCATTGCAGGCAGATTCTTTACCATCTGAGCCACCAAGAAAGCCCTGTAATAGCTACTCTGAGGCATAACTGTCTTATGATAAATTGTTCATAGTTAATTTGATAATTTTAGCACATGTGCAAGTGTGTGAAACCATCATTATAATCCAAATTATGAGCGTGTTACTCACACCAAAGTTTCCTCATGTAACAAAATTCTGTCCAATGACACAAAGAAACACATAGGAATAAAAGACCTCTACTTTGCTGGATGTTGTTACTACCAGTGATGCCTGGAATAATTGCAGCCTACATGTGACCCAGGAGAAAACATAGTTCCCTCTGGAACAAAACCAAAATACATAAGGATAGCAGATGGGAAAAGGGGGAAGAACCTGGGACCTTGATAATATTGCTGGGCCACCAAAATTAACTCACCCTGGAACTACCCTACTTTGGAACTTCTGGTTATAAAACTGATAAAAAGTGTTTTTTATTGTTTAAGCCTATTTGAGTCGGGTGTTCTGTTATTTTTAGCCATAAAAGCATCCAAAGAGATGTGCTTTGAGAATTAATGGAGGGTTTGTGTCCTTGCTTTAGAAATAAGAAAATCAAAAAACCAAAGCAAAGGTTACGAGCAGTCAGAGATATCTAGAAGAAGAAAGAATTGCTCAAGGTAGGACGTGACATGAGATAGCCAGGAGAGGTGGCTAGAACATTTAAGCATTCTTCCTGGGTATCCACAACATCACCTGGGAAGATATGCTGTGGACTTTCTGAAGGCAAGGTAGAAGGGAGCTTGGACTGTGGTTACTGGGCATCAAAGGGACATGGGACCTCTGACTATTAAGGAGCTGGAGGCACCTGGATTATCTTCAAACACTCTGATTCCCAGTTCCTCCACCTGTAAAAAGCATACAATAGTTTCTCCCATGACCACCTACCGGGTTATTGTGGAGGACGATCTGAGACAAGGCAGGAAGGGCTGCAAAAATCAAACGCACAACACAAATGTTCACCTCTATCTTTTGCTTTCTACCTGTCAGAGCAAATATATTGAACCAGGTCATCTGAGTATCGCTGAGAAGCTGCTGTGTACAATTTACAAGCCTTGGCTTCAAACAAGCCAGAAATTTTTCAAAAAGACAGATCCTTCCTTAGACCCACTGGCAACATGTCAGTGAACTTCCTTTCCATGTTTGGGTGTGTGGGTAGGAATGTAATCAGAGAGTACAAGGACATGTTTGCAGTACGCATCTGTGTGTGTGTGTGCATGTGTTTGTGTGTGTGTGTTTGCACGTATGGTGATAGCAGAGTACAGATGAAGCACAATCAGAGTCAGGCAGGCCTGAGTGCAAGTCCAGACTCTGTTATTTCCCAGCTCCATGACCTCGAAAATGTTTTTCAACCTCTCTGAGCCTCAAGTTCTTCATCAATAAAATGGAGCTACTATGACTTGCAGAGTGAATGAACTTGACAGTTGAACTTGAAAGTGCTCTGCAGGCCTAAGAATATGTCTGAGATGTGTATGAATGAACCTGCATATATTATGTGTATTTCAGTTTGTGTGTGTGTATGGTGGGTGGATATGAATAATGTGTGTGTAGGAGGTGGATGTGTGGGTGTGTATATTTATACACATGGGTGGTGTGTTTGATTGTGTGTTTAGTTAATGTGTGAAAGGGAGGGAGGAAGGATGGAAGAGTAAGCAATCAGTAAGAACGGAAAGGCTGGAAGAAGGAAATTAGGAAGGAAAGAGGGAAACCAGACAGTGAGAGACCAGATCTTGCGGTTCTTTCTGGAAGCCTCTGCCATCTCCAGGAACGCAGACTGGAATTGGTTCAGAAACCCCAGGGACTCTCTCTGGAGCCAGTCCATCTGCTGGCTTCTCTGTCCCAGAATCACCTCTCTGCACTTAGAGACATTTTCCAGGAGGCTGGGACTGAGCGGGGATGTGTTCTGAGCGGCAGGGTGCATCTCCTCGCCTTTGCCTGGAAGGCTGTGCCTGGCTCTGGGCATGACTGCTTCCTCTGATTATTCAAGCTAGGCTCAAATATCCTCTCCTCAGGGAGGCACGTTCTGACCGGCCAGTCTACAGCAACACTCTTCTCTCCAAGTTACCCACAGAAAAAATTCTACAGCACTTCAAGTGGTGAAAAATAACACACCCACAGCAAAGTATAAGAACATAGGTTACAGCATGGTGGCTGGTTATAAACCAAATACCATGTCACCGTCAACCCTATTAAGAAATAAAATATCACATTCATCCTAGAAAGACGCTCTCCTCCATCCCTAAATAGTTCATCCAAGGCACACCCCATCTCTCTTCTGTTAGGTAACCCCTACCTTGATCTTTTGGTAATCCCGACTGTGCTGATTATTAAGCTATTGTCTCAATGGTTTAAACCCAAACTCTAATCTCAATTTTGTGATACAAAGGCTGGGCCCTGAAAGCTACTTTCCTCTCCATCACCTCGATCCCTCTTAGAAGCTGCCAATAAAGGGCACTAGAAGGAGACTAGCAGGCCTGGAGGGAGAAAGGACTTGCTTTTTCCTTTTTGCTTTCTGTACCTGTCAGCATCACCACAGCAAGGCAGTTTAAATACAAAAGCAGGCATCTGCCTTCCCGGTCTCCATCCTTTTGCTTTTCTAGAACCTACACCCTGATCTTGGAGAACCAGACTTATTTTATAGGTGAAGACATGGGAACATTGGGAGGTTTTAAGTTAATGTCAGCCATAGAGAGACATGAAGTGTCCTTTTCCTGTGTGTTGTGTGACATGAGCAGAGTTTGAGACCTTTTTTTAAAAAAAAAAATTATTTATTTGGCCATGCCATGCAGCATGTGGGCTCTTAGTTCCCTGACCAGGAATTGAACCTGTGTCCTCTGCATTGGACGTGTGGAGTTTTAAGAGCTGGACCCACCAGGGGAGTCCTGAGACCTCTTTTGAAAACCTGGTTTCCTGAACTATAAAATAGGAATGAGTTGTTTCTTTGATTGTTGTGTGAAGTGAGATCACAAGCATAAGGGTCAAGGACAATGCATATGCTTAGTGGCTGTAAAATGAGAACTTCTGTTAAGGCTGTTATTGTGGTTGCTGGTGGGCCCTGTCTCAGTTAGAGGACTCCTGCAACAAGTTCAGTCATTAGGAGGAAGGATATAGTCACTTGGATCCACAGCACTTGGGCTGTGAACTTTGGGTGGATGGGTGGGTGGGAACAAGGACCAACCTGACATATTATCAGAGGTAGGTGAGGAAATTGAGACTCAGGAAGAGAGAGAAAAACCACACAGAAAAGCGAGGGTGAGGAAAGAGGCCCTGACAACCTTCACTGCCCGGGACCTCTGACCACTCACTGTCTCCCCAGTCTCAGCCAAAAACATCTCTAAGAAAGTCCCTCTACCCTTTCCCTGGGGACCTGCAACATGCTTTCAGGTGTTTCCATGGAGTACCTGAGCTAATTCTCAAGACCTAGTTACACTCACTTTACTGAAAATTTATCAGGTACCAGCCAGCCATGTTCCCGATAAGCCACTCTGAAATCAAGCAGAGGCCAGTGAGATCTCGCCTGGTGATGCTGTCTCACTCTCTATTAGTGATTCCCCAAGTGACCCTGGGAAATCTGATAACCACACAGAGCCGCACCTGAGTCCAAGTGGGGAGACTGGCCAGAGCATCATGAGACTCGTGGTAGCCTGAGCAGGGAAAATGGCTATGCTCTCTGTTTTTTAATTCTCAGAAGTCTCTGATGCTGAGACCAGGAGAAGCAGCAGTCAATGCCCAGGCAGCAACGTGCCTTCTGGGAGTCCACTTTCAGAGGCTGACCTGAGCAGGCCTGAAAGCTGAGGCTGTGTGGGAGAGTCCTAATGTGGCAGTAACTGAGGGCCAGTTTGGTCCAAAGGCCAGCCCACTGTAGCCAGTGGCATCCTGTGCATCTTTGGAGTGATTATGGATCAATAAAGCCATGATTGCTCCCTTGCTTGAGTGCTGCACTGCATTTATCAGGTAAAGGAAATGGTCCATCAATAACAATTTGCACTCAGCAAACAGTTATTTAACCACATGTTGATTTCATTAAGTCTGGATCGCAGTTATCATCATAATAACAGTGTTTGCTTCCCATTCTCCCGCCTAAGAGTGAAAGGTTTGAGAACTCAGCCCTTGTCTGAGGCACTGACATTGAATTTTGAGCTATTAGCTCCTCACTAGGAGGAAGAAGGGCTTCCCAGATGACGCTAGTGGTAAAGAACCTGCCTGCCAATGCTGGAGACAGTAACAGACTTGGGTTCTATCCCTGGGTTGGGAAGATCCCCTAGAGGAGGAGATGGCAAGCCACTCCAGTATTCTTGCCTGGAGAATCCCATGGACAGAGGAGCCTGGCAGGCTACAGTCCATGGGGTTGCAAAGAGGGGGACACAACTGAGTGACTAAGCACAGTACGATGTATCAACTGCTGTGCTAGACACCAAAGGTATAGTATTGAATAGTTGGACAACTAGGCTCAGTGTCTACATTATCTCCTGCCATGTAACAATAATACCACCAACTTCAGTTCAGTTCAGTTGTTCAGTCATGTCTGACTCTGCAGCATGCCATGGATTTGCAGCATGGATTGCAGCACACCAGGCCTCCCTGTAGATCACCAACTCCCAGAGTTTACTCAGACTCATGTCCATTGAGTTGGTGATGCCAACCATCTCATCCTCTGTCATCTCCTTCTCCTGCTGCCCTCAATCTTTCCCAGCATCAGGGTCTTTTCAAATGAGTCAGCTCCTCCCATCAAGTGGCCAAAGTACTGGAGTTTCAGCTTCAGCATCAGTCCTTCCAGTGAATATTCAGGACTGATTTCCTTTAGGATGGACTGGTTGGATCTCCTTGCGGTCCAAGGGACTCTTAAGAGTCTTCTCCAACACCACAGTTCAAAAGCATCAATTCTTCGGCGCTCAGCTTTCTTTATAGTCCAACTCTCACATCCATACATGACAACTGGAAAAACCATAGCTATGACTATGTTGCTGGACCTTTGTTGGCAAAGTAATGTCTCTGCTTTTAATAAGCTGTCTAGGTTGGTCATAACTTTTCTTCCATGGTGCACACATCTTTTACTTTCGTGGCTGCAGTCACCATCTGCAGTGGTTTTGGAGCCCCTCAAAATAAAGTCTGTCACTGTTTCCACTGTTTCTCCATCTTAGCAGCTTAAAATAACACACATTTGGGACTTCCTTGGTGGTCCAGTGGTTCTGCCTTCCAATGCAGGGGGTACAAGTTCAATTCCTGGTCAGGAAACTAAGATCCCACATGTCACAGGGCAGCTAAGCCTGCACACCACAACTACTCTACAACCTGTGCTCCACTACAAGAGAAGACTGTGCACCTCAACGAAGACCCAGAGCAGCCAAAAATTTTAGCAATTAAAAAAAAAAAAAGCAAAAAACACATTTGTGATCTCAGAATTTCTGGAGGTCAGAAATCTGGGTACAGGTTAGCTGGATCATCTATAAGGTTACAATAAAGATGTCAGCCAGGATTAGGATCTCATCTGAAGGTTTGACTAGGCAAGACTCCATCTCCAAGTTCATGTAGCTGCTGGCAGGGCTCAGGTCCCTGTAGGCTAAGACTAAGAGCCACAGTTCCTGGCAAGTTGTTGGCCCCCCCAACATAGCCACTTGCTTCATCAAAGCCAGCAAGAGAGGCAGTTTCCTAGCATGTCAGACTTGACCATTTTATGTAACTTTATGTGATAGAATTGATGGCCGATCACCTTTGCCATATTGTCTGTCACAGGTAGTCTTCGTCACAGGTTCTGACCAGACTCAGGGGGGTGGTGTGGGTCTAGGAGATGAGGATAATTAGGGATGATCTTCAAGTCTGTAGACTATACAGATTCTGCCGTGGCTCAGCTTATGGAGAAGATAGCCACAAAATGTAATTACTATGAAGTGCAGTTCAGACTATAAGAGCGGGGAGAACCCAGGTAATGTCTTCCTTACCTGTCTAATGAAGGCATATTTAAGCTGTCCCCTGATGTATAAGAAGAAATTGCTCAAATCAGTTGTGGGGTAGGTATAAGGGGGGAGTATGAGAGTGTGTGATGCCCAGAGGATTTCAGACAGGAATTCTAAACATATAAAAATGTTAGAGCTAAAGAGAGACTTAGTGATTATCTAGTCTACTGGTTCTCAGTTCTGGATGCACTTTGGAATCACTGGAAGAGTTTTATAAAACACTTGTGTCCAAGTCCCACACTAGAGGCTCTGATGAATTAGTCTCAGGTGAACTAGGAACTGAGATTTTTAAAACCTCCCTAGGTGATTCTAATGTGCAGTCAAGGTTGAGACCATTGCTATTCCAATCCTTTCAATTTTATAAATAAGGAACCTGAAGCTCAGAAGGAAATGGAGATGGTCAAGGTTGCAGAGCTACCAGTCGGCCAAGCCTGAGTGATGAGTGGGGAGGGCACGGAGCTAGGAGGTTGGTTTCCTGCTACAAACAGGACTTTGTCCATTCCTCTCTCTAGGACTAGGCTTTCCTATCTGTAGAATGAGAAGGGCTAGATGGATGCTCCCCAGAGTCCCTTCAAAGGAGCAAGAATG
This sequence comes from Okapia johnstoni, assembly GCA_024291935.2. NCBI lineage: Eukaryota > Metazoa > Chordata > Mammalia > Artiodactyla > Giraffidae > Okapia > Okapia johnstoni. The sequence continues at coordinate 56,895,344 of CM044316.1, read as the reverse complement.
AGCTTGCAGTGGGGAGGGAATGGGGTGTAGGGGGCATTCAAGTGAGACCACAGCCTGGCTAGCCCCCCGGACCGGCAGTCCTGCAGTTACCATTCCTGTGCCTGACCTTTGTCCTCTTTTCTTACAAGGGAAACAGAGCTTGTGAGTGCACGTCAGCAGTTAACAAGTGGTTTTTAGTACATTCTTGGCTTTGCTGTATCTACCTAGTGCCCGTTTTGTGCCCCCCCACCCCACCTGCCACTCCTTTCCCCTTTTCCTTCTGTCTTTTTTCCTTCTCGCTCTTTGTTTCCTTCCAAGACACGAGTTTCTCTACAGGGACAGAGGCGGCTGCTGTGCGGGAGTTCTCTGAATTGAAGCGCTGCTTCATTTCTCTCCATTGCTTTCTCCCTTTACTTCAGCCACACTGGCCTTTTCCTTGGCGTTTTCTCAGTGCTTCTCTTCTGACCTGCATGTCGAGTTCTGTACTGCTGTGGCTTCCAAGAAAGAAAGCAAGTCCCACGTTGGATAGCCCCTTGTTTTTAGTCAGCTGTGATCAACAGACAGCGTTTGGGACACCTTGCTTTCAAAACAAGATAAAGTATCTGTTGATCTCTGCAGATTCCTTTCTATAACTATTTATAGGTAGTCCTGACTCCACTACCCGCTTCCCAGATGGGCTGTTCACGCGGAACAGGCTCACGTTTCAAACAGCAGAACCTGCGAGAATGATGTGAACTGTTGGTGGAGAGTGCACATAGGAGATAGACCGAGTGCCCTGCTGCGCTCACGTGTTTTTATCACTCTTCCAGCACTGTGTCCAAGCTGGTTTCCCTCGGTCACCAGCCCTGTTAGAGGCCCCTCTGTGGCTGGATGTAGTGAACTGCCATCTAGCTTCCTTTCCACTGGGCACAGAGGTGCTTTGGGGACCGCATGGGGTGGCACTGTGCTGGGCTCAAACCTGTGCAGATAGCTTCCTCTTGGACCCCCACTGTGTGTCCTGCCTCACTCTCTGTGCTTAGCTGTCCCCCAGTGTTAAGTCACAATGAGATACTATGCTTCCCACCATCCCTGAATTTTGGAATGAAAATGGGCCTAGAATCTGGCACTTTACTCTCTCACTTGATGAACTGAGAATTTGATTATGCAGAGCTGTCAGGTAACAGGTAGGTGGCCCAAGGTCACCAGGTCTCAGCTTCAGGACGTTCACTCCCATATAGAGTGTTCAGCTCTCACCCAGGGCCGGGCAGCTAGGCAGCAGCTTTTGAGCTCAGATACCTATGTGTGAAGTTGCTCAGTTGTGTCCAACTCTTTGTGACCCCATGGACTGTAGCCTACCAGGCTCCTCCGTCCATGGGATTTTCCAGGCAAGAGTACTGGAGTGGGTTGCCATTTCCTTCTCCAGGGGATCTTCCTGACCCAGGGATCGAACCTAGGTCTTCCACACTGCAGACAGACGCTTTACCCTCTAAAACCAAGCTGGTTTTAGAAAAGGCAGAGGAACCAGAGATCAAATTGCCAACATCCACTGGATCATCGAAAAAACAAGAGAGTTTCAGAAAAACATCTATTTCTGCTTTATTGACTATGCCAAAGCCTTTGACTGTGTGGATCACAATAAACTGTGGAAAATTCTGAAAGAGATGGGAATACCAGACCACCTGACCTGCCTCTTGAGAAACCTGTATGCAGGTCAGGAAGCAACAGTTAGAACTGGACATGGAACAATAGACTGGTTCCAAATAGGAAAAGGAGTACGTCAAGGCTGTATATAGTCACCCTGCTTATTTAACTTATATGCAGAGTACATCATGAGAAACGCTGGGCTGGAGGAAGCACAAGCTGGAATCAAGATGGCTGGGAGAAATATCAATAACCTCAGATATGCTGATGACACCACCCTTATGGCAGAAAGTGAGGAAGAACTACAGAGCCTCTTGATGAAAGTGAAAGAGGAGAGTGAAAAAGTTGGCTTAAAGCTCAACATTCAGAAAACTAAGATCATGGTATCTGGTCCCATCACTTCATGGCAGATAGATGGACAAACAGTGGAAACAGTGGCTGACTTTATTTTGGGGGGCTCCAAAATCACTGCAGATGGTGATTGCAGCCATGAAATTAAAAGACGTTTACTCCTTGGAAGGAAAGTTATGACCAACCTAGACAGCATATTAAAATACAGAGACATTACTTTGCCAACAAAGGTCCGTCCGTCTAGTCAAGGCTATGGTTTTTCCAGTGGTCAGGTATGGCTGTGAGAGTTGGACTATAAAGAATGCTGAGTGCTGAAGAATTGATGCTTTTGAACTGTGGTGTTGGAGAAGACTCTTGAGAGTCCCTTGGACTGCAAGGAGATCCAACCAGTCTATCCTAAAGGAGATCAGTCCTGGATGTTCATTGGAAGGACTGATGTTGAAGCTGAAGCTCCAGTACTTTGGCCACCTGATGTGAAGAGTTGACTCATTTGAAAAGACCCTGATGCTGGGAAAGATTGAGGGCAAGAGGAGAAGGGGACGACAGAGGAAGAGACGGTTGGATGGCATCATTGACTCGATGGACATGGGTTTGGGTGGACTCCGGGGGTTGGTGATGGACAGGGAGGCCTGGTGTGCTGAGTTCATGGGGTCGCAAAGACTGGGACATGACTGAGTGACTGTACTGAACTGAACTGAACCTATGTGTGAACAAATATTTCAGCACCCGAGTCTCAGTTCATCCCACTAGGAGCAGTTTGGGCTTGGCTAGAGCCCCAGAAAAGAAAGACCCTCACCAGCATGTCTGGAGGGCCGGGGCAGCCTGGCCTACGCAGTGTGCTTAGGAAACGGCTCCTCATTAGCTGCCACTCTCGGCTTCTCTGTGTTTGTCCCCAGGTCTCAGCAATTTACAGAACTCTGCCTCCTGTCCTTCCTTTCACTTGTCATCTTTGCTTCTGAGATAAGAACCATTTGTGTAACACCAATACTTACCTAAAGAAAGACATGCATTATGTGGTTGTAATCAAACCTGATGGTTTCAGATGACCTACTTACATCTTCAATGTGGAAAATATTAAGAACAAAACACATTCATCTAAACTTCTGGGCAATCCAGTTGACTTTTAGATGTAAGAATGGAATTCCAAACACTTAACACATTCAGCTATATGAGAGAAAGTAAATCTATGGATATGGTATTTTGTGAATGATCTTTTAAATAAAAGAAAACCTTACATAATAAAATTGATTCTATTTGGCTGAGCATCAGCTGAGCATCAGCTGAGCATCAGCTCCCTATCAGCAGCTGATCTGGGGCTGGCATCTGGCTGGCTCCACTATGGGCTGTGTTTTTGGAAGCCTGGAATCAGTGATGCTGAGGATTGAGGCCAAGGCCCTTCTCTGAGTAAAGCTGCCTGATGGACTGGATGTTCCCAAACAAGCCGTCTTACTGGAGACAAGTTTGTCTACTGAAGCATGAGAAATTCACCCAGTAGTAAGCTGCTCTGGCTGGGTTTAATCGATGGTGTGTTTATTAGGATTGGGGTTTTAATTAAAATTGGCATTTCAAAGACTACCTGTGCTGGAGCCCGACGTTAATGAAAAGCATGTCACGGTGACAGATGATCTCCCATTCCATCAGGCAGTGTCTGCGGGATTCAGGCAGGAGCACACAGCTCTCTCCTCCTCTGGCTAAATTCGCTCACTATCTGTGTGTGTCAGTGGACCCATCCACACTGAGTCATCGGTGTTGGGGGACCCATGGTGCTGGTCTGGCCCTCTCGGGACTCCTCTCCAGATCTAGATGAGTGTGTTAACCCTTTGAGGTTCAGTTGCCCCACATGTAAAATGGGCTACTCGACCATCCACTTTTTCAGAGGATGCTTGTCAAGCACCTATTCTGGGCTAGATCTCCTAGTCTTTCTCCTCAAGGAATTCAGAAGGTGAGGGGAGTGGAGGCAAGAAAATCAATGTAGGATAAGACCCTTAGCTTGGTTGTCTGGCACATGGGAAGCTCTTGAGACAATTCTTGTGTCCAGGTGCTTTGGGAGCCCAGGGAGGGGGGTGCTCTTGAGATCACACAGGGGGAGAACAGCCGTGATTCCAAGAAGTGTGATTGTGACTTGGTTCTCCAAGTGTTTGCAGAGCACTGATTGTATCCCAAACACTGTCCTAGGTGATGGGGATAGAGTGGCAAATAAGGCAGACAACGACTGTCTTCACAAGAGCCACCTTTTCCTGGAGATAATAATAATAACAACACAACAACAACAACAGCAATAATAGTGGTGACTTCTATTTAAAGAGCACTTACATGTGCTCAGGGCTTTATTTACATGTCTCATTTCATTTAATCCTCACTGACAACCTTACCATGTAGGTACTCTGAATTTCCCTTGTTACGGATGAGGAGCCTGAAGTTCATAGAGGGTTGAGGACCTTGCCCAAGGTTGCCCAGCTGGGAAACACCAGGGCTGGTGTTCCTGCCCTGAGTCATTTACTTGGAGCCTGGAAACTCCCCATGATCTTATTCTGGTTTAGAATCAAGGTCATACACAGCTAATGGAGGGGTTTGAATGAATGTATGTAAGCGTGTATGTGTGAGAGAGAGAGAGAGAGGGAGAGGAAGCACCCTACATGATGGTGGGTTCCTAAGAGGTGACAAGTCTCCTTCCAGGCAGCCCCAGGAGATGCCCTCTCCTCATGTCAAGTGCACCTGTTGGTGCTGTAAAGGGAGAAGTTCCCTAAGTTACTTGAAGGGAAACCTGCTGCCTTCTCTTATTTTGAGGGTCCACAAAAATGAACGAGAGTGTATTAAAGTGAAATCCAAAGACAGAGAGGGATTAAGAGGATTCACACCAAAGACCTTTCTTTCAAAATATTTATCCCTCTGGGCCCAGTGGCCTCTGGCATGTGGCATGTGTCACTGGGCCAGGACCACTACCCCATCCCCAGCTTGATGAGGAAGTAGGAAGGGTCAGCCTTTCAGAGGCTTCCTCCAGAGCCACCCTCCCAGGCCTGGGGAAAGAGACAGGGTTCCCTCACTACAATGGGTGGAAAACCCAGGTCTCAGGTCCCAAATGCTGGTAGCCAAAGTCAAGAGACTCAGCATAGGTAGAGTCAGCAGCTGGACCACCTGAGGCAAGACTCAGCCAAGAGCCTGAGATGGGACCCGATCTTTAGGTGGGAGTGTGGTTATACCAGTTTCAGGAACAAATCTTCATAGTAACTCTGGGAGGACAAGCTATAATCCACATCGTACCCAGCAGGAAACTGAAGGGCAGAGATGTAAGTTTCTAAACTGACTTCTATAATTTCACACAGCTAAAGAATTTTGGAACTAGGATTCAAATGCAGGTAGCCATCAGGTCCAGATAAATACATGGAAGTCAGAGAGGTTAGACTCCCAGTCACACAGCTGTGGGTGGTGGCTCAGCTCCAGAGACCATGCTCTTTCTATAGTATGAGACCCAGAGAAAGTTCTGGAGGTTCTGTTGGGTTGCTGATGGAGGCAGGGTTGGGGGGAAGCATGGAGCTCATGAAGAAGCAAGCGGCCTGGTGTCCTTCCTTAGCCCCTCAGTGAGATTGCCAGGGAAAAGGCAGAGCTGTCACCTGGAGGAAGCCACAGGGCATAGACCAGGATGTGGGTGTCCCCATAATCACAGTTCGTGAGTGACAGTCAAGACTGGAACTTAAAGCCCACTGTCCCCCCAATCCTGATTCAGGGATCTTTCCTGTGGTTCCAGGCTGCTAGGGCCATAGAGGGTGAGCACTTATCAGAAATTATAAGAGACATGGGGGCTGGCCCAGATCATTACTGAATTTTTTCCCTCAAAATTGATAATTGACTGATTCACTAAATATTATTATTCTTCAGGCATCCTATCAAGCATTTTTTTTCCCTCCGTACATGATTTATTCAGTTACAAACATGAGCCAGATGCTGGGTATATGACAGAAAACAGGCAAAGCCCTCGCCACACAACTATCCTCACAGGTGGTGATGATTTTTCCCACTTTTTCAATGAACAAACTGAGGCCCAGAGGGGTTAAGAAACTCACCAGAGTCACAGAGCTAGTGAGCGGTAGAGCTGAGATTGAACACAAATTTGTCTTCACCACTTCAGCATCTGATCTTTCCTTGCAGCCCCCCCCCCCCCCTGAATTTATTCAGACAGTGGAGAGCAACTGTGGCTCTTTATTCCCAAAGTCAGACTCCCCCACAGTGTCTGCCCAGCCCCCATCACCAGCCAAATGTCACCACTTTGCCTCCACTGCAGTCTGAAGGCAAATTTTCCAGATTCTCTTCTTCTCCTGGCAGAATCTCTCTGCATGTCATTCAGGATGCGGTGAAAACCCACGCCTTTTCACTACTCCCCTTAGCACTTGTTTCTTTTGCCACGTCCCCTTCCCTTCCCTTTTTCAACCTCAGAATGTCCAGTCGTCCTTCAAGACCCAGGTGAACTGCCCCCTCCTCTGGGAGGCCTCCCTGCTTCTTTGAAGCAGAGACTGTTCTCAGGGCTCCTCATCACCCACATCTTGAGTAGTTTTCATGGGTGTCTTCGTGTATTTATGTACCTGTCTGTCTCTACCACTTACCTTGAATTCTTGAGGGTCAGGAACACACCTGGGGCCCTTATTCTTGCTGTACACATAGTTGCTGGACCCCCTAAGTGCTCAGTAAACATTTGTGAAATGAAGACACAGGGACAGCCCGGCCTCTGTCTCTTTTGGTTTACATCCCTCCTACAGAACTCCCTTCAGTCCAGCTCTGTCCTCACTCTTTATCACAGCCGCTGACTGTGGGTTTAGGCCTTAGATGCTTCATTAACTAATAATAATGAGTCACTGTACTAGCCTCGGGAGCACTGTAAATGATACAGTGTCAGGAGAAGGCAGTGGGATGTGGAATTTCAATGAGGCTGGCATGGTTCCAGAAACAGAAAATGCCACGTGCAATGTTTTTCTCTCTTACAGTTTGCATATGTCAGGCCTCCCATGCTAACTTGGAATAATTCCATTATTCTGTCCCATTTCCAGTTCTAGACTATAGGGATTTCCAATGAGTGGCATGGGTCTGGTGTGACAGGTTAGCTAATGGGCTCCTCAAAGACACCCATGTCCCAACCCCCAGAACCTGTGACTGTGTTACCTTACATGGCAAGAGGACCTTTGCAGAGGTGACTAAGCTAAGGATCTTGAGATGAGATTATCCTGGATTATCTGGGTAGGGGGCCTTCCATATGATCACAAGGGTCCTTACAAGAGGCATACAGAGGGACTTCCCTGGTGGTCCAGTGGTTAAGAATCTGCCTTCAAATCCAGGGGATAGGGGCTCGATCCCTGCTCAGGGAACTAAGATCCCACAGGCCACAGAGCAGCTAAGCCCGCACACCTCAACTGCTGAGGCAACACTCTTTGGAGTCCCCATGTCTCCCGAGAGAGAGAGGCCTGAATGCTGCAACTAAGACTTGATGCAGGCAAATAAATAAATATTAAAAAAACAAAAGAGGCAGAGGGCGATTTGACTGCAGAAGAGATGATGTGAAGATGGAAACAGAGATTGCCGTGATGTGCTTTGAAGATGGGGGGTGGTGCGGGTGATCACAAGTCAAGAAATAGAAGTAGGCCATTGGAAGCTGAAAAGCGCAAGAAAAGAGATTCTCTTCTCTAACCTCCAGAAGGAACCTGTGCTGCTAACTCCTTGACGTTACCCCCCTGAAGCTGATTTCAGATTTCCAACCCCCACAACAATAAGAGAATAAATTTGTGCTGTTTTAAGCCACAAAGTTTAGGTAATATGTTACAGCAGCACTAGGAAACTAATATAGGAGGGAACTCCCTTTCCTGGAGAAGCTGACAGAAAGCTGTACTCTTTTTCTGGATGAAATCTCAGGATCATTCTTAACACAATACATGTGGGTATTGGAAAGGGAAGCTGGAGCCCCTTTGTTATTTGAACTGGGCCAAATGCCTCCTTCAACAGTTAGGGAAAGGAAGTTCAGAGAGATCAAGTCTTTCCAGGGACTTGCAGCCCATCAGTGGTAGAACTGTCTTCCTCATGCCAAGATTGTTTTCCCACGTCAGCCCTTGAAAACCCACATTGGGAACAGAAGCATCAGTGGTGTTGCAACATTCTAGCTTAGACTGCGCTCTCCTGCAGGAGCCATGATTTTTTCCCCTGGCAATCAGGGCTGGATCAAGAAATGGTCCTGCTGAGGCCTTTCTCTGGGTCTACTCACTGCCCCTCCTGAAAGCCCAGGAACCACAGCACAAACTGGGTGATATCCCTAGAGCCTCGTGACAAGTTTTGCCAAGGACCGGCCTCTCTGGGAAGATTTATTCATCAAAGCTCTCAATGGAGATTCCAGCCACTACGCTAATGACTTACCAGGGGAATCATTCTGCTTTGCTCAAATCTCTCCCTCAGGAAATCTGAGCTTGTGAAATGAGAGTCCTTAGGGGAGATGGCTGTTACCTGAGAGACAGAGATAGTGGGACATTTGCCTCCCAGCAGGTGGATAAGGTTACAACTTCACGTGAAAAGCTTGCTTTTCCATCCAGATTTATTAGCCAAGAGTTCCCTAGGGGCTGTGCTGTAGCCAGTCAGGTCATCTCCTGCTCAAAGACCCTCAGAGGTTCCCCACTGCTTTCCCAATAAAGTATTCTGGCTCAGGCACTCCCAACTCGCCTTGATTGGGCTGCATCCTTTCTTTCCAGCCTTATTTCCTCTAAGGCTATAGTCAAATTCACTGTTCTCTGAGAACAGTGGGGAAACCGCTAGTACATCAGTGGCAGGGCTGAGGCCAAAGCAAGAATGCCAAAGTCCCACTTAAGCTTTTTATCCTGCTTTCCAACAAGGAACAGAGCAGGAGGCATAATGATGATGACATACAAAATCCCAAATTCAAAGTGTAGCCTTGATTCTTATGTGTGTAAAATCCCATTCAACCAGTCTCATGGTTTGGCTTTGTATGTACCATAGGTTAAACGGAGAGGAAGGATTTTGCATAATGACCTGGGAAACCTGGGTTTTGTACTTGCCTTTGCCCTAAACAGACTGCGTGACCTTGGGGGCAGCCCCCCAACCCCAGCCCCTTCACCCAGTCCACTTTCACCCTGTACAGTCGAAAGGCTGAACTACATGATCTTTATGTCCCTTCGTGGGAGACATTTCTCATTTTTCCCAGCAGCCCAGAAAAATTCTAAACCAGTAAAGAAGCATTTTCCCGGGGTTGATGGAAGCTGGCCAGGGCTGGTGAGGAAGAGCCAAATTCAAGAGTTTGGCTCAGCAGTAGGAAGGAATTGCTAGCAGCGCTGCAGACTGGACTGGAAAGAAAAAAGCAGAACTGTGAGTCCTGGCAGCTAATAGAGTAGACCATTCACTCACAAAGCTTCAGTGAGTCCTGTTCTGGGCCAGACACTGTGCAAGATTGGGGGGAATATAGTAACAGGCCAGACGGAAAAAGTTCTTGGTCTCAAATAGGAACTTAGAGTCAATAAGGGTGAATAGCAGGAGGCAGGCAGTTAAAGAGCCAATAGAAATACAGAGTAAAGGAGCAGGGGGATGTAGAGGGCCATAGGAACAGAAGGAGGATTCCTGTCATGGTACAGGAGGGGTCAGAGAAGGGTGCTTAGAGTACCCTTAACCTGATGAATCTGGTTATTTGTGAGTGAAAAAGACAGGAAGGGTGTTCCAGGCAGAGGTTCAGTCTAGGGAAAAAAATGCCAAGTTCAGCAAATAGCTAGAGAGATGAATGAGGGGTGGGGGTGGGGGGGGGTGAAGAACAGAATGAGGGCTAGAACACAGGCAGCTGCTTTGTAGCCAGTGGGAAAAATGGAGCAGGGGAAATGGGCATCCATATCTGGGTCTAAGTATATTCTGCACCCTGCACCCTGCAGAGGTCCCAGGGCCAGGATCCTCAAGGGAAAAGACTAAGTGAGGCTGTGGTTGCTGAAGAGCTGAGAGCTGAATGATGGGACAAAAATAAGACAAGGAAAAAGGGAAACAACAGTGTGCTGGGGGAGAGAAGGGAATAAATCCTCATTGACAACTTGCTATGAGGTTGGTCTTAGCCTTAGTTTTTCATCTAAAAAATAGGGCTACTTCCAGGACTAGGGTGAGTATTAAATGAGAGACTACACATCTGCTTAGCATGCAGCCTGACATACCATGAGTGGTTAACAAATCGTAGCTACCTTTATGACTACTGCAAGTTCATTCATTCCACAACTGTTTATTGAGTGCCGACTATATGCCAGGCATTGTTCTAAGTCCTGGACTACATCCATGAACAAAACAGAAAAAAATCACTGTTCTTGCATGGTTACATCTTAGTGCTTACTCTTTTTATCTTCACAACCATGTGAGGAAGTTCTTATTACTGCTATTTTATAGATAAGGACTGGACACTAGGCTAAGCAACTAATCCAAGGCTAGGAAGTTAACCAGTGACAGAGGCAGGATTTGAACCCAAGTTTTCATGATGACATACCCAAGACTCCTTCCACTACCCCACCCTGCTGCTGCTGCTAAGTCGCTTCAGTTGTGTTCTACCCCACCCTACCTCTATACAAAAGGCAACACAGAATTAATTATTGCCTGTATGGTATGAATATTATTTTCATATTAATACAGAACATGGATTTTCTGTAATGATCTGGCTTTTAAACCCTCTGTCTTGTCATTCCTGTAAATCACGCAAACCCATCAGAGTATGTCTGATATGAGGGAGGAAGATGCTATTGTTTTATTCATTGAAACTACAATAGCTTCAGGGGAAGTAAAGGCCCTTGTAGCTGGAGCAGTGGGGAAGGTTTCCCAGAGAAGGCTAGACCTGTAGCCACAGGCAGGAAAAGGACAGCTGAGGGAGTAGAAACACTTTAAACAATAATCCAGAGAGCAGAGTGTGCAGCGTGTGTCTATGTGTGTAGGAATGATATATGTGTGTGCATGTGTTGATTGCCTTAACAAATATTTACTGAGCACCTAACATGTCAGATATTACACTAGGAATCATAGCGAACAAGGTGAGCTAGGTCCCTGCCCTCATGGAACTTACAGTGTGTGTGTCTGTGTGTGTATGTGTGTTTGTAGGGTAAGGTAAAGAATGGGGATGTGAAATGCACCTGCAGATAAGGCATTCATCCCAACAGAGACTCCTTTCTCTGAATTTTAGCTCCCTCAGCTGTGCTTCTGGATTTGTTTTCCCATTCTCATCCCTACTTTTGCTGACTGGAGGAAAGGCATAGGCTCCTGGAAGCTGCCCGTGGGCTCAGGAAGTCCCAGATGCCAAGCCAGGCTTCACTGAGAGTGAGGGGCTTTGGCTCATCCTTGCAGGCTGGTGTTCCCTTTTGGTATGGGCCTTCTATCTACTAGCTCAGCACAGACAATCAATGCTAATCTGGTCTTCTGGGACCAAATGAAACTGCCGGCATTTAAAGGGCTTGAGCTCTCTTTTCTGATTACCAAATGACCTACATTATCACTCTCACCCCAGCCTGCCTGGGAGGGCATTGCCATTGACAAAACCCAACCAGGCACTCTCTCTGCTGGGAACTGGCTATAATTTCTTCTGAGCTTGCCAAGCAGAGGAGACTGGCCAAGGATTCCAGAGGCATGGCTCTTGCCCTGGATCTGCAATGAACTCCCAGTGTGGCTCTAGGAGTGTCTGTTTCCACCACCACCAACCCCTCGGCCTCAGCTTCCCTACTTATAACATAAAGGGATTAAACAAGACAATTTCAGAGGTCCCTTCCCCTGCTCCTAAATTCTAGGTACTCATGATGCCAGATCACACTTACTGCTCCAGCCCTAAAAAGTTTCCAGGGACTTCCCTGGAACCCACATGATGGGTATGAAGCTTAACATGGCAGTTAATAGCATAGGGATTTGTGTGTATAGATATACACTGATTTGAATATTTCCAAGACACATTAAGTGAAAAAATCAAGATGCAGAGTGGTTTGAATACTATAGTATGATACCACACATGTATATCACACACATTTGTATAAGCACACATGTGTGTAGAATATTCTAATATCTTTGGAGGGATACATAAGAGCCATGGAGGAAGGGAACAAGGCATCTAGGAAGAAGATTTAAATTTCACTTTTTTATTTCTTGATTTTTTTAAAACCATGTGCATTGCTGTGTCAAAAATTAGTAAACAGTTTTAAAAATAGAGTGTGGACTTTGCCATCAATTCACTTAACAAATATTTACTGAATATTAATTAGGTGGCAGAGGCTGATACAGGAAGTGGTGAGACAGTCCCTGCCCCCATGAAGCCCACAATCCAGATTGATAATGGCCAAATCAATAAACACAATATAATGCCAGGTAGCCATAAAGGGCATGAAATATACAAGACAGACTTGAATATGATGCCTGGCTTTTCACAAAAAATTGTTTGACCTTAAGGGAGTTGCTTCACCCTGTTGGCCCTCAATTTCCTCATCTGTAAAATGGTAGCAATAATGCTCCAATATTTTGTGTGTGAGAATGAAATGAAGTGAGTATCAGTATTGAGACACAATAGGAGTTTGGCATGGGGTCTCCTACTATCTCCTTGGAGGCCATGCTGCCATGCCCAAACCAATGACAGGTGGTTCTCAGGCAAATGGGCTACATCCTGGGCAGACATTAGCCTAGATCAAACTCTAGGATCATCTGTGACAGAACAGACACTTGTTCATTGACTTAAAGATTGTTGGGTGCATGTTCATGAGCATTTATATGTGTGTGTGCCTGTGTACACATATATTTGTATACGTGTGTGCACGCATGTGCATCTGTGTCGATGGTCACTTAACCTCTCTGAGCCTGTTTCCTCTTTTGTAAAATGCACATAGTTCCTCCATCACAGCTGCGTGTAAGGAGGGAAGGAGCTGTTAAATATCTGAGGTGGCAAAGGCACGGGTCTACATGGCCCAGGGAAGTAATAGAGACGAGAGATCACTGCATGGTGGCCAGCAGGAGTGCGTCGTCCCCACCTGATTATTTCCCTGTGGGAAGGCAGGCCCAGGGGATGGCATTTTCCTACTTTTCTAAGAAAAAAATCAGAAATTCAGCTCTCTATGTAAAAACTCCAAATTCTTAGAACTTTATGTAATAACTCCCAATTTCAAAGTTTTGAACACTGTGAGTCAAATAAAACACACCCGGGGGGGGCGGAAGCTTATAGCCATAGATGCCAAGGGACAAAAACTGACACGTAGGAGTCGCTCACTAAGCACCGTGGACCAGCACACCTGCTCCCCTTTTTCCCCTTTCCCTTCTGTCCTGCCCTCCCCAGGGTCTGGTTTGTTTCCACTCAGACACTTGCCTCCTGCCCCTGGATGCCCTGGCAACTGTGGTTAAAGGTAGTTTGGTGGCTTCCAAGTGTGTATGTAGGTGGGTGGGGAGGGGAGCTTCAAAGGCACCTCCTCTGCTTTCTGCCTCTGAAATTCAAAGCTGGCCTCTCAAGGAGTGACGGATCTTTGCTCTGGGTCCCTGAGCCTTACTGTAGCAGGATTAATCATGCTCTCCAAAGAGGAACTCTCCAGGGCTCTGGTGATGTCCTTGGATGGTCATATCTGGAGGTGGTCTGGCCCCTTGTCATATCCCTCTGATGTGTGTGTGTGTGATGTGATGTATGTGTGTTGTGTCAGGGTTAGGGGCACAGAGGGATTGGTCTTTAATTTTCTTAATTTCCTTCCTTCCTCATTCCCCACTCCCTCCCTCTGCCTCTCCCTCCCTCTGCCTCTCCCTCCTTCCATCTGTTTTCTTTTGAAAAAAGTTACTAGGATTTTTGCATAAAAGATGCACACACACTGAAAACATTTTAACTCAGAAAAGATCAAAGAATATAGCTTTAAAAAAGGAAAGCAAAAACAAACTTCTCAGAAAAACCACTGGTGAGTATCTTCCCAGAGGTTTCTTTACATGTAGATAAACTGATACAGAAATAAGTGTTTAATTTCACATAGTTGGGCTCATAGAATATCTGTGTGGTTGTGCAATACACTTTTTCCTTCACATAGTATGTCCAGGGATATCTTTTCCTGGCAATGTACTCAGATCAGCACCATGGCTGTGTCTGCAGGACCTCAGACGTGTCATAAATTATTTATCAAATCCCTTGTTGGGAAGATGCACAAACTGCCCCCTGTCAAGGTCCCCAGAGCTCCCCTGGACCCAGGACACACGATCCTATGCCTAGACGCTGGGGCAGTTTCCTCAGTAGTCTTTCTGCTTCCAGGCCTTCCATGACGATGCAAACCCACACAGAGCTGGGACTGACTTGAAACCTGCCCAAAGGATCATGTCACTTCTCTGCTTAAAACCCTAGAATCTCTTCCCTTCACTCTTAGAATAACTTCCAACCCCCTTACCATGGCTAAGAAGACTGGCATTTTCATGATGGGGCCTTGCATGTGGCTTCTACTGCTGCCAGTCCAAGATTGTTCACTCTTACTTCAGGACTTCTGAGCTCACGGTTCTCTTGGATCCTTGCAAACTAGCTTTTCCACCACTCAGGTCTCAGTTCAGAGAGTGCCCTCCTACTCCCCACCTCCATCCCTAACCAATGCTGACCCCCTTGCCCCTGAAAGTCATGGTCCCAGTAGTTTGCTTTTTATTTTGTTTGCAACACTTTCACTATGTGAAATTATCTCACTTATTTGTTTCCAGGGTTGTTATTTGCCCACAAGTGGAGGGACCTTGTTCTTAGCACCTAGAGTGGGGACCTGGTGATGCTGAGTCATCCTCGTCAAATAAACAACCCCACCAGGCAATCTCTACAAAACACCAATGCTATTAAAAATCCCTATTCTCCAGTTCTTGGGGGTTTTCTGTAACTCTCCTTTATTTTTTTTCTTTTATTTATTTATTTTTTACTTTACAATATTGTATTGGTTTTGCCATACATTGACATGAATCCACCATGGGTGTACATGTTTTCCCCATCCTGAACCCCCGTTCTACCTCCCTCCCCATCCCATCCCTCTGGGTCATCCTGGTGCACCAGCCCTGAGCACCCTGTATCATGCATCGAACCTGGACTGGCAATTCGTTTCATATATGATAATTTACATGTTTCAATGCCATTATCCCATATCATCCCGCCCTCACCTTCTCCCACAGAGTCCATAAGACGGTTCTATACATCTGTGTCTCTTTTGCTGTCTCGCATACAGGGTTATCGTTACCATCTTTCTAAATTCCATATATATGCATTAGTATATTGTATTGCTGTTTTTCTTTCTGGCTTACTTCACTCTGTATAATAGGCTCCAGTTTCATCCATCTCATTAGAACTGATTCAAATGTATTCTTTTTAGTGGCTGAGTAATATTCCACTGTGTATATGTACCACTGCTTTCTTATCCATTCGTCTGATGATGGACATCTAGGTTGCTTCCATGTCCTGGCTATTATAAACAGTGCTGCGATGAACATTGGGGTACATGTGTCTCTTTCAATTCTGGTTTCCTCAGTGTGTATGCCCAGCAGTGGGATTGCTGGGTCATATGGCAGTTCTGTTCCTAGTTTTTTAAGGAATCTCCACACTGTTCTCCACAGTGGCTGTACTATTTTGCATTCCCACCAACAGTGTAAGAGTGTTCCCTTTTCTCCACACCCTCTCCAGCATTTATTGCTTGTAGACTTTTGGATAGCGGCCATTCTGACTGGCACGAAATGGTACCTCATTGTGGTTTTGATTTTCATTTCTCTGATAATGAGTGATGTTGAGCATCTTTTCATGTATTTGTTAGCCATCTGTATGTCTTCTTTGGAGAAATGTCTGTTTAGTTCTTTGGTCCACTTTTTGATTGGGTCGTTTATTTTTCTGGAATTGAGCTGCGGGAGTTGCTTGTATATTTTTGAGGTTAATTCTTTGTCTGCTGCTTCATTTGCTATTATTTTCTCCCATTCTGAAGGCTATCTTTTCACCTTGCTTATAGTTTCCTTTGTTGTGCAGAAGCTTTTAAGTTTAATTAGGTCCCATTTGTTTATTTTTTATTTTATTTCCAATATCCTGAGAGGTGGGTCATAGAGGATTCTTCTGTGGTATACATCGGAGGGTGTTTTGCCTATGATTTCCTCTAGGAGTTTTATAGTTTCTGGTCTTACATTTAGATCTTTAATCCATTTTGAGTTTATTTTTGTGTATGGTGTTAGAAAGTGTTCTAATTTCATTCTTTTACAAGTGGTTGACTAGTTTTTCCGCACCACTTGTTAAAGAGATTGTCTTTTCTCCATCGTATATTCTTGCCTCCTTTGTCAAAGATAAGGTGTCCATAGGTGTGTGGATTTATCTCTGGGCTTTCTGTTTTGTTCCATTGATCTATATTTCTGTCTTTGTGGCTGCACCATACTGTCTTGATGACTGTGGCTTTGTAGTAGAGCCTGAAGTCAGGCAGGTTGATTCCTCCAGTTCCATTCTTCTTTCTCAAGATTGCTTGGCTATTCAAGGTTTTTTGTATTTCCATACAAATTGTGAAATTATTTGTTCTAGTTCTCTGAAAAATACCATTGGTAGCTTGATAGGGATTGCATTGAATCTATAGATTGCTTTGGGTAGCATACTCATTTTCACTATATTGATTCTTCCGATCCACGAACATGGTATATTTCTCGATCTATTTGTGTCCTCTTTGATTTCTTTCACCAGTGTTTTATAGTTTTCTGTATATAGGTCTTTTGTTTCTTTAGGTAGATATATTCCTAAGTATTTTATTCTTTTCGTTGAGATGCTGAATGGAATTGTTTCCTTAATTTCTCTTTCTGTTTTCTCATTGTTAGTGTATAGGAATGCAAGGGATTTCTGTGTGTTAATTTTATATCCTGCAACTTTACTATATTCATTGATTAGCTCTAGTAATTTTCTGGTGGAGTTTTTAGGGTTTTCTATGTAGAGGATCATGTCATCTGCAAACAGTGAGAGTTTTACTTCTTTTCCAATCTGGATTCCTTTTATTTCTTTTTCTGCTCTGATTGCTGTGGCCAAAACTTCCAAAACTATGTTGAATAGTAGTGGTGAGAGTGGGCACACTTCTCTTGTTCCTGACTTTAGGGGAAATGCTTTCAATTTTTCCCCATTGAGGATAATATTTGCTGTGGGTTTGTCATATATAGCTTTTATTATGTTGAGGTATGTTTCTTCTATCCCTGCTTTTTGGAGGGTTTTTATCATAAATGGAAGTTGAATTTTGTCAAAGGCTTTCTCTGAATCTACTGAGATAATCATATGGTTTTTATTTTTCAATTTGTTAATGTGGTGTATTACATTGATTTATTTATGGATATTGAAGAATCCTTGCATCCCTGGGATAAAGCCCACTTGGTCATGATGTATGATCTTTTTAATATGTTGTTGGATTCTGTTTGCTAGAATTTTGCTAAGGATTTTTGCATCTATGTTCATCAGTGATGTTGGCCTGTAGTTTTCTTTTTTTGTGGCATCTTTGTCAAGTTTTGGTATTAGGGTGATGGTGGCCTCATACAATGAGTTTGGAAGTCTACCTTCCTCTGCAATTTTCTGGAAGAGTTTGAGTAGGATAGGTGTTAGCTCTTCTCTAAATTTTTGGTAGAATTCAGCTGTGAAGCCGTCTGGTCCTGGGCTTTTGTTTGTTGGAAGATTTCTGATTACAGTTTCAATTTCTGTGCTTGTGATGTATCTGTTAAGTTTTTCTATTTCTTCCTGGTTCAGTTTTGGAAAGTTATACTTTTCTAAGAATTTGTCATTTCTTCCAAGTTGTCCATTTTATTGGCATATAGTTGCTGATAATAGTCTCTTATGATCCTTTGTATTTCTGTGTTGTCTGTTGTGATCTCTCAATTTTCATTTCTAATTTTGTTGATTTGATTTTTCTCCCTTTGTTTGTTGATGAGTCTGGCTAATGGTTTATCAATTTTATTTATCTTCTCAAAGAACTAGCTTTTGGCTTTGTTGATTTTTGCTATGGTCTCTTTTGTTTCTTTTGCATTTATTTCTGCCCTAATTTTTAAGATTTCTTTCCTTCTACTAACCCTGGGGTTCTTCATTTCTTCCTTTTCTAGTTGCCTTAGGTGTAGAGTTAGGTTATATATTTGACTTTTTTCTTGTTTCTTGAGGTACGCCTGTATTGCTATGAACCTTCCCCTTAGCACTGCTTTTACAGTGTCCCATAGGTTTTGGGTTGTTGTGTTTTCACTTTCATTTGTTTCTATGCATATTTTGATTTCTTTTTTGATTTCTTCTGTGATTTGTTGGTTAGTCAGCAGTGTGTTGTTCAGCCTCCATATGTTGGAATTTTTAATAGTTTTTCTCCTGTGATTGACATCTAATCTTACTGCATTGTGGTCAGAAAAGATGCTTGGAATGATTTCAAGTTTTTTGAATTTACCAAGGCTAGATTTATGGCCCAGGATGTGATCTATCCTGGAGAAGGTTCCATGTGCAGTTGACAAAAAGGTGAAATTCATTGTTTTGGGATGAAATGTCCTATAGATATCAATTAAGTCTCACTGGTCTATTGTATCATTTAAAGTTTGTGTTTCCTTGTTAATTTTCTGTTTAGTTGATCTATCCATAGGTGTGAGTGAAGTATTAAAGTCTCCCACTATTATTGTATTATTGTTGATTTCCCGTTTCATACTTGTTGGCATTTGTCTTACTATTGTGGTGCTCTTATGTTGGGTGCATATATATTTATAATTGTTATATCTTCTTCTTGGATTGATCCTTTGATCATTAGGTAGTGTTCATCTTTGTCTCTTTTCACAGCCTTTGTTTTAAAGTCTATTTTATCTGATATGAGTATTGCTACTCCTGCTTTCTTTTGGTCTCTATTTGCATGGAATATCTTTTTCCAGCTCTTCACTTTCAGTCCCTTGTTTCGAGGTGGGTCTCTTGTAGACAACATATATAGGGGCCTTGTTTTTATATCCATTCAGCCAGTCTTTGTCTTTTGGTTGGGGCGTTCAACCCATTTAAAAATATGGAAAGCTTCACGAATTTACATGTCATCCTTGCACAGGGGCCACGCTAATCTTCTCTGTATCTTTCCAATTTTAGTATATGTGCTGCTGAAGTGAGCACTGTAACTCTCCTTTAAAATATCTCTGGTTATGGGACTTCCCTGGTGGTCCAATGGCTAAGACTCTGTGTTCCCAAGGTAGGAGGCATGGGTTCAATCCCTGGTCAGGGAACTAGATCCTACCTGCCACTTAAGTGTTCATGTGCTGCCATGAAGATCAAAGATCCAGAGGGCCATAACTAAGACCCGGTACAGCCAAATAAATCAATAAATTTTTTTAAATGAATAGAATAACTCTGGTTTTCTAAGTGAACTTGACTATGTCTCTCTGGTCCTTGCCCCTAAAAGAGCCCAGCCCAGAAGCCAGCTCCAGCCGCTTCTCAGCTTTATCTCCTCCACATTTCATTACGAACCTTATTCTTTAGCCAGATAGGGGTCTTGATTTCTCCAAACACACCTCCCTCTGCAGGAAGCCTCTCTGTGCTCCTTTTCTCTCTCTCTCTCTTGCTCTTGCCATCTTGCTTCTGCTGGTCAAATTTTATCCATCCTCAGTCCAGCTAGAATATCACTACCCCTGGGAGTGTGCCCTGTCTTTGACCATAAGAATGCTCATTTCTCTCTTCTGTATTCATGTGACACTTCATTTTTTCCACCTTGAGACATTAGGACTTTATACCTCCAATACTGCCATTTCTATCCCTAGCTTGATCTTTACTAGTGTATCATGAGTTCCTTACCAGCAGAGGCTACGGCTTGTTTACTTTTTCGTAACAGTTAACATTGAGAAAGTGCCTTATGTAGGTTAGCTCTTTTAAGACTCTGAGTTGGGGATGTAAGTAACCTTGCTTAACAGATGAGGAGGTGGTGAGAATTTAAGAAACTTGCTGAAGGCTACACAGTGAGGAGGTGGTAAAGCTAGGATTTGAATCCACAGCCTGAAGCCAAAGTTCACCTTGGCACTGATGGCAAAAAGCCCTTTTGGTTGTTTTCGTTCTCTCAGTGCAGTAGCTGCCCACACTTAGCTCCCAAACTATCAGGTCTTTGAAGTAAAGGATCTGCAGGGATACTGTTAGTCTTAACGAAAACAAATCAAAGGACTGTTCGCTCAAATCCAGATATGAGTGTCTGCCTGCGGGGCTCCACATCATTATTCACTGATGATTCAAGAGTCAGGCTCAGGGAACCAAGAGGAGATGGGATGATTGCTATTACATTGTTGCACTGAAGTGTTCCTCTAAATGATGCCCATGCCTCCATCTCTCCCTCCTTATCCAGCTGGGAACACTCGGCAACTTCTGTTATCTTTTGTGACTCGTGGTGTTGCTTCCCACCCCATTCCTTTTCTCTCCCATGAGCTCCCTCCCCTTTCCCAACCCTTACTGATCTCTCAGCGAAAAATGTTCCTGATAAAATGTGTGACCCTGGCCAAGCCCTTTGCCCTGCAACCCTGAGTAGCCATTTCTGCAGCTTCTATAAATGAAGTTAGAGTACTGATAAGGAAGTGGTGGCCCAAAGAAAGCATGGAATCTGCCCAAGGTCACACAGCAAGTGGATGGCTGATATTGAACCTATACAAAGGTACAGAATATCAGTGAACCCAGTGCATACCTACCACCCAGTCTCAATAACTAGCAACTCATGGCCAATCTTGTTTCCTTACTCTCACCCACTTCCCTGCTCCCAGATTACTTGGGAGGAATGTTTCCCAGGTGCCCTTGCCTGGGTTTGCAATTGAACAGAAAAATGAAAGAAAAGTTGGTCTTGGTGTGTGTGTGTGTGTGTGTGTGTGCGCGCGCGTGTGTGTGTGTGTGGAGAGGGTCTTTCACCTTGCTCCGCTTCCCTCCTTTCCTTCACCTTCCTGCCTAAATTCCATGTCCTGTTGGTCCTCTGCTTGTTACTCTTTCCATTCTCTCCTGGTGCCTGCTGAATCCCTGCTGAGGGACTAGGGACTCAAATGTTCTTCTAGATCACTGAAATTTAGGAGAGGTCTCCAGAAAAGCAACTCTTTCAAGCTCCAGAGGAAAGCCAAGCCACTTGGGAAGGGTTTTCAGACCTAGATTTTGTTGAAAGAGAGACATCTGTGCCTTCTCTCCTGGGTCACAAAAAAGCGTAGACTATTTAATGTTTTACAGGGAAAACTTCAAGCCTATCGTGTCCGACTCTTTGTGACCCCATGGGCTGTAGCCTACCAGGCTCCTCAGTCCGTGGAATTTTCCAGGCAAGAGTACTGGAGTGGGTTGCCATTTCCTTCTCCAGGGGATCTTCCTGACCCAGGGATCAAACCCGGGTCTCCCACATTGCAGGCAGATGCTTTACCATCTGAGCCACCAGGGAAGCCCTTCCAAAAGTATAATGAATATTAATGAACACTTATATACTCATCACCCAGCCTCAACAATTAGCAGCTCATAGCCCATCTTCTTTCATTATTCTCAGTCACTTCTTCTCTCCCAGATTACTTTGAAGAACATCTGAGAAATGGTACATTGTTATATATTGCTATAAATTAGTCAAAGATGGCCTCTGTATATGGATTCCTAGGTTTATTTTTTCACTAAAGATTGAGACCCATTAGTTTAGAAGCCAAACTCAAATTTTTACACATCCAATTATTTTCAAAACATCCCAGACAAGCAGATTTTTAGATTTTTGGAGACCACTTGCTTTGCATACCCTGGAAACCTCACCCAGCCCCTGCTGATCATTGATAAGATAGGGCCTTGTGGTTATGAAACCCCCAAGGGGCCTTCCAAGTTCCCTGACCCAGAGACTCCCCACCATACTGATGAGGGGCAGACTTCATCTAGACATCTCCATCCCCTCTCTGATCCTCTTATCCCCTGAGCCTTCCCTTCCCCTGACACCACCCTAAGCTCTGGACAGTCTCATGCCATGGTGGACTTCCCTCTCATGTAACTGTCTGAGCATCATACAGTAAAGCTGGTTGCTTTGTGTGTTTTTCCTTGTTCACTCCCTCAATCTTTCAAACTCCCTACAGCTATTTCATCTGTAAAACTTTCAGTATATATTTTTAAAACCAATAACTCTTTTGAAGACTACAAGTGCCTAACAGATGATTGGATAGAGAAGTCGTGATATGTGATATATATGTCTACATACATACAATGGAATATTACTCAGCCATAAAAGAATGAAATACTGCCATTTGTAGCAACATAGTTGAACCTAGAGAATGTTATGCTTAGTAGAAATAAGTCAGACAGAGAAAGGCAAATACTATACCACTTATATGTGAATCTCAAATATAATACAAATGGATGTATATACAAAACAGAAACAGACTCATAGATATAGAAAACTAACTTGTGGCTGAACAGGGAGAGGGAAGGGAGGAGGGAAAATTTAAGGGAATGGGATTAGCAGATACAAAGTACTATATATAAAATAGATAAACAACAAGGATATACCATATAGCACAGGGAATTATACCCATTATCTTATAATAAACTATAATGGAATATAGCCTGCAAAAATCACTATGCTGTACACCTAAAA
This sequence comes from Okapia johnstoni, assembly GCA_024291935.2. Taxonomy (NCBI): domain Eukaryota; kingdom Metazoa; phylum Chordata; class Mammalia; order Artiodactyla; family Giraffidae; genus Okapia; species Okapia johnstoni. The sequence goes on along the minus strand of CM044316.1, from coordinate 56,872,872 downwards.
CTAACACAATATTGTAAATCAACTATACTTCAATAAAAAATAAAATAAAAACAATATATCCTCACCTTTAAAATTAATATTTCCTTAATATTATTAAATTTTCAGTGTTCCTATTTCCAGTTGTCTCAAAATATTTCTTTTTCTTTATTTTAATTTGTATCCATATAAACTCTGAGCTCTATGTATTTGGTTTGGTTGATATGTCACTTAACTCTCTTTAATCTATTGCTTGATTCTTTCCCTCTCTTGTGCATGCGCCTCTTGCAACATTTGAAGTTATCCATCTTTTCAACTTTACCTTTTTGAAGGATTTGCAGTTGTATCTCATTATGGTTTTAATTTGCATCTCCCTAACAACTAATAACATAAAGCACTTTTTCAGTTGTTTGTCATTTTATATCTTCCTTTGGAAAGCATCTGTTTTATTGTTGTGCCATTAAAAAAATTGAATTGTCTTCGTTATAGTTACAAGAGTTCTTTATATATTCTAGATGAAAATCTTTTGTCAGACTTACGTATTATGAATAGTTTCTCCTAGTTGTGGCTTACCTTTTCATTCTCTTAATGGTATCTTTTGATAAGCAAAGATTTTGATTTTGAGGAAGATAAATTTATCAATATTTCATGGTTGGTTAGTACTTTCTGTGTCCTATCCAAGAAATTTTGCCTACACCAGCCTTCTTATGCTTACTAATGCATGACATATCTTTTCATATTATTCACTTTCCATCTTATCATTTATATTTAAACAGCATTTCTTGATGACAGCATGTAGTTGGGTCTTGCCTTTTTATCCAGTCTGAATTGTCTGCCTTTGAATTAGAGTGTTCAGTCTATCCTGCTCCAGTATTCTTGCCTGGAGAATCCCAGGGACGGAGGAGCCTGGTGGGCTGCCATCTATGGGGTCGCACAGAGTCGGACACAACTGACGCGACTTAGCAGCAGCAGCAGCATGAAGTAATAATAATTATTGATATGTTTAGTTTCATGTGTGCAATCTTGCTATTTGCTTTATTTTCATATGTTCTTCCTTTTTGCCTCCTTTCCTGCATTCTTTTGAATTAATTATTTTTGGTTCTAATTCATCTCTTCTGCTGACTTTTGAGCTAGACCTCTCTGCTTTACATCTGGTTGATTTATGGAAACAATGAGCTTCCTTAACCTACCATAGTCTGCTTAGAGTTAATAGTGTATCAACTCACATGCAATATAAAAATTTTACAAGAGTATATTTCCATTTACTCCTGGCTCATCCTTTCTGTTATTATCATACATTTTACTTCCACATATGTTATAAACTCTACAATACATTAATGCTTCTGCTTTATGTTTTCAAAAATTAAAAAAAACAGGGAAAACCTTTTATATTTCTGTATGTATTTACTATTTTCATCTCTCATTTCTTCAGCTACATTCATGTTTCATTTGAAGAACTTTAGTATATCTTGCAGTGCAGATCTACTGATGACAAATCCTTTCAGCTTTTGTTCTGAAAATGTCTTTATTCTGCTTTTATTTTTGAAGGTTTTCCCCCTGGATATAAAATTTTAGATTGTCAGGGTGGCTTTCTCCTCTTTTTCTCAGCACCTTGAGTATGTCTTTATTTTTTTTTCCTGGCTCAAATTGTTTTTAATCAAAGTGGGTGATTTTCAGTTTTTCTCCACCATATACTGTATCTTTTGGCCTTGGCTGCTTTAAAAATGTTCTTTGTATCTTTGATTTAAACAGTTTGACTATAATGCAGCTTATATGTTCCTTGTGTTTATCCTGCTTGAGGTCCATTGAGCTCTTTGAAGGTAACTGGTATTTTTCAACAAAGCTGGGTCATTATATTTTCAATTTATTTTTCTTTTCCAATCTTCATCTTCTCTACTTCTGGAATCCTAATTACATATATGGTATTTTGCTTGATATTATCCAAAAGTCAATGAAGCTCTGTTCATTTTTTTTAGCTTTTTTCCTCTCTTTGTTTCACTTTGAATTGATTCTATTGTTATATATCCAAGTCCATTGATCTTATCTCCTGTAGTGCCCAGTCTTCTGTTTTGCCCACTGAATTTTTCATTTCAGATATTTTCAATTCTCAAATTCCCATTTTTTATAGTTTCCATTTCTTTACTGATATTCTTCTATAGGTTCATCCATTATATTTATATTTTCCTCATAATTTTAAAAATGTATTTATAATAGACATTTTAAAAGACCTTTTCTATGAATTATAATATCTGTGTCATCTCTGCACCTGTTTCTCTTGATTACTAACTATTATTTTTTCCTGGTATGGTCTCCTTTTCTTGTTTCTTCACAGGTTTCAAAATTTTTGATTGTATGAGGGGTATTGTGGATAATATGCTGTTGAGCCTCAGATTTGGTGTCTTCCTGAAAAGAGTTTTGATTTTTTTTCTGGTAGGCATTTAACTTACTAGTAGGCCATCTTGATCATTTTGATTTTCTTTTTATAAGAATTTCTCTTAATATGAGCAAACTTGAGCACCTTTCAAAAGGTTAAGAGCCACTTCCACTTCTTTTTCTGTGGACCATTGGTACAATTCTCTAGCCTATTTTTTCTATAGGCTTATTGGTGTTCTCCTCTAATTTTAGAAATTCTTTCATATATTAGATATATGATTTCTTTGTGATGTAAGTTGCAAATATTATTTCCAGTTTGTTGTTTATCTTTTCACTTTGCTTATAACAACTTTTGCCATGCCAAAATCTTTTTTTAATATAATCAGTTTAGCTATATTTTCCCTGTTGCTTATGGATTTTAAGTCATAAGATTGAGTTCCCCATTCCCTGGCTACAGAGAAATTCAACAATGCTTTCTTCTAGTACTTGTATGGTTTCCTTTATTACATTTACATTTCTGATCCATTTGGGATCTATCCTAATGTACGACAGAAATGAATGTAATTTTGTTTTTTTCTATATGGCTCTCCAATGATCTGAATATAATTTAAGTCCATCATTTTCCTCTGATTTCAGCTGTTGTCTTTATCTAATATTAAATCTGCATATGAATGGGTCTTTCTCTGACTTTCCTGTTCTGTTCCATTTTAATTATATAGGTTTCATAGCATGTTTTAGTGTCTAGTAGGGGTAGCCCCCACTCTTTGTTCTTCTTTTTCAGCTTTTTTCTCACTATTATTTGTTGTTCTTCCAGATGAACTTTATAATAAACTTGTTTAGCCGTAGGAAAAATCTGAAGATATTTTTATTGAGACTACCAAGTTTTTATAAATTTACTTGAGGGAGAATTGTCATCTTTAGACCAGGCAGACACACCACAGTTTTCCCCATACCTCTTTATTACATTACCTGTCTAGGGCCTAGAAGCATCTGAGTCAGTAATTCTCCTTAAAAACACTGGAAATTGCAAAGAATGAAGTCTCTGGCCCTGGCACACAGTGGGTGCTCAACAGATATTCATGTAATGAAATAATCCTATGTGCCAATCAAGTTCTGAGAGTTTCACTGACTTAGCAAAGGTACATGTCCAGGGGGTAGCGGAGAAAGGAATTTAAAATGAGGATCTGCTTTGCTGCACAGTCCAGTGGTGTTTGACAGCCGTCCAAGTGCTGGGCCACACGTCCTTTCTCACCTGTTAGCTGCTAATGGCCACAGACTTGGTCCCAAGCCCTTAACCATCTTGGTTATTCTCAGATACACCCCATTAACACAGGCCACAAGGAGGGAGACCTCGAACCTTAAGGGAGAAAAAGGCCTTGGTGACTTTTTAGCTTCATATAGTTAGGTTTGAGTCTCTTTCTTTCTCTTTCCACCTAGCTCCCCTAGGCCTCATCAAATCTACTGTGGCAAGCCCCCCAAGGCAGCACTGCAGAAAGGCAGGGTGATGGGGAGCTCGTGCCCACTGTTCAGGGGTTTCCTTGCCTCTTTAGAGGGAAGAGCAGAGGACTGCCAGTTCTCCAGGCCTTAGGCCTCCCAATACCCCTGGATACGGGAGTGTCACCAGCAAACTGCCTTTAAAAAGAACAGCTAATTTCCTTTTCTTTTTTTAATTCAACAAACAGGTATTAAGCAGTTACCTAATTTCCTTTTTTTTTTTCATTCAACAAACAGGTATTGAGCAGTTACTCTGTACCAACCACTGTGTTAGCAGTTAAGGCCTGGGAGAACTCAATAGACATGTTCCTCATTCTACAGGCAGAGGCTGAAAAATAAGCCTGTGAGAAAAATGTCTTCTATTATAACAGGGCAGGATGGGAGCTATGGGAATGTCTCGTGCGGGTGCCTCATGTGGGGATAGTCAGGAAGGACTTCTCTGAGGCTGCCACCTTCCAGCTGAGTCCTAAATGATGAGAGAAGTGAGGGGGGGGGGAAGAAGGAGAGGGGATGGAATGTGAAAGGACCTGGAGGCAGGTTGGGAAAGCTGGAGGGAGCTCAGAAAACTGGGACATGTGGGTCAAGGAGGTGGCAATCGGAGAGGCGAGTCAAGCAGCTAAGAGCAAGATTGAAGTGGGCGCTTATTGTTGGCTGCGGTAAACATTTCTCTGCCTTAACGGGATGATGAAGGAACTTGGCCTTCCCTCTAGAAGTGGGTCTAAGGTTCAGAGCTGAGGATCTGGAAGTGCTGCTTTCTCCCAGTTCTGATGAAGACTGCTAGCAGAGACACGCTCTGCAGGGCCACTGGAAAGCAGCAGATTGATCCAGCTACCTGTAACCAGTCCCACATTCCCCAACTGGTTTGCAATTGAAAGGCAAGGAGAGAGGCAGAATTGCAGCTTGTGGGAAGCAATGTTCCCCAAAGAGTCTTCCTCCCTCCCCCTCCTCTTACCATACTCCTCTAGAGGCCAGTTGAAGGGTGAGGGGTTGGGAGGACTCCAGGGGAATCCCTCCTGCAGTGTGGGGGCTCCTGTAAGAAGGCGAGATTGACAGGTCACTCTCTGGTGGACACTTGCTGAGTGGCAGGGCCTGAAGGCTCTCAGGGGCAGGGGTGGGGGGAGTCTGCAGAGTTGCCATTACATGAAGTTAAATGCCACTCTAAGAAAAAAAGACACATCACCAAAACAAGGACCACCACATCTTCAGAGACCACCAGCACCTCGTGGATAATTGTTGACCCTCTGAGAAGCCAGGGACATCTCCCTCCACCCCCAGGAGGTCAGGTGCGTGACACAGTAGCTGCCCACCTTGGATACTAGATGGCGGAGGAGGAAGGAGAGACCTGAGAATCAGAAAGGGAGGCAAGTAGATGTTGCTCTGAGATGTAGGGAGCAGGCCAAGCCTCTGCCCACTTCTGGTCCTGTTTGAGCCATTGGTCCAACCCACACTAGGAAGAGGGAAGAAATGGACTTTAAATGACCAGAATGTTTGGCATCTACTGAAGTGATCATCACCAAATGGGTGAGGCGATAGATGTGAGGGCTTCCCTGGTCGCTCAGATGGTAAAGAATCTGCCTGCAATGTGGGAGATCTGGCTTCAATCTCTGGGTTGAGAAGATCTCCTGGAGAAGGGAATGGCAACCCACTCCAGTACAACCAGAGGCAGAAATAGAAGGAAAACAGGCCACTTCATGCTAATGGCTAAGTCAGTTACTTGTCTGTTATATCATGGGATTTTCCAAACAATCATACAAGACAGATACTATTATTATTGCAGTTTTTGAGATGAGGGGACCAAGGATCCAGGATAGGAAGGAACTTGAAACCACACAGCTAACAGGTAGCTGAGCTGGGATTCAAACTCTCACTGTTGAGCTCAGAATCCACTTCTCTCAGTAGCACCTCCCACATCAGGGAGCCTGAGCCAGCACTCCAGGCTATTGTCTCCTCTCCTGGCTATTCTTGGAATGAACCCAGTGAGGGGAGCTCCGCACCTGCCCAGACACCTTATCATATTTTCAGATGGCTGTTGAAATAGCAACTCACATTCTTAAAGGTTATTATGGCTAACACGTACAACAGTTATTCAGTAAGCATTTATGAGCCTCTACCATCATGCTGTGCAGGCATGCTGAATCGCTTGAGTTGTATCCGACTCTTTTCTATCCCATAGACTGTAGCTTGCCAGGTTCCTCTGTCCATGGGATTCTCCAGGCAAGAACACTGGAATGGGTTGCCATTTCCTTCTCCAGGGGATCTTCCCGACCCAGGGATTGAACTCGCGTCTTTTACATCTCCTGCATTGGCAGGCAGGTTCTTCACCACTAACGCCACTTGGGAAGCCCTGCTGGGCACTTCCCACCTCTCTGAGAGGAGGGATCCATAGGCAACTCTTTCATCTGTCTTCTGCATACGAGGGAAGGGAGACAGAGGAAGACTGTGACTTGCCTAAGGTCATACAGAGCTGGTACCACCACCACAAAACATTTCCTGAGTGCTCAGTACATGTCAGGCACTGTGCTGATGCTGGACATGGTCCCATGGGGCTTGAGAATTCCTCCTGCCCAATACTCTTTCCACTGCCCAGCTGTCTTCATCCACTCCTACGCCTGGTCCCTGCTTTCCTGCATGGAGTTGATGCTTCTCCTGCCAAAGGATTGACTTCCTGACTTGGGGAAGGCTCTGTAGCAGGGAACCCGGGAGTATTGTGGAAAAACAGAGAATTTGGCTTCCTTCCCCAGCATCGGCTCATCACATCTGCCGACCTGCTGCTGTAGGAGAAGGTGCTGGTAGTTCAAAGCATGGGCCCTTGATTAATTTCTCATCCTCTATAAATAAGTGAATAAAGGCACGTTCTGCACGCACTGCTGCGATGCCTCCTTCGGGCCTTGTTACTTACAGGTCTTGAGATGTCAGACTTCGAACTTCCAGTCATACTCTGTCAAACTTCTTAGCTTGGCAGTGGTGTCCTGTACTCACCCCCACACCCAACCTAGGCCCTGCTGACCTGTCTTCTCTCTGGACTCACCAGTTTTTCACACAGCCCTGCTTTCCTGGCAGTCCATCACGACAGAGTAGCTAAGCGTATCGGCTTGTGGGTTCAAATCTCAGCTTTGTCACTTCCTGAGGTGTGACCATGGATAAGTTACTTAACTTCTGTGGTCCTCAGTTTCTTGAAATATAAAATAGGGATAATGAAAATAGTGTGTATCCTAGAATTAAAGCCCTGGTTGGGAATCAGACAGGAAATAAATAGGCAGTCACACACACAAGAATTTCACTCAGTGACATGACAGAGAGTGATGGAGTGTCAAGGAGGGCTTCTCTGAAGAGGTGACACTTGAGCTAAGACATTAAGAATGAGAAAGAGAGGATTCAAAGAGGATCTTAAGGCAGCTGGCTCCAGACAGAGAAGGAACAGGGAGTGTGACTCTGGGCAAGCTCTCTGAAGGTGGGGAGAGGTTGGTTAGAGGGGTCCCTGGTGCCAGGGGGTGGGTGGGGAGGTGGGTCAGGCCTCTCACAAGGGGCATGTTAAGCGGAAATGGGCTCTGAAAGGCTGGGTTATGTGATTAAAGCCCAGGAGTGAGAGAAAAGAGACATCAGTGGGGGACTCTGGGGCTGTCATGAGGTCCATTCTCAAGTCTCTCAGGGCTGGCTCCTTGAGCACTCTCCAGCCTCCTGGTCCAGTGAGGAGAGGAGAAGTGGCAGGTCCCGCTTTCCTCACCATAGGTCCCCATCTCTTCTCCCCCTTTCCTAAAGTGAGACTCTGTCCAGAGAGGGCCTGGTGTCAGCCATGTATTAATACACAGAAGTATGTAAGCCCTCCAAACAGGGCAACACAAAAGGCACTGATTGGTCTTTTGGGCCAACTGTGATGTAAATACTCCCACCATGGCTGATTTTGCATTTCCAGCCTAATGTGTCATTGTGGAGTTGAGAAGTGATGCACATGATCAGCCCCCATGAGCAGGTGGGCGCTGGCTGTAGCTCACCCTTGCATTCACACTTGAGGAACAACCAAGGGTATTTAGGAAGCATTTACCATGCATCGGCACAGTGGTAAGCACTTTCTATGTACACAACAACTCTGTGAGGCAGGAGCTGTTAATACTCCCATTTCACAGGTGTGAAATGCATCATGGATAAGCTCGGTAACTTGCTCAAAGTCATAGTTAGGCAACCACGGAGTTGAGATTAAACTCAAAGTAACTTAGAAAAAAGTGAACAAACCCTAAGCCTACTGCTCAGTGGATTTTTGTGTGTATATACCTTATGTAAGCAGATCATGACAGGGAACACTTCTAGCCCCAGCTGGCTGTTTTATCACTCCCATCTTTGATACTCTCCCTCCAAGGTAACCGCCATTTTTATTTTTATCATCAGAGATTCCCTTCATCTGTGCTTGAATTTTATGCAACTGGAGTCATTTAGTACATAGTTTTTTGTGTCTTTGCTTCTTTCTCTCCAGTGTCATCTTCTTTCTCTCCACACATCATTGTGTGTTTCAGAAATTAGTTCTTTTGAACTGTCATATGCTTGTCGGCAGTGTGTGAGTATACACAGTGCACCTAGCCATTCTCTAGTGAATGGCCTTTGGGCTTGTTTCTGCCTGGCATTCTCATAACCACTATGATATACAGCCACTCAAGTCTGGGTGCACTCCCTGACTTTTCCTGTCTCTGGGGTATTTGCAACCTTAACATATGGGTTGAGAGGTATCACAGGATATATTAGTTCTTGACTGTTGCTGTAACAAACTACCACAAACTTAGTGGCTTAATGCACATAGAGTTATTACTTTACAGTTCTGAAGGTCAGGAGTCTAAAATAGGCTGGCAGCTATGGTTCTTCTGGAGGCTGTAGGGGGACAATCCCTTGCCTTGCCTTTTCCAACCCCTGGAGGCTGCCTGGGTCCATCTCTGCTTCTGTCATCGTGTCTCCTTCTCTGACTCTGACTTTCCAGGCTCCTTCTCCTAAGGACCCTTATGATGACATTGTCCTATGCAGGTAACTCAGGATACTCTCCCCATCCCAAGATCCTAACTTAACTACATCTGCGAAGCCTTTGGCCATGTAAGGTAACATATCCACAGGTTCTGGGGTTAGGACACAGACATCTTTGGGGGACATTATTGTGCCTATCACAACAGACTCTCTTGATGTAATGGGAAGACCCCAGTATGGTAATCAGGAACCCAGGGTGCTAGTCCAGTCCCTTTGCCGACTTACTGTGGGACCTTTCTGGGCTTTTGGCTGGTATAAAATGAAAGGCTAGGATAGACTCCATTTCACACACGGCCCCCAGCCTCCACTTTCTATGAGTCTCTACATAAGCATTAGGCTTGGGGCTCTATCCTGCCACCCTTTTTATCTGAGTGTGCCAATTTCTCCCCACCCCCAGGGCAAAGGGAGTACCCCTTCTGAGAAGACCTGGGAGGCCTGCAGCACATCCCCCTCTCTTCCCTTCCTTTTTATCCTGTGGCCTCTGGGCCTTTCATCCAGAATGACTTTGAAAGCCTGCTATTGATTTTCCTGTGGCCTCAGGTCGTACTCCCCCTCCCTTCATCTTTCATCTTCCTTTAAGTGGAAGTTTGAAAACCTAATTTTGGAAAAAACAAACAAACATATATATATATATATATATATATATGTGTGTATATATATATATACACCCACATGATTACAGGAGCTGGGCTGATGAAGCAGCTATTCCAGGAGGCTGGGTATAAAGTGCTTGGAGGAAGTAATAAAGACGCCCTTAAAGATTCCTTTCTGATATGAGCTGACCTGGTCTTGCATTTGCAGCTGATTGTTGTTCTGGGCTCCCAGCAGTGATTGAAAAGAAAAAGTGGGATTCCACATATAAGTGGTATCATATGATATTTGTCTTTTTCTTATTTCACTCAGTATGACAATCATTACGTCTGTGCATGTTGCTGCAAGTGGCATTATTTCATTCTTTATTATGGCTGAGTAATATTCCATTGTATATATGTACCATATATTCTTTATTCATTTCTCTGCTGATGGACATTTAGGTTGCTTCCATGTTAGGGCTGTTTTAAATAGTGCTGCAATTAACATTTGTGTGCATGTATCTTTTTGAATTGTGGTCTTCTCCAGATATATGCCCAGGAGTGGGATTGCTGGATCACATGGTAGCTCTATACTGTTCTTCATAGTTGTAAATAAATTATACTCCAATAAAAAAAAAAGCTTAATGAAGAAAAAAAAAGAGAAAGTGAAGACCAAATTCTTTTCTTTTTTGTCAATAAAGAAGCCTACTTTGTTGAAAGTGAACCAGCAGCCTGTTGGTCTTCATTTTTTCTGCTAGCCAGATAGTTGGTCTTTCCTAGCTGGCACTTTGTGGCTGATCACCTCCTCCATCCATTCTCTCATTGATACAGTCATCCATGAACATCTTTTTCTACTTTGCATGATAATTAGGGCATGTGCTTTGAGATTAGATGGTCATTCATTCAGTAAATGTTTTCTGGGTGCCTACTTTATGTTAGGCAGTTGGTCAGGCACCAAGGACAAAATGACAAGCCGAATAGATAAGGAGTTTGTCCCCAAGGAGCTTATAGCGACGGAGGAGACAGAGGGAAACTGTATAATCCCACAAAATATAGAATCACAAACTGTAGAAAATGCCAGAAATGAAAAGTCAGGGAAGCTATGAGAGCTAATTCCAAGAGGCCAGGAGCTAGTTCAGGGGTGAGGAGAGGGCGTGCTGAGGAAAACCTGCTGAGCTGAGAATTAACTGAGTGAGAGAAGGAGTGTGATGGACATAAAGGAATTTGCTCAGGTAAAGTCCTGAGGCAGAAGAAAGCTGAGTAAGTATGAGGGCTTTGGAGGTGAAGAGGGTGAAGGGCGAGGGAAGGAGAGCAACATGTAATTGGGGAGTTTTGAACTTATTAATTCCATAATAAGGTCTGTGAACAGGTTAACTTTGCGTCCTAAGCCATAGAAAGGGTATAGAAATACCTTCCTTGCAGAGTGGCTTGGAGGTAGGAGATAGATGGGTCCCAGGCTGTCTATCCCCTGTGGGCAGATACTCCAAAATAGCAGGAGTGAAAGAGGAGCTGAACCCTGCCCAGATAATAGATAAAAGACCACATATTCCTCATCCTTAAAGTCAAGGAGACCTCCCTGACTGCATGTGTGCAGAAAACCTCTTTGGAGGTCAAAAGAGGGGATATGACCTCATAGTAAGTGATGTCAACCTACCCATAGGCCTCTTCAATAGAATCCATCTTGGCTAAGAAATATGCACGCATACATGGGAGGACCATGAGATATACCAAATACAGACTCAGAATCAGGAAAATCAAAATGACTGGCCAAAGGAAACCAGAAGAAAATGCCCAATAAAAGTGATTCAAACTACCACGAGGGTGAGACTCTCTCAGCACACCATGTGTCTATCCACACATACTCTTTTTTCCCCTCAAGGTCTCAAAGTACTTTATTTATTTTAAACTTTTAATTTTATATCGGGGTATAGCCAATTAACAATATTATGACAGTTTCAGGTGGACAGCAAAGGGATTCGGCCATACATGTACATGTATCCATTCTCCCCCCAAATTCCCCTCCCATCCAGGCTGCCACATAACGCTGAGCAGAGTTCCATGTGCTATAGAGTAGGTCCTTGTTGGTTATCCATTTTATTTATTTATTTTTAATTTTTTTCAAACTTCAAACTTTTTATTTTGTATTGGGGTATAGCCGATGAACAATACTGTGGTAGTTTCAGGTGAATAGCAAAAGGACTCAGCCAATAGCAGTATCTATAAGTACTCTATTTCCTCCTAGTAAACACTTTGTTTTACCACTTTTTTCCATCTTTATGTGGAAATTCCTGTCTACACAGCTGACAGGCCAGGGCCTTGTCACTGGCCACTGATCTCTTGTGGTCTAGTGGCTAGGATTCAGTGCTATCACTGCCCAGGGCCTGACCTCAATCTCTGTCCAGCAACCAAATTCTAGTTTCAAGCTGCTGCAAGTCGAGATCATCCCAGATCAGCTTTGAGGACTCATTGAGATAAAATATGACATTTTAAGATAAAGTGATTAGCCTAGAACTTGGTCTGTTATACCCCTGCAATAAATGGCAGCAACTGCTTTTATGACTGGGCAAGGTACACTGCTGCTGGGAGCTGGGGGACAGAGATGAGTCAGCTTTTGTCCCTGCCTTCAGGCAACTTCTAGCTTCATTGACAGGATCAGCAATAGCTAGTCTGCAAGTGTGCCTTAGCTTCTCTGAGACAGTGCTCAGAGGAGGGATTGCTGACTCCAGTGGGGAGTCAGGGAAAGCTACTTGGAGGCGGAGACATCTATATGCCCAACACATAACTCTAGTCAGGCGGGAAAGCAAGGACCATCTTTGCCTCCCTAGGAGCATCTGGGATGCGGAGACAGAAACAGCTGTGTTCCCTGCCCTCCTGCCGAAGTGAAGGAATTTGGAGGTGCTGCTTCTCTTATTAATCCAGCTGTGAGCATTTTTTAGACCATCGTGAGCCCCTGAGGAACCAGGCGCAGAGCCTCTGAACAACATCATTAAAATGCTTCCCAAGGAGAAATTCAAGCCGAGCGGGTGAGGAGCAAATGGCAGCACCAGCACCAAGTGATGTGAGCTCAGAATGTGAGGCAGGGGATGGCTCCTGTCTAGCCCTGTGCCAACAGTCTTGGACAAGTCCCCTTACCTATGGGTCTTGGTTTTCTCCCCTGTAAAATGAAATGATTGGCATAGATGATGACATTTCTTCTTCTGACATTCTATGTTTCTGAAAGGAAACTATGTGAAATAGCTCCATTACTTCTTTGCTAAGATTCTAGGGACAATCTCTGTTAAGATCAAAGGGTTGAGGGGACTTTCCTGATGGTCCAGTGGTTAACACTTCACTTTCCAATGCAGGGGATGCAGGTTCGATCTCTGGTCTTGGAACTATATCCCACATGTCTCACGGCGAAAAAACCAAACCATAAAACAGAAGCAATATCGTAACAAATTCAATTAAGACTTTAAAATCAGTTCAAATAGAAAATCTTTAAAAAAAAAAAAAAAGAGCAAAGGGGAAAATGGAGGCAACTCCCCAGTAATTTTGACTCCCTCTCAATACCTTTGTAAATGTAACATCCAAACACTTCCAAACCTGAGTTTGGGAGCCCAAAATATATGTGGCAAGCTAATTAATTTCCTCACTTCATTTTCCTAATCTAGTCCTAGCATTGATATTTCTAAGCAAAATGGGACCACAAGCAAGTCATTTAACCTTTCCAACTGTCTATTTCCCCTTCTTAAAATGCAGACCTCCAACTGAATCATCTCCTTGGGCCCCTTAAGCTCTCATTTTTCTTTGTCTTTTTCATTCATGGCTTTGATCTTTGCACAGGTCACTTATCTCTAGCAACAAGTGAGATGGGGAAAAAGGACTCAGGTGGGGTGCCATGGCCCTGAACCTCAGTGTTGTGATCTGAATAAAGTTAACATGTTTAAGGGTGTCTTTTGTAGACCAGCAGTGTAGCCTCCCAGGTGGAGCAGTGGTAAAGAATCCACCTGCTAATGCACAGCGACACAAAGACATGGGTTCGATCCCTGGGTCAGGAAGATCCCCTAGGGAAGGAAATGGCAACCCACTCCAGTATTCTTGCCTGGAAAATTCCATGGACAGAGGAGCCTGGCAGGATTGCAAAGAGTCGGATATGACTGAGCACGCAGAGAGCAGAATAGCAAAGTAGTTATAAGCATGGGCTCAAATCTGGCCTGACACAATGGACATGAGTTTGAGCAAGCTCTGGGAGATGCTAAAGGACAGGGAAGCCTGGCATACTGCAGTCTATGGGGTTGCAAAGAGTTGGACTGAGTGACTGAGCAACAACAACAAATCTGGCCTATGTCACTTACTATCTGTGTGGCTTTGAGCAAGTGCCAATCAATGTAAAGCATGGATAGTTCCATTTAGGCAGAAAAGCAAGATGTCTCCGTTTCCTTATCTATAAAGTGGGAGTGAAGGTAATGCCTATTGCTTAGAGTCATCATGAAGATTAAATATATAGTGCTTTACAAATTTTTATCTACAGTAAGATAAAATAGCTTCTCTGATAAATGGGCAACTGCTGCTTGGCCCTAGGGTTAGGGACACATGGAGTAGTGAGGACTGAAGCCAAAGAAAGACTGTACATTCTCTCTAAATGGGTCCGTTTACTTCAGCTGACTATAACTCTGTAGGTCTCAGTGTTGCCAGATCTGAATTTTTTTCAAAAGAAATCAGAAATCTGGATTTTTTTGGTGAGATTGCTTAATCTTAAAATGTCAACTCACAATTTAAAAAACAAACAAACAAACAAACAAAACCATTGTGCAAATAAGATGTGGCTGCTGCCAGAATGTGGTCCAGAGGTTTTCAGTTTATAACCTGTGTGCTCAAGGAATGATGGGGAAAACCCCGGTCATCTAATTTAGTGCTCTCATCCACCCTGGTTTAGAGATTCAGAAACTGAGACCAAAGCTAAGAAAAGTGCAGTGACTTCCCCGATACTGCATGGCTTGATTATATTAAAGCAGGACTCAAACTCAGGTCTTTTGACTCCTAGTTTGATGCCCTTTTGCCAAGTCACAGGAATCCTTCTAGAAAATCACGGCCTGGATGGTGAGCTGCCCTGGCGCTTTGACACTTGCTTCTCTCCCGGGTCCTTTCCTGCAGTGCTTACGGACAACTGTGTTTTGAGAGATGCACAGAGCCTCTACCTATGTGCATGCTTGACACTCACAGTCCAACGGGAACTCAATACAGTCCAACAGGGCAGGGTGATTCCAACTTGTCTCAGCTATTCCCCTCACTCCAAGCCTCCCATCTGCCCCCTTTCCCTGAGATCAGATGCAAAATGAGTTTTAGTTGGAATGTATCTTTTTAAAAAGATTACAGGACAAAATCATCCTTGGTACAATATAATTATAAAATATAATCTCCTTTGTGGCTAAATTCTTGAGCAAATTTAAGCTAAAAACAGACAGTTTTATTCTTAATAAAAACAAGATTAGCAAATGGAAATATATAATTCTTATTAGAAAGATCTACTTAGATCTAAAGCCTTGTCGCCTTTAACTGAGCTTTCAGACGCTGTCCCAGCCATTCATGTCCCCAGATGCTTCCTCTCTTCTGGGGAGCCCCATAGATGTACCTACATTGCTTCTGAAACCTTTCTCTTGGGCCCTGATTCTCTACCTTCATTTCCCTTACTTTAAATTCTAGTGCAAACCAGCTCAGCCCTCCCGTTGGCATCCCTCTGCTCTGATGGACTCTCTGCCCATCGGGAAGTCCGCTCTGCTCCATTCTAAGAGCCTTGTTAGGGGTGACTGGGACGCGTACCATTGGCAAATCGCTTCTGGAAGCGAGTTTCCCACTTTGGCGGGAGATGGAGCAGGGACTATCCCGCTGGGGTACAGGCGTGGCTTATCAGCCTGCGTCCCAACTCTATGTTCCTGACTGGGGTTTTCATAATCTCTTTTCCCTCAATTGCTTCCTCTTAAAAGTATTTGCATTTAAACAAGAGTTTGCTCCCCTGCTGATTATTTCCCCCCTCCTCTTTGATTCCATTGCAAAAGCTGCCAGAGTTGCCGAGTGTTGGTGTCTGGATGGGCTCCATGGCAACAGCTGGGAGTTGAATGGTGTGAACTTCATCTTTCCTTTTACAGATATGGATGGCAGAATAGGTGCATGTAGAAGAAATTTCCAGGAAGTGAAAACGGAACTATTTGTCACCTCTGAGTCTCCTGGCCCTACTTTGAAAACCTCTGGGTAGATTGCAATGGGTAAAATTTCTCAGAGAAGGGACCCGCTCAGTGATATTTTAAAGCCAAGAGCACACAATTCTATCCAGGGAGAATGGTGCAAAGAGTGTGAAGAATTGAGTTCTAGGGTCTCCTTGACACTGACCCATGACATGGCCTTGAGCAGACAGGTGATCTCTGGTTAACCTGGGTGCTTTTGCATTGTGCTGGGTGGAGGAGGAGCCTCTGAGGCTGAATTCCAGGACCCTCCTCCCTGTGGGGCTTCGCTCACCTTGCACTTAGCAGAGTTCAACATATTACACATACAAAATTTGGTGTCAGACAAAGCTGGATCCCAAACCCAGTCACATACTTGTGACTTTAGGCAAATAACTGTTTGAAGCTTTGGCTTTGCCACAAGGCAAAATGGGGCTGTCATAGATACAATTGTTGTTCTCAATTCTTTACACCCTTACTCTTCCATGTGACTTTGCAGTGCACTTATGTGCACAGGAGTATATTCTCTTACCTTATGCGTGTTAGATTTCACCATATGTCTTGCTTGGGCCAATGGAATGTTAAGGACTTGGTGTGAGCAGGGGCCATAAATATTCTTCCAAGGTTTGGTTCATTGGTTCTTACGTCTATGACCTACCATGGAAAGAACATGAACATTAAAGTCTCTAAGTCTACAGGGAATGAGTACACACATGAAACAGATTGGAGACCATCATCAGCCTGGAGACCATCATCAGCCTGGAGACTACTTATGGCTTGAATCTGAGCCCCTCCCAAGCTGGCCTGCAGACCTATGAACTAGAAAGTGAAACGCTTTTTATTAAAAGCTATTGGGCTTTGAGGGGGTAGTTTGTTATATACCATTGTTGTAGCCATAGCTGGCTAATACAGGGAAGCTACAACAATGAGGATTAACTGAGAATGTGCATATGTTACCTGGATGTTGTCATCTCCATGCACCACTGCTTTGTTCAGTCTGCACTACCCTCAAAGTAGGACTCTGATGTTATCAACTCACCCCTCCCCAAATAGAGTCTATGACCTCAAGAAGCAACATACATCTTACTAACATCTGGTCATCACTTTCTATCTGCCCCCAAACCCCATTCTCCCTCTGAAACCTTCTTCATTATTCTTTTCATCCTCAGAGGAAGTTAGCTTTAGCCTGTCCCCTTTAGTCTTGTATCCTATGTATGCCATCACTTAACATTATCTTCAGGTACACTTAGGAACAGCAGCAAGAGAGACTTAAGTTCTCAAGGACCACCCCCTTAAATGGTGTGACAGACAGTGTCACTGAGCCACCTAGAGCCCCTTGACACTCACTGTCCTCAAACTGCCACATCTTCTGGTTCTTCACAAATACACTTGAGATTTTTTGTCTAAAGACCTTGCTCGGTTTGGTTTGTCCACCAGGGAATTGGCTTTGTTGTGTGATGTACGGGAGTTGGTGGATACAGCCTTCAGATTTTTCATCCCTTAGATGGGGCAACTCTGAGGCATGCTCTGCACTGTCTTCCTGAGGACTCCAAAGATTTGAGCCCCAATTGTCCACAGCATCATCCGCCCAGAATTAACCCTGGTATTGACTTCTTTCCCTTCCCCGTCTTTCTTAATCCACTCCCTCATCATCACTTCCTGAGATTTTCTCCAAATAAGCTATGTGCATCCTGATCTCTGTCTCAGGGTCTACTTCTGGAGGAACTCAATTTCAAATACATGTGTAAGTGTGTACAAATACATAGATGATATAAAGAGCAAGTAAATATTTTTTTCTTGCCATAATAGCTTTTCCTCCACTTAATGCAGTGCCAAGTAGACAGTGAGCATGCAATAAATGGTAACCATGATGATGGTGATGATAAGTCTGGCAAGAGCAATCTCTGTGCACTCCAGTTGGAGTTCATTTGGCATTGTACCCCAGGAATCTTCTTGAGCTCTTCTTGCTTGTTTCTTGAATACCTGAATTCATGGATATCTGTTTCATTTGCAGCCCTTGGTCTAACCTTAATAGTAATAATAATCCATAATGTCTAAGGAGAATTTCAGAGTCTATAAAATGAGTAGTGACTCATTCATTCAACATTCATTTATTGGACTTATGTTTTTAAAATGCCTACTATATACCAGGCATTGCCTCAAGTGCTAGGAAAATAGCTGTGACCAAGACTGTGCCCAAAGCTTGTGTCCTCATGGGACTTAGGTTCTAGGCAGCTTAGACTACATAGCTTAACACTGAACTAACTTAATTAATGTTCTAAACAAACATTTAAAATACACATTTTATTAGCAAATCATTAAATAAGAACTTAATTAAACAGACTGTGGTCAGTGCTACTAATACATAGAAAATAGAACAGGATTGACTGATGGGGAAGGATTGAGGGGACTTTTTAGATGGATTATCAGGACTAGTGACTGCAAAGTGAATCAGTACCCAGGAGTTCAGGTGTTTAGCTAGAGTATAGAGGTGACGTATTTCATCTTGGAATCTTACAACAACCTTGCCAGGTGCCTATTCTTTTTTCTCTCACCCCTTCCTCTCCTTTCTTCCTGTGAGGAAGCCATGGCTCAGAGAAATCAGATATTTTGCCCCATGCAGCACAAGAAGGAACTGGGGCTTGAAACTGGTTGTTTGTAGGTGACCCAGAAGGCACCGGGCAGCAGAAGACCTCGGATGGGGACGTCAGGAACCCAGATGATTGCCTCGCTCATGCCAACTTCCAGCTTCCATGTGCGGAAAATGATCATCTTTAAGCCCAGTGTCACTGATGACCCCCCACCCACCTGCTGAGTGTTGCCAGCCAATACACCCAGCAGAAGGAAGGCAAATCTCACCAGTCTTTCCCCAACAAAGCCAGCTGGGTGCCTGGAGCAACACACGCTGCCTGGTCCACTGTGGCAGCCAAAGATGCCAGCTGTCGCCTGGCAGCCTTGGCATGATGCAGAGATTCAGGGACGCGCCATGGCTAAGTCAGTTACACCTCCCTGCCCCACGTGGCAGCCACAGACGCATAGCATGAGCACTGGGGGAGCGTCTTCGCTTCCAGACATAGCGCCAGCAATGGGCAGGAGCGCCAGGCAGGCTGGCTCCCACATGCAGCCCAGCACACGTGCTTTCCCAGTCTTTGGCGTCTGAGCTCAGGAGTCCATAGATATAACTTCTCTGAGTTTACTACCACTTGAAATGAATCAGTAGTCCCTGCTGTCTCGGACTCGCTTTATGAGAAAATAGATGCACAAACCAGGCAATGAGTTACTTATAGTTATTTGCATTTATAAGTTCTGGCTAGAACCCAGGGACCTTCTAAGTCTTAGTCTTCAACCAGCTGTTGAGTATCTGCTGTGTGCCAGGCACTGTGTTATGTGCAGATAAGCACATGTCTACTGGGAGAGAAACATGAAGTTACGAGAGTTACCTTAGAAGTGATGGTACAGGAATAAATGTGGGTCACCTGCAAGGGGGACCTCAAAGTAGGGAAATATACTTCTGTGGTAGAGAGGGAAAGCAGGTGGGTGGGGTCTTGAAGGTCTAGGGAAAAGGTCATGCTTGAGCTTTCTCCTGCTCTTTCCAATGAGTTACTTGAATTTTCCATTTGCTTAAACTCCTATTAGAAGTTTAAAAATTCACTTAATTATTTTAGCTTCAGTTTTGTATAAGTTTGAGCATTTAATTATGAAGAAAGCATTATCATCAAAGCTGTGTGAATTTTAGCAGATGCACAAGCCTCTCTTCCAAGGGTGCTTGGATGAGTTAAAATATATACAGTGCTTAGAATGAGGCCCTGCACTATATGCTATGATTCTTGCCTTCCATCCCAGAGGACACCCTCAGGTGGGAAGTGGGTCTGAATAAGTCACAGCAGTAGTTCAGACATCTGCAGTTTCCAAATCGTGCCCCTGGAGGCTGCAGGAGCCATGTCCAGCCTCCATGAGCTGGGGTGTGTGGGTGTAGCCCACCGCGTGGTTAACCTGCAGTGCCACTCAGAGGATCGTGGTGGGAGATCATTGGGTATATGGACATGAAGCTTATTATTTCTCAAAAGTAAACCATGTGGCCTGTGGGTTTGTTTTTGTTTGCCATAGGCCAGCATGTGTCTCATTTGCTAAAATACACAAACAAAAAAGTCTACACTGCAAAGCCCTGCTATTGAGAGGCATGTTTAGGCAAATCAGGAGAGAGTAAAAACCCACCACAGCCATTTTCAAAGTCTGCTGTGCTTGCAACAAGGCTTGAGGAGGTTCTGTACAGAAATGACATGCCTCATCAGGTCTTGGGTCTTTGGTATTTGGTGGCATAACGTGGGAGGGGCTGGCAAAGCCCAGGACAGGTTATCTGTGAGGGTAAGTTTGGACTTTAGAACAGAGCAGTAGGTAAAAGCTTACAGCCAAAATCTCACTCCCTAGGAGTGAGACACACTAAGAAACATCTGGGGTGGAAGGACCAACAGCCAGCTGGTCCCAGGGGTGGCCGCACACAAGCCGATACGGGAAACAAGCAGTATTTGTCTGGCACTCAGGATATTGAGCATCTCCAAGTCCTCACAGCCTGAGGGAGGCTGGAGGAAGCTCAGGGTCTGGGATATGCCAAGGCAAAATGAGCTCAAAACTCAGCTGTGGGGCCCACTGGAGCACAGTAGACTCTGCAGCTGCTCTGCCTCTGCGCCTTCAGGGATGTCACTGTCCCTCCCCCTACCCCAGGATTTTGTCCTCCAGAGGAGTTCCCCATCTACAGCTACCCTGCTTGGGACTTGCTGAATGACTCATGTCACTGCTTGAACACCTTCAACAACTGTCCCCAGAATATAGAATTAAGTCTAACCCATAAACTCAGCGCCTAAGGCAGCTTACTCTGATATGGCCCTGAAGTCCCACTGCTTCCTCTGCTCCATGTTCCAACCCCACGATACATGCTCAGCACAAATGAACCCCTATTAAGTGAGAAGTTCTTTCTCTGTTGACATTGCTAGACTAGAAGGGTGAAGCCAGGAGTTCATAGCCTCCCCTCCATCTTACAATCAAGAGGAAAAGCCTGTCTGGGAGTGATGGCAACACAGAGGGAAAGGAAAAATCAAGGCAGGAGATGGACAGTGACAGTGACAACTTTAAGCCCCTCTATCCAGCTGAACTTGAAGACCAACTCACCCCTAGACCTTTTAGTGACTCGAGTCAACATCTTCTCTTTTTTGTTTAAGCTGGTCACAATTGGATTTTTGTCACTGAAAGAGTCCTGAAGAACCTCTCTCTGCCTCAGGGTTGTCCTCTGCTAAATAAGGTTTTACAGGACCTCTCCCACACACGTGAGATGTCGAGCACAGCAACGGCACGAAGTGGGAGCTCCACACTGGTCATGGTCCTCTGTCCTCTGGCATCTCCCTCTCTCTCCAGGAAGCAGCTCTTCCTCTGTTGGCCAGCTGACTGTAAATTGCCCAGAAGACCAACAGCCTTCTTTCCTGTTGCAAATAGCATCGTCTCATCCGAGGGGACAGTCGGGCTCAGTGTCCCTGATCTCTGGTTTCTAATTGCCACCCAGGATGTGCCCAGCAGGCAGCCTGCTGTGTTCTACAGCACCACAGCCAGATGATAAATCTTTGATTTTTGCTCTTCTCTGCTTCCTGGGAATAATGGGTCCATAATGAATTGCATCCACAAGAATAGCTGTAATTGTAACAGTGTTGCAGAGAGGGAGCTGGCAAATCCACCAGTCCCATGAAATGTGCCTACTTTGTTTCAATCACTTTCTTTGGAATGGCTACCAACTTTATTTTTCCATCTCAAGCTTTTAATAAGCAGTGGGCTTTCTGTGAGAGAATGAAGGCTGTACAACTGGGAGGTTTTATTCTTTGTTTGTTTGTTTTATTCCCTTATGTATACAATATCCCTAAGAATTTTATCTCAAGGGAAAAAACCCTCAGCACTCCTTCTTCTCAAATATCTTAGCCACCCTGGTATTGTGTCAAGGGATTGGCACCTCCCTGATATCTGGAGATGTAGAATCACTTAGTTGCTGTCCAAGGTTCTGATAGCTGCTATTATTATGGAAATCTCAGAGGAGATATCAAAGACTGCATTCTGCACAGTCACAGAGACCAGTGGTTAGGGGGCAGGGTGTGTGTGTGTGTGTGTGTGTGTGTGTGTGTGTGTGTGTGTGTGTGTGTGAGAAAGTGAAAATATTAGTCACTCAGCCATGTCTGACTCTTTGCAACCCTGTGGACTATAGTCCACCAGGATCCTCTGTCCATGGGATTTCCCAGGCAAGAATACTGGAGTGGGTCGCCATTCCCTTTTCTAGGGGATCTTCCCAACCCAGAGATTAAACCCAGGTCTCCTGCCTTGCAGGCAGATTCTTTACCATCTGAGCCAACAGGAAAGCCTCTGTGTGTGTGCGTGTGTGTTTGCAGGGCTGAAAAGATTGGTATGGGCGAGGGAGAGTGCTGACCATCCTGAGTTGTTTCTTGTAAGTGTGAGCCATCTTGACTCTGAGACCCTTGGGTTCAAACAGAACCACATGATGGGCAGTAAAGAGCGAGGATGGTAAATATGACTTTCTAACATTCATCTTGGATTGTAGATAAACATAAGAAGAATCAGTATTAATTATATTTAGCAGCTATTATAGTATTGTTTACTTGCTATATGCCAGGCACAGTGCCAAGTACTAGTATCCATTTTCTCATTTAGTCCTTAGAACAACCCAGTAAGTTAGGTACTATTATTGTTTCAATTTTTTAGTCAATAAAACTGGAATTTGAAAAATGGCTTGACTCAGGGCTGAGGCTCAGTTTTGACCTCATAACCCACCTTGTAGATACTATGTCAGGCCTAGTGAACTTGCTTGGGACTGCATTCTAGAAGATCCAGAAGGTCAGCCTCCAGCTCACTGGGTGACTTTAGAGCAAGCAAAATTTCTCAAATGGGCTTCGAATTCTTTAGCTAAATGATCAGATCAGCTCTAAATCCTCCAGTGAGCCAGGTAGCCCTGATTCAGTGGCCAGACGTCTATCATTGGAAGTACACTTTAGTCATAGCCAGGGAAGTCCATGGCCACTAAGTCACAGAGGGGGTTCAATCATGGGACAGTGAGATGTGTACCCATGACCTTTACAGTTCTTCCACCCAGGAGAGTCTGATGCCAATTTTTTTTCATCTGTTTTCAAAGCGAAAAGGCCAACATTTGTGCTCCCTGAGGCTTAGTCATGCTAATTGCAAGGTAGTTCTATTTGCCGGCTGCAATTTGCTCAAGTTACTCAGGAGGCAGGGAGGAAGCACCCATCCACCACTCAGCCTTCCTCCTGAAGACCTTGCTTAGCTGAGCACAGAACACTGGGTGGGAGGGCCCTGAGACAATTGTTCAAAATATGCTTGCTGCTGGTGTTGCCATTGTCTCTGAAGACACCGCATGTCCCTACCCCTAGCAGTGCTCTCACTTGGTTGAATGCTGAACGCAAATTAGGGAAGCTTATTCCTTTCATGTTTCAGGGGAAAGTCTGACACAGAAGGGCAGGTACCACTTAAAATGTCAAGGCTACAGTGCAACTGGCAGGTAAATTTCTGCATAAAATTCCACTTTCTGCTTTGGAGCAAGGAGATCATGTAAGATTCTCTGATGGCAGTCAGACATGAGGACTGCCTTCAGCCAGAGAGGAAGAGGGATAAACAATCTCAGGAATCCAGCCAATGCTTTCACCAGCTGAAGATTTCAATACTGACTGCCTCTACCCTCACAAGTCCAGTCTTTGTACAAGGCCTCTCCCAAGATCCCTTTCCATGTCTGCCATAGATCAACACCTCCTACATCATTACCTCTCTTCTATCTCTACTGCCATGTCCTCTTGGAATAACGTCCTAACTTATCTTCCTGCCTCTAACATCTCTGTATGACAATCCATTCTGTAGAAAGTTGCCATTTGAAGACTGTTGAAGGGCAATTCTGAACAGCAGCTTTCCAGCATAGAAAATTTCCAAGGCTTCTTGAGTATTTACAGAAAACAACACTTCTACTGCCCAATCTCCAAGCCTAACACTTATTGTGTGCTTACTCCATGATGCCAGGAACGACACTAGTCACTTCCTGCATTAACTTGTCTTTCACAACAGCTCTATGAGGTGAGTAATATTCATTTAGCTGCTAAATCATGTCCAACTCTTGGCGACCCCATGAACTGTAGCCCGCCAGGCTCCTCTGTCCATGGGATTTCCCAGGCAAGAATACTGGAGTGGGTTGCCATTTCCTTCTCATAATACAGCTGAGTAAACTGAAGCTGAGAGATTAAACAGCCTGCGTAAGATCTCCTAGTTTATAAGTGCCTAACCCAGATTTAAACCCGAGCAGTCTGCATTTTCCCTCTTTTTTATTATTACTTTTAATAGACTAAATTTTTTAAAGTAGTTTTAGGCTTATAGAAAAATGAAGTGAAAATTATCCCATTATCTTTGTCCCTTCCCAATAATAGAGTGTCCTCTATTATTAGCATCTTGCATTGGTGTGGTACATTTGATGAGTTAATATTGATACATGGCTATTGACTATATAGTAGTCCATAGTTTACATTAGGGTTCACTCTTGGTATTGTATATTCTATGGGTTTTGACAAATGTAAAATGACATACATCTACTATTACGATATTAAACAGGATAGTTTCCCTGCCCTAAGAATCAGCTGCACTCCATCTATTGATTCCTTCCCCCAACTCTTGGTAATTACTGATATTTTTATTGTCTCCAACCACAGACCCAGCTACCTAGAGGCCCTTCATAGTTTCTAGCTTCTTCCACTCTCTGGAAGAATAAGGCAGGGTGGGATTCAACAAAGTCAGAGCCCATCATCATCACCAATGGTGGGAAGGGACTTCTTAGACTGATAAGCCCTGGTTCTTAATAGACTTATAGGTTAAAACCTCTATCTGTTTGCCTGTCTCCACAGACTTGAGAGGTGGCTGGGGGTGGAGAGATGGGACTAAGAATATCATCAGCAGAGTCGGAGAATTCAGTATATGGAGCAGGTGATGGAATGAGGAAGCCCAGAGTTATGGGGTCAGGGGCTCGCTCCGGCCACGGTGATGAGGTGGCTAATGCTGTTGCACCTGCCTGTGGCAAACATACCCACAGCATGTACTTCAGAAGAGCGCCACCTCCAGCCAATTATGCAGTGCCGCTTTGCCGAATCTTTCGTGTGCACGTGGATTTCCTGGGCATCTTGCTAAAATGCAGATTCTAATTCAGTAGGTCTGAGGCGAGGCCTGATAGTCTGCATTTCTAACAAGTTCCCAGGTGATGCTGAGAGCAGCAGGGATGTAGGAAACAAGATAAATTTACACTGGGCTCATTGCCTGTTTTGTCACCGGGCTGGCTGCCGAATTTCCTTAAAAGCTCTGATTATTCCTTATGCTTCAGAGAAATACTAGCACCTGGCTGAGTTCAGTCCTAAGTTCCACCGTTAAATAGAGACACTTTCAACCTCAACATGCTCGGATGAAGGCACCTGGGCTGGATAATGAGGCCAATTATTCAATAACCAATTTAGTCTTTCAATAAATATCTACCGAGCCCCTAGAGTGTGCTGAGCACTGTCGTCTTGAGACCACTCTAGCAGCCAAAGGGACCAAAACTAAGCAAACAATCAAAGTAATTTCAAGTTGTGATAAATGCATGGAAGGACACTAACAGAGGCCTAAGTTGCAAACTATTAAGAGGGAAGGGAATATTTTAGAATAAGTGGTTGTACAGGTTTCCTACTGCAGGTGTAACAAATCAACACAAACTTAGTGGCTGAAAACGACACAAGTGTATTCTCTCTCAGTTATAGATGTGAATGAAGTTCAGAATCAGTCTCACTGCATTAAAGGTCAAGGTGTCTGGGGACTGCTTTCCTTCTGGAGGTGTTGGGGAGAATGTTTCCAGCTTCCAGAGGTTACCCATATTCTTTGGTTCATGACCCTTTCCTGGAGTCATGCCAACCTCTGTGTCTGTTGTCACATCTCCTCTCTGACTCTGGTCTTCCCACCTCCCTCTCGTAAAAAGACCCCTATGATGATACTGGGCCCAAGAAAATAATCCAGAATAATCTCCCCATCTCAAGATCCTTAATTAGGGAATTCGCTGGCAATTCAGTGGTTAGGACTCAGCTCTTTCATTCCTGTGGACATAGGTTCAATTGTTGTTTGGGAAACTAAGATCCCATGAGCTGCGCAGCATGGCCAAAAAAAAAAAAAAAAAAAATCTTAAGCACACCTGCAAAGTCCCTTTTGCCATGTGAGCTGAGAGACTGACAGGTTCCAGGGATCAGAATGTGGACATTTTGTGGGGGGTGGGGGAGCAGATGTTATTCTGCCTACCATAGAGTCAAGAAAGCCTCCTTGAGGAAAGAACATTTAAGTTGAAAACTTGGCGACAAGTCAGAAATGAGAAGAGGAGAAGGAACAGCTTTCTCATCAGAGCAAACAGCAAGGGCAAAGACCCTGGGGAGAGAGCTTTTAAAGCCCAAGCACTGGAGATAACCCCAGGATGGGGGAGTACAGGAAGCAGACAAGATGAAGGGGCAGCAGACAGCAGAGGCCACATGGGCTATGATGAGGACTTTGGGTTTTATTCCAAGTGTGATCAGGAGCCACTGGAAAGCCCAAGCCTGTTACTCATGTGACCTGACTTATGTCTGAAGGGACGATGGTTAGAATTCTCCGTTCCAGATGAAGGAAACCATCAATCCTGTGGGGAGCTGAGTTTGGATGCAGTGTGGTAGTGTGAAGGGAGAGGGATCCTGGTCCTAACTAGCTTGTTTCCAGGCAACCCACATATACAACTCCAAAGACACTCCTTTTATAGTTCTTTCACTGGTTCACACTCTTAACCTCCAACCCCACAAACTAGACATCTGTCATTTCTCTAAACCCTTTGATGATGTTGCCTTGAGGATTTGTCCTTTTTTTTTCTGTTTCCATCTTTACTCATCTCTGCTCAGGCTCATTCTCTTGACTTTAGATGTCCATATCCTTGTCTCCTCTACCAAACTGTCATCTTTTCAAGGGCCTCTCCCATATATCTCTCACCTTTGCATCTTGTCACTAATTGGAAGCTTGGCTCTAGTAGTCCCTCTGTACAAATATAGGGCTGACAAACAAATAGTTTCAGCTGCAGATCAAAAACTACTCAAATATGAGATGAAGATGGACCATTCAAAGTAGCTCCCTCAAAATCCAAGGTGCTGGCATGAATGACAACATCACCAGGAGTGGACTATTGAGAATAAAGTCCATATGGCATGAGGGTGGGGGATGGTAGAGATGGTGTTGGTAAAAACATTCATTCCTTCAACAAATATTTTTGTGCATCTATCACACCTCTGGAGAAAGAAATGGCAACCCACTCTAGTATTCTTGCCTGAAGAATCCCATGGACAGAGGAGCCTGGCAGGCTACAGTCCATAGGGTCGCAAAAGAGTTGGACGCCAATGAATAAAGCATTTCCTGTCCCCACCCTGAAAGAGGTAACTGGATATTCTTCAACTTCCTCTAAAACGCTGGGAGTGAATTTCCTTTGCTTCACTAAGCCCTTAATACTCCAAGATAAACTGGGCTCTTCTTAGATCCAGATTTACTGGTGCATGGCATTGAATCACAGGGAAAACTGGGCCAAAAAGATCCCTGCATTTGTTAAGAATTAAAAAAAAAAAGAAAGAAAGGAAAGAAGAAAGAACTCCTCCCTTCTCTCTCTCTCTTTCTCCTTTTATCCCCATATGTTCAAATGATCACATGAAGTTGAGTCAAGATTTGGCCTGTGCAGGCCTATTATTATGCCAGAGACACAGCAGGGGGTGGCATTGTTTTGACAAACTTGAAAGGCTTCAAAACCCAAAAGGCTTAAATGTAACATTCTGTCTCTGTAAGCTGTCACTCAGAAACTGCTCCAACCATTGATCTGGGGAGAGTGAGGACGAATCAATGATTGGGTAGGGAGAGGTCTGCCTTTCAAGTCCACGCTTCTCTTACCTGCTGTCTCTGGCCAGGGAGAGGGATGGTGGGGGCAGGGGTGGGGAGCGTGGAGGGGTGGGGAAGGCACTGGTTTATTTTGAAAACCTTACCTTAATCACAAGGAATAAACCTTAGAAACTGTAAGCACAGGACCCTCATCCTACAAATATTATGAGTGAAGAGCCTTACTACTGACTTTCCCAATCAATTCCCCACTCACCTCACCTTATACGCTCCCTGGGATTAAGGAGTCCCAGAGGAGGGGAAGGTCCTTTTCATCCTGGTCACTGACATATAGAGGGAAAAGCTGAGGGCTATCCAAACGTCCGAAACAACTCAGTTGGTTAGTTTAAGAATATGGTTCCAGTGTGGCAGACAAATGCATGTTTAAGTCACAACTGTTTGAATGAAGACAAAGAACTGCACTTGGCTGAATGATTATACTATTTGAAAGCCTAGAGTTAATTTTCATGCCTCAGGCCCAGGATCTGCTTCTGTAAAATAGCTTTCTCTGCCCCACTCAGCCATAATTTGGCACTTTGTGCCTCATGAATTTGTCTGAAAAAGCACTTGCTGAAACAATTGCAGTTGTTTGGAAGCACTGTCCGTGGTTTGTTAGACCATCTCCTTGAGAACAGGCTTCCCCAGTGACTCAGTGGTAAAGAATTCACCTGCCAATGGAGGAGACATGGGCTTGATCCCTGGGTTGGGAAGATCCCCTGGAGGAGGGCATGGCAACCTTGTTAGGGAGATCCCATGGAATGAGGCGCCTGGGAGGTAACAGCCCATGGGGTTGTAAAGAGTTGGACATGACTGGGCAACTGAGCATGTACACACAAATGTCTCACTGATGAAGAAATAAACACTTGACTACATAACCCTATATTATGTTAGTTATGAGCGAAAAAGATGAAAGGGGGTGTGTCTAGTTCTGAGTCAGAAGGGAATAGGAAGATAGAAAATGAGAAAAAGGAAAGAATAATAAAAGAGAGGGACAGACGGTAAGGTTCCAGGAGGGAGACACAAATTTGGAAGGTAGGGGCTCAGCTGACAGTGAATTCTTATTATCACTCCTCTCTGAAGTGCTAATGAAAAGATTAATGACAAAGAACTCCATTGTTCAGACTTCTTTGGCTGCTCTTTATCTTCTGCAGTTCCACTCTGAAGGGGACAGCTTCAGGGGAACTAATTTTCTGTACTGCAGCCTAAAGGGCGGAATGCTACCACAAAAGCTGGATGAAACCAGATTTGGCTCCTTGAGGTGGCTCACGGGGGTCTTCTTTGTCTCTTCGTTGAAAAGCAAGGTTTTTTGCATCTACTCTGATCACCCATAGAACTGGATTTCGTTCTCCCTACTCAGTCACATCTGTCCCAAAAAAAGAGAACCATAGAGAAAAGCAGAGGATAAGAAAGGGACTTTTGGGGTCCCCACTTCCCATTCATTGAAATCCTCAGCAAGTTGCATGGGTCATCTCATTTAATCCTCACCTTTGGGTAGGTACTTTAATTATTCCCATTTACAGATGAGGGAACTGAAGCTGAGAATAAATAACTTGCCCAAGATCAGGTATCTGATCCTCATTAGAGCCCAGATTTGAGACCAAGATGGTTTGACTCCAGAGCCCACTCCCTTCACCAGGATGTTGCTGGACTCTGCCCACCAGGAGGCAGACAATCACTGATGGGAGTGGCATGACGGTAATGATGGTGGTGGTGGTGGTGATGATGACACGTGAAAGCTAGTTTATTATTACTGAGGGTATTTTGTGCCTAACATCATTACTAAGTGATTTACCTACATTGCCCTATTGAAACCTCCTGACATCTTAGTGAGGTAGGTTTTATGGTTTGTAGATGAGAAACTTAAAGTCCAGAGAGATTTAGACTCACCCAAGGTTGAAAGGACTGATGCTGAAGCTCCAATACTTTGGCCACCTGATGCAAAGAGCCGACTCATTGGAGAAGACCCTGATGCTGGGAAAGACAGAAGGGGATGACAGAGGATGAGAATGGTTGGATGGCATCACTGACTCGATGGACATAAGTTTGAGCAAGCTCTGGGAGATAGTGATGGACAAGGAAGCTTGGCATGCTGCAATCCATCATAACTGAGTGACTGAACAACAATAACAACAAAGGTTGTCCAGTGAATTGTGCAGTGGCGGAGCTCAGACTTGAGACAAAGTCTACCTGGCTCTAAAGATGATGGTAAGGCTTGGAAGGGTTAAAACAGAGGACATCTTCACTGACCAGACTTCAGTCTGACCCACAGAACTCCCCTGGAGAAAGGGATCTTCTAATTCACCCTTTTGCCTTCGGGGGGATAAACCACTGTTATCTGTTTCTGATAGTTGCAATGGGGTCAGACATTTTTAAGGGGCTTGTTCAAGGTCACAGATTGTTTGACATCGTCTCAAGTCCCCCCCTACCCAAGACTGTTAAGTGCTTAAGAGTTGTCTGCACCACCTCCCCGAGTTCTCTGGCCACTCCATTTCACTCCCCCACCTGGTACCTAATGTCCACTTGATGTTCCTGGGGTGCTGGGCTCCTTCTTACTCCTGCCTTTGCTGCCTTTTTTGAATCCTTTTTACTCTCTAGAATTTATCTTGCCATGTCCTTCCTGACCCTGCCAGGTGGCTAAAGTCAATTTGATCAAACTCATTTGCACTAAAGCTTTAATGGCTTATTATAACAATCCTTCTGGGTAAGTGCTGCATTTTAAAACACCTCATCTAAATCCTGGACCAATGCTGTACACTGCAGTATAGTGGCAGTCAGCCTGAGAGAGATTTTGGTGAGGGTTTCTTTCTGGTTAGGCAAATCACTTGACCTGGACACTAAGGGAAGTCTCCCCAGCATTCACCAATTCAGAGACGTCTTTCTTTGGCAGATCTTCAGTTGCCTTCATCTGCAAAATGGGGATGGGGAATTTTTTTGCCTGGAAGGAGGGGGTTGGGCCTGCCATGCTCCAGCAGCATTAAGATCAGTCTAATTCCAGAAATCTAATCCAGAGAGGCAGAGGCTGTCAGGCAGCCAGCAAAATTAATGAGAAAATTGGAGTAAACATGATGTGTGTCTTGTTGACTGGGGTCGAGAGAAGGTGACTTGATGCCAGTCTGCAGAGTCTGGCTCTCCGGGGTGTGTATATGCGGTCTACGTGCCTCTTTGGAAGTGCTGTGCGCTCAGAGCTAATGAATTCATAGGCACGGATGAGAGCTTAGAAAAGAATGCCTATACCTGGATAGTTTCTGGAGAACCTTTCATTTACTCGAATCACATCTTAGATCTGCCCTCTGTGATTAAATTAATGAGGAGTAGCGCACACACAAAGCCCCTTGGTGTCAGATAAAAAAGACATCATGCTCAATAGGAATGGCGAGAAGGAAAAAGCAATAAGAGATTGAAGAGCTTCTGTGATTCTCTGCCTGGGTATAAGCTTTACAAAGCAGGATTTCTTCTTTTCTCTGCCCTAGGAGATGCAAACATCGGGAATGAAAGTTGCCATTTGATTGAGTCCCTTGTAATGGGGAGATTCTTTTACAAAGGCTGTACACAGAAGGAGCTGCCATTACTTGACAACCCATTTGCTTTAATCGATCCAATATTTTTATTACTGGCTCATTCCTTTGAGAGGAAATTTGCTTGGCAGAAAACAGGTACAAGATGGATAATGGGGACCTAGTTCCTTTATCTGTGCTCAAGGGAGGAGAGAGTCAGGGACAAGGGGAGCTTACAGTGAGAGTGGCTCAGATTGTCTTAATGACTTGAAGGTTTTTGGTGACCTGGAAGGTCATATGTTACCATTTTAATCTTTATTACAGAGGGACTATAGCATAGTGCAAGGTTGTAAAGGCAGTGCCCATAGGGAGACAACAGGTAACATAAATAGTAAATTGATTCGTGTAGGAAACATGACAGGCCAAGCCCAAAGATAAGCAGTACTTACCCTGGATTTGTGGGCTCAGCTGGTAAAGAATCAGCCTGCAATGTGGGAGACTTGGGTTTGATCCCTGGGTTGGGAAGATCCCCGGGTTGGGAAGATCCCCTGGAGAAGAGAAAGGCTATGCGCTCCAGTATTCTTGCCGGGAGAATTCCATGGACTATACAGTCCATGGGGTCGCAAAGAGTTGGACATGACTGAGTGACTTTCACTTTTCACCCTCAATTTCTGGAATATAATGGGGAGTGGTGGGTACTGTTCTGAGCTACAATGCACTTGAACTGTTCGGGATCAACCTCTGGAAACTAGTTGTAAATACACTCTATCGAATCAAAAAAAACCTGGATTAGAATTCCAGTTCTGCCTCTTACTGGTTATGTGACTGGGGAAAAGTTATTTAACCACATAAAGTGAAAATAGGAAGTTAAAAAACAGCATGACAGAGAGTGTTTTGCCTATGTTTTCCTCTAGGAGTTTTATAGTTTCTGGTCTTACGTTTAGTTTAGATCTTTAATCCATTTTGAGTTTATTTTTGTGTATGGTGTTAGCAAGTGTTCTAGTTTCATTCTTTTACAAATGGTTGACCAGTTTTCCCAGCACCACTTGTTAAAGAGATTGTCTTTTCTCCATTGTATATTCTTGCCTCCTTTGTGACCCACCTCCCAGAATATTGGAAATAAAAGCAAAATAAACAAATGGGACCTAATTAAAATTAAAAGCTTTTGCACAACAAAGGAAACTATAAACAAGGTGAAAAGACAGCCTTCGGAATGGGAGAAAATAATAGCAAACGAAGCAACAGACAAAGAATTAATCTCAAAAATATACAAGCAACTCCGGCAGCTCAATTCCAGAAAAATAAATGACCCAATCAAAAAGTGGGCCAAAGAACTAAATAGACACTTCTCCAAAGAAGACATACAGATGGCTAACAAACACATGAAAAGATGCTCAACAGCACTCATTATCAGAGAAATGCAAATCAAAACCACAGTGAGGTACCATCTCACGCCCGTCAGAATGGCCACTATCCAAAAGACTACAAGCAATAAATGCTGGAGAGGGTGCGGAGAAAAGGGAACCCTCTTACACTGTTGGTGGGAATGCAAACTAGTACAGCCACTATGGAGAACAGTGTGGAGATTCCTCAAAAAACTGGAAATAGAACTGCCCTATGACCCAGTAATCCCACTGCTGGGCATACACACTGAGGAAACCAGAATTGAAAGAGACAGGTGTACCCCAATGTTCATCACAGCACTCTTTACAATAGCCAGGACATGGAAGCAGCCTAGATGCCTATCAGCAGACAAATGGATAAGGAAGCTGTGGTACATATACACAGTGGAATGTTACTCAGCCATTAAAAAGAATACATTCGAATCAGTTCTAATGAGGTGGATGAAACTGGAGCCTATTATACAGAGTGAAGTAAGCCAGAAAGAAAAACACCAGTACAGTATACTAACACATATATATGATATTTAGTCAATCGGTAAAGATAACCCTGTATGCGAGACATCAAAAGAGACACAGATAAATAGAACAGTATTATGGACTCTATGGGAGAGGGCGAGGGTGGGATGATATGGGAGAATGGCATGGAAGCATGTAAATTATCATATGTGAAACGAATCACCAGTCCAGGTTCAATGCATGATACAGGGTACTCGGGGCTGGTGCACCGGGATGACCCGGAGGGATGGGATGGGGAGAGAGGTGGAAGGGGGGTTCTGGAAGGGGAAAACATGTACACCCATGGTGGATTCATGTCAATGTATGGCAAAACAAAACAGCATGAGAAGGATGAGTGCTATATTGGTCAGTTTAGGCTAAGATAAACTGCTGTAACAAACATCCACTGTTATAGGTTGTATCGTGTCTCCCTAAAAATCACATATTAAAGTCCTAACTCCCCAGTACTCAGTTCACCTCAGTTCAGTTGCTCAGTCGTGTTCAACTCTTTGTGACCCCATGAACCACAGCACTCCAGGCCTCCCTGTCCATCACTAACTCCCGGAGTTTACCCAAACTCACGTCCATTGAGTCGGTGATGCCATCCAGCCATCTCATCCTCTGTTGTCTCTTTCTCCTCCTGCCCTCAATCTTTCCCAGTATCAGGGTCTTTTCAAATGAGTCAGAATGTAACCTTATTAGAAAGTAGGGCCATTACATAATTAAGATGAGGTCATTTTGGTGGGCCCTAATCAAATGTGACTAGTATCCTTATTAAAGAGAAGAAATCTAGACACAGATATGTATATTTCCAGGATGCCAGGTGAAGATGAAGGCAGAGGGAACTTCCCTGGTGGTCCAGTGGTTAAGACTTTGCTTCCAAAGCCGGGAGTACAGGCTCAATCCCTGGTCAGGGAGCTAAGATCCCACATTCCTCACAGCCAAAAAATAAAACAGAAGCAATATCGTAACAAATGCAATAAAGACTTTAAAAATGTCCACATCAAAAAATAAAAAATAAAAAATGAAGGCAGAAATCAGGGTAATGCCTCTACAAGCCAAAAAATTTCCAAGATAGGTAGTAAACCGCCCGAATCTAGCAGAGAGCACGGAACAGATTCTCCTGCACAATGCTCAGAAAGGATCTAACCACATTAACATCTTGAACTTGAACCTCTAATCTTTAGAATTGTCAGACACTAAGTTCAGGTCTTAAGCCATGCAGTTTGTGGTACTTCGTTACAGTACCACTAGCAAACTATTGTATCTACTGAGTTCTAATGGCTCAAAACAAGTTTATATTTTGCATATGGTACATGCCCATTTGGGGTTGGCAGGCAGCTCAGCTATCATAATCTTTCAGGTACCCAAAACGATGGGAGAGTCACCATCTCAACTTGGAGCTTCAGGGTTTACCTTAGTGACGAAAGAGGGCATGGAGATTAGCAGGTGCTTGTGTGCTAAGTTGCTTCAGTCATGTTCGATTCTTTGCAACTCCATGGATTGTAGCCCACCAGGCTCCTCTGTCCATGGGGATTCTCCAGGCAAGAATACTGGAGTGGGTTGCCATGCCCTCCTCCAGGGTCTCTTCCTGACCCAGGGATCGAACATATGTCTCATGTCTCCTGCATTGGCAGGCGGGTTCTTTACCACTAGCACCACCTGGGAAGCCTGGAGCATAGCAAATAAGTTCTTAAATACACTGCTCACATTTCATTGACCAAACCAAGTCATAATGAAGCCAAGCAGGACCCTATGGTCCTTGCCCTTCATGTTCTCAGCCTACCTTTTGTCTGTGGAAAAACTTTAGCCAAAGAATAAGTTTAATCAGAGAAGTGAGAAAATGCAGAAACAGGAAAATAGTCAGATGAGACCAAACAATAATGGTTAGATGAGTAAGCAAAGCCAAGGATCTTTACCTCCTTCTCAAAGGCTATAGATAACATTCTGAGCCATATCCTGTGAGCTGTCTTATAAACACTGAAACCCCCACCAGATAGAAGAAGTTAACTGCATGATGACCAGCCTGTAGCCATGACATAAGCTGCCACAATTTCAAGAATTGGCCTCAAAGAAATGGGAACAAACCAACCCTGGAACTAAAGACTGACTATACTTAAAGCAATCAAGATGACACTGATCAGGCCACTGCATGACTAATTGCAAGATGATTGTCAGAGCTGACTGTGCTATTTATTTATGTAACATAAATAAGTAAATTGATAAAAGATCTTATCCACTGATTGTCAGTGGAGCAGGGGAGTTGGCCTTTGGACAGGAATCGCTCTCCCTTTCGTCATCCAAAACAAAGCAAATTGCCCTTTCCACCAACCTTCCCTCTTTATTGGTTTTTGAGTGGCAAGCAGCTAGACTCCTCTTTCCATAACAATATGACCATGCCGAATATCAAGGGTGGGGGTGGGGGTGAGGGGAAGGAAGTATAATTGTCCAATGTATCTAGAAGGAGAAGAGAACCAGGTGATAGACATAAGTAATGTCTATCACAATTATTCATGAATATCTGTATAGAAAAAACAATTGGGTAAAAACTTACCAAAAAGGACTGATTGATGTTAGCCTATATATATATATATATATATATATATATATATATATATACACTTGAATTAAATATTTTTCTGTATTTTCTAATATTTTCACAAAGGATATATGTATAGCATCTTAATAAGCAGCACAAAAACATTTACTTTTAAAAATAAAGGTTATATAACTTATTGATGGCTAATGAATAGATGAACC
Organism: Okapia johnstoni; assembly: GCA_024291935.2. Classification (NCBI taxonomy): domain Eukaryota; kingdom Metazoa; phylum Chordata; class Mammalia; order Artiodactyla; family Giraffidae; genus Okapia; species Okapia johnstoni. The sequence goes on along the minus strand of CM044316.1, from coordinate 56,837,113 downwards.
ACTTAATAAATGCATGGGCCAGAAAAATTTTTAAAAAGGCAAAAACCCCAACTCTAAATTTCTCACTTTTTTTTCCTGTAAAAAGAATGGATAAGGTTCCCATTACATGTAATGAAATTTCCTTATTTGAGAGACTTTATATATAAGATGGAAAAGAACACAAATACCAGCAGATTGAGTTTATCATTGTGTAGAAATTTGCTGATAGAGTAGATAACTTTGAACTGTGTCGTTCCCGTTTACCATGTTTATATTTATGAGATAAACTTCCACAAGGGAGACTGATGAAGATCATGGGGAGGGGATGTTTATTCCAGGGAATATAGTCTATAGGCCCAGAGGAAAAGAAGATATATGATAGATGAGAGGTGGTGTTTTAGGGCAGGTTTCCCAGAAGGAGACACTGAGATGATACTGTGCTTGCATGTGATTTATTAAGGGAATGCTTCAAGGAGAAACTGGTGAGGGAGTGTGGGCAGCAGAAAGAGGCCAGGCAAAGATGTGATTTCACGCTCAGTCCCAGCCTGATCCCTGGGGGAGCTCTGGAATGTTAAGCGACACCTTAGGTCTGGCCCTGACTTGAGGCAAGAGAGCTGAGTTTTCAGACTCCCGCCCTAGTTGGTCGTTGGTTCTCAGGTACTTCCAGCTCTCCAAAAGCGAGGGCAGAGCAGATTCAACAGCCTGAGGCAGGCCTCTGCAGAAAGTAGCAGGTGTGATTCATCAGAAGAGCACACAGAAGCTGGCTGAGGGATTGCAGAAATGGTGAAGTGGATCTGAGGGCTCTGGGTGGGACACGACGGATGGAGTAGTGGAATAGTGCCCACTACAGATGAAGACTCCCTGCAGACTGAGGTCCTAGCATCCAGATAACTTGGGCTTCATAGACTGTGAATGGGGCTTAAGTAAGAGCCTGTGGGAAAGAATTTTAATCAAGACAGACAACATGGCTCTTAACCATGCCAGTTTCTTGCTGGCAGTGGTGGGAGGGACCCATGTGGCTTTTGGCCATAGATACCTGATATGCTACTGTTGGGAAGGACTGGCAGGTGGTTTCAAGTCTACATGAATAGCTGGGGGAAAATGTGCATTGTATTGACTATGTTGGAATTTTTTACAAACATGAGGGATGAAAAGTGACTGTTGTTGGGAGGGCCTGGTGCCCTTATGAAGATGTGACCTCTCTTACTATCATCTCCACTGGCATCCAGTCTGCCTGCTTCTCCCTCTCCCTCCCTCTCTCCTGCTAAGGACTAGAAGGCTCAAGTCAAAGTTGCCTGAGTCCTGCATGAGAGGAAGCACAGGAAAAAGACTTGTAGAGAGTCAGTTCTGGGTTCAAAACCTGACTCTGTCACTTACCCTAAATCTCAAGTTCCTTACATATAAAATTGGGAGTGATAACCTGTTTTGTGCTGTGCTGTGCTTAGTCTCTCACTTGTGTCTGACTCTTTGTGATTCTCATGGGCTAGAGCCTGCCAGTCTCCTCTGTCCATGGGGATTCTCCCGGCAAGAATACTGGAGTGGGTTGCCATGCCCTCTTCCAGGGGATCTTCCCAACCTAGGAATCGAACCCAGGTCTGCCGCATTGCAGGTGGATTCTTAACCATCTGAATCACCAGGGAAACCCAACACCTACACCCGTTAGGACTCTATTGAAGTTATAGGGGACTGGACCCTTTCTGAGTCTTAATTTATTCATCTATACAATAGTGTAATAAAATGAATGATAAATGATGATTATGACAATGTTGATCATTCTTACCTCTCAGAATTGATGTGGCGGGGTAGTGGGGGAGCAGTTAAAGAACTATATATAGCAGTGTGCTGTGAATAGGTTACTGCCCCTGGCCTATCCTGGGTGCCCCTCTACCCCTCAGTCTCCTTAAAGGAAAGAAGGGCGGATCTTTCCACAATTGCCACTGCTGCTCAGGACATTTTTCATATAGACATGAAGCCCATTTGAAGTGCTGCATCCTGTGGTTTCTAATAGAAATCCTATTGCTTTCCCCCCAGCCATTGTGAGCTTATGACGATGGCTGTCTCTGGGTGAGCAGACACAGGGCCTTCCAGTGGGAAAGAAAGCCCTTCAGGCCAGATCTGCTGGGTCCAGGTGGAATAACTATGAATGAGGAAATGTCAAAGCCTCTCTTTCTCCTAGTAAAGGCCCTTGACCAACCTGGACCTGTTTAATTTCTAGGCCGGAAGCACAAACTGAACCTTATACCAAATGCATTTGTCTCCTCTCCCTTTTCTGCAGGAATCTGGGGCCGGGGGAGGGATTAATAGGCTTAGTCTAAGAAGGAGAGATGCAAGGAGTGCCATTGAGTCCTTTGTGTTTACAGCACTTGAAAGGATGGATCTCTAACAAGTCTAATTTAATCTTGGCTCAAGTGAAGGAACAGTGAATTCCAGGCTGGGAAGAATAAACTGAGATGCCATAGACATTAGAGATAATTTAATTCAACTCCCTCTCTCGTTAGAAAAGGAACCTGAAGCTTGGGGGTGGAGAGGGGGCTCTGGTGTGTCCACGGCCACATAACAAATTGCTGCTGACTGAGCCTGGGAGCTGAACTGCCTGAGTCCTGGGCCAATGCTCTGGGCTCTGCCATTCATTTCTGTGCCGTTGTCATGATTTTTGTCATATTTACACGCCATCTGTACCTTTATTAACCTGGTTTCTTTAATAATTGACTTGACTTGGTTTTTTATTCCTAAATAAATTTATTTTGAAAGGAAACTGCTACAAAGGGGGAGCAAGGATCATTTACCACAAATAGAAGGTGACTGTAAAAATAAATGCTACGAAACGAAGCAACACAGTTCAATTTTAGCAAGGTAGTGCTATATGTGAAGAGACTACTCAGTCTTAGGAAAGGGAGAGTCATAATGTTAAAGAGAATTTAAAAGGGAAAGTGTTTTTATTTTAACCATAGGAGAGGATGTTTTTTAATGTGCTGTGAACTATCTAAAATTCTCTCATATCATGAGTGACTAAGTTTATCAGGAAAGAAAATGGGTGTGACAGTTTCTAAGGAAGTCTAATACTTTACCTAGATTAGAATTCCAATTGTGTCACTCACTTTGAGCAAAAGTTAACTTAACCTCTTTCTGTTTCAGTTTCTTCACTCATAAAATGGGAACAAAAGTGCGTGTGTGCCGTGGGATTGTTGCAAGTATTCAATTAGACAGTACATATAAAGCCCTCAGAACACTGCTTGGCACAGAGCAAGCATGTGATAGCATCAGGTATTCCTGTAATTATCATTACTAAAACTTAAGTGGTATTTACTCTCTAGTAGAATTACAAATTTATTTGTAAAGGTTTACATAGTAAATATCTTAGCCTCTGCAGTTTGTATGGTCTCTGTTGCAACCACTCATCTCTGCCACAGCAGTGAGAAAGCAGCCAGAGGTAGTACGTAAACAAATGGGCATGACTGTGCTCCAAGAAAACTCTATTTACAAAAATAGGCAGCAGGCTGGACTTGACCTGCAGGTTACAGTTTCTGCTAGAGGCTCATAGGTATGGAAGACAAAAGCATTCTATCTCATACCTTCGTTCAAATCTCCAGTTTTTTAAGCCAACCTCATACACCTGAAACGTGGGTTCTTTCGTCTTAACTGACTCCCAAATGACCATGGGGCTGGACAGCCACTGAACTTGATGTAGAGGATCAAAGTTAAAAGCACAGGTTTGGGAGTCAGGATGACTTTAGTTCCCTGCTCACCCTGCAAGGGGTATCATTTTCTTTTTACATAGGAGGAAATTGCAGCTCAGCAGGGTGAAGTAATTTGCTCAATGTCACACAGCCAGCAAATTGACGTCTATTCCACAAACATGAAATTTGGTTCTAATCCAGAAACCCCAGGGCCAGCAGCATGTCATCATGACAATTCCTTTGCTGGTTCTGAATCTCTGTGGTAAGAGAGGGGAGAGAGCCTGAGGAGGATTGATACAGCACTGGGAATGATGCTGACGGCTTAGGGTATGATTAGGACCTTGAGAGGAGGGAGAATATAGATCTCAGAGACTGTAAGACAGAGCGGAGAGTGCACATGGCCAGACAGCTCCCTCTCTCATTGGGGAGCCCTAGTTGTGCACTTGGGCAGTTCTTTCTGTGCCTCACTTCCCCTAAATGTAACAATAAGAAGCCACATTTTATTAGTACACAGGGCACAGTGCTTTCCAATACCTTTGTCTCATTTTCTCCTTGAAAGTTGAAACTCCCCTGAGATGTTTATCCCCACTGCAGATGAGTAAGGTGAGGCTAAAAAAGTTCATTTCAACTGCCCTGGGTCACAGAGCTAGAAACAGCGCAGCTGGGCTTTGAGTGCTAGTCTGTCTGGTTATGTTTTTCCAGTTCAAAATATCCCTCAATGGAGTCTCTCTGTGGGGACTCCACAGGTAAGAGGGATGTACATGGATGCTAATTCTAGAATCAGAGATAACTCAGGTCACACTTTAAGCATGTGTTTGGCACTGTGCAAAATCAGTCCTTCCAAATGACTTTATAAACGGGGGCAGGGGGTGGGGAATAACAGATCTGCTAACCGAGGTTCCTAGACTTTATGTAACTTGTCCAAGTTTACTCAGCTACTAAGAGCCAGTTAGGCTTTGAATTCAGGTCAAACTCACTCCCAAGCCCATGCTCCTAATAGAGTTTATCATTCAACCCAGGGCACTTTTGAGAGAGAAAGGCACTATCAACAATTATGCTAGGATAGCAGATAGAAACAGGGGTGTGTGGTCATTTCAGTTCCTGACCATCGGGTTCTCTGCATCCCTCAGGACTACCCTGAATCAGGATGACATGAAGAGGAAATCTACTACAGCTGACAGGAGCACCAATTTAATTATTACAATTAACACTTACATTGATCTTAGGAAGCATTTTAGGAAAGAGGTAAAGTCCTGTGGAAATAAGGCATTTGGGGTTTGGTGTTTGACATTTTTGGAAGCGGTGAATTTAATTGCCTCTAGAGTTGCTACAAGAGTAGTCAAAGAGCAGCTGGCACCCCACCCCTAGAGACCCTGGTTTTCTTTCACTCTCTGACTGCATGCACTAAGTGAAAAAGAGAAATAGATTAAAACAGTCTCCAAGGAAATGGAGATAAACGACTTTAGATTTGCTGTGGTAAGAAGACCAAGGAATTTCCTAGATTCAGGAAAGAGACCAGACCACTATCAGGCTATTGCTTGAAACCACACATACCTCTAACTCAAGGCTAATATCACAGGTGGGCAGTGCTGGTGGCTGTCTCCACTGGACACTTGGATGCATGCTGGGGAGAGTTTTCTTTTTTTTCTTTTTTTTTTTGGTTTTTCTTTTTCTTTTTTTATTATTTTATTTTATTTATTTATTTTAGTTGGGGGCTAATTACTTTACAATATTGTAGTAGTTTTTGCCATACATTGACATGAATCAGCCATGGGTTCACATGTGCTCCCCCTCCCAAACCCTCCTCCCACCTCCCTCCCTTTCCCATCCCTCTGTGTCATCCCAACGCTCCATCCCTGAGCATCCGTCCCATGCATAAAACATGGAATGGTGTTCCGCTTCACACATGACAATATACATGTTTCAATGTTATTGTCCCAGAACGTCCCACCCTCACCTTCTCCCTCAGAGTCCACAGGACTGTTCTATGCATCTGTGTCTCTTATTCTGTCTCACATATAGGGTTACCATTACCATCTTTCAAATTCCATATACATGCATTAGTATACTGTATTGGTGCTTTTCTTTCTGGCTCACTTCACTCTGTATAATGGGCTCCAGTTTCATCCATCTCAATAGAACCGATTCAAATGTATTTTTTTTAATGGCTGAGTAATATTCCACTGGGGAGAGTTTTCTGCGTCAGAATTCCTAGAATTCTCTCTGCCCTAACGGCCTTATCTCTTTGGATTGAGATTTTGTTCCTCTAGGAGCCCAGTTTTAAAAATAAACAACCTTACAACCATTTGAGTTCATTTTCAGTCATATGCATGGTGGAACTTCTTACATATCAGATCTCCTTTTGAATTTGACTGTTGGCTGGGATATAAGAAAGGTAAACTGTGCTAGGGAAATGGTCAGAGGGGAAGCTTCAGGACATGGATTTTTATAAAAGGAGGTTACCTCAGCATGGGGTCCTGGGCAGCCAGGAGGCAGCAAAAAGGTTTTCAATAAGTGGTTCTCAGTAGAGCAAAAGTGGTGGGGGTGGGGGTGGGGGGAAGATGGCACTAGGAGGGCAAAATCTATCACTGCAGCCTTGACCATACAAAGCTCCTGGGCGACGGCCCTGTAGAGAATGACGAGGTCATGGGAGTCAAAGCGGTAAAAGGCAAAGAGGTCAGGGAACCAGGACCCTGGGAGGGAGGCTGGGGTGACTCAGCTAATGTGAGGCTCTAAGCAAGTTAATCGCCCTGTGATGCCTCATCTACCAAGCATGAAGTTTGGCTGAAAATGAAATAATCTCTGAGGTCTTTCAGCTCTAATACTAAATGCGATTCTGTACTGAGTGACTAAGTGAATCTTGCTGTGCATAAGTGGGTGGCTTAGGGCTAAGAGGCTCTTGACTGGAGTGCAGGCATGATCCAAACCACAGATCTCTCCCCTCCACATCATCCCTTCTCCTCACCTTCATTCTCTTGATGACCAGGGAAGCTTTTAACTTCTCCTTGTCCTATTCTTTTCAACCTATGGGAAGGGGAGCAGAAGAGACAGCAAGAGGGAAGAGTGGCTTAACAAAAGCTTCTGATGGGTCCTCTCTGATGGGGTGGCACCTCGGCTAAGAGGACACTGACAAGAGTCAAGATGTTTGACCACTAACTGCAGCAAAGAGGAAAACCTCATCTGGAGATGGCCCAGGGACTGACCACAAAGTCTGGGAAAACACACTGGGAAATATCAGCTAAGACATTTAGCTTCTCAGTGCTTTGCTTTTTCATCTTTAGTGAGGAGTCAGAGGTGAAGTAATATTTAGTGAACATCTACTCTCATAGGGTGCTTGGCAAGCGCACCGTCCCAGGTGGGCCATGCATCTTAATCACCTTTCCCCGGTGCACCGCAAGAGCACCGTCTCAGGTGTGCTGTATGTCTCCTCTGGAGAGCTGATCTCAGGCTGAGACCCTCCTGGCAGATGTCAACCACCCAGGATCTCAGGAAGACGTGGTTAGCAGCTGGGAGCCTGCTCAAAGTTTGGTGGAAGATGCCGTCTCTGGGGCTGAGATTGCAGCAGCCCCTTGCCTTCCGGCTCTGGCTGTCGGAAAAACTGCCTCTCTGCCTCCAGGCTGGGGAGGGGCTAAAGAAAAAATGACACCTATTTGTGGATGTGACTGGTGATGGAAGTAAAGTCTGATGCTGTAAAGAGAAATATTGCATAGGAACCTGGAATGTGAGGTCCATGAATCAAGGCAAATTGGAAGTGGTCAAACAGGAGATGGCAAGAGTGAACATCGACAATTTAGGAATCAGTGAACTAAAATGGACTGGTATGGGTGGGTTTAACTCAAATGACCATTATATCTACTACTGTGGGCAAGAATCCCATAGAAGAAATGGAGTAGTAGTCATCATGGTCAACCAGAGTCCAAAATGCAGTCCTTGGATGCAATCTCGAAAATGACAGAATGATCTCTGTTCGTTTCCAAGACAAACCATTCAACATCACAGTAATCCAAGTCTATGCCGCAAACAGTAATGCTGAAGAAGCTGAAATTTTGAATGGTTCTATGAAGACCTACAAGACCTTCTGGAACCAACACCCAAAAAAGATGTCCTCTTCATCATAGGGGACTGGAATGCAAAAGTAGGAAGTTAAGGGCTACCTGGAGTAACAGGCAAATTTGGCCTTGGAGGACAAAATGAAGCAGGTCAAAGGCTAACAGAGTTTTGTCAAGATAATGCGCTGGTCATAGCAAACACCCTCTTCCAACAACACAAGAGAAGCCTCTACACATGGACATCACCAGATGGTCAATACCGAAATCAGATTGATTATATTCTTTGCAGCCAAAGATGGAGAAGCTCTATACAGTCAGCAAAAACAAGACTGGGAGCTGACTGTGGCTCAGATCATGAACTCCTTATTGCCAAATTCAGACTTAAATTGAAGAAAGTAGGGAAAACCACCAGACCATTGAAGTATGACCTAAATCAAATCCCTTACGATTATATAGTGGAAGTGACAAATAGATTCAAGGGATTAGATCTGACAGAGTGCCTGAAGAACTATGGATGGAAGTTTGTGACATTGTACAGGAGGCAATGATCAAGACCATCCCCAAGAAAAAGAAATGCAAAAAGGCAAAATGGTTGTCCGACGAGGGCTTACAAATAGCTAAGAAAAGAAGAGAAGTGAAAGGCAAAGGAGAAAAGGAAAGATATACCCATTTGAATTCAGAGTTCCAAAGAATAGCAAGGAAAGATAAGAAAGCCTTCCTCAGCCATTAATGCAAAGAAATAGAGGAAAACAATAGAATGGGAAAGACTAGGGATCTCTTCAGGAAAATTAGAGATACTAAGGGAACATTTCATGCAAAGATGGGCTCAATAAAGGACAGAAATTGTAGGGACCTAACAGATGCAGCAGATATTAAGAAGAGGTGAAAAGAATACACAGAAGAACTATACAAAAAAGATCTTCATGACCCAGATAACCACGATGGTATGGTCACTCACCTAGAGCCAGACATCCTGGAATGTGAAGTCAAGTGGGCCTTAGAAAGCATCACTATGAACAAAGCTAGTGGAGGTGATGGAATTCCAGTTGAGCTATTTCAAATCCTGAAAGATGATGCTGTGAAAGTGCTGCACACAATATGTCAGCAAGTCTGGAAAACTCAGCAGTGGCCACAGGACTGGAAAAGGTCAACTTTCATTCCAATTCCAAAGAAAGGCAATGCCAAGAATGTTCAAACTATCGCACAATTGCACTCATCTCACATGCTAGTAAAGTAATGCTCAAAATTCTCCAAGCCAGGCTTCAACAGTATGTGAACCGTGAACTTCCAGATGTTCATGCTGGATTTAGAAAAGCCAGAGGAACCAGAGATCAAATTGCCGACATCCGCTGGATCATCGAAAAAGCAAGAGAGTTTCAGAAAAACATCTCCTTTTGCTTTATTGACTACGCCAAAGCCTTTGATTGTGTGGATCACAACAAACTGTGGAAAATTCTTCAAGAGAAGGGAATACCAGACCACCTGACCTGCCTCCTGAGAAATCTGTATGCAGGTCAAGAAGCAACAGTTAGAACTGGACATGGAACAACAGACTGGTTCCAAATAGGAAAAGGAGTACATCAAGGCTGTATATTGCCCCTGTTTATTTAATTTATATGCAGAGTACATCATGTGAAATGCTGGGTTGGATGAAGCACAAGCTGGAATCAAGATTGCCGGGAGAAATATCAATAACCTCAGATAGGCGGATGACACCACCCTTATGGCAGAAAGTGAAGAAGAACTAAAGAGCCTCTTGATGAAAGTGAAAGAGGAGAGTGAAAAAGCTGGCTTAAAACTCAACATCCAGAATACTAAGATCATGACATCTGGTCCCATCACTTCATGGCAAATAGATGGAGAAACAGTGGAAACAGTGGCTGATTTTATTTTGGGGGGCTCCAAAATCACTGCAGATGGTGACTGCAACCATGAAATTAAAAGACGCTTGCTCCTTGGAAGAAAAACTATGACCAACCTAGACAGCATATTAAAAAGCAGAGACATTACTTTTCCAGCAAAGGTTCATCTAGTCAAAGCATGGTTTTTGTGAGAGCTGGACCATAAAGAAAGCTGAGCGCTGAAGAATTGATGCTTTTGAACTGTGGTGTTGGGGAAGACTCTTGAGAGTCCCTTGGACTACAAGGAGATACAACCTGTCCATCCTAAAGGAAATCAATCCTTAGTATTCATTGGAAGGATTGATGCTGAAGCTGAAACTCCAACACTCTGCCCACCTGATGCAAAGACCTGACTCATTTGAAAATACCCTAATGCTGAGAAAGATTGAAGGCAGGAGGAGAAGGGGATGACAGAGGATGAGATGGTTGGATGGCATCACTGATGCAATGGACATGAGTTTGAGTAGGTTCCAGGAGTTTTGGTGATGGACAGGGAAGCCTGGCGTGCTGCAGTCCATGGGGTCGCAAAGAGTCAGACACAACTGAGCGACTGAACTGGGTCACTTTGATTCTATGCTGCATGGGATCTTCTGTTAAATCCCTGCTGGATACAAGTGTCATATGTGAAAGCAGCCCCACCCTCATCAAAATGCCATCTTGATGTTTAGATGGTTGATAGAGAGCTTTCACAGTATTTCATCATTTGACCAGCACAACTAATTCATGAGGTAGGAAACAGTTAAGGTAAGACTTGAGACACTTAGCTGGAAGTGAAACTAAAACTTTTTTTAACTCCTAAGCCCAGAGCTTTTACATGTTATGTTATAGAGAATGAAAATGAATTCTTTTGGAGCCTTCAGTTCATCTGGATAGATAGATGGCTATGTTAAAAAAGAAGAAGGAAAGAGCAGGCCCTGGAATATCTCAGATCCAGGGAGGGATACAGTCAAGCTAGGCTCCTCACCTCTCCCCTCCAGAATTCTTGAGAATTTGGCTTCTCAATATAATCTTGGAGTAACTGCCTCATGCTATCTAACTTTGCCCCTGGGCTGTGTCTACCTGGAGGAGGCCGACTTTACTCCTTCTCCTCAGCCTTTCCCCAGGAGCTGGTATCCATCAGACCCCATCAGGGACTTGTTCAAATGCTTTCATCACAATGTGTTGCCTTCCAAAAGCAGTGAGGATATGGGCTGCAGCTGATCTCCAGGAGGAGCTTGCCTTGGTGTTGGGCATGAGGCTTTAGGAGGCAATAACAAACATGTCCCCAGGTCCCAGTTGGGCCTGCACGGCCACCCAGGTACCACGTGCTGTTTTCCACCCAGGGTCTACGTTAGGCCCTTGGCTGTGGGAGGCAGAGCAGTGATGAGTCTTGCTGTCCATTCTGTGACACAACAGCAGCCTCTCGTGGCTGTCAGCAGAACTAAGGCATTCCTGTCTGTGGGTTTTCTTCATTTTTTCCTGTTTGTATGTATCAAAGCCTACTGATGGTCAGCTATGGTTCTAGACACTCTGGACATATCAGTGAACAAAACAAAGTCTTTACCCCTCATAAGGTTTACAGTTTCTTGTGTGAGGTGTGGGTAGGGGACAGAAAATGTACATACATATATGTGTAAATATACATGAAAAAACTATGTGCTGGGTCTCCAAGTGTGGCCCCCAGCTGGGCAGCATCAGTGTCACCTGGGAACTTGCTAGAAATGTAAAGTATCGGGCCTTTCCCCGGACCCACTGAGTCAGAAACTCTGGGAGTGGGTTCCAGTGGCCTGTGTTTGAACAAGCCCCCCAGGTGAATCAGATGCTGTTGCAGTGTGAGAACTGCTGACGTGAGGCCCCCTGGGCCATCTTGGAGACTCTGACTTTTATTCTGAGGTGAGAAGACATTAGAAGTTTGGGGGCAGAGGAGTGACATGATCTGACTTAAAAGGAAAAAAGAAAACCACACTTGTGCCCTGGTCCTACCCTCAGAGATTCTAATTTAATTAGTCTGAGATATGGGCTGGGCAGTGAAATTTCTGAAACTTTCCAGGTGATTGTAATGTGCAGCCAAGAGGGCAGCCCCTCTGGCTTCCAGGTCAAGAACAGACTGCAAGGGATCAAGGGAAGAAGCAAGAAGCTCAGTTGGGAGGCTACTGATGTAATATGGGTGAGTTAGGAGGATATTGCTATAATACAGGCAAGGAGTGATGGTGGCTTAGACCAGAGTGGCAGCTGTGGAGGTAATGAATAGTCAGACTTTGGATCTGTTATGAAGGCAGAACTATCAAGATTTTCTGATGGATTCGATGCAGAGTGTAAGAGAAAGTGAAAAGTCAGGACGACTGTCATGTTTTTACTCTGAGTAATTGGGAGGACACAGTTTCCACTTTGCTAAGGTGGGGAAGACAGTAGGAGGAAGAGGTTCCCCCCATGGAGCAGGATCAGGAATAAAGATTTTGAACATGTTGACTTTGAGATGTCTATTTGAGATCCAAATGGAGATGCTGAACTAGGTTCAGGGGAAATGTTCATGCTGGGATATTATAAGTGTGTGAGATGTTGGTGTAGGTGGTACTTAAAGCCCTAAGACTGGCTGAAGTCACTTAGGAAGGGAGTGTAGATGAAAAAGAGAAGTTCAAGGGAGGCTCCAAGAGCCAGAGGTGTCCCAGAAACACAAGTGGTAAAGTGTTTCGGGAGAAAGGGAGTGGCCAACTGTCACAAGTGGATGACCAGGCAAGTAATGTGAGGACTGAGAATTGATCACCGGATTTAGCAGCATCGAGGTCACGGGGAACCACACTGACTGAGAACAGTGTCAGTGGAGGGACTGGGAGAGGGGCAGAGGCCCGTTCATGGAATGGGAGGAGAGGAATTAGAGACACAGAAGACAAACAAATCTTTTATGAAATTTTGCTGCAAAGGGCAGGTGTTGAACAGAATAGAGTGAAGAAAGGAATTTTTTTTCTTTAATATGAGAAATATAAAACATGTTTCTATCTTTTGTTGGGAACACTCTTCCAGTATAGGGAGATTAGTAGATATGTTAATAGCAACAAACATATATTAAGCACATTTTTATGCTCCTGGCACTGTTTTATTCATGGTGCACATGAATTATTCTCCTCACATTTTCTCCTCACCACCATCCTATGAGAAGTTTCTATTATTATCCCTAGTTTACACCTAAGGAGCCTGAGCTCTGAGAAATAAATGAATGCTCCCAAAGACACACTGCCTATAAGAGGGGAAAGCAGAGGTTCCATCCTGGAATTGGCTCCATAGCTACAGCCCTTGATCCCTTCTCTCCAAGCCCCAATGTCCGCCTTCCTGAATGTGGGTTGCCCTTTTAAATCCTTGCATTTTGGGTGCTCAGCTAGAAGGGAAGAAATGACTCAAAACAATATCAAAGCCACTGACAATTAATTAGAAGCAATCATGCCGAAAGCATCATTAGGAAGTCTCCCAGTTATAACTGGGAGGAAAACTTACAGTTTTCTTTCTCTTTCCACTGCCCCTCCTAACATGATGTTGCTGTCTACGGCCTGGAATGTCCTGGGTGCACAAGCTGGCCTTTCTTGCCCTGTTGTACCCATCTGCAAGGCAGTCTCACAGGTTCCACTCAAACACATCTCCTTCCTTTGTTGCCAGCCTTGATGCTCAGGTGTGTGCTCCCTACCCCTTCCTCACAGAGCGCCCTTCTGCCCCAGGCTGAGTGACCTCCCCAGCTCAGGGTCTGCTGGTAGACACTGCTCTAACAGTCCATACCCTTGGTAGAAGCAAAAGGAAACAGTATCTTGACTGGGTTGAACAGTGTCCCCTGAAACTTTATGTCCACTTGGAACCTTCAGATGTGACTTTATTTGGAAATAGGGTCTTTGCAGGTGTAACTAGCTGAGGTCATTCTGGATTAGGGTGGGCCCTACTCTACTGATGGTTATTTTTATAAGATAAAACAGACACACAGACAGACCCTCAGGGAGAAGGCCCCGTGATGACTGAGGCAGAGACTGCAGTGATGCAGCTACAAGCCCAGGAATACCAAGGATTGGGGGCAACACCGGAACCTGGGAAGGAGCAAGGAAGGATTCTTCTGTGGACTCTTCAGAGAGAACATGGCCCTGATGAACTTGACCTCACACTTGACCTTCCAGAACTGGGAGAGAATAAATTCCTTTTGTCTTAAGTCACCCCATTTGTGGGAGCAGTTTGAGGAGACTAATACAGTACCCATTGGCCAAAACTTGGCAGTGCTCCTGTGAGGGATACTGTGGTATTCCCATGTGCTATGCCTGTCAAGTAGTGCAGCACTGCATCGAGATCACCATTACGAATACATGAAGGAAGGGGGAAGAATGATACATCTGGGAGGATCCTTGGAGATAATATAGTCCAGCCAGCTTCTCTTAAAGATGTGGAAGATAAAGTCGAAGAAGGGAAAGAGGCTTATTCAAGGTCACGTGGCTGTTTAGTTTATGTTGCACCCCTGTAACCTGGAACCCTGCTGGTACCTAGCAGGTGCTCAGTAAACATTTGTCAAATGAGTGAATGAATGGGACCCAAATGCCTGATTGTGTTCTCAAGACTTGCTAAGATCAAAACCCATACTACATTATTTAAATTAGCAATTCTTTCCCTCAAATGCCTATCAGCTATGAATCGATTTCTATTGTTGAAAATGTCAAGGCTTCTTGGAGAATCCAACCAAAGAAAATTTCTAAAATTGAAGCATAATGCTTCATAGGTTTTCCTTTACTACCTGAAAAGGACTTTCTTGTTCCATTGGACATTCTTTAGTAAATGGCTGAGTTTCATAAAAGTAGTGCCACCTAAAATTTGCTAATATTATACCAACCCATTAACTCTAGTTACACTTATCTTCAGGTCTTGGAGATAAACTCTTCACTGGTTGTTCATAAGCATAAAGAAAACATGACTAAAAGCCACCATTCATCAGGTAACAATGGTGTGTTGGATATTCATCAGGCACTTTGCTACATTATTACCTATCTTCACAATAAAGATTGATAACACCTTTCAAGATATTGATTGTACCTGTGTTGTCCACCTGAGTGGACCTGAGTGTCCATCTGAGTGGATAATACCTTTCAGATATTGACTGTACCTGAGTCTGCCAGCTGTCTCAGAATGAGCTCTTTTTGGAGGTCTGACATTAGCAGCGACAGGCTGATGGTTTGGTGAACATGCAGGAGGATGCGCTTCTGGGTTTTAAAACTTATAAGAACTTATGTTACAAATAAAGTTTCTCAAGTGTGCAAAGACATATGTCTAGAGATAGTTGTTACAGAAATGTTTCCAAGAGCAGAAGATTGGAGACATCTAAAATGCCCAACAACAGGGGTTGGTTAAAGGGTACATTCAGTTGATAGGATTCCAGAAAGCCACTCAAAAGGATGAGGCAGATCTACAACTATTCCCATGGAAAAATGTCCGAGATATAAGGTCTGAATAGTACAGTCCCATTTGTGTAAAGTAAATACAATGATAAAAATACACAAAGGAAGGAAGGTGGGAAATAAGGATTGATATAGTCTTATTTGTGTAAAATAAAGATAATTACATAGGGTATACATAGAAAGGGAGGGAGGGGAAACATTTCTGGAACAATGTATAAAATACTGTTCATATATGGGGAGTATAACTAGGGACCAGAAAGTAGGAAGCAAAAAAGATTTTAACCTCAAAATCTTATTCACTCTTCATATTTTTAAACAATGTGCATGTATTAAACTAATTTAAAACCCAGTTATTTAAAAATAATAAGAAAAATAGAGAGTATATGACTTGTTATTAATACCCTTGGGGTCTACAAAGAGACCACAAAGAAACCATGCAAGCTCATTTCTGCACTGATGCTCAGAAACTAAGAAAATGTTGGCTCTAGGCAGAATTTCTACTGATTCATGCAACATCAGCTTAATAACACACTCAGAATAGACAGACTAGGGCTAGTGTCACAACACATTCAAAACAAAGTGGCCAAGCTGATAGAGGAAAGACACTCCAGAGCACAAATGTTGGACAGAAGGATGGTGCAAGATGGATCCCAAAATGTTATTAAATCTCCAAAAGATACAGAAAAATGTAATATGTAGCATGAGTTCTTAATTCATAAGGGGCCACTTTTTTCCTGAAGGAAACATTCATTTCCAAATTCTTTTTCCTGCTGTAGTGGGCTAATGTGAGTCAATAGACATTAAGCTGTAGAATTAGAGTGTTCTTTATATCTCCTGATTGCATTGTCTGTGCCAGGCATTTTACACTTCACAGCCATCTGTGAAGTAGGGGATTCACAAATAGGTAAACTGGCTTTCAAAGAAGTCAAGTAACCTGTCCAAGGTCACTTGGTGAGTAGGCGATGGAACCCTGCATTGAGCCTCCTGTCTGCTAAGCTATATGCAATCTCAGCATTCCAGGAAAGGGGCTGGCTTAGGCATCATCTCATCCCACAGGAGAGGAAGCTGAAGTCCATGGGGGAAGAGACTTGCCAAAGGGTCCCTACACCAGGGTCCATCCTGGTAATGGCTGAGGCGGGCCTTGAACTTGGGCATCTGCTTGCAGTACACGTTCATCCACCTTAACTTTCCTTTAACTCTTGGGTATATGGAAGGTGTTTCAGACAATGTTGAACTTAATTAAATTGGGCTCGTTCATGTACTGTATTGTAAGAGGCCTCCAATAATGAGGCTCCTTTCTGAAACTTGCACTTCCCAAATCTGAACATCCTCTTCTCAGTTTTTGCACTGTCCCTATGGTCCTTGTCAATTCTATACTTTGTGGATGGTTGATATCTGTGGCACCATTTAACTTCCTCTAAACCAAAAATATGTGTGAAAGCATAGAGCTTAGAGATTTTTTTCCTTCTAACATGTATTTTGAAGGGTAATGCTGATTTTGTTACTTCCCTTTTCAAAACCATATATTTTTAGAATAAAGTCTCAGTTTCCTAGCCTGGGTTCATGGGAGGAGGGGTCCTCAATCTGGTTCCCTGACACTACGGCATTATCAGCAGACTTGCTCGTCTTATTTTTTTCTGCTCAAATGCAACTTTGTCATTCACGCCTTCTGAACATGCTTTTCCATCTGCCTGGAACATTCTTCCCCTGAGAAATTTGTCTGTAGGAATTAGCTTAAAGGCCATTTCTTTGGGGAGGTGTTTCCCAAGCCTCAGGGCAGGCTTTTGATATTCTAGTTACCCTTGTACTTCCTGGGTCACTGTAATCTTTCCCAGCACTTTTCTCTTGTTTATCACTCTGGGCAGTGTTCTTAGTGGTCAGCCTGCAGGGACTAGTGTCTTACTTGTTGATTAATAAGAAAAAAAAAAAAAAGACACCTATGCTATATACATAAAAGATCTCAGGATGTATATTAAAGGTGTACACATCTGTGATTTCATAGTTTATCACTATTTTATACCTAAGTATATAATGTAAGCTTATAATGATATTCCCAAGTTATTGACAAAAGACTCTACTCAGTGTGCTGCCAGAGAAAGTGGCAATGAAATTCATTTGAAAACTATTTCCATTAAAGTAGTCAAACTGAAAAAAATCTTCTTACAATGGGAACATTAACTATCTGGAAAAACAAAACACTTAGCAAAATACCTATTGATGCCAGCAAAACAAAGTGTTACTCTACTCTGAATTAACATAAGCTGTATTTATGAATTTTTGTATTACAAATGGGTACATTTCATTTTCCCCCATCTTGTTTACTCCCCAGGAGGTTCACGGGTAATAGAACAAATGAATTTCTTTCTCCATTAGCCCGTCATTGCCACTTTCAAATAGCTTCTTGCCCATATACTCCAATATTATTGTCATAATAAGTGGTAAAGCCTTTAGCCTTCTCGTTTATCTTAACCATGCCCTTTGTGTTCCAGATGAGATAAGTAGTATAGTACCTTCCATCTGCATCAGGGAAGGAGGTAAACTGAGGCAAAGATGCTAAATGATTTAAGTTTACATAATCAGAATTCACCCATCCATCTGTATCAGTGATGCAACAAATTTTTAGTGATTGTCAATTTGGTGCCCAGCTCTGTTTTGAGTTGCTGATAATAGGAAATAAGGCAATGTCCTTGTTTTCATGTAGTTGATACTGTAGATAGGGGAAATAGACAATGAGTAAGTAAATAAATAATATCTAATGGAGTGATAGATGGAGTATTTGTGTTCCCCCACATTTGTATGTTGAAATCTAATCCCCAGTGTGACAGTACTAGGGGGTAGTGGGGGGGTGTCTTGGGGAGGTAATTAGGTCATGGGGGTAGACCCTCACGAATGAGATTAGTGTCCTTATAAAAGAGACCATGCTGAGCTCTCTCACCTGTTTCCATCACATGAGGACACAACAAGAAGACAGCCATCTGCAAGCCAGGAAGCAGGTTCTCACCATACACTTAATCTGCTGGCACCTTGATCTTGGATTTCCCAGCCACTAGAACTGTGAGAGAGAATTTTGATCTATTCAGTCTATGGTATTCTGTCACAGTAGCCCAAATGGACTAAGACAAATACTGACAAACACTATGGTAAAACTGAAAGTTATTATTAGAGAATTATTTAGCCCTGACTCTAATCCCAACCCTGGGGGCACCTCCTATTGTGTGGTCTGGGAAGCCTCTCTGAAACAGTGCTGGCATTGTTGAGATCTGGATGCCAAGAAGAAACCAGTGAAGGGAGCCTCTGGAGGAAGGCATTCCAGGCAGAGGGAACGGTAAGACCAAAGGTTCTGCAGTGGGAGCAAACTTGGTATGCTCAAGGAACAGCAAGGAAGTCAGGGTGGCTGGGATGCAGAGTGAGGTGTGTGGTGGGCGATGAGTGTGGACACAGGGAGGAGCCAGCTTATAGGGAGTCTTAAAGGCCACAGCGAGGAGTGTGGACGGTCTTCCAGAATTTTCTTCTAGTGATGGGAGACACTATAGAATATAAGCGGAGGATAACATATGGTTTATGCTTTTGAAAGTTCAGTCTGGTTGAACTGTTGAGAATGGATGGATCACCTGGGAACAACAGTGGGGGACATCAAATACTACAGACAAGAGATGATGGTGTTCTGGGCCAGACACCATCAATGTCAAAGGAAGTAGAGGGTAGGAGATGGATTAGATATATGACTTCTGAAGGAAAACAAGAGAACTTGCTGATCTATTGAATATTGAGAGTAAGGGAATTTGAGTCAAGGATGAAACCAATTTTGGGCTTGAGCAAATGGCTAGATGATGGTGCTATTTACTGAGAGAAGACAGTGGGGATAGAAACTAATGTATTCTTTTGTTATCAGGGCAAGGAATAAAAAATTCTGTTTTGGACATATTAATTTTGAGATGCCTCTTAGAGGTGCCTGGCCAATTGGAGATGCCAAGTAGGGAAGTGTTAGATTCACAAGTCTGGAAGAGAGCATTTAGAGGTGGAAATATCAAATTGGAGTCACCAGTGTGGTGATGGTATTTAGAGCTTTAACATCATTGATGTCTCCAAGGAAGAGAGTGCTGTTGGAGAAGGGGCAGCCACACCTCCCCAGCCCTCACCCATAAATCCCACATTAACTAATATGGTCATACACCATACCACAACAGTTTTGCTCCCTCCCATCTAATTACATTAGACAAAACATTTACTGTCTCTTCTGTAAGAAAGGTGTTACACTAAGGAATAAAGGGCTATAAAGAGAAGTGACTAATACATGATGTCATCTCTCAAGTTGCTCATAAACTGGTAAGGAAAAGAGCAAATATAAAAGGTAGAATGTTAGTTTATTTCCAAGAGAGTGGAGGGGTCTTTAAAAGGTAGACTTGGGAATACACGCTGGGAGCAGATCATGTGCGTGTGTGCTATGTCACTTCACTCATGTTTGACTCTTTGTGACCCTATGGACTGTAGCCCAGCAGGCTCCTCTGTCCATGGGATTCTCCAGGCAAGAACACTGGAGTGGGTTGCCGTACCCTCCTCCTGGGGATCTTCCCCACCCAGGGATCAAACTCTTGTCTCCTGCATCTCCTGCATTGCAGGTGGATTCTCTACTGCTGAGCCACTGGGGAAACCCAGATTATGAGGATGTCAAGTTTTTTTTTGTTTGTTTGTTTGTTTTTACTGCAAAGACAGTATTGAAGCTTTCTGAGTTCCATGACCAGATCAACACCTTTCCTTCCCTGTCCAAGGCTTGTTCATCTGCCCTGGTCTGCCTCAAGTCTCACCACTTTCATATTATTGCCCACCCTCTATTATTACTCACTTTTCATCTCTAACTCCTTCAGCTTTTACTATCTAGTGCTAATCCATTTAGTGCTTGATGCCACACTGTCTCTTTCAGATGGTTTATTTGTAGGAACATCTTTCTTTTCCAAGGTGCCTATAAATTCCTTCTAAGTAGGATCCAGGTCTTAAATTCAGAGTCTCTGGCTCAGGATGGAAACATAATAAGCCCTGAAGCAATGCCTGCTGTTTCTAGTGTTACTTCAGTGGATTCTTCTCTGACCTCTGATTAGATCAGATTCCTTTGTTCCAGGATCTCACAGACTCATTTTCTAGCACACCTCTCAGCTTTTAACTATCTACCCTACATGTGGGGGCTTCCCAGGTGACTCAGTGGTAAAGAATCTGCCTGCCAAGCAGTAGACATAGGTTAGATCCCTGGGTTGGGAAGATCCCCTGGAGAAGGAAATGGCAATCCACTCCAGTACTTTTTTCCTGGAAGATTCCATGAACAGAGGAGCCTGGTGGGCCACAGTCCATGGGGTCGCAAAGACTCGGACATGACTGAGCAACTAAAACAACAACCCTACATGTGACTATTTGAATAGGTTCTGTCTTCCCATAGGCTGTTAGTTCCCAAAGAGCAGGAACCACTTCTGATTTTGTTCATGATGATGTCCCTCATTTGTGTGCAACAAACATTTGTTGAAAAGTTGAATAGGCAGGGCCTTAGGGGTTCAAACGATCAAGGAGCTTGAGCAGAGCAGCCTCAAGCACGATCCAACTGCTTGTAGTTTCTGAAACAGCAATGCAATTCACACGGCAAAACTACCCCTCAGACGGAGTTCTTCCTGATAAACTTCCCTTTTGCTTAGGGACAAACTTTCCCAGAGAGTGGCTCTTCTCTGGTAAGGAGGCCCCCTCAAAGGCTGATTTATTGTCACTTAGGACACTTGAGTCCTCCTTCTTCACACAGCTGAGCAGGAGGCAAAGCAGTGTTCCCAACTGTCAGAAAGAAGCGGCCCGCTGGCAGCATCTATGATCATCCAGGCAGATGGAGCGACATATGTATATTTACATATATATATTTCCTAATCAATAGGTTCCAGTGAAAACATGAAAACTCAAGAACATGACTGGAATTTAAGGAGCTGTGAAGAAGTTTAATTCCTTAGAGAAAATTAGCACAATTGGGGCTTTTTTCAGCTGCAGATAACTCCAGGACAAAAATGAATAGTACTATTGAATGATCAAACTTTCCTCCCTAAATTGCTAAATCTCTTCTTCCAAATTAGGTACTGCTAGCATTTCCTCTAAGAAATGAACTTTGAAATCTTTTAACCTTATTCCTGGCCCCTGTCTGCTTCTCTGAGTCTTTCCTCACAGCCACACTAGCTTACTTTTAACAACAGGCCAAGCTTGTTGTCCCCTAGGATTTTTGTTATTGCTTGCTCATAGCAGGTGGCCAGTACATATCTGTTCATGAATAAATAGGTTAAGATAAGCCAATTATGCCCCAACAGAAACCTATAACTTGTCTGTCTGCTGTTTGAGCCAATTGGAGATAATATAAGTGATGACTTGAAGATTTAACCTAAGATTTAATGCTTCTGATTCTTGCTTTGTTCTTGCATGTGTCGACTGGAAAAAAAAAAAAAAAAAACAAACCACCACCACAACCTAAAAGTTGAGAATTATGTTTTATTCAGTGGAATCTGAGCACTTTATACAGAGGACTTAAGTCCAGGATCCAGGCTCCCAGAGAGCTCTGAGGGATTGTTTTGAAGAAATAACAGGAGCCAGGTACCTGAGTTTTTGCAACAAAAAACAGGTAGTTAGAACAGCAGAAGCTTACTGTTAATGAAAGGAAACCCAGACATCTCAAGTTAGTGAACTTAACACTTCTCTCTATCTGGGAAGATGCAAGTCTGGGTCACTTAAGTCATCCCTTTAATAGGCACCTTAACTATCTAAGGCCAGTATCCTGCTGTTTTCCATCCTGAATCCCCTTATGGTGCACAACTGGGGAAGGCTGCAGTGGCTGATGGCTTGATGGCTGCACCATCTTTTGCTTGCAGATACAGCAGGTGACGTTTGTCGTCCATACATGTGAATATCAAGGAACATGGCTTGCAATTTTACCCACCACAGAATTGCATTTTACTCCTGTAATTCACGTGAAGATGAACTTGTTGCAATTACCAGTTGCCTGCAACTTCCGTTCTTCCCTCCTTTCTTAATAGAACACTTTGGGGAAGTGTGTCCAGTTAAAAAACATACAATTTTGCCTTCCCAGGCTTTCTTACAGCTACAGCAGGTAGCATGTAACCCAGTTCTGGCAGTGAAGTCAGATGAGGCTTCTGGAAAGCTACTGCCTTCCTGATACAAAGGTACAGACTCAGTTGCTATGTCTGTTGCCTTCTGACCATCTACTTTTCTCCCTGTAGATGTGATGCTGAAGGGAAACAAGTGTCCTATGTAGCAGGTACCATCAGAACTCTGTCCATAACCCTTTGAAACTCACCTGAAATTGTTATATTGACCACAGATTTTTCTACTGAAAGCTCCTGTACCTCTGGCAGAGGGCTTCTGCTGGCTACAGGATCATGCTTGGCCTGTGTGTGTGCATGTGGCAGGTCGGAAGTACTAGAGAGTTAGTGATGCTGGAAGCAGCCCTCATTGACAGATAAACGTTGGTGTATAAACATCAAAACTCCTTGGCCTTCAGATGGGACAACTTTTGAGATGTAAGCTACAAACACAAAGGGCAGATAGAGTGTCCTGAGTCCCCCAGAGGGGCTGAGCCCAGTTGCTCACAGAAAATAATGCACTCATCCTGTATTGGCTCTCTTTTTCATCTCACTGCTGGGTCCACCTTCCAGATAAACTACTTGCACAGGAATCCTGTCTCTGGGGAACCCAATCTCAGACATCTTGTGACTGTGCAGATGAAGGCTACATGCTAAGTATGGAAAGAAATTTAGAAGTCCTTTGATAAAAAAAGACTTGGATGGAGCCCTTGATGCCAAATGGGCTTCTGTTCTAGCTTTGGGCTGAGTTTCTCTGGACTTTGTGTTATTTGAGAAAAATAAACCTATTAATTAGGTAGGCCACCACAACTGGGTTTCTGTGGCACGCAGCCAAATGCAACCGTAACTGAGAGACATCTGGAGGAATTCGCAGTTGAGTCCAAATGCAACCAGTCATCAGCTGGACATGGCTGCTAATAAAGCTGACATTATGGCTACATGATTACCAGACCCCAACACTATATTGCATGTCATAGCTTGCACAGTGTTTGCTTACATGTTGCTGTATTTAACCCTCACGTTAATTTTGTGAGGTAGGTGTTATCAACTCCACTTTACTGAAGTCCAGAGAGATCAAGTCCCAAGATAGGGGCTAAGTGTTCATTCTAAGGAGTCTGTGGCATTTAAGAAATGAGTTGACCTCTACTTGTTCTCATTGCTTGTCCCCTGAGATCCTGTGCTTTTCCATGCCTGCTTCACTGCCATGGGACTGCAGACATTTGCTCTCCCCACTGCCACACCTCATCACAAACTCTACACACTAATCATAAGCTCTGTAAGACAGGGGTCCCCAATGCCCCAGCCTCAGACTGGTACCCCTCTGTCAGTGGCCTGAGCTGCACAGCAGGAGGTGAGCAGTGGGGGAGTGAGTCAAACTTCCTCTGTATTTATAGCCACTCCCCATTCATCACATTACTGCCTGAGCTCCACCTCCTGTCAGGTCAGTGGTGGCATTAGATTCTCATAGGAGTGAGAACCCTACTGTGAATTGCGCATGCGAGGGATTCAGGTTGTGTACTTCTTATGAGAATCATCCTGAAATCATCCTGCCCACCCTCACCCTCACCCACCCACTGCCCCTGCTCCGCCTGCCACGGTGCCAAAAAGGTTGGGGACCACTGGTCTAAAACATGTGCTAAATCCTCTTATCTCTAGGCCTTTGTTCAAGCTCTGCCTTTCCTAAGAATGCTTTATTTTATAAGTGGGAAACTGCTGTACTTAGGCCAGGTGAGGATGGTCTGGTAACAGCATTCTCACGCTAACTGTAGGCAGGACACCCATCTCAGTATGGCTCATAGCACTGGAAACATATAGATGCTTAGTAAATATCTGTAAAATTTAAATGGGTAGACATAGTAGCATTCAAGTTGACTTCAAATTTACTCCTGCTCAAAATCATTAACATCAAATTCCACCACACATAAAAATGAATACATCTCTACAGAAGACTTCAGACAAACAAAATATACTCCACTGAACATTTAATACATTACATTCAAGTACAACTTTTTTTTTTCCAAAGGACAAAATTATAAGTATTCATTAAAATGGTAACCGTTTCAATATCATCTGAACCATATTAAGTAACTCATTTACTTTTATGAAATGTGTTGAGAACCTAGGAGTTTATGCATAAGGCTTAGCATTTTTAACACTGCCGGCCTAGGAGAGAAAAGATTGTATTCCTTAAGTGGTGATTCAGGAAATCTGATATATTCAATACTTGTGTTACAATAGCTGGTGTGTGGAGGCAAGACTAGCACCCATGACTGGCTGAGCCCTGGAAACAAGGTGGCCACGCTCCCATGCTGCTCTGGGATAAAAATACAAAATCTGACCTAGGGTGAAAAAACGTGCAGGGCGTGGAGAGGACTATGGCGGGGGTTCACTGAGGACAAAAGGGAAAGCTGTGAATTTTCACTTTAAAATATGTGTTAAGTGAGGTGAAGAAGCCAGGAGCCTTCTCACAACCATTCCGTGTCAGCAACTCCCAAGATACTTATATCAAGGTGGCTGGGAGGAAATATAAATGTCCACTGGGCCAGACTCAAGAACTAAAGTGTCGGAACAGATACAACTTTGAGGACAGGTTTATGAAACAGCTTATAAACAAGTGGCATACCAGTTCAAAAGATGCCTGACTGGTAAGGAATTTCAGCTGGTAAGGAATCTCTATAAATGTTTATTTGCCTTGTCTTGGTAAGTTTATTTTACAAAGCCACCATTTCATTTCACAAGGATGATAAGGTTCATTAAATCCCAATACAAAACAAAATTTATAAATGAGATGACAGAACTATTTCAAATCCAATTTGCTGAGTAAAGGCATGTTCACCAATTATAAAATCTAGCAAGACAGAAGGATAATTACACCACCACTATTGTCAAAAGACTGTTAGACTGTAGTTGAAGTTCAAAAGGTTAAGGATTTTACAAAAAGATAACATGAGCATTAATTATATACGAAGAGTATTTGATTAGCTAGAGAAAATGTTAGCGAGTGTGATTTTCTTCCTGTGAACAACTATTTCAGATTTAGAAAGTAACACCGGCTCCACTTAAATTCTGACCTACTTTATCAGTGGCACCATAACCTGGAATACTCAGAGTAATCCAATTACTTTGGCCACTAAATAGTCACCATTACACTTCTAAAGTAATTTATCCAGGATACACTAGAGTAGCCTATATTTATTATACAGTATTGTGCAACTTACAGTTTTTTTCCTGAATATTTCTTGTTATTTTTCCCAAGCCCTGTTTCCCAGGACTTTGATCATTAAATATGTCCACCTTAATGTTCCAAATACCTATGTCTATTATGAAAACATGTGAGGGTAAATTCATTCTCTTTAATGTGACAAGCTATATTCTAAAAATGACCCCAAACCTGCTATAATGGTACAGGTTATGAAGTGCTAGCTAAAGATATGAGGGACGTTCAGGGGACAGACTCAGACCTTAGAAAGGGATTTTAAAGAAGTTTAAATTCTCAAGAGAAACATTCTGGGAAGGGAAGAAGTGTTCTATAATCTACGGCATGTTCCAGAGCCCTTGTTCTCATAGCCAAATGTATGAAAACAGTTTTCTTTAAAGGAATACAGGTCTATGAGCCAAGACAAGATATGGCTAAATGATTGGTAGCTTTTGTTTGGCTCTGGAGGTTTCCATGGAAACAGCCTGAGAGACAGAAAAGGCAGCATTATCATCTTTATCTGAAATGCCATCTGATAAAACTGCACATTGATTCATTCATGCTATCCAGAACAGATGTACTACTTCTGATAAGCCTTCACAAAGGGAGGCAGGAGTTCTCTCTGGTCACACTTCAAATTTCCTGCCTTCCTCCATTGGAAACCTTAAAATTAAAATCCTGATAAAACCTCCCCTGAACATTTCCCTCAAAAACCTCTAGTTCAAGTAAAGCTCCAGTAATCAGAAGCCAAATGAAGAAATGTGAAGCACACGGAGCTCCACTGCCAAGTTCTTAAAATTATATGACGCCAAGCTTATTGTAGTTGAAGAAATGACTCTGAAGAGTATTTACAATTCTATTATATCAGATCTCAGCCAGGCAACAAATACTGTCCAACGTGTTTATTATACACAGTTGAATCAGGTGGCATCATTCATAATTTTTCTCCCTCTTTATGTCTAGATCATTTGTATGTGTGTGTATATATATACCTATATATCTGTATCTATATATTTAATATAGTATCACACACCACACACCATTATCTAATCTTATTTCAGGTTAGTGCTTCTCAGAAAGGCCACAAAAGCAGCCCTAGCTTAAAATTCTACATCTGATGTACACAAAAATAAAAACCTCAGCAACAATTAAATATAAACAAGACAAACAAGGTAAGGAGGCATGCAACCTTTAGCACCGTATTTAAGACGATAAGAGTGTTGACAGAGGTCTAAAGAGGAATTTACCTGTGGGTTTCCCTCTGGAATGAGAGCCCAAACACAGAACTGTCTCGTAGAGTCCAGTACTTTTAAAAAGGGAAAGCCTGAGAAATTCTATTAACAGAAATGTCAAAATCCATAATATACCAGAGACAGATGATTTGACACTGCTTCTTATTCTAGAAACAATGAAGACATTATTCTTTAGGAACAAATTTTTCACTTTGGGAGATCAGCTGAGAAATCACTGCCAGCTCAGTGAGCTAAATGATGCCTCAGTAAGTTTAAAAGACTGCTATACCCTCACAAGGACCAATTTACTCATGAAAAGTAGCTTACTCATGAGCAGTTAGGTCCCTGATATCTGTATAGCGATATATTCGTGGGTGATACTGGAAAGATTCAATCGAGCATATACAATTGTATGCTCCACCAGCAAGACATCCGAAAAACACCTATACACAGCATTGGTGCGGGAATCCAAATCACAGAATAAAATCTCAGGTCGGTCCTTTATGTAAAAAGGGACTCAAAGTTTAGGGAAGGGTTTATTTAGAAATGAGCTGAAGATTCTTATGGTTTAAAGGTGGCAGGTAAGAAGTCAGAGGGCTGGAAAGGACTTTAGATATCATCTAGTGCAAATCCCTCATCTTACTGGTGGGAAAACTGAGGCTTCAAGAGAAGTGTCAGCTTTAAACAATGAAAGAACCGTGACTAGAAGAGAAGTCATGTAATTTTGGGTGTGGTACTTTCCCCGTTACACTGATCTCTCAGGCCCCTTTAAATCTCAACGTGTATCAGGCTTGAGGAAAATGACTGAGAAAGATCAGATGGGAAAAATGCTGAATTTTTAGAAAGATTTTGGTAATAATTCATGTTCTGATAGTCTTAATATTAATGAGGGGGAAAATCCTACTTATTTTTTGGTAAAAATGTTATTTTCTGCATGAAACATGTTCTTTTTCTGCAAGCTGATTTTGTAGGTACGAGGGTAGCTCACAGCTGGCAGCTTTCATATGACCCATCTTTGTAGTTAGAGTTTGATTCAGTAGACCCTGTATCATCAGGCGGGCTGAAATGACTGCTGTCTTGAGAATCAGTATCAATACTTTTCGTCTCTGACTGAGGGTGGACAGAAACTTGAACTGCTATCTCCTGGCCTTGTTCACTCAGGGAACCATCATCTGAATCTCCTCCTGGTGAATTACTCCGGCCCATCTCTGGGTTAATGACAAAGATGCCATCTTGAGCATTCAAGGCAGGTCTCTCTTTAATTCTCTCTCCCATCTCATCAGGGTCATCCACTCGCACAGCCTCAAACATCTCCTCTACAAAGGCCCGGCAGTTTAGAATAAGGGGTGGCAGAGGGACGCTTCTTGCCAGTTCTTCGATATAACGAGCAAACTCCATGGTTTTAAATTGCGTGACTTTGGCGAGTTCCAGAGTCTTGGCCGAGGTGATGATGGGGATGCGTTTTGCAATCTCAAAGGCCTTCTGAAGTTTCTCTGCCCCTTCAGTTCGGAAGAATTCATTGATGGCTTTCTCAGTTTTACGAAGATGGCTGCTCATCATGCACAGCCGTGTAACATTCAAGATGAGAGTGATTGTAAAGGCAATCAGGCAAACAACCATGTAGTAGACACTCATGTCTCCTGAGGTGAAGATAACACGCAGGGTGACCGAGTAGGAGGCACGGGTTGGAGAGGTGATACAACACGTATAGAGCCCACGGTCAGCAAAGGCTACGTTGGTGATATTCAGGAAGTTATCAGAAACCAACCATTTTCCACCTGATAACCCAACAGAAATAAAAAATTACAGCATAAAGAATACTATTACTAAATACGCAAACTGCCTTATCAATATTCCACCTCTTCATGAGAGCACGTTACATCAACTCATCTATTAGGTTCTGCTATTTCATTAAATGATGTAAGAAAGGGCAGACTTTTATGTTCAGAGTCTGAATTTTAAACAGCCTGGAACTTAAAAAGGGAATCAAGATCTTCCTGAAACTAACACTTATTGTGGCTGACTTTTCACTGCTAGATGTAAGACACCTTTCAGGCAGACAGGTGTGTCAACATAATGCTAAGTGACTAACCTTAAAAAGAAATGTTTATATATATGTGTGTAAGTGTCTATATCACAGTCTCTACCTACACATTCTCATAAACTAGAAGGCTATGTCTCAGAAATACAAAACAATGGCTATTTATAGGGTAATGAGTAATTTTTATTTCCTTTTAAACTTTCAATAATTTACTGTTTACTTATTTACTTAAGAAAAGACAAAATTATTTTTAAAAAACTCTACCAATTTAATGTATTTGTTCAATTACTAACTGGCTAATCTGGCATGCCTTGCACATGTTAATTTGTCTTGTTAGAAAAGGTTGGTTGATGATAACATCTTGATTTTCTGGCCAGAGTAAATAATGCACAAGCCAAAAGCAATGTCTCATAAGTGAGGGTAAATGAACAGCTTGGCAGACAGAATAAAAGTTGCCCTAAGATGCCTAGGCTTCTATTTTAAATTGAAAACATGCTGCCATTCTTCCATACATGAAGTTATCTTCATTCAGGAATGCATATACAAATGTGTATGAGTATGAAAACCAAAGCACAAGGACCAACATCCTTTAGTAACTTGGCTCTGCCTGCACAGTTCTCACCTCCCTGATAAGCTCTCTCAGTGTACTCTGTGCTTTAACTATACAAGCCATTCAAAGACAGGATAGATGGGCTAACATAGGGTGTAGGGTATGGGTCCCCATGCCTATAGGTGGTGTCCCAGAGGAGGCTGGGTGACTGCTTGTTAAGCACCGCTTCAATGCCTAATCTTCCAGCTCCCTTTCATCCCTGAGATTCTATGGTTCAGTATTTAGGGGCACTTCAGTTAGTAAGTACTGTGGACTGTGCCCATTCTTATCTACATCAAAATTTATCTAAATTCTGTAGTTATATTTGTACTAATGTAAAAAGAGGAGGAAAACATGTAGCTATGAATATAGTCATTATTTTACAAGGTTCTGTCTATAAACCTGGAGCTATAAAAAAGATATCCTGTGAATCCACAGTATGATGAACTATATACATAGACTCCATTCATCAACCACTATAGCCACAATCTAAACTCTCTAGCTCACTTGCTGATAATAGCTCAAGATTTATGAACCTTATACTAGACTGACATGCTCTTTAAACTCCTCTCACTTGAGATTCATAAAATTTAATACAATTGTCCAGAGCTGCTGCTGAAAGCATCAGTGATAGATGTTAGTGGTTTTCCAAGTAAAGGCAAAATAGAAAAATAAAACTGCCATTCCACTTGGCTGGTCTCCTAAAATCCGTTTACACGACCAGTCTATAATAATCACACTGACTGAGTAACTCATATCTTAGATGTGTTTGTCAGGACCCTAGGGCCAAAAAAGATAAGAGTCTAGTTCAGTGGATCCACATAGGGAACCCCAAATCATGTTCAAAATACATGTTCAGGGTACCACTCTAGACATTCTGGTTTAACAGGTCTATATTCTTAAGAAGCTCTGTTCTTTCTAACATTCTAACTCTTCAATTCCTTGGTGGCCAGTTACTCAGTCTGTAGAAGGTTAAAATGTTTAGCATATACTTTAGAAGGAAGCACCATCTGTCTCCTTTTGTTTTCCAGTCTGATATAAATAGCAAAATATCCTTATATTCCAAGAGACTACACTATCTTTCTAACAGAAAATATAAGTAGGCCTTTTCCAAAGTGTAGCTTGTGAGGATACCATAATTTAATCTTTATCCCATTGATATTTCATGGCGATTTCTTTCTAAGGTGTTTTAACACAGGTAGTCTTCAAAAAAAATCTAACAGAACACTAGTTAAAGGAAACATTATTCTGATTAAGATGTGTTCACAGGTTCTTAAACAGCAAAATTAAATAAAAAACTGTCAAAAGGTAGACCTTAGTCACCTTACTATGATGTTTGTGTGACTTTTTTAAGACTGAGAGACAAAAATATAGAAGAGAAACTTTCCTATTTTCATGCAAATTAAGGTACAGAATTAAAAAGAGACATGAGCTGGAAGGGCTTATAAAGTTCCTCCTCAGTGCCCTTCTGATTCTCAGAGGGACTTAAAAGTTTTATGTACAGATCTTTATAATCATTTTAAAAAACACCTGGGATTTCCTCCAACATTTTTAGTAACTCATTTCTGAGTAAAAAAAAAACAAATTATTTATGATGTTTACTTAACCAAAATCCTTCTTGCTCTATTCATACAGGGCCAGCACACTGTACTACTCACATTACAGTCTAGGGAAATGGTGCCCTGGAGCTGTGCAGTACAGAGTCCGCACAGCTGTGTGCAGTAACCCTGATGGAGCCTACCTTGAATGAAGAAGGAAACCAGTTCACCAAGAGGGGAGGAAACAGCTCACCATCATTATGTGAACACTTCTTAAATTTTTAACTATATTTTTTTCTTCTGATTCAATAATTACCATTATTTCACTTTTCCTGATAGGTATAACA
Source organism: Okapia johnstoni (assembly GCA_024291935.2). Taxonomy (NCBI): domain Eukaryota; kingdom Metazoa; phylum Chordata; class Mammalia; order Artiodactyla; family Giraffidae; genus Okapia; species Okapia johnstoni. Next base: position 56,806,059 of record CM044316.1, on the reverse strand, counting down.
CCCCAGGCCTTTCAAAAGTTTTAAATATTTATTGTAGTACCTCATCTTGGAGATTTCTTATTGAATATGCCATAAAACCAAGATTGAAGTAACAGAAAATGAGTAACCTTGACTAATTATACTATGGCATAATTACCTCTGTCTCTGTCATCCAGCTGCTGTCCTTTTGAGTTGTACCAAGAGACCTGTTCATAGTGGTTGACTATGAGAAGACACTTGATTGAAACACTAGTTCCCTCTCTGGCTATGATGACGTCATCACCTGAGTGGGAATCTTCTGAGAGTTCAAAACTTGGAAGAAATGATGCATTGGAAGAACTGTGATTTGTTCCCAGTGGGATCATTTGGTTGAAGTCTACATCTTCCAAAGCAAAAGCAGCTGGCACAATAACACTCACCACTAAAGTGGATAAACAACGAAGTGGCTTCATGGGAAAATGGGAGAAAATCTTGTTTATATTTGGAGAACTCAATAGCTTCTATATTATAAAAAGAGCACAGTGGGTCATTGATTGCTTGGTACTGGAATTTTTCCAAAAAAAAAAAAAAAGGTAGATCCAGGTATATTCTGGAGTCTTCAAGATTAAAAGATATGAGTGGAGACCAACCTGAAAGAGAGCCAGATATAAAATTTAACCAACAAAGACTCATAATGGAGTGAAACTCTATGTTCGAGAAATAAATAGATGTGAAACTGATTAGAATGACATCAATATTATGAAGTGAAACAGTGAAAATACCACCTAAAAATTTCAACAGAGTCAGCAGAAAGAACACTGAACTGGGAAATGGCAGATCTAGATTCTGGTATTAGCTTTGCTAGTAACTAGCTGTAAGCCCTTGGCAAATAGCTATGCTTGTTTTCTCATGCGTCAAATGGGGACTAGATGAGACAATCTCTAAGGGCTCTTCTGGTTCTGAAATGTTGTGATTCTATTTCACTCTGACAAACTCCATGCAAGAGGGAGCCAATGAAGGCTAAAATATTTAACTTAATGATCTTTTATTCCAACCCGCATCATTACCATCTGCTGTTACATCAATAATGTAAATCAACTGCTACCTAATAATTATAACCATGGAGTTCAAAATTTGAGAAATTCAAGTATACAGACATTAGACATAAATAATGCAGGACTACCTGAAGTAGTTTTTTTGTTGTAATATTAGAAAACTGCACCACTATGCATAAATAAATAGCTACTGACTTTTGAGGCTATAGAATCTCCCTCTTGGGCAAGAACATTAAACAAAAGAATTTTCCTTTAATAATTTCTTCAATATCAAGAGATAAAATATAGTATATTTAATAAACTTGTAAGAATACCAAATTTCTAACTCAAAGTCTATAAACTAGCTATGGGAGGAATTGACACCTTAACTATCTAGTTAGCAGAAATACAAACTACAGAGAAAGACTGTTAGACACATTTAAAATAAGAGTAAAATATCACAAATAAAAGCAAAATAATATCCCAGTTCAAGAATCTATGTGATTATGATCTACTTCCTGGTAATCTGATTTCTCTTTTAAAATCATTGACTCTTTAAGAAAAATTTCATTTCAATTTCTATAAAATATGGAATGAAACACCTAGCTTTATTTCTTATAAGGGCCAAACTAAACAGTTTTGTAAATGACACGTACTTCCCTATATACTCATACAAAAGCTGCTGGATCATGTAACACAAAAAGCAACAGATCATTGTATTTTGCCATTAAACCACTCAGAGTCTAAATGACAGTTAAGTTGTAAATATCATTTAATTTTCATTAGTCCTTGAAAGGACGGTTAGATGATGACAATAATTTTCTCTATCTTGCAAATTTAAGGAGGGACCATTTGAAGTAAGACAAAGAACTTCAGAGTTTGCTATATATAATAGATGAACACTGTATGTTTCCATTTCTTCCCCAAATCCCATTAAAATGACACAAAGCTCTTGGGCACTGAAGGGGATTACAGAAGTGATCTGATCTAACCTCTTCACTTCACTGTGACTTGCTCTTCATATTATATAGTAAGCAGGAGAATACTGGCCTCTATTGGGAGGGAGTTGAGGGTGGAAACAACGGAAATAAAAGTTTACAAAATGACTGAAGTAAGCCAGGCACTGTGCTCAGGCTTGACATATATAAGCTCTCAACTTCTTTTCTACTACAACTGGCAGATATGATTTTTGTCCTTTATTCTAGACTACGGGTTCTCAATGGTGATAGGAAATGAAAGTGCTAAAAAGTACTCCAAATTTCACCCAGGACTTCCATAAGGAGATTCTGTGGATTCATCCAAGTTGGCATTTCCCAAATTTCATTCATTTCTTCTACTGTCATGATTTGTTTAAAAACTATATCTTTTATTATTTTTTATGCTTTTCTTAAAATGATATTTTATGCTTTTCCTAAACTCATTGTCTTTCATACATGTATGTTAAAAGGAAAGTCTGGATAAAAGTAACTGTACACTAGGCACAATGCAAACAAAACCATGTTATTAACTTGCAGAGATACTGCTAGCTGTTGAAGGCTCTGAGCTGCAGGCCTGCTCTCTTTGCAGAGAAAGCAAAACAAACCTCCCACAACTCCAGTTTATTCTTATAGCACCTCATTTCTTATCCTGCCATTCCTTTCCTCCCCACTGATTCCTACCACTGAGTCTACAACCTACTATCTTAGACTAGGGGTATACATTTTTATCTATTCAACAGTGTCTACTCAGTACCTACTATGTGCCAACCTACTGTACTACAGACACTGTCTCTGCCTTCATGGAACTCAGTCAGGTAGAGGACATGGTCATTAAATACATACAAAATACACTAAATGCTACTCAAAGGAAAGTATAGGATGCTATAGAGAGCTAACCATGTTGCAGAAAGCCTCCCTGAGAAAGTAAAGTGTGTGACAGGACCTGGGGGATAAATGGGAATGGAGACTGTTGGGGAGAGCCATCGAGGTAAAGGGACTCGGGGCAGAGAAAAAGCAGATCAGTCACTGGTTAGGGAGGTATTCAAGAAAAAGAGTTACAAGCAGTCATAATGAGAGATGGTGGCCAGAGAGTCATGGGTCTTGTTCCTGATCCTGAAGAAGAGCAGTTTGGCTCAACAGCAAAACTGGAGATAAGACTTTGGGAACTGGAGAGGGAGGCTGAAGTGAGTGAAAGAGACTCACTACAATTAATAATTGTCCAAGGTGAAGCAGTAAGAACTGAGAGGCTCAAAAGTGAGGTAGATCACCTGTGGGGGTGCTACTGTCCCCCCAGGATCAAGGAAGAAGACACTAGGAATGGAAGAAATGGACTCACTCTTCCTGCTCTGAGATGTAGGAATTTCAGCGGAATGAACAGCCTCCACGTGAGAGGGCTGTGGGGCAATAGTGTCCCGGCAGTGTTACCGCAGTGTGGAATTCCTTCTTCACGCAGCTTCCTGGAGCTTCCTCTCAAGGCCTGCTTCTTCTTCCCATATAGACCAGGAGTTCACCTGGATGCAAGATGGCTATTCCCTGATCCCTGTTGCCCTCACCATTACACTACTCACCTAGCTCTGTACTGGCAGGCAGTCTACTCCATCTCACCTACGAGCCTCTTAAGCACAAGGACTGTATTTTTTAACACTATGTGTCATAACTAGCACATACTCAATAAATACTTAATGATGAAGAATAGTTTAAATTTGATCAAGTATGTGTTGGATCTTTGTAAACTGACAAATGTTATACAACAGGGATCATAATTATTCAGACTCACATGCATTTACTAGCACTTGTTATTATTCCTTGAGACAAAAAGAGCTACTGCTAGTAACCTCAAAAGATCTTAAAGGCATAATGCGTAAATGCATTCCTTGAACCAACCACTAACCCTCAATGTCTTCACTTACCATCGTGTCCTAGGAAATAATGGTGGGAATAAAACATAACCAAGTCCAGTTTCCAAACCAGGCTGAACATCTCAATCTCCTAGAGAACTTGTTAAAAATAAAGATTACTGGGTCCCACCCCAGACCAGTGAATAAAAATGTTTGGGTTTGGACCTTGGAATTCATGGTTTTTAATTAGCTCTCTGGGAGATTCTGAGGCAGAGGGCTCATGGACTAGCAACCACTAATATACTTCTTCATTTCCTCTGTAACAGCCCTACCTAATGGTGCTCGACTCTCTGAACACTTTCAGCACAAAAGAACTATCACTCAGATTCCACTCCGGATTAAGTTCACCCTGGAACCTTGTACTTGCAGGCCTCTGATAGTCAGGGTGGCAGAGAAGTTCAGTGAACAGACTCTCTAGCCAGGTTTCCTAGGCTCAAATCCTGGCTCTGACTCTAATCAGCCTTGCAACTTTTGTTAATGACTTAATCTCTCTGTGCCTCAGTTCCCTCATCTTTAAATGAGGGAAAATAATACCATCTATTTTCACAAGACTATTGCAAGGTCTGAAAAAGACAGTATGTAAAAAAGAGAGTCTGGTAATAGTAATCACTGATAACTCTAGTTATTATTGTTGTTGATATCACTTCAAGTGCTAAAATCAACACTTCAGAGCAAAACAGCAAAAAATATATTTAAGATATATAAAACACTTTTACTTGGAATACCATGCAACCATTTAAAAATTTTGGAGGGGGAAGGGGAAACATCAGAAGGTAATTTCAGTCTTTAAATTTAAATTTCACACTCCTCTCTTTCTCAGTGCAAATATTTCACAAAAATATGGATCAAACAGGCATTGTAAATGGACCTTGGAGACCAACCACAATGTTACATTGTTTTCACCGTGTCCTGAGTTTGTGCTAGAGAGCCTTTGTTGTTCCTTTTTTGGAGCTCTGCCTTCTTGGATACAGGAGGAAGTCAACTCACTGACTGACTGGGAAGAATCTTCCCTTGGAATGTGGACTGAGACACTGTGGGTTAGGGACATTTGAGGAAGAGCAGGATCACAGGGAGCTGAGGCAACCAGGTTAAAGGACAACAGGGATGGAGAAGGGAAAGAGAGCAGCCAGGAGATGGGAGCTAGGGAGGTGGGTGGTGGTGGTGGAAAGAGTTACCGAGGGGAAGAGAAAGAGAGGCTCACACATGCTGCTCTGGCTCTTGACAGAGTTCTACTTCCTGGCCTTTTTTTTTTTTTTTAAAGAAATAAACATCTTTATCTAATTTCATTCTAAATTAAAACCACAAAAATGAAAACTGAATGTGCAAACAATGAAAGAAATGGAGAATTGGATACAATTCTCCCAGTTTTACAAGAAGATTAAGTTCAACAAAACCTGGAAGACAGGAAAAGAAAGGGCTAACTATATATAAGACAGTGAGAAGTACTGAAGAGAAGTGTAATTGTGCTCTGAGCACAAAAGAGAAAGGGAGACTTCATAAATTTTAGGAATGCAATTCGGTTTTAAGTTTGGGACTTTGTATATCACGCCTGCTATTCTCAATGGGGCAGCTGACATATGGAGGGTAAGAAGAGTTCAAAAAGGAAAATCAAAGTGCCACTTCCTGTAAACAGTTAAAAAGAGCTATGCTATACTTGTGGATGAAGTTACTTAGAATGTTTTATTACCTGTCTTCTGCATGAATAGGAATAACAGAAGAGTGTGACATTTAAATTTAATCTAACTCCTTTTTCATCTTTCAGGTACAGTAAAATGTTAGCTTCTCTAGGATTATGAATAATCACAAATATAGATGATTTTACCCTACAGAGCCATTCTGGATATTGGCTGTATCATTAAAAAGGAAAAAGCAAAGTTATCATCCCTAACAGACTGCCTTGTTGCTGTTCCTGCCAACTTTTGAGAGAAGAAATATTTCCATTCTGTTTCAATTCTCGACAGAAGTGAATAAGGAAGCAACGTGGCTGATTTCCATTCTCATGGCTCAATATTAAGTTGGCTGAGGAAATGGCTGTTTGCAGAAATAGTTCTGGGGTAATTCAAAGGAAGGAAAAACACTGATGCCCAGATGGTACTGGTTTTTGCTCCAAGAATACTGGGATAGTAATGGTTCATTCTCCATAATTAAATGCATTTGAGCTGTATTTACAACTCATCCACTCTTCTCTGCCTGCACTGTTACACTTGAAAAATGGAGAAGTTCCCTTACACAAGGCACACAAATGGTCAAAGTGACATTCTGAATTGGCAAAGGAGAGAAAAAGGAAATGAAGAGCAGATTGTTAGCACTCCTCTATCCTTTCAGAGAACAAACAAAAAGCTGTTCTGCTTACACGCAAGCCTTACTATAGCAATCTGTAACATACAAAGGTTAGTAATACACAAACAGAAATCACCATTTTAAGGGCCATTTTCCAAAAAGCGTCTAACTTAACATAGCCCTTATGCTCCCAATAGAATCTTGGAGCCATTGCACACCTCATCATTGGTGTTTGGGCACTCAAACGTCAGCATATTTTCTGGCACGCTGAGGAATACCCTCTTCTGTATTTGCTGAAGCTGTGCTTCAAACCCAGGGTTATTTGTTATGCTCTTGACTATGATCATTTTTGCCATAAGCATCTGCTGAAGCTACACAAAGACACTGATATAATAAACTTGTATTTATGATTTCCTTGCTCATTTTTTTTCCACTGTGGTCTGACCCTACCACCCAGTATCTCAAACTCCAGAATAACTAAAAAAGAGCTCTTTACTCTCACCCTCAGATCTACCTGTCTGGCATATACATAGCTTGACTGATAGCCACACAATACAATTCTCCCAGTTTTACAAGATCAAAGTTACAGTATCTTCATGGCTGTGTGGTCAGGAGTGTGGATGAGGATTAAGAGTGCTTGATCCTATCCTCGTGTGAGGCTATGGGGGTCGAGACCTTAGTACACACATCTATTGAATAAGGTTATTAACAGTAACCACCTCATAGGGTAGTTGTGAACATTAGATGAACTAATGTACATTTTAAATTCATGCCATTATTGTTCACCTTCTCCTTCTTCCTTCTAGATGTTTTTCTATTAAGTCCTGCTGTCCCTGCCTTAGGTCACAGTCCTTTTAGCGTACCTGGGTACCACACTATCCTCTTAATTCTTAAATGAGTCTCCCTAATTCCCACCATATCCCTCTGATGTCCCAAATATTGCTTGCCTCAGAACTGGTCCTAAACACAAATCCAAAAAAGTCAAGGCAACTTTAAAATCTATTGGTTATTTTCCTTTACCCATGAGATAAGCTTCAAATTTTATGGTATCCATAATTATCCAGGAATAGATTCAGGTGGCAGAAGAGAAGCACCTAGATGGAGCCCAGCTGTGCCTGCATGTATACTAAATCCTTGCTAAAGGAATGAATGGATTTAGAAGTCAAGTTTGGTCTTTAGTTACACCTGTCACTAATTAGTTATGATCTCTAGTGGTCTTAGTTTTCTTACAAACTGATTATCATTCCTATTTTCCCTTAAATCCTATAATTTCCCCAGCTCCCCTGTCATGGCTCAAAGCTTAACTATACTTATTTCCCTCTCTACTCTCTCCAGATAACTTTTCACTTAAAATTTTTGGTCCTAATTGTCCCTTTTGCTTGAAACTTCCTGCCCTCCCCATCTTCCTGTGGAAATTGGACCCTCTCTACAATATCCAATGTGTTCTTGACCTTATTCAAGAAGCCTTCCTACCTAAGCTTTCACTCTTCCTTCTGGATTTCAGATGAATTCTTTTGCTGTCAGTCCCCTAGCACATTCACAGTACTCAATTCTAAGACTTCTCAGTTTCCTTCTTTTATCAGTTATCTGTATGTCCAAAAGACTGTAAGCTTACCAACCACAGAGTCTAAAATCCCCTTGGCAGGGCACTGGAATCAACATTCTGAATTCAGACACCCATTAATATGGCAGTCAGAAAGGGACCTGCTATAAACATCTTACTGACTTTTTAGTCTCAGGCTCTGGAAATTGTTAATGGAGAGATATGAAATATGGAAACATAGTTTTCCTCTCTGTTTTTTTCAGTGGGCAGAACACTCTAGAGTAAATTTGATCTATAACTCGTTTTCTCAAAATGCAATTCTTAGATCACTTAAATTAATCTGGGGTGCTTATTAAAGATGTAGATTTCTTGGTCCCACTCAGACTTAGCTCATATATCTTTTAATTTGTCATAGTTCAGTTCAGTCGCTCAATTTGTCATAACCATATTAATATTCAGCAATTCTCAAAATGTGTTGCAGAGGCCCCTGGGAGTCCTTGAGATGGCTTCAAAATGATTTTCATAACAATACTAGAACATTATTTGCCCTTTCACTCTCATTCTCACACAATAGGTGCAGTTTTCTAGAGGCTACATAATGAATGATACCACAAGAGAATGAATGCAAAGGAGGTATGAGAATCTAGCTGTCTTCCATTAATTCAGATATTAAAGAAATTTGTAAAAAATGCAAGACAATGCCATTTCCCTCAAAAATTTTTTTGCGGGCACACTAGTCTTCATAGACATGCTTTTTATGTTAACATGTAATGAATTTAATTATTTTAAATAAATAACTTTTTGGAAAATTGTTCTGACATCTAAAATGGCATAATGATAGATATAAGCCACACAAACAAAACCTCTTCGACATTCTCAAAAAGTTTTAAAAGTCTCAAGAGATTCTAAGACCAAAAAATTGGAACACTTTTCACTACAATTATTATCAACAGTATTTTAAAGATAAGATTAAGACACAGTTAAGCGGTTTACCAAATTTCTATTCTTAAACTCCAAATTCTATGCACTTTCCATTACAACAGAAGATCAGAAGAAAACACCTATTTTATACTTACAGCATTTTTAGTTTTGGGGGAATATGCATTTTTAACATGCTCTCAGGTAATACTGATGCCCCTAAATTTAAGGGACCATGATTAAAGCAAAGAAACTATCTGAAGGGTTTTAGGAAGTGACAGTTACTATGTATAGATATTAAAATAACAACTCTGAAAACATGAAATTGAGTTGGAAGTCTCAGGTTCTTAAAAGGCCAGGTGCCTTCACCTCTCTGGGACTTAGTTTTTCACATCTGTACATCTGTATAATGAGGGTGTCTCTAACGTTTTTCTGGCTATCAGTTTGGGTTTTACGCATTCTCATTGCCCAAGAGGTACATCTTTCTGATGAGGCGTCAGGGGTAATCTAAAGTCATAAATCACAGCATGTTACTCTTCAGCACAGAAGCCTTCAAATGCCTTTCCATTGCTTTTCAAATAAAAGTCAAAATTCTTATCTTGGCTCACAAACCTTACAAAATTTGGCCAGTTTAAGTTCCTGGTCTCATCTTCCTCTTTTCGCTCCACTCACAGTGGCCTTTTGCCTTTTCCTTAACCCAGCTCAGTTTGTTCCCGTGATAAGGCCTTTGCAGTTGCTATTCCTTCTGCTTCTAATACTCTTCAGCAGCTCTTCATAAGATTTATCCCTCGCTTCGTTCCATCACTTTGTTCTGCTTAATTTTGTTTAAAGCACTCACTACCATCTTAGATAACCGTGTTTGCTTGTAAACCTGTTTATGGTCGGTTTCCTCCACTAGGCTGTCAACTACTTGAGCACAAAGCCACAGTCCCTCGTAAACCACAGTGTCCCAAAAGCCCAGAGAAGTGTCTGGCAGGTAGGTGGAGCTCAGTAAATACAGGATGGCCGAAAGCCTGCAGCAGCCCAGGCCAGGCTTGCAAAACGGCGACGGATACTCCAGCTTCTTTTACCTCGTACCCTAACCCACCGGCTCAAACCCACGTCTCGGCAGCCTCAGTAACCCCCCACCCGCTACAGCGACCCCAGACTAGCCCTCACTCACCAGACCCCTGCCGAGCTCCTTCCGGCCGGAGCTGCTGCTTGACCCGGAAGTTCTGTCGGTTAAGCGAGGCCGTCTCCACCCTGAAAGAGGACTTCCGGGGCAGTAGGAGCAGCTTCTCGGAGGAGGCTGTGGCGGCGGTGAGGGAGGCGGCGACCTGGGTGAGGGGCTTACCCGGAGGAGGCGGGCCGGGTGTGGGGTCCCGGGATCGCCGCGGAACGGGAGGAGGCGGCCTGGGGCTGGGCGGCTGGCCTCTCGCGGTGGACGCTGAGGCTGCGGAAGTCGTTTGGTTATTGAAACGCTAAGCCCGTGTGAGGAATTCTCGCCGTTGTCAGCGTCGGAGAACTTAGGAGCGCAGGTTTACTCCAGAACTCCCGTTGGGCACCTGTGCTTGTAATTGGGAAGAAAGGAGAGCAGATTTTATCCGTCTCGAGACAAGCTGTTATTTTAGTAGATAGTAATGCTCCAGGCAACCACTTCGTACTAACAGCTGCTGTTACCCGTGAGCGATTACGTGCCAGGCTCTGTTCCGAACCCCACACGTACACCGGGTCGTTTTGTCTTTCTACGAACTCTGGCATGTAGGTTTTACAGAGCGGAAGCAGAGACGCAGATAGGTGACTGATTCCCACAGTCACACAGGTATAGAGTTGGAACAGTGTCAGCCTAACTCCAGAGCCCATTATATTACCGTGTACTATATATAACATCTAATGTGTATGTTAAGTACATATCACTGTGTGTTGTAGCTTGGCTAGAGCACACGGAGAGCAAAAAGACGGTAAAAGAAAAAGTAAATGTGTGTATTCAGCTACAGGAAACATTGATGGAACTTTGTGCAGGAACTGTGTAGCTCTGGGAGTTCTCTGGTGGTCCAGTGGTTAAGACTCTGCAGCCTCTCTGCCTCGGATTGGGGACCAGGGCAACTGAGATCCTACAAACCACGCTGTGTGGCCTAAATAAATAATTTAATTACAACAACAACAAAAATACCAACTCTGTAGCCTTTCCTGTTAGGCCCCTGTAAGTAGGCAGAAATTGTCTTAAATTAATTCCCAGTCTCCAAAACTTGTCATACAGTTCAGTTCAGTCCCTCAGTCATGTCTGACTCTGCGACCCCATGGACTGCGGCACGCCAGGCCTCCCATCACCAACTCCAGTTTACTTAAACTCATGTCCTTTGAATCTGTGATGCCATCCAACCATTTCATCCTCTGTCGTCCCCTTCTCCTCCTGCCTTCAATCTTTCCCAGCATCAGGGTCTTTTCAAATGAGTCAGCTCTTTGCATGAGGTGGCCCAAGTATTGGAGTTTTAGCTTCAACATTAGTCCTTCCAGTGAATATTCAGAACTGATTTCCTTTAGGATGGACTGGTTGGATACAGTAGGTAGTCCAAAAAAAATGTTTGCAAGCAAATGTTTCACAGTTATTTTTATCCGTGGATATCCAGAGACAGGTCCATGTCTAGGAATAGTTGTATCTAGATTTTTTTCCTTTATGTTTTAGAAATGTATAATGTATCATATAATGTATGGTATGTCATATACTCTATGGTCTAGGATCTATGATGTTTTATAAATCTATCTTTCTAGCTTCATGCCTCCCCATCATTCTCCTTTTCATAATAACTACTTCCGGTATCTGTCCGCATTCCACTCTGTCATACCTCAGACCTTTGAGCTTTCCTTTGTGTTGTTTCCACACCCTTGAATTCTCTCATTGGCATCTTGATCTGTCAAAATCCTAAGTGCCCTTGTGCTGGCTTTGGCAGCACATATACTAAAATTGGAACCATCCAGAGAAGATTATCAGGGGCCCTGCTCAAGAAAGACTCCCAAATTTGTGAAGCCTTCCATATGTTTTAGATATGCTCCAGTGTCTCGTAGTTTATAGTCCATGGGAACTTGAATAGAATTTGTATTCTACTGTTCTGTGAAAACTGTATAAAGCTTAATTATGTTGGTTGGGTTCACAGTGCTTTTCAGGTAGTAGACCTTCTGTTTCTCTCTATATTCATTCTATTAATGGATATTCATTTCTCTAATTCATTCTATTAGTGGGTATTCATTCTATTAGTCTCCTTCTATTTCTCTGTATATTCATTCTATTAATTTTTGAGAGTTTTATATTGAAACCCTGACTAAAAATCTTATTTTATCTACTTAAACAATAATTGTAATATATAGTGGATCCATATGTAACCTTGTCCACTTTTTCCAAGTCTCCCGTAAATGTGTTATCATGCTTTCATAATTAAAAAAAAATTAAAGAAGACCAAAATCCTAAGTGCCCTTTAAGGCAGTTGTTGCAAGTTCAGATGCCTACAGAGGCTACTCAGGTAACATAAATGAGTCAAGTGGAGTTGGGTGGAGATTATAGGGATCTAGAGAGCACTACCCTGTCTAAAAGATCCCAGCAAATATTTGGCATGAGCTAGTTATTACCAAGTTGAATGTGGGCCCAGTGTTGTCAAATCTTTCGGTTTTACGAAGAAAGTTGGAGATTTCTGTTTGTATATGAAGTCTGATTTTTAAATGTTAACCAATTAGTATTAAAAAAAATGTTAAACACTCTGCAGGCCAAACAAAAACCTCTGTAGGCTTGATGTGGAACTCAGAATCCCAGTTTGTGATCACTGTTCTGTGCTTTTTTCAGGAATTTAAAGTTGAATGTTATTTCCTGATCCTCGCATACTTTTACTTGCTGCCTGTCCTTTTAACATTTTCTGTGTACCTCAGTTATAGTGCTATTTACAGGCTGCTTTAGTTGTTATTATGTCTCTCTTTTTTAGTATATTAGAAATATTTTGATGGCATTGATGGATTGGGTCTAATTATGTGGTTAGATTGTGTGTGTGTGAGTTAGTCTCCTCTGACTCTTTGCAACCCCATGAACTACCCCTGTGTCCAGGGAATTCTCCAGCAAGAATACTGGAATGGGTTGCCGTTCCTTTCTCCAGGGGATCTTTCCAACCCAGGCATTGAACCTGGGTCTCCTGCATTGCAGGCAGACTCTTCTTCACCATCTGAGCCACCAGAGAAGCCCGTGGTTAGTATATATAGGTACAAGATATGTGCCTATACATACTCAAGGTCTGGGTGTGTGTATGTATGTGTGAAATGCATTTTTTTTCTCCCCTGGGGATACTTGGTTATTTCAGAAACCAGCATCTCCTGTTTGTAAATACACCAGTAATATCTTTGCTTGAATTGCCAAAGATCTGTACTTCTGGAAGGAATGGAATTGGTTAACTTTGCTATTCAAAAGCTGGTGTGATGTAAATCTTATCCTGATAGCTGAAATTTCATAATCTTCTCTCTGAAAAATTGAGGTAGGGATGATTAATAACTAATAAGATTTTAAAAAATATGTCAATAAAAGGAAAAGTTAATAAATTGGACTTCATTGAAACTAAAAAGTTTTGCTCTGTGAAAAACAATGAAGAGGTTGAAAAGATAAGCTACGAACGGGAATAAAATATTTACAAACCACATATCTAACAAAGGACTTGAATTGAGCTCTCAAAACTTAACAGTAAAAAAAAAAAATACAGTTAGAAAGCGAGCCAAAGATAAAAATACCTGTTTCACTGAAGAGGATATACAGATGGCAAGGACAAGAAAAGATGTTCAATATCATTAGCCATTAGAGAAGTGGAACATAAAGCTTAAACCCATATTAGCACACCTTTATCAGAATGGTTCAAATAAAAAATAACACTGTCAAATGCTAATGAGAATAAAAAGAAACTTGATTTCTCGTATATTTCTGGTAGAAATGTGAAATAGTTCAGCTACTTTGGAAAAGAGTATGGCAGCTTCTTAGAAAATTAAGCATGCACTGGTCATTTATACCAGGGAAATGAAAGCTTATATTCCCACAAAAACCTGTGTATAAATGTTTATAGGCATTTTAGTTGTAACAGGCCTAAACTGGAAACAGCCTGGGCATCCTTCAACAGGTGAATGGTGAAACAACTGAGATGCATCCATACCAAGGAACACTACTCAGCAATAAAAAGGGAGAAACTACTGATGCAACAGCTTGCATGGATCTTGAGGGACTTTTGCTGAGTGAAAAAAACTCAAATCTCAAAAGATTACATGCTGTATGATTGCATTTATATAACATCTTGAAATGACAAAAGTATAGAGATGGAGAGTACCAGTGATTGCTGTGGGTTAGGAGGTGGGTGGGAGTGGCTAAAACACAAGGGATCTTTGTAATTGAATTATTCTGTATCCTGACTGGCAATGATTACATGAATCTGTGTGTGTGATAAAATTTCACAGAAGTAATTACGCTCGCACAAATGAGTGTAAAGCTGGTGAAATCTTGAGTTAGATCAGGGGATGGTATATATCAGTATCCTGGTTATGAAATGTTATAGTTAAACAAACTGTTACCTTGGGGAAAATTGGGTGAAGAGTATATTAGAGCTCTATTATTTCTTACACCTGCATGTGACTTAGTGATAATCTCAAAAAGTTTAAACAAGTAAACAAGAAAAAAAAAATTATATTAATTTTTTGGTCTGGGGGGGCTTTTATTTTACCAGGAAATGATCTAATCATGTCAAATAAAGATGATCTTGAGACTGCAGTGATAACTGAAGGAACTTCCATCCATGAAGATGAGAACTGTGCACCAGCCAAGAATTTTGAGTCAGTTGACCAAAGTGTCAAGTCAGAGAGAAAATCAGAACCTGTAGCTTCTACTCGGAAAAGACCAGAGTCCAAACCTTCCAGTGACCTTGAGACAGAAGTTCTCCCTGTTCAGGCATCACAGGCTGCAGGCAAAGTAGAGTATCTATTAAAACATTGAGATTAAAAAATATTGGGGCTAAAAGGAATATGGAATCAATACCAAATTGGGATTATACTTATTTATTTCCTTTTATAACCATAAAACACTAAATTTTATCAGTTCTGTAAATGCTTATGAATAGTTGCCTTTGCTGTTTGATGCTTACATGCAGGTAACATGTCTACCAGTCAATACCTTTCTTGAGCCACACAGTATGTGTTTGTTCAGCCATACTTTTGGCCAATAATTAGCTACCTTGTGTATGCACTCTGACTTTCCTCTAATTTTTCTGTTTTTCTTTTTGGTTTTTCTGGCTACTGGGAAAAATAGGAGACTGTTTCCAAAGATGTACCCCAGTCCGGATGGGGCTATTGGGGCAGTTGGGGCAAGTCCTTGCTCTCCTCAGCCTCAGCTACAGTAGCCACAGTAGGTAAGGTCATCAGTCATTTTGTTAATTTTTGTGTGTATTTTGCTACAGATCTGTGTTAAAAATGACTTTGTTAATCATTCTTCTTCCATGATTATGCAGAGGCTTTATAGTTTGAGGATGCATTAGAATGATGGGCTGATTTATACTGCCACTAGAATTTGTAATTTTCATTAGAAGGTTGACATTTAGGAATTATAAAACTATTATTTAGTGATAAAATCAATTTTTGGGTGGAGGGGATAAGGATAAACTCCCAAAGATCAGTTATATAAAGTCAAAGTAAAGTCTTGTGGTTGTAATGAATTTTAAAATCTGTGGGTTTAAATTTTGGTTTGTTTCTTAAGTTTTGGTGGCTAATTGCAAACAATATTCAAATATGAAATGTTATCATTTTTCTCATCAGGACAAGGTATTTCAAATGTCATTGAAAAGGCAGAGACTTCCCTTGGAATCCCTAGTCCTAGTGAAATTTCAACAGAAGTCCAGTATGCAACAGGTCAGTATATGGAAATGTTACAGCATAGAATTATAGATTGAAATGGAATAGTTCAGCTCATTTCTTCAGTAGATGTTTATGGAGTGTGATGTTCAGGGCATCATGGGACTGATGAGAAAGACTTGAAATCTTTGACTGACAGAGATGTGTGTCCTTTAACCACTTAGGTGTCTATTTTTCATTATTTATGCAAGGGGATGATATTTTATATTGCAGAGGACTATTATAAACATTAAATAAAACCATGAATGTAGAATGTAAAAATTGCCTAGCTTTTTGCTTGGCACAATTGAGTAAGAGTCTAATAAGATTTAGCTGAATGTGAATCTATTGTGGCTTGGAAAAATATTTTAATGTGTTAGTTTTAGTGTTGCACTATCACTAAAGTTTGGTTCATTTTTTTTAAGCCTTTTTTTAAGCCTTTTTTAAGTCTTGTCCTTCAGTTTGCATAGTTTTTGTTGTGGCTTTACTAATCTTTTCTTTTGCTGTGTCTAATGCTATTAAGTCCACTCAGTGACTTTTAAAAGGACCTGGGGTACATCCCTGGGTTGGGAAGCTCCCCTGGAGAAGGGAATGGCTACCCACTCCGGTATTCTGGCCTGGAGAATTTCATGGACAGAGGAGTCTGGCAGGTTACAGTCCATGGGGTCGCAAAGTGTCGGACACGACTGAGTGATGTTCAGTTTCACTTTCACTATGTTTTTCAACTCTAGAAATTCCATTTGTTTCTTTTTTCTTTGAATTTTCCATTTCTCACCTTCTGATGTATTTATTTTAGTGTCCCTGTCTGCTAATACTGTCATCTCTGACATTTGAATCTATTTCTGTTGACTAGTATTTTTTCTTGATTATGGATCATATTTTTTATTTCTTTGATGCTGAAAATTAAAAATGTTACATAGTTGAGTGGATTTTGTTGTCTTTTAAAGGGAGTGAGTTTTGTTTGGAGGGCAGTGAAGATATTTGTAGCTTGTGTGTGTGCTTAGTCGCTCAGTCATGTCCAACTCTTTATGACCCCATGGACTGCGGTCTGCCAGGCTTCTCTGTCCATGGGGATTCTCCAGGCAAGAATACTGGAGTAGGTTGCCATGTCTTCTTCCAGGGGATCTTCCCAACCCAGGGATTGAACCCAGGTCTCCCACACTGCAGGTGGATTATTTACCATCTGAGCCACCAGAGAAGCCCAAGAAGACGAGTGGGTAGCCTATCCCTTCTTCAGGGGATCTTCCCAACCCAGGAATTGAACCAGGGTTTTCTGCATTGCAGGCGGATTCATTACCAGCTGAGCTACCAGGGAAGATTAGGTTGATCTTTTTAAGACTTCATTTTAAGCTACTTTAGGGTGAATCTAGGGTAGCCTTTACAAGTGCTAGTTTAGCTTAGCTATTAAGCCTCTGACCCTTCTGAGCTTTCTATCTAATTTCTAGGTGTTTAACTAGGTCTGTCTACTTGATTGGTTGGAAGTCAAATATCTCTCAGCCTAGCATGGGCTTTGGGCATTGTTTAGTTTACAGCTTCATAGTCATTCTTTGCCCAGTATCATGGAGTCTTCCAATATAAGAATAGCTTAGTATTCAGCCAAAGACTCAAGGGCACGCCTGTGTAGATAGCTCGAAATCTTTACCTCTGTAGCTCACTCCTCTCCAGTAAAGTCTGAAGATATTGTGGGTTCAGTTTCAGACCACTTCCATAAAGTGAATATTGCAATAAAGCGAGTCTCAAATTATTTTTTTAGTTTTCAAGCATGCATAAAAATTTATACTATATTATAACCTATTAAGTGTGCAGTAAGTAGCATTATATCTTAAAAAAAGTGTACATACCTTAATTAAAAAATACTTCATTAATGAAAAATACTAACCATTATCTGACAATGGAGGGTTACACAAACCTTCAGTTTCTTAAATGAAAAAAAAAACAAAAAACATTATCTGAAGAGTGTAGTAAAGTGCAATAAAATGAGGTATACTTGTACTCTGACCTGGAAATTCAAGGTGCTTTAGCTTTCCTGGACTCTTGCCTGTTTCTTCCACTTAGTAAGACTACCATGCTCTGCTTGGGTTTCCCTTCCTTGTGCTGTGGTCTGGAAAGCAAACCAATCAGAATGCTCTTCATTTTTTTCTTTTCTCTCCTGAACCATAGTGCAGTATAGTCTGTTGTATAGTATCTGGAGATAATTTATATTTTGTCCACTTTTCTAGATGCTGTGGTAGAAGGGCAAGTCTGACATCAGATAATCCATCATAGTTGGAAGCAAAAGTCCTCCCTACAGGAGATTATTTGTTGATCTCCTATAAGAGATTTTAGTGTTAATAGTACAGATTAAAAAAAAACTGTCCCTACTGCATGTCTGAATCTTATGAAGAAGCATAATTTTCTAGGATAAGGTTTAAAATAGCTTGGATTTTTTTAAAAAATCAGATTTATTGAGTTAATAATTTACATAAAGTTCACTCTCTTTAGGTATAGTTATCCCGTAATATCCATGGAGATTGGTTCCAGGAGCCTTCCAGTGGATACCAAAATCCTCAGATGCTCAAGTCCTTTATATAAAATGAGTATCCACAGGTTTGACATCCACAGAACAGAGGGCCAACTGTTTATAGTTTTAGGTATTTTGACAAACATACAGTCCTCTTTACACTGTGTAATCATAGTCCATTGTGATTATTCAGATATAGAATATTTCCTATATCTATATAGATAGGACACAGAAATATTTTTACCCCCCCGCCCATGCCCCTTTGTAGTCACTCCCCTCCACCAGTTCTTCACTCTCAGTGACCACTGATCTGTTTTCTGACCCTGTGGTTTTACCTTGTGCAGAAAATCATGTTGTCTCTTGTCATAGTCAGTAGGTTGTTCAAAAGACTGGATTTTGTTTTGAAATGAAAATGAAAAAAAGTTGCCTTAGCTTTTATTTTAAATAGGCAAATGGTTTAAAATACTTGAAAAATGCTAAGGTCTTGTATGTTGCAAGTAAGATCCGATTTTTAACAATTCATGTAGATGCTAATAAAGCAAACCTATTTATAGACTGTCTATGTTTACACATCCCTTCCCTACTATAGGAGAGACAAATGCCAAAGAGAATGGAAACTCCTCTCCAATGAGTGGGCCGTTTGGGGTATTCTCAACCATCTCTACTGCTGTTCAGAGCACAGTGAGTAAAAATTGCCAAGATGGCCTCCTTCCTTCCATGATTATAATGGGTTTGTCTCTCTCTCTTTCTTTTTCCTTAAAAGTCATGGGGACTGAATACTCTTATGGGAGTTCAAATTGCTGAAGATCATTCATCTTAAGTGTAGACTGAGAGCTACTTGAAAAACTTAGAAGTAAAAGAGGGAGGAGGAGATGAGTAATGGAGAGGGAATGTACATAATATTTTATGGACTAAGAATTCTTAGTTTGTTGGTCCTAGAAAAACCTCTCTGCTTTATAAAAATAGTTTTCTCATAGTTACATCTTTTAGGTGAAGGGAAAATGAGATGTTTATGATGAATACTTATAAAGCCATGTGTGTATGTTAGTCACTCAGTCGTGGTTGACTCTTTGTGACCCCGTGGACTGAAGCCCACCAGGCTCCTCTGTCCATGAGATTTTCCAGACAATGATACTCGAGTGGGTTGCCATTTCCTTCTCCAGGGGATCTTCCTGACCCAGGGATCCAACCCAGGTCTCCTGCACCGCAGGCTGATTCTTTACCAACTGAGCTATATAAAGCCATAGATGATTAGAAACATTTTTGAAAGGATTGTATAGGAAGCTTAATATCTCCTGCATGATAATAGCTAGTACTTTTTATTTTAACTTTTTATTTAGTATAATCTGTATTCAGAAAAATGAAATCATAAGTGTTCAGTTTTAGTTTTCACAACGTGAGCATATTCAGACTAAGAAACAACATGGTGGTGTACCAGATGTCTCCCCTGTGCTGTCTCCCTGTCTTCTGTGCCTCCTTCTCTTGCCCTCTAAGATAGCTCCAATTCTGTCTTCTAACAATATACATTAATTTTGCTTGCTGAATAAAGAATCATAAAGAATGTACTCTATTGTATCTGGCTTCTTTCATTCATTATTATGTTTGTATAATTTATTCATGGTATAGCTGTGTGGTGTATTCCATTTTCTTTGTTGTGTTTCATTGAGTGACTGTGTAACACTCATTCCAGAGTTGTAAGTGTTGAGGTAGTTTTCAGCTTTTAGCTTTTATAACAGTACTCTTGTGAGCATTCTTGTGTGTCTTTTGATGAACCTCTACACATTTTTTTTTGAGTATTTAACCATGGGTAGAGTTGCTGGGTCATAGGATATTCATATATTCAGACATACTCATAGTTTTCCAAAGTGGGTATACTGCTTTACATTCCATAAGTGCTGTATGATTGTTTTAGTTGCCCCACTTTCTTGCCAGTTGCTAATGTTATCCACTATTTTACGTGATCAAAACATGCAGGTATCTTTCTTCAACGTTATTGTGACGAGGATGTGTATGTTTCCTAGGGAAAGAGTGTTATCAGTGGGGGTTTGGATGCCTTAGAATTCATTGGAAAAAAGACAATGGATGTAATAGCAGAAGGGGATCCTGGATTTAAAAGAACCAAGGGTCTGATGAACCGGACTTCTACACTGTCTCAGGTACTATTTGCATTTATCTGTTTACTTACTGTTTCTATTTTGATCTGTATTTTTTTTGCCTGTGTTAACTTGGGACCTTGTTAGTATTTCCTTTTGAGGACTTTTTAGTGAATTTTTTTAATTAAGGTGTTTTTTTTTTTTTTTTTTTTTTGGTGAGGGGATGCACAGCTCTAATGCTTAGAAAAATGCACAGTTCTTTTTTTTTCCTCCTCTTTCCTTCCCTCAGAATGTCTTGTCAGTGCAGTATAAGATGCCAGGCCCTTTTAGGGTTGTTTATTAGATTAATAGTAAAAACCACGTTCAGAAAAACACTTGGTTCCTAGGGTGTTATTTACCCTGTGTAGGAGCAAATTATGTGATCATATTTTCCCTGCAGCTCCTGAGCCTATCTGATTTGAATCACAGTTCCAGAATGAAAGAGCAGTGTTATCCATCTTAGTTTTGCTTCCCTCGACTTTCAAAACTCATCCTTAAGCTTTTGTTACTTATTGCAGTGTAATGCTTCTACCTCTCTTTCAGGTTTTACGAGAGGCAAAGGAGAAAGAAGAACTGTGGACTTCCAGTGAGGTTACCGTGGAAACAGACAAGAAAACTCATTATGGGCTACTCTTTGATGAATTTCAAGGCCTTTCACATCTAGAAGCTCTGGAAATGCTCTCTCGAGAAAGTGAAATAAAGGTAGTTCCAAATCAAAAATTTCATCTGGGGTAGTCTTTCAGCAAAAGCACACTGCATAGTCTCTTTTCCTTTGTGCAGTTGGAAAATGAAATGTATGTCAGGTGGAGGCTTGAGACACTGAAAATACTATGCCAAAGCAAACAAAAAAAATAATATTTGAATTAATTGCTAGAAATAGAATGACTCAAGTTTGTTTCACTAAATTTTTAAAGACAAATGGACAGATTAACAAAGATGTCTTAATAATACATCTATTATTTGTCCTTCATCTTGTCCTTTTTTTCTTTTTAGAAGTTTCTTTGGCTTAAGATGCCGATTTGGATTTAGTTACCTGTTAGCTTTTAATTGATTCAAGACTATTTCATTTTCTCCTAATTTTTGGGCTGAGTTAAGCACTCATTTCTATACATTTCTGGTTTATATTGTTTTTGACGAGATGAAGTACATTCAGGGTGGTATGGCTGCAGTAGTTCATATTGTTTTTGGAAGCACAAATTCTCCCTATCTTTCTTCTTGTGTTAAGGTTCTTAAGAGCTTGTGAATTCATAATTTTAATTTTACTATGATCTATAACCTCTTCTATATTTGAGAATGTTTTTCTTTTTCATGCTTATTATCTTATATCAATTCAGGTGAAATCTATTCTTAATTCTCTAAGTGGAGAAGAACTAGAGACTCTAAAACTTGAATTGGAGCAACTCAAAGAAGCATTTTCCCTAGCAGAGCTCTGTGAGGAAGAGGAGGAAGAGAAGAAAGGTAATACGGAAATCCAGCATTTGAGTGGGAAGGATGTAGTGTGTTTATGTGCAGTACATATGTAGATATCAGTACATACATAACCATCGTATGTACTAAATATTTTATACTAGTCTTGCAAAATTATAATATTTCCTTGGACACTTTATGTACCTTTGAAACTACCTTCTGAAGTAAGTACAAGGTATCTTGTTGACTATTTATCAAAGAACTTGAACACGGCAGCAAATGGTCTACGTATTGTATTAGAACTGACTTACAAGGAAAATCTAGATCATCAAGGTCAGCTTTTAATACCTGGGAAAATAAGTGGGGCTTTCAGCATAGCCCTGTGGCATTAGAGTCCGTATATATTACAGTTCATTCCAAGTGAAGGCAAAAAGGTATTGGTCACCAGAATGTACAGAGATACTGAAGAATGCACTGCAGAGATCTATCACAGAAAACAAGTCACTGTTTTAGAAATACAGGACAGTAAGGTATGGGGGTTTGGCACTACAGAATGGCAAAAAATAATAGCATTGATAGATCTCAAGTCTTTTACAAATCTCTAACTTTTGCCATTAGGTTTTTTAATCAGCAGATTGGGAGTGTTACAAGGGTTGGGGCAAGGCACAATATGCCCTGTCTCAATGTAAGCTGATAGCATATATTTTTTTTCTTCTATGGCCTCCTGCCTGATGGGGTATTAATTAATGAATATTGGGCAGGGATTTATTCTAGTCTGTGGTAATTTTAATGGGTGATGTGGAATATATTTTATTTATTTTTAATTGGAGGATAATTGCTTTACAATGTTGTATTGGTTTCTGCCATACATCAGCATGAATCAGCCATAGGTATACATATGTCCCCTCCTGTCTCCCACCCCATCCCATTCTTCTAGGTTATCCCAGAGCCCTGTATATACCACATCTTCTTAAACCAATCGTCTGGTTATATAATTTCTTGCTAAATAGATAATATTTATATAATATCTTACTCTGTGTAAAGAGTCTTGATACGAGATGGTCCTTGAATATGAATTTTTAAAGCTGTCTTGACATATTGAGAAGACAGTAAGCATGGTAGATAAAAGGATGGGTTTTGGAGTTAGACCTGGGTTCTAAATCGAGATCTGCTATTTATTAAGCCTTGTGACTTTGGAGAGTTACTTAACCCTGAGCTTCTGTTTCCTCAGCTGTAAGTAGAGGTGGCTAATCCCTCTCAGTTTGTTATAAGGACTAAATGAAATGTAATGTTTAATGTGTGGCTCATAGTAAACACCCAACAAATGGTGGCTATTATTTTTGTTATCAGGATGGCATAAGTAAATAAATAAAGATCTTCATTTTCAAAGTCTCACTTAGCAGGAAACCTATGAATTGATTTTGATTTGCTTAAGTTGCTCCATTATTTCTAACCAAGCCCTGGTGTGATAATCCCTGGTTATTTATGAACTTAATTTAGGTTATTTGTACATAATACCATTAACAGTATTTGTTTAATTTAGTCAGCATCTCGCTTTGTATAGTAATCAGAAATCCTGATTTTAAATACCATTCAGAGGACTCTAGGAAATTTCTAAACAGATGGATTTATGTCTATGATATTTTTATTCCCTGCCTGTTTGCCAGAGAACAGGATTCTGCAAAGACAGCATTGGAGTGCTACATGCCACCCTTTCCAACAGATCTCCCCAGTGATTCTGATTGAGAATGCAGCACTGACCTTGGTATTTAATTGTATCTCAATGAAGTTTAAAAAAAAAAAAGTGATGGTAGGATAGGGGAGAGAAAACCACAGAGCGTGCTTCTGGTGATGTTGATCATCTTCAGTTTCTGTCAGCATTCTTAGCCTTTGCCCTTCTATCTTATGTACCTGATGCCTTCATTTTTGTAGCAGACTTCCTGCTTGAGGTGCCAGCCTCTCTTTTGAGTCCCCCCAAAGCACCAACCCTGTCTTCCTTTTGTCTTTGTGTACTTTTGCTCTAATGCAACAACTGCTTTTATGCTCAAATTGATGGGGAATGCATGACAAAGATCTCCATTTTTCCCCCTGTATTTTATCCTTTTAAAAAATACTCATTTGTTTTATTTTTTTAGATTCCACATATAAGTGATAACATAGTTTTTATCTTTCTCTGTTTCACTTATTTCACTAAGCCTAATACCCTCCAGGTCTGTACATATTGTAAATACAAACATTTTTTGATTAACCTTCAGCAGTAAAAGTTTTTTGAGCACTTAGACCAATATGTATATATTTGAATGTGTATAAATTATAAACATGTACTAACATAATAATACATTATTTACGTTCTAAAGTGTATCCTAGAAAAGAACTTCTTAAAGAATGAAATGACTTCTTAAATGGCTGTAAGTAACAGTCATTTTTTTTTCCCTCCTACACTTTATCAGATTATTTTATAAACTCTTTGAGATGCTTGCATCCCACTTGGATGCACATTCATCCCTTGACCCAAATAATTTAGAGCTTTGCTGGGAAAACAAAATGCCCTGCTAAGAGTCAAATTTTTAGTAGGATATGGTTAGGAGTTGTTTAGACAAGTTACAAAGGTCACAGTTGTATCATTGAGTGAGATCAGTTTTTCCCAAACTGTGTTATACCTGGGATCACTAACCCATTTGAATGTTCTGCCTGGAATCCCAAGGGAGGACAAAAGAATAGCAGAGAAGAATCAAGGCAGATTTTCTTCCCCCTAAGGATTTTGGGGAGGAAAGCAGGTATGAAGCAGTAATAATTTGCTTTGGTAACCATGAACTAGTGACGGAGAGATACTCACATAGATTGTAAGTGCTAGGAGATTTCTGTATGCAACAGTTCTGTCTGTAGTCTTTGGTGCAGAAAACACTTGGGCTGTGCTTCAAAGAGGAGATTGGCTAGGATTTAGATGAATAGAGAGAAACAGAGCATTTCCTGTCATTTGTTTGGATGTGTTGATTGTTTTTGATCTTGACTCACCTATTTGCTTGCATGTTTCTCAGATATTAAGTATTCCATGTTCCACATCATTGCTTATCAAGCTTATTCCAATAGTTTCCTCACCATCCTTCTGACAGCCTGGAATCCTTTTTCCTCTTCCTTTCTTATTATCTACCATTATTCTTATCTGGATCCTGGATTATTGCCTCAGCTTCCTGCCTGCCTTCATGTTTCTCTTTCATTCCATTCCCATCAGGAAGCTAAAGTGATCTTTCTAAAATTTTAATTGGATTTGCCTGTCTGTTTAAAATCATTCAGCAGCTCCTCATTCTCTTTGTAAAAAGTTCTGAATTCTTCACCATGGTTTATAACATCCTTTATTACCTGAATCCTGCTTACATTCCTAGCTTCATTCTATCCCTCTTCTCCTTCTTCCATCAGGACAATCCCAACATATGGAACTTCTTGCCATGCTTTCTGGATCTTTGTACTTGTTTTCTCTGCCTGAAGCCATTCTCCTGGCTAACTTGTACTCGTCTTTTTTGTCCCAACTTAAATTTAGTTTCTTTGGAAGCACATGTATAGTACTCACTTAGTACTCTGCCTTCATCAGTTCTCCATTCATGTTTATAGGATGTAATACAAAGAGCACAGGCTGTGGATTGGGGGTGAGAAGGCCAAGGTTTGACTCCTAATTTGTTATGAGATTTGGGGGATATAAATTAACCTCTTCAGACCCTATTTTCTTCACCTCTAAAATGGGATAATGATGTGTTTTTTTTTTTTTTTTTAACAAGCCCATTGAAAGAATTCATAATAAAATATATGTTAAAAAGGATTTTGTAAGCACTAAAGCACCTTGCTCATATAATTCGCTTCTGCTGTTAGTACTACTACTGCTGTTACTATCATTTCTCTTCTCTCCTCCTGCAATGATCCACTCCAGTCTTTGTACAGTGTTTTACATGGGACTTGTTTTTCTAGGGGATGAAGACTTTACCAAAGAGATAACAGAGCTGTTTTCCCAGCTGCTTGTCTCCTCCAAACCAGAGAAACTTACCAGGGTAAGTTTTTCCTCTTGGTGACTTTCAGTCTTTTACATACATATATTTAGTGGATAAAGAATGTAAGGTTGTAAATTCCTGGCAAGGATGTCACCAACACCAAGGGTACATTCTGAGTTCCATACCTTGTGTCTGCTTCTTGGTTTCATGGGTTAGTGTGCTAAACTCACACTGCGCCTCCCACCTCCAGCCCCCCAACATGTCTGCCATCCTCACCTGTTTTCATATGGATTGCTTTGCTTGTCTGAAAGCTTAAATTAGGCCCCAGCCATTGGTTGTGCTCACCAGCCATTGTGATACCAATGGGCTAGTTCTCTATTGAGGTCTCACTCTCTGTTGAGGTTCTCAGGGCTCTGAGTGATTCGCAGATGATGGCATGTGGCCCCTGCCATTAGGTAGCTAGAGGTTGCCATTTCCCAGAACCTAGTAATTCAGATAATGACCATTTAGCTCGTGGAAATGAGAGAGTTCTTGGCCTGGACCTTGCTCTTTGGTGGTGATGCCTGAGCTGTCTTCACTCAACTGGAGCACGGAAGGACTTTGATCAGAGCTCAGAGTGGGTCGGGAGAGATTCTTTCCAGAGTAGGACCCACCTAGCATTTACGCCAGTGTGCCAGCTCTTGGGAACTATTCTCTGGGTCTTGGGCTGCCTGCTGCCTCTTCACCCTCTTCTCCTAATCTTGAGAAACATCTTAGAATCAGTTAGCAGCAGATACACATTGCTTCCTGGCCAGGAAGAACTGACAGCCATTAAATAGCCATCAGAGTCATCTCTTGCATACCCCAGGGTAAGAAATATGATGCTTGAGGGGAGTTAGGCATTGCTCTCTCATGACCAGTGAAAATGCTGCATTCTCCAAGAAAGCTTTCAGCACCTCGCCTCAGCAGCTCCTCTCCCTCGTCTTGTCTGTAGCACTTTAACTACAGCATTTTCTAGCTTGGATCATAGTGTTTTTGTTTTGGAAATAATATCCAACTTAGAAAAAAGTTGCAAGAATAATACAAATAGCCATTCATATACCTTTTATGCAGATATACCTGATAACATTTTACTTCATTTACTTAATCATTTGTGCTTGCAAATGTGTTCTTTCTATCCCTTTCTCTCTACCTCCCTCATACACATATGCACACACATATTATAACTATTATTGGGATTATTTCTGGCCCTGTCATGTGGCATGCAGGATCTTTAGTTCCACAGCCAGGGATCAAACCCATGCCCTCCATAGTGGAAGCACGGAATTTTAACCACTGGACTGCCAGGGAAGTCCCTGGGACTATTTTTTGAGAGTAAATTGTAAGTATGATAGCCCTGTACTCCTAAATATTTCAATATGTGTCTCTTAAGAATGTGGATATTCCCTTCCATAACCACACTAATTATCAACTGCAATAAATTTAACATTGATGGACTGGTTGGATCTCCTTGCAGTCCAAGGGACTCTAAAGAGTCTTCTCCAATACCACAGTTCAAAAGCATCAATTCTACGGCGCTCAGCTTTCTTCACCGTCCAACTCTCACATCCATACATGACCACTGGAAAAACCATAGCCTTGACTAGACGGACTTTTGTTGGCCAAGTAATGTCTCTGCTTTTAAATATGCTATCTAGGTTGGCCATAACCTTCCTTCCAAGGAGTAAGCGTCTTCTAATTTCAATGGCTGCAATCACCATCAGCAGTGATTTTGGAGCCCCAAAAAATCAAGTCTGACACTGTTTCCACTGTTTCCCCATCTATTTCCCATGAAGTGATGGGACCAGATGCCATGATCTTAGTTTTCTGAATGTTGAGCTTTAAGCCAACTTTTTCACTCTCCTCTTTCACTTTCATCAAGAGGCTCTTAAGACCATACAAATACCCTGCTACTCATAATTGAGCATCCTAGATTTAGCAGCTATTCCTGATTCTTGATGCACCAGTCTTTACTGTGATGATTGCCAAATGATGATTTGTTTCAATCTCAGTACATGCTTCACATTTACCAGTTGGCTGTCAGCATTCTGCTGAAGAGTTAAGAACTTTCCCTTCTCCCTTTGTCTCTTTATTTATTATCTGTTATTGGTATGCCCTCATGGGTTTCCGTTTTTTTCCCCATTGGTTTGTAATTCATTATTGTCCTTAATTACTTTGGTATTCAAATTGTCCTTCAAGCTGACTCCTGTGTGACGTGTCCCTATTAGTCTTTGAGTATTTCTTTATTTTTGGGCATAACAAGATCTTGTGCCTTCCATATTTCTCCCTAGAATCAACCTGAAATTCAAGGAGCCATGGCTCCTTTTTGCTATTTCAAGCCAAAACCTAGGTGCTAGATGTGCTCATTGCTTGGGGTGTCTTTGCTTCTAGGCTTGTTGGCAGAGCTGTGTGTGTGTGTTAAGTTGCTTCAGTTGCAACCAGCTCTTTGTGACCCTATGGACTGTAGCCCACCAGGCTCCTCATCCGTGGGATTTTCCAGGCAAGAATACTGGAGGGGATTGCCATGCTCTCCTCTAGGGGATCTTCCCAACCTAGGGATTGAACCCGTGACTCTTATGTCTCTTGCGTTGGCAGGCAAGTTCTTTACCAGTAGTGCCACCTGGGAAGCTGCAGAACTAGGAAGTGTATTTAACTACACACATGTGCACTACCCTGTGTATATGCATAAGTGTATGTGTGTGTATAAATGTGTATACTCATATACTTATTTTAGAGATCATGAGTTCATACCAATAATCCCAGTTTCAGTCCATTTTTGTGGGTTCTTCCTTGCCTCTCCCTATTTTACATTTGTCTCTTTCACAGTAAAAACTCTGTCTCCCAGTAACATTACCACATTTTCTACTTTCCTCTATCCTGTAATGCATTTGAAATGTATGCTTGCCCATACTACTATAAAACCAATCTACAAAAAAATTTATGATTTATTTACTGTCACCTCTTGTTAATTTAATTTCATCTTTGAATATGTAGCGTATTAACATGTTTTCAAGTCAAAACTTCAAAAAAATATATACAGAAGTGTCGCTCCCTCCCAATTCCTATCTACTCCATTCTCCTCTCTCCTTTTATAGTTTTCACTTTCTTGTTTTCCAGCATATCCTTCCTATGTTTCTTTTTTAGATAACAGATATATTTTCTTATCTCCTTCTTATATAAAAGTATACATACTGTATGTATACTCCATGTAGCACTTTATTCACTTAACTGTGCAGATGTACTTCATAAAATTATCATTGGTTCTTATTTGTTTTTAAATGTGTGTATCTTACCTCCCACTCTAACAGTTAAATTTCTTCAAGGCTGGATCTGTGATATGCTTTATTGTTCTTAAAATCCTAGCTCTACCATCTTACTTTCTGTGCAGTCTTAAACAAGTTGCTCAACCTCTCTGTGCCTCAGCTTCTCTTGTCTGTGAAGCAGGGATAATGTAGGGTTCCTGTAAAGATTTAATGTGTTAATACACACAGAGCTCTTAAAAGTGCCTGGCCCATAGTAAATATACATTGTTTATGGTCCTGAAGAAGCTATCTCAGTGTCTTATACATTTAGATGTTGAATAAATATATGTTTACAATAAACCTTTATTTTGCTAGGTGCTAGGGAAAAAGTAATGAAAGAGACATAGTTTCTCTGCTCAAAGAGATTATAATAATAAGTTATTTAGTCCTAGTCAGTCTCTGAAAGAAGTTTTCATATTGTTTATGTTTTGGGTTTTGAGACTTAAGGTATACAATGATTAAGGATAAGGGCCTGATTATTTCCAGGAATTTATATGAGAGTCTGTGTGATGCAGAGGAAAAACAATGAAGTAAAAATCTGAGAGCACAATTCTGATTCTTATTCTGGCCCTCCCATGTGATGTGGGCAAATCCCATTCCTTCTTCAGGCCTCACTTTTTTTCAGCAAAATAAATAAATAAATAAGCTGTTGCAGAAGCTAGGCTCAAAGGTGCCTTTTAATTTGTAGGTCTTCCCCAATGGCTCAGTGGGCAAATAATCTGCCTGCAGTGCAGGAGATGCAGGTTATATCACTGGGTCGGGAAGATCCACTGGAGGAGGAAATGGCAACCCACTCCAATATTCTTGCCTGAAAAATCCCATAGACAGAGGAGCCTGGTGGGCTATAGTCCATGGGGTCTCAAAGAGTTGGACATGACTAAGCATGAACCTAGAGGCTCAGATGGTAAGGAATCTTCCTGCAATGCCGGAGACCTGGGTTTGATCCCTGGGTCAGGAAGATCCTCTGGAGAAGGGAATGGCTGCAAACTCCAGTACCCTTGCCTGGAGAATTCCATGGACTGGAGAGCCTGACAGGCTATGGGCTACAGTCCATGGGGTTGCAAAGAGTCAGACACAACTGAGCAACTGACAACAGCAACAAGCCCTAATGATTCTAGATCTCATCAGTGGAACATTCCGGACTGATTTGGGTGTGGAGGGTGGCTACCATTGGTATTTTTTTGAAAAGGATGATAAATTACATTGAGTTGGTACAATAAACTGTAGTAACGTCACTTAATGTATTTATTACTAGAGAGGTTAATTTAAGTATATATTATGCCTACTAAAATGACTCTTAAGTATGTTATATTTATAGTATCAGTTTTCTTTCTGTTTTATATGGCCTTGTCTCTATTTTTCTTTTTTCCATCTCACATAAATCAGTGTCTGTTTTTTCTCTCATTTTATCTCCTCAAAGAAATTGTAGAGACTTTCACATATATTTAGGCTATTCGTCAACTGTTAGAATTCTTAACAGCCTCATCTCTCACTATTCTCTTCTATATAAATTTCACCTCCCCAACCTCATCTTTTATCACACTTCTCCCATATTGGCCTTGGCTCTGTTCCTTGAATATACCAATCTGGTTTCCCTCTGCTTATGTCACTCATTGTCTAAATGTTTTATATGGCTAATACCTCTTACATTTCAGAATTCAGCTCAAATATTGCTCCTCAGAGATTTCCTGCCCACCCAAATGGAATCTGCTTTCTACACACCCACTCTACATTCTTTAGCACTCCATTTTATTTTCTTCACACATTTACATGTTTGCTTGTTAATTGTCATTTGGTAGTAGAATAAAGATCAGGGCCATAGTTTGTATTAGTCACTATATTCCCAGCATCTAGAACAGTATGTGCTACATATTTGTAACAAATGAATGAATGTACCCTATTATCTGGTCTTACCAGTTATCTCACAGTTTTCTCAGTACACCTTGTGTTTTCTTGCTTCCAAACCTTTAGTTAATTTGTTTATTTATTTTTTAATTTCAAAGGTTAGTGCATAAGTAATAGGAAGGTTATAAATCAGAGCCAGATTATACCTGAGGGACTTTTGCGAGGCCCTGTATTCCAGGGGAAAGAACCTTGAAGTGAATGTCGAGTACACAGATTCTGCTCTAGCTCATTCATGTGGACCCTTGGGTATAGCACCATGTATTGATCCTTAAAGGCTCGGCCGTAATACTATGTCTGTGATTCTCTCAGTTTTCAGTTGGAATGACTCTCAAGGTCTTCTTTGGATTCCTATTGCTTGGTTACCACTCTGAACACATTCTGTCTATATAAAGTCACTTAAGTGGGTTAACTCATTTAATGACAGTAAATGTTTCCTTAGAAACCTGGACTCTCTCAGTTGCAAATGACAGAAACTTAAGTCAGACTGGATTAAGAGAAAGGCATATTTATTAGCTCAAGAAACTAGAAAGCTGGGGCTTCCCTGGTGGCTCAGTGGTAAAGACTCTGCCTTCCAATGCAAGGAGACCTGGGTTCAGTCACTGGGTTGGGAACATCCCTTGGGGAAGGAAATGGCAACCCACTCCAGTATTCTTGCCTGGGAAATGCCATGGACTTAGGAGCCTGGTGGGCTACAGTCCATGGGTTGCAAAAGAGTTGGACACAACCTAGCAACCAAACAACAACAAGTTGAAAGGGCATATAGGGGACTGTAGGCTTACATAAAAGAGTTGTTGAGGTGCCCAGTCTCCTGGGATGTCTTTGAAAGTTACTTGGAGCAGACAGTGTTTGGATGGAGAATTGAAAGAAAATTGAGTTGCCTTGATTTAAGGGAAAAAAATGGGAAAGACACTTTGGACTAAGGGAATAACATGAAAGAACAGGCACATTATCAGTTCATAAAGTGGAAAGTGGTGAGAGAAGCTGGAGAGGTAGGTAGACTAGATCATGGGCACTTTTTAGATCATGTCGAAGAGCATGATCTAGTTGATGGGGAGCCATTGAAGAGAAGCGGAGAAATCAGCTATGGGCTTAGATAGATCACTGGTACCATTATGGAAGATGGATTTTAAGATGAGCCAAATTGGAAGCAGGGAGACCAGAGTGCTATTACCATAAAGTATATTTGAACTCCTGTGGAGGTAACAGAGAGGAAGAGGAGGGGCAAATTGGAGAAGTACCTAGGCTATAATCAGACCATGTTGGTGTGTGGAAAGGAAGAATCTAGGATGGCTCAGGTATTTTGGCTTGGATGACTGGTGGTTCTTCTAAAGCTCAAGGGAATAAGAGAAGATGAAAAAATTAGGGGTAGGGAGAGAAAGATGACAAATTTAATTAAATTTGTCCATGTTATACATGATACAGATGCCTATAGGATATCCTGATATGTATGTCAGGCAAGGAGTTGGAATATGTTGTTTTCAGGAGAAGTTAGTGCTGGAGATCAGGATTTGGGAGTCAGCAGCAGATAGGGAATAGTTAAAATTACTAAGTTAGGATTGATGGAGAAAGAAGGGAGTAGGGTGAGAGAAGTAGAGAGCTACGACTGCTATTTGGTTTGAGCAGTACTGACTAGGAAGGGGTATGGGGGACTTCCTAGAGGGATGGGAATGTTCTGTATCTTGATCTGGGTCACATAAATATAAATAAATGTGTACACATGTAACCTGTCGTACTCTGAAAATTTGTGCACTTGATGTAAGTTACACCTCAGTTTAAAAAAAGCCAAAGGATCAGAGAATTCAAGAGGGAATGAGTGGTCATAAATGTTAAGTGCTTTATAGAGATCTGGTAAGTTCAGCACTGAGAAATTCAATGGTATGTTTGGGTGAGAACAAGAGCACTGACTACCATCTCGTGCTAAAATGTTCCTGGTGGAGGCACAGTAATCTTGGTGAGCTGAATTAAATTGCTGATGGACTATACAGCCATCCCTCGACAGCCTCAGAAGTATCCTGCTTCCAGGGACCCCTGTTGATACCAAAATTCAGGGATGCTCTATTCCCCGATACAAAATGGTGTAATATTTGCATATAACCCATGTACATCCTCTGCTGCTGCTGCTAAGTCGCTTCAGTCGTGTCTGACTCTGTGCGACCCCATGGACGGAAGCCCACCAGGCTCCCCCGTCCCTGGGATTCTCCAGGCAGGAACACTGGAGTGGGTTGCCATTTCCTTCTCCAATGCATGAAAGGGAAACGTGAAAGTGAAGTTGCTCAGTCAAGTCTGACTCCTAGCGACCACATGGACGGAAAATCCTCCATTCATGATTTTCCAGGCAAGAGTACTGGAGTGGGGTGCCATTTGTACATCCTCTAGTATATGTTAAATCATCTCTTGATTATTTATAATACCTAATGCAGTGTAAATGGTGTGTATATAGTTGTAAATGCAATATAAATGCTGTTGAAGTTGCCAGCATTTGGCAAACTCAGGTTTTGCTTTTTGGAACTTTCTGGATTTTTTTTTTTCTGAATATTTTCAGTCCATGGTTGATTGACTCTGAAGATGTGGAGTCTATGGATATATAGAGCTGACTGTATTCTTTTTCTTATTTAGGCAAGAAATACAGCCTATGAGTGGATCAGGACTTCTCTGGCCAAACCGTTGGAAGAGAAGGAAGAAGGAGAAAAACAGTTGGAAGCAGAAAACACTGAGCAGATCATTAATAATTCAATAGAGGTAAAATGAAAACAGCTAAGGCTTTTTTTTTTAAAAAATTTGAGATGTGAGTATCGCAAGAGAGGGTCCTAAGCATTTTCTGTTTTACTGCTATCCATAATTTCTACTCTGAGATCCAAGATCCCAGCATCTTAGTTCCAAACTACAGGATGCAAAGAGTGAAGAAAAAGAGACAGAGTGCATGTGTGTGGCGTTATGAGAAGGTTCCCAGAAGCTAACATCTGACACTTTTTATTCTAATTGTTTGGCTAAAACTTGGTCACATGGTCACACTTCAGGGGAGTCTCCTTTTTACATCTGTGAGCCCAGTTATAAAATTATATAACAACTCTAGAAGAAGAGGAGGTTTATTGAAGGGCAGGTATTAGTCTTTGTTGCTTTCAAGGTACTGAATACTTCAGTATGGGAGAAGCAAGGTGGTATCATTTCCTCTTGTATAAAAAAAGCCAAGTGCTCGGGCTTGTTATGCTTTGTTTTGTTTTTTCATCCAGGACATCCATGCATTTGCAATCCGGAGCCTAGCAGAACTGACTGCCTGCTCAATTGAACTTTTTCACAAAACAGCGGCTCTGGTTCTACATGGCCGGAAACAAGAAGTAACAACCATAGAAAGGAGCAGAGCCCTTTGCCAGTAAGTGTAATAAGTGTCCCTCTAAAATGATGCATATTGCTGTTAAGAGTTTTCTCAGTTTTCTTTGCAAAGTTTTAGAAACTTTCCTCTCAGTAAGATGTTATTCACGTTGCACCATTCACATCTTTGAGGTTTATTTTGGATTTTGTTTATTTTCATTGAGCCTTAAACCTGCATTAGAAATTTACTCTTTTTAATTAACCAACTCATACTCTGAAAACTACTTTTTTTTTTTTCAGATTATTGGCCTTAATTGGAATAGAATTGTGCATAAGTGAAAACAGAAAATAGTTCTGAGAACCTCAATTCTTTTTCTTTTTTTAAAAAAATTATTTATTTATTTTTGGTTGTGCTGAGTCTTCGTTGCTGTGCATGGGCTCGCTCTAGTTTCAATGAGCAGGGGCTTCTCTTCATTGTGCACGGGCTTCTCACTGTGGTGGCTTCTCGTGTTACAGAGAATGGGCTCTAGGGCATGTGGGCTCAGCAGTTATGGCACACAGGCTTTAGTTGCTCCATGGCAGGTGCAATCCTCCCAGAACAGAGATCAAGCCCATGTCCTGTGCATTGGCAGGTGGATTCTTATCCACTGAGCCACCAGGGAAGTCCACCTGAATTCTTAATAACAGTTGCTAGTTTTTTAGTGCTAACTATATGCCAGGTACCGTGCTAAGGGACACATGTAAATGTATCATTTGTAATCTTTAAAACAAACTTTAAGTGGTCAGTCCAGCTTTAAAAATGAGGAAACACAAACCTAAGAGAAGTTAAATAAATTGCCAAGTTTTGCAGACTGGGATTTAAACCCAGTTCTAAGTTTCAAACCCTTTTTTTCTTTGTTTTTACTATACCACTGATTTTGAACAAAAATTTTAAAAATAATAAAACATAGTCACAGAAGGAAAAAAAACTCTACTGTTTTCTATAGTCACAGGAGAGAAAAAACAAAAACCCTATTGTTTTCTAACTAAATCTTCTAATTAAATAATGAGAATTTTCATTGGGAAAAAAAACGTGAGTGAGAGTATCTAGTGTGTTAGGATTAGAAGAGACCGTTGATGGTCTCTGGGCCTCTTCTTCACTACAGTTTTGCTGCTCCTCTACAACATCCCATAAGGAGGGGGCCTAGTCTTGTTTTAAACATCCTTAGGATGAGAAGTGAAGTTGCTCAGTCATGTGCGACTCTTTGCTATCCCATGGACGGTAGCCTACCAGGCTCCTCTGTCCATGGAATTGTCCAGGCAAGAGTTCTGGAGTGGGTTGCCATTTCGTTCTCCAGAGGATCTTCCCGACCTGGGGGTCGAACCCAGCTCTCCTGCATTGCAGGCAGACGCTTTACCGTCTGAGCTGCCAAGGAAGTCCCATCCTTAGGTTGAGGGATTCACAAACCTACGCATCCTGTTCTTTGGGAGAGTAGCTATTTCCACTGCTTGGAATGCTTTTCCAGTCATGGCTTTTTCCCTCACTGAATTCAACTTTCACTTCTAAGAGGTTCCTTTTTTCACCTCCAATCTAAAATGCTATCTTCAACCATTTTTTCATTCTTTTTTGCCCTCTAACTCTTTCAGTATCACATAGATCAGTTTAACTTCCTCAAGGTTTGGATTTATATTTATTTATTTATTAAGATATTTGCTTTATTTTATTTTTGGCTGCGGTGGGTCTTCATTGCTGCACACAGGCGTTCTCTACTTGTGGCAAGTGAGGGCTACTCTTCAGTGCGGTGTGCAGTCTTCTCATTACAGTGGCTTCTCTTGTTGCAGATCACAGGCTCTAGGCGCCTGGGCTTCAGTAGTTGTGGTTCACAGGCTTAGTGACTCTACAGCATGTGGGATCTTCCTGGACCAGGGATTGAACCTGTGACCCATACTTTGGCAGGTGAATTCTTAACCACTAGACCACCAAGGAAGCCCATTTTGTTTTGTTTTTTAATTTTTTTAATTAAAAAAAAGTTTTATATAGTTTTTAAAGATTACCTTTAAAAAATAAAGATTCACAGTTATTACAGAATATTGGCTTTATTACCCATGTTGTACAGTACATCCCTGAGCCTGTCTTAACACCCAATAGTTTGTACTTCCCACTCTCCCACCTACATATTGCCCCTCCCTCCCTCTCACGACTGGTAACCACTATGTTCTCCCTATATGTGAGTCTGCCTCTTGTTTATTATATTCATTAGTTTGTTGTATTTTTTTATTCCATATATAAGTGATATCATACAGTATTTGTCTTTATCTGACTTATGCCCTCCTAGTCCATCCATGTTGCTGCAAATGGCAGAATTTCATTCTTTTTTATGGCCAAGTAGTATTCCATTGTGTATATATACTGCATCTTTATCCATTCATCTGTTGATAGACACTTAGGTTACTTCCATATCTTGGCAATTGTGAATAATACTGTTACGAACATTGGAGTACATGTATCTTTTTGAGTTAGTGTTTTTTTTGTTGTTGTTGTTATATACCCAGGAATGGAATTGTTGGGTCATATAGCAGTCCTATTTTTAGTTTTTTGAGAAAACTATACTATTCCCACAGTGGCTGCACCAGTTTACATTCCCACCATCAGTTACAAGGGTACCACTTTTTCCACATTGTTGCTAACATTTGTTACTTGTGTTCTTTTTGATGACAGGCATTCTGACAGGTATGAGGTGATAGCTCATTGTGGTTTTTTTAAAAAAAATTAAATTTTTAAAAATTAAAAAAACTCTGATTGGAGTGTAGTTGATTTACAATGTTGTACTAGTTTAAGGTGTACAGCAAATTAAATCAGTTGTACATATATCCACTTTTTTTTTTTTTAAGATTCTTTTCCCATGTAGTCCATTACAGAGTACTGAGTAGAGTTCCTTGTGCTATCTATATATAGCAGGTTGTTATAGTTATGTATTTTATATATAGTAGTGTGTATACATCAGTCCCAATATTCCAGTTTATCCCTCCCCTCCCTGGCAACCATAAGTTTGTTTCCTAGATCCATGACTCTACTTCTGTCTTGTAAATAAGTTCATTTGTACCCCCTTTTTTTAAGATTCCACATATAAGGAATACCATATTTGTCTTTCTGTATCTGACTTATTTTACTCAGTATAACGTTACTGTCTTATTGTGGTTTTGATTTGCCTTTTCCTGATACATTTTTGAATTCTTTACTTGCTTTATTTTCTTAGCTCATATCACCATCTAGTGCATATTATATGTATATAAATATATCTATATGTTTGTGTGTCTGTGTATAAATGTATACATACATAACTATAAACATATACAAATACCCATCTCTTTTTATATTTATAGTCTCCCTGTTAATCAGCAAGTAAGTTAGAATTCATGAAAACTGGTACTTTGCTTGTTTACTAATATAGCAGGTGTACCTGGCACATAGAAGCCTTTCAGTATGTGTTGAATGAATGAATAAATATTTAGCTATTTTTCTAAATGAAAAATAGGATCTTTCAAGTACTACCTTGTATCCTTAAAATGTATCTTATTTATTTCCTTTGATTTAATTTGAAAGCATAGTATTTTGTAGAAAAATATTTCTCTAAGGACTAAACCTTCTCTTCCTGTAGAATGGGCCCCCAAATACTTGCTTTAAAAGCTGCCTTCTTTCACATTTAGTATTAGGCGTGTTTTTTTTTTTTTTTTTTTCTGATAGTAGCTTTATTTTTTAAAAAAGAGAGAAAATAATAAAACAGAAAAGAACCCTCCTCTTTTCCCTTCTTTTCTAGGATGACAGTTTTGTTGTGTAAAGAATTGTCTTGTCTGTCTAAAGAGTTCACCACCTGCCTAACAACTGCTGGGGTAAGAATTCATGACTTTTATTGGGCTAATGTCTGTTTTGTTTTCAGAATAGTTTTATTAAGATATAGTTTACATATCTTAAAAATTTGCCTATTTAAGTGTACATTTTAGTGATTTTTAATATATTTACACAGCTGTGTAGCCATCACCATAATCTAATTTTAGATCTTTTTCATCACCTCTCAGAAGACCTCACACTGTTAGCAGTCACTTCCTATTCCCGTCCCCTCTGTATTCTTCTAACCTTAAGCAACACTGATATATTTTCTGTCTATAGATTGGCCTATTCTGGGCATTTACTACAAATGGGATCATTCAGTATTGTGGTGTTTTGTGTCTGGTTTCTTTCACTTGTTTGTAGTGGTTTAGTTGCTAAGTTGTATCTGACTCTGCGACCTCATGGACTGTACCCCACCAGGCTCCTGTGTCCATGGAATTTCTCAGGCAAAAATACTGGCTTGGGTTACCATTTCTTTCTCCAGGGGATCTTCCTAACCCAGGGATCAAACCTGCATCTCCTGCCTGACAGGCAGATTCTTTACCACTGAGTCACCTGGGAAGCCCTTCTTTCACTGAGCCTAATGTTTTTGAGGTTCGTCCACATTGTATCAGTATTTCCTTTTTATTACTAAATAATACTCTATTTTATGGATATACTTTATTTATCTGTTCATCAGTTGATAGACATTCAGATTGTCTATGCTTTTTGGTTGTAATGAATGTTGTTACTATAAACATGCATATATATTTTTATTTCTCTTGGGTGGATAGTTAGGAGTGGAATTTCTGAGTCATGTGGGTAATACAGACCATTAAGGAACTGTCAGACTATTTTCCAAAGTAGTTGCACCATTTTGCACTCCTGCCTGCAATGTATGAGGGTTCCAGTTTCTCCACATCCTTGTTGACACTAGCTGTTGTCTGTTTTGTTTTTAAAAATTTTACCTGAGCTAGTAGGTATGAAGTATTATCTCATTATGGTTTTTTTTTTTTTTGCATTTCCCTGTTGGCTAATTATGTTGAGCATCTTTTCATAGGCTCGTTAGCAGTTTGTATGTCTTTGTTAAAGAAATGTCGTTTTGAGTCCTTTGCCTATTTTTAAGGCTATCTTTTTATTGTTAGTTTCTAAATTGGGATGTTTATTATTTCTTATTATTCTGATTTTAATTATTTGTCTTTTATTATTTACGATTTATTATTGAGTTATAAGGGGCTTCCCTGTAGCTCAGATGGTAAAGAATCTGCCTGCAGTGCGGGAGACCTGGGTTTGATCCCTGGATTGGGAAGATCCCCTGGAGAAAGGAATGGCAACCCATTCCAGTATTCTTGCATGGAGAATCCCACAGACAGAGGAGTCTGGCGGGCTGCAGTTCATGGGGTTGTAAAGAGTCGGACATGACAGAAGGAGATGGTGAAGGAAGGACAGGGAAGCCTGATGTGCTGCCGTCCATGGGTTGCAAAGAGTCAGACATAACTGAGCAACCGAACAACACCATTGAGTTATAGAAGTTCTTTAGTTTTTCTAGATAGAAGTTCCTTACCAAATATATGATATGCACATGTTTTCTCCCAGTCCATGGGGTATCCTTTCACTTTCTTGATAGTGAATAGTGATAGAGTCCAAATTGTCAATATTCTCTTTTATCACTTGTTCTTTTGGTATCGTATCTAAAGAGTCATTGCCTCACCCAAGATTATGAGGATTTATTCATGTTTTTTTCCTAAGACTTTTATGTTGCAGCTCTTATGTTTATGTCTGTTATCCATTTTTTGTGTGTGTAGAATGTGAGGTAGGGGCCCAACTTTATTTTTTAGCGTGTGGATATCCAGTATTCCCAGCACTGTTTGTTGAAAAATTCTCCTCTTTTGCCCTTTTTGTCGTATCAACTGACTGTAGACAAGTGGATTTCTTTCTGGACTCTTATTTCTGTTGCATTGATCTGTGTGTATCTTTATGCCAATGCCATAGATTACTGTAGCTTTGTAGTAGGTTTTGAAATCAAGCAGTGTAAGTTTTCCAACTTTGTTATTCTTTTTTAAGACTTTTTTTGTCTGTCTTGGGCCCTGTGCAATTACATCTGAATTTTAGGATCAGTTTATCTACATCTGACTGAATTTTGCAACTCATTTTTGTATATTGTATATAAAATACAATCTTCAGTATATTTTGTGCTGCTCTCCTGAGACCTGTGATGAGAATGTAGACTTTGATAAGATAAGAATTCCGAAGTTTGACTGTAGTCTTAAAGGTAGCACCTTACTTAGACTATGGTAACTCTCATGTTTTGCAGTTGCCAGCCAGTAGAAGAGTTGTAGTTAAAGCTAAAGTTTTGTTTTTGTTTTTGTTTTGTTTTGTTCTGGTTTAAGGAATTGTAAAAATTTACTGAAGGTGTGTGAACTAAGGAAGATAATTCAGACATCAGTAATCATGAATTGGGATAAAATCAAAGGCATTTTAAATGGACAAATAAAAATCACTTTGTAGTAAACCAAGCTCATCCATACAGGGAACAGATAGGTGGTTGCCAGAGGCAAGTGATGGGGCTGGGCCACATGGGTAAAGTGAGTCAAAAGGTATAAACTTTCAGTTATAAAATAAATAATGTACAGCATTGGGGATGTAATGTACAGCATGAGGTCTATAGTTAATAGTACCATATTACATATTTGCAAGTTGCTAAGAGAGTAGATTTTAAAAGTTCTCATCACAAGAAAAAAATTATTTATGTATAGTGATAGATGTTGACTGGTCTTACTGTCCTCATTTTGCCATGTATGCAGATAACAATCATTATGTTGTACATCTGCAAAAATGCCTGCAGTTTATATAGTGTTATATGTCAATTATACCTCAATTTAAAAAAAATCAGCTTGTGGTAAGTGTCAGTATGGCAGCAAAGTTATTCTGGGCCTTTACATTTATTTAGTTAAGAGCATGGCCCAGACTAATTTTTCTCACTTTGAGTTTAGATTTTTCTGGTAGGGGACAATTCTGTGATATAGCTTCTTTTTTCCTCTTAGTATTTTCTTTAAAAGAATTTCTGGATTTCCTAAAGTTAATCTTCTGAGGCTAAATTTTTCCATGTATTTCATAAACATATCCCCGCAAGTTGGTTCTGAGGTGCTAGCTAATACATGCAAGTATTAAATTTGCATTATTTGTTTTCATGTTTTCCGAATGGTGTATCTTAAAAAACCAATTGAGTCTTTTGAGCACATGTTTTATATCTTCATATTTTGTTTTAAAATTTTTTCTAGTTTTCATGGTCAAATAGACCATTTCTATCCCCTTCTGAAATGAAGATACTTTTTAAAGTCAGTAAAAACTACAAAGGAGTACACTCTGAATTTGGATATCACAGAAGGATAGAAAGAAGGAAATTTAAAGTCCTTCCTGATCTGATTCAGGCTTTTTTATGCTTATATTTATGTATGGGTGTGTTTCAGAGTGGGGTAATACTTTACCTATTTTTTTTTTTTAAATATGCTATGCTCCCTTAACACATTATCCTTTGTTCTAGGTTAAGGAAAAGGCTGATGTCCTTAATCCATTAATCACTGCAGTATTTCTAGAGGTTAGTAGTACTAATTATTATTATTAATTTGTAAGTCTCTGACTTCTAGGGCATTGTGTATTAATAACTCTTCTTAAGTGTTTTTTGGGGGGGCGGGGAGGGGCTTCTCTTGTGGCTCAGCTGGTAAAGAATCCACCTGCAATGTGGGAGACCTGGGTTCGATCCCTGGGTTGGGAAGGTCCCCTGGAGAAGGGAAAGGCTACCCACTCCAGTATTCTGGCCTGGAGAATTCCGTGGACTGTATAGTCCGTGGGGTCGCAAAGAGTCGGACACAACTGGACGACTTTCACTTCACTTCTAAGTTTTTATTTTTTGGCTTTTTTAAACTAGTTTAGCTGTGTTGATGCAGATATGACCAAAATGATGTATGTTTAATGCATATTTCCTGTCCTTTAATTACAAAGCATAAAGATGAAGATGCCAGGTAAGTGCAGAGGAAGAAGCAGTAGGCTGTCATTACTTAGTACTACCCCTTGGTAATTAATGGACAATTCTCAGTAAGGAAACATCTTCTGGAGACCAGCTGGTAAACATGAAGGGCTGAAAATTACAGACAGGCTAGTACTGCTACTTGAAGGGCTAAGGTTTATGTAGAGGAGATTAGTTACAAAACAAACATAAAACATTTTGTCTTTTTCCTTGCCTAGGAATTTTCTTTATTTTGTCAAAATGGTACCTCTGTTTACATAACCCTCTTCAGTTCATTAGATTTAAGGAGGTGGGTGGTTTAAATCCATGGATGGATTATAGTCCCTCCATGTGGGATGCTTTCTGGATTCCGTGTTTTAAGAACTCTATCTTGTAAATTTATTGTGCAAAAATGTAGATGTTTGATTACCTATTTAAAACATATTATCTAAGTCTAAGGGAAAAAAATATATTTGATAATCAGTTAGGTTTTAAATATGAATTAAATATTTTTGCCACCAGACTGTTACTTCTTTAGTTTTAGATTCTTTTAATATTACCAACGAGGGAATGCCTTTCATTCCTTAACTGAACCATTTTCCTTTAATAGTCAAGGAAGTCTTTCGGATCACTTAAGCAATTAAATGCGTTTATGATTTAGTAGATGACAGAGTGGTATAGATGAAAGAAGCTTGCAAACCAGGAGCCCAGTCCTGTCCCGGATCTCCCCTGATTTGCAGTATGATCATGGACCAGACATTTACCTTCTTGGCGATCTTGTTACGTTTATA
This sequence comes from Okapia johnstoni, assembly GCA_024291935.2. Taxonomy (NCBI): domain Eukaryota; kingdom Metazoa; phylum Chordata; class Mammalia; order Artiodactyla; family Giraffidae; genus Okapia; species Okapia johnstoni. The sequence goes on along the minus strand of CM044316.1, from coordinate 56,763,381 downwards.
TACAGAATAAGAGATTTAACTAGATGTGATGTGAGGTCTCTTTTGGCTGGAAATATTGGCATCAGTTGTCAAGCTGAAGTTTAAATAACCATTTAAATAACCATTTAAACTTATGCTGTTGATAAATCAAAAAAAGGTAAACTCACTTGATATGGGTACCCTTCTGCTATTTTTGAGTTGGTTGATCTTGCTTACAGATTTGAAACACTCTTGTCCTTGAAATTATAATTTTTTTTTTTTTTTTTTAATGTAATGAACTCTGTTCTTCTGGAAAGTCAGAACTTGTCAGATATTAATGAAGTCTGGTAAACTCTGGGTGTAATGAATCATAGCTTTTCATAAATACATCTCTTGTACTAGACAGAAACATATCTATACTTTATCATCTTTAAAAGTAGTATTCTTTGTTTGTACTTTTGAGCACCTGTCTCATGTTCAGAACTGTGCTGAGTCCATGGAAGAGGAGCAGTCACAACGGACTATAAATTCTGTTGGTTTAGAATTCATAGCCTTCTGAAATCCTCTTTGAGTAATTGACTAAAATGCTTGTGACAGGATCTACCCACTCATTCAAGGAATCAATAAGCTTTGAATGCCGAATTTGAGCAAGATGCCGAAGAATGGCTATTATTTTTGATGGACCAGTTGGACAAAAATGATGACATTCTTTTTTTGTGCTATCATATGGAGAAGACTCTTGAGAGTCCCTTGGACTGCAAGGAGATCCAACCAGTCCATCCTAAAGGAGATCAGTCCTAGGTGTTCATTGGAAGGACTGATGTTGAAGCTGAAACTCTAATACTTTGGCCACCTCATGTGAAGAGTTGACTCATTGGAAAAGACCCTGATGCTGGGAAGGATTGGGGGCAGGAGGAGAAGGGGATGACAGAGGATGAGATGGTTGGATGGCATCACCGACTCGATGGACATGGGTTTGGGTAAACTCTGGGAGTTGGTGATGGACAGGGAGGCCTGGTGTGCTGTGATTCATGGGGTTGCAAAGAGTCGGACACGACTGAGCAACTGAACTGAACTGATCATCTTAAGAGCTGGGTCATTCTTTTCCTTTTAACTTCAATGAAATGATTAAGTCTGTATTCTTATTTTCCAGGCTACAGATTCAGTTAGATTATAAAAATTAGTTTGTTTTTTGTTGTCTTATATTTTCTCTTTTAAGACTGCAGTATTTTCATTTTCTTATTTTTCATTTCTTATCCCCGTAGGCATCAAACAGTGCTTCCTACATTCAGGATGCCTTTCAGCTACTTTTACCTGTATTGGAGATCTCTTTTATTGAAAACAAGACTGAATTACCAAAGGCATGAGCTTCATGTCCAGAGGCCTTTGTCCAAATATTGAGGAACAGAGAAGATTCTACCTGAGACTTGTGATGGCTGAGAAATGCCACTCTCTTCTGGGTAGCCCTGCAGAAGTGAGGGGGAAAGGTTATTTTAGTATATAAAAAGCCCAGCAGGAGAGCAGGTTTGAAGGAAGTTTGTTGTCTTCACTGCTTGACTGGAGTATTCAGGTCCTCACACTGCTCTTCCCAGTTGTTATAATTAATAAATTATTTGAAATGAAATTTTATAGACAGTTCAAAAATAATAGCTCTAGGTGAAAGTTAATGGGATACTCAGGCAAAGATATTGATCTTTCTTTGACAATATGTAAAACACTAAAATTTTTGTCATGGATGTCATTTTATAGTCCATGGATATAATTTGTTGTTAAGCAAGAGGAAAAGAAATTCAGAAAAAAAAAAGGTAAAGGAATTCAGTATTTTGGAATTCATGTGCTTGAACTGTTAATGCCATTTTCTTTCTCCTTTCTATAATAAAATCTATGGCTTTTAAGAAAACTGAGTATGTATAAACTCTATAGTTATTGCCCTTTATTACATGGATTTTTGGAATTGGTTAGAAAATTTCCTCTACTTTTAATTCTCAGTAGATATGTGGCATTGAGGAGAAGCTTATAGAATATACCTACGTATAGCCACATTAATTAACTATAGCAAAGTGTCCTTTGACTTCAAGTTGCTCTCCTATCCCATGATGGTAAACTTCAAGTTGTTGACTCCCACTCTACCGGATTCAAGACAAAGAAATGCAATTTGGAGAAACAGTTTCATGTTTGTAGATATTCTGAGTTTCCAGAATGTTTTTCATGCATACCCTGTATGCAGGATGAATTCTGTAATAGCCAGCTCCAAAGGAGGGTTGAAGCTCTTTCAGCAATGGAGATTTTGTTACTTGAATATTGTTGAAGTGGATTGTAGAGTCCCATGAAAACGATGTTCATGTATAATAGGATTAGGACACAGTATATTTTTCTTCATTCTTTTTTGTTTCTTTTAATGTATTCTTTAGCATGTTTATAAATATAACTTTTATCTTTCAGATTCTAAGCCTTCTTTTGCTTTCTTCAGCAATTTAAAAGTTTTACAGGGTCTAACAGCTATTTTGGTATCTACTCTTTTAAAAAAAAAAGTTCTCCAACTTGGTGGTTTTTGATGATTCAGGTAACTTTTTTGAGCTCTGCCCCATATCTTTTAAACCTTTAAATGTAATAATTCTTTCAGTTTATCCTTTTATTTAGTTTTCTAAATGTAAGCCCCAGTATTTTCCCAGACCAAAGAAATAGCAAAGTGAAGCTATAACACAGGTTGATACCAAGACTATTTCTATGTGTCACCTTATTTGGGGTAAGGGGCAGTTTGTTAAGCAAGACAGATTTGGAATCAAAAGGTACACCAACATGAGTAAAATGTTAACTCTGCTTATATTATGTTCTAACATGATGAGAAATTTTTTGAGTATTTTTTTTAGTAGACACATTTCACTGTTCCCAAAGTGAGCAATTCTATAATTTCAGAAAAGCAGTTGTGTTATGGTAAATAAAGCTGGTGTTTCCCAGCCCTAATGTGTGCCTCAAGCTCAGTTGCTGTGTCTGTACTGAACACGGTATTCTTTTGAGCAAGGTTTGGAAACTGGTCATGCTGACTACTACCTGTTCGGACTGTCATATAAGGGCAATTTTCAGCTTTTACTCTTCGATCTGGAAACACATCTAAGGTTAAGAAAGGGGTATAGAGTGGGGGATAGAACAGTGACTGATTATGCATCTATCTAGATTGCAGCCCCCAGTTTCACCTGTTTGAGATGAGACCTTACAAAAGGCCAATGTGACTTACTACCTCTTCTTTTTCTCTCATCCCTCTCATCAGCTTCACCCGCCCACCCACATGTGTTTCAGTGGATTATGGAGACCACCAATGAAGTGATGAAAGGGCCAGTTGATTCTGCATAACAGTTGCCTACCCTTCACCTAGAATATAATGAAAAAAAAATGAAAGTTCCTTGATGAAGTAGAGTTGAGGAAATAAGATCATAAACATTCATTGATAGGTGAAGTAGGTAGGTTGAGGGGGCATATTGGAACCTGTTGGATTATGGTGATGGTTTTGGATGATGCATGCTTCATTATCCCATTTGGAGTGAGTACATGATGTAGTTTCTTGATGATCCCTATTCTTTTTGGTGCTACTTCCTTTAAATTTTCTGGTATCAAAGATTTACTGCTGTGTCTTAGTATGTGCTACCCACCTCTTCCCAATTCACTTAGCACCGTGATAGATTGAATGTTATTACTAGAGTAAATGTTCCTCTTCCTACTATTGGATTTTTTAAAGGCTGTGATTAAAAGAGACTTCATTAATTTGATCTAAAGGAAATAGAAATGTTCATAAACTAATGTCAGTCCTACATTCATCTCCAGTATACACACTGGCCAGTGCTATGCTCTTAAGCTAGTTCTAAAGGGAAGTCATTTTCCCAAATCTGCTGTACATGTACCAGTATCCTTAATTTTTTAAAGCACATTTTTAAAGTTGGAATAGGAGTAATCTGTCACAGAGTTTCTACCACAAAATTCAGCCAATTTCAGCCAAACTTGTTTAAGCCTGAGTTGTTTACATCATAATTGTGGCTGTTTATGTCATAACTGAAGAACTTCTCTAGTACAGCTTGCTCTTCCTCTGTTGCTTCTAGGTGCATTACTGAGTGTAATGAAAACTGCATGGTTAGCATGTATGTTGAAGCAAAAGTTTCAAAGTAAGAATTGAGTATTCTTAGGCATTTAGAGGGGCTTCCCAGGTGGTAAGAATCAGTGGTAAAGAATCGCCTGCCAGTGCAGGAGATGCGGGTTCGATCCCTGGGTTGGGAAGATCCCCTGGTGAAGGAAATAGCAGCCCACTCTAGTATTCTTGCCTGGGAAATCCCATGGATGGAGGAGCCTGGTGGGTGACAGTCCATGGAGCTGCAAAAGACTTGGCCATGACCGAGTGACTAAACAACAACAATAAGGGCATTTAGAGCATTCAGTAAATCAGCAAACACTTTACCTGTTTTTCTGAGTTTGTTTTGCTCACCATTGCGTTCCCAGCACTTGGTATTGGGTCTGGCACATGTTAGGAAGTATTGTCTGACTATAAGAAAGAAGGAAGAAAAAGGAGCAAGGGAAGGAAAAAGAAAAGGATGCTTAGTGCTTTCCTGCTACTAGAGAATATTTAGCTAGACTATCAAACATATAAGGTGGAAACTTCTGCTTCTGTTAGGTCCATACCATTTCTGTCCTTAATTGTGCCCATCTTTGCATTAAATGTTCCCATGGTATCTAATTTTCTTGGAGAGATCTCTAGTCTTTCCCATTCTGTTGTTTTTCTCTATATCTTTGTATTGTTCACTTAAGAAGACTTTCTCATCTCCCCTTGCTATTCTTTGGAACTCAGGAAGAAAGGCTTCCCTGACCAGGAATTGAAACTGGGCCACAGCAGTAAGACCGCCAAATCCTAACCAGTAGAAATGGTATGGACTTAACAGAAGCAGAAAATACTAAGAAGAGGTGGCAGGAATACACAGAAGAACTGTACAAAAAAGGTCTTAATAATCCAGATAACCACAATAGTGTGATCACTCACCTAGAGCCAGACATCCTGGAGTGTGAAGTCAAGTGGGCCTTAGGAAGCATCACTACGGACAAAGCTAGTGGAGGTGGAGAAATTCCAGCTGAGCTATTTCAAATCCTAAAAGATGATGCTGTGAAAGTGCTGCATTCAATATGCCAGCAAATTTGGAAAACAGCAGTGGCCACAGGACTGGAAAAGGTCAGTTTTCATTCCAATCCCAAAGAATGTTCAAACTACCAAACAATTGCACTCATTTCACCTGGTAGCAAGGTTATGCTCAAAATCCTTCAAGCTAGGCTTCAGTAGTACGTGAACTGAGAACGTCCAGATGTACAAGCTGGATTTAGAAAAGGCAGAGGAATGAGAGATCAGATTGGCAATGTTCGTTGGATCATAGAAAAAGCAAAGGAATTCCAGAAAAACATCTGCTTCATTGATTATGCTAAAACCTTTCACTGTGGATCACAACAAACTGGAAAATTCTTAAAGAGATGGGAATACAATACCACCTTGCCTCCTGAGAAATCTGTATGCAGGTCAAGAAGCAACAGAAGCAGATATGGAACAACAGACTGGTTCAAAATTAGGGAAGGAGTATGTCAAGGCTGTATATTGCCCCTGTTTATTTAATTTATATGCAGAGTACATCATGTGAAATGATGGGCTGGATGAAGCACAAGCTGGAATCAAGATTGCTGGGAGAAATACCAATAACCTCAGATATGCAGGTGATACCACCCTAATGGCAGAAAGCAGAGAAACTAAAGAGCCTCTTGATGAAGGTGAAAGAAGAGTGTGGCTGGCTTAAAACTCAACATTCAAGAAATTAAGTTCATGCCATCTGGTCGCATCACTTCATATCAGATAGATGGGGAAATAATGGAAACAGTGACAGACTTTATTTTCTTGGGCTCCAAAATCACTGTGGATGGTGACTGCAACCATGAAATTAAAAGATGCTTGCTTCTTGGAAGAAAAGCAATGGAAACCTAGACTGCATATTAAAAAGCAGAGACATTACTTTGCTGACAAAGGTCCACATGGTCAAAGCTATGGTTTTTTCGGTAGTCACGTATGGATGTGAGAGTTGGACCACAAAGAAGACTGAGCGCCAAAGAATAGATGCTTTTGAACTGTGGTGCTGGAGAAGAGAGTCCCTTGAACAACAAGGAGATGAAACCAGTCAATCCTAAAGGAAATCAGTTGTGAATATTCATTGGAAGTACTGCTGCTAAAGCTGAATCTCCAATACTTCAGCCACCTGATGAGAAGAGCTGACTTATTGGAAAAGACCTTGATACTGGGAAAGACTGAGGGCAGGAGGAGAAGGGGGTGACAGAGGAAGTGATGGTTGGATGGCATCACTGACTGAATGGACATAAGTTCGAGCAAACTCCAGGCATGGTGAAGGACAGGGAAGCCTGGCGTGCTGCATTCCATGGTGTTACAAAGAGTCAGACATGACTGAGCTACTGAACAACAACAACAAGGTGGAAAAAGCTCATTTCACAGCTGGGGACGTTGAGCCCTCATAGAAGGAAGTGACCCCAAAGTCACGTGCTTGATAGAAGGCTCAGTGGAGACGTGAACCTGGGTCTTTGGCTGCTGCCTTGTGGCTCCATTACACCAGAGCCTCCCTGCGGTTCCATACGTGTTTACTGAGACGCTATCCCAGACACTGGGGTAAGGGCTGCAGGGAGCAACTGCAGAATGTGTGGGTTCTGTCCTGTAGGAACTCCGTGGGTACCACTGTCTGAGCGATCTCTGCATGGTAGCTATAAAACCTTCTGAGAAAGAAGTGAGGCAGCTGCTCTGTTGTAATGGGTTGAGGCTGTGTTGGATGGACTCATCCCAAATCTGGTTGTGATTGTTGGGCAGGTCACATTGTAAATGTTTGAAGAGGCATCCTCAAAACCCTCAAATTTCTGTTTTGGTGGTTTGTGTCTTAAGAGGCCTGTTTCTGCTGTATGTAGAACTATAGAATGATGTATTGTTCATCAGCCACCAGTAGTTACAAGGGGACACTAACACGTATGGAGCAGATTGACTCCCAGGCACCATGAAAGACACTTCTTTGTAAATCCTCATAACTGCTGGAGGCAAGCCACTGCCATTCCCAGTTCATGGGCCTTCAGGGTGACATAGAAATGAGAAGCAAAGACAGGCTCAAAATGGATTCTCAGTTCCCTCATTTTCCAACCGTGTGATCGTGAGCAAGTGACTTAATCCCTTAAAATTGCGGCTTTGTCATCTGTAAAATTGATCTCATAATAGCACTAATAAATAAAGTCATTGATAGGATTAAATAAAATAATCTGCATAAAGTGCTTAGAATAGTGTCTGCCACATAGCAGTGGGAAGTAATGCTTAGTAAGTGCTATGTGCCAAGCACTGTTGTGAACATTTATTTTTTGTGTATTAATTCTCATGAGATAGGAACTGTTTATAGACGGGGAAACTGAGGCACAAGGAGGTTAAATAACTTGCCTGAGATCTCATACCCAACAGGTGATGGAGTCAGGATTCAAACCCAGGCAGCTGGGTAGCAGAGTTCCTGTTTTTAGCCATTACATTACACTGCCACCAAAAGCTGTCGCTAAAGAAACCTTTCCAGCTATCAGCTACTTTATTATGATTATGAAACAGATTGAGCATTAAGTGACTCTCGTGAGACTTTACCATGGTAAATGGCAGAGCCCCTGCCATGTGAGCTCACATTGTCTGGCTCCCAAAACTCGTGTTTGTTCTATTTTGTTTCTTTTAGGGGAAAGGCTTGAAGGTGCGTATCTAGTGATAAGTGTCTGTAGGAGAGCATCTGGGCAGATTATCCAAAGCCACTAGGAGCTGGCACAGAAAGGATGGTGTGGTGACAAGTCATGTTTGCAGCCACAGGAACAAAGATCTCAGTGAAGTAAGAGCATCTGTATCAATTAGTGATTAAAGTGGACAGAGGAATACATGAATGTTCATAACAGCTTTATTTGTAATAGCTCCAAACTGGAAGCTCAGTTTGGAGATGTCCTTTAGTGAGTAAATAATTAAACAAACAGTGGTGTGTCCACACCATGAGTTGCTACTCAGCAATCAAAAGGAACAAGCAAACTACATGTAAGATCGTGGGTGAATCTCAAGGGAATTATACTGAGTGAAAAAATTCCAATCCCCTCAAAACTGCTTAAGGTATATAATTCCATTTCTGTAACAGAAATGACAGAGTTACAGAAATGAAGAACAGATGAATAGCTGTAGAGGGAATGGGGATGGGGGAGGAGGTAGGTATGTTTTTAAAAGAACAACATCATTCTTGTGGTGATGGACCAACTTGGCTGTGATGGTAGCCACAGGGATCTAGTCATGTAGTAAGTTGTATAGACTAAATGCACACATACATACACATACACACATACTGAGTACGGGAAACCTGAGGAATCTGAATGAGATAGATTGTATCAATGTATATCCTGGTTGTGAAATTTTAGTGTTATAAGATGTTACTCTTAATGAAAGTGAAAGAGGAGAGTGAAAAAGTTGGCTTAAAACTCAACGTTCAGAAAACTAAGATCATGGCATCTGGTCCCATCACTTCATGGGAAATAGATGGGGAAACAGTGGAAATAGTGTCAGACTTTATTTTGGGGGGCTCCAAAATCACTGCTGATGGTGATTGCAGCCATGAAATTAAAAGACGCTTACTCCTTGGAAGGAAGGTTATGACCAACCTAGATAGCATATTTAAAAGCAGAGACATTACTTTGCCAACAAAGGTCCGTCTAGTCAAGGCTCTGGTTTTTCCAGTGGTCATGTATGGATGTGACAGTTGGACGGTGAAGAAAGCTGAGCGCCGCAGAATTGATGCTTTTGAACTGTGGTGTTGGAGAAGACTCTTGAGAGTCCCTTGGACTGCAGGGAGATCCAACCAGTCCATCCTAAAGGAGATCAGTCCTGGTTGTTCATTGGAAGGACTGATGTTGAGGCTGAAACTCCAATACTTTGGCCACCTCATGCGAAGAGTTGACTCATTGGAAAAGACCCTAATGCTGGGAAGGATTGGGGGCAGGAGGAGAAGGGGATGACAGAGGATGAGATGGTTGGATGGCATCACCGACTCGATGGACATGAATTTGGGTGGACTCCGGGAGTGGGTGATGGACAGGGAGGCCTGGCGTGCTCCAATTCATGGGGTTGCAAAGAGTCGGACACGACTGAGCAACTGAACTGACTGAACTGAAGATGTTACCATTGGGAGGAATTGGGTAAAACATACACAGAATCTATTTCTTATAATCAAATGTGAATCTACAGTTATCTCAATACCTCTTTCAATTTTTTTTAAAAAAGAAGGGCTTTGGGCCAACAGAGCCAAAGAGTCAAGAAACATTGCCCACTTCCTGGGTTTAACAAAGGCCTAGGGGCCTCTCAGGTGACTGTCCCTGTCACAGGGGCTCAGAAGTGGGAACGCTGGTAAGTGTAGCACCATCTGGCCGCTCTTCATAAGCAGGTCCTTGGGGAGCAGGTTCCAAAGTGGAAAGTGTTTGAGAAGTTTTTTTGGATGAATTTAAACCATTGTTGTCACTGCAGATGGTGACTGCAGCCATGAAATTAAGACGCGTGCTCCTTGGAAGAAAAGCTATGACAAACCTAGACAGCATATGAAAAAGCAGAGACATTACTTTGCGAACAAAGGTCCATCTAGTCAAAGTTTTTCCAGTAGTCATGTATGGATGTGAGGGTTGGACCATGAAGAAAGCTGAGCGCCAAAGAATTGATGCTTTCAAACTGTGGTGCTGGAGAAGACTCTTGTGAGTCCCTTAGACTGCAAGATCAAACCTGTCAATCCTAAGGGAAATCAGTCCTGAATATTCATTGGAAGGACTGATGCTGAAGCTCCAGTACTTTGGCCACCTGATGCGAAGAACCGACTCATTGGAAAACACCCTGATGCAGGGAAAGATTGAAGGCAGGAGGAGAAGGGGATGACAGAGGATGAGATGGTTGGATGGCATCACTGACTGTATGAACATGAGTTTGAGCAAGCTCCGGGAGTTGGTGATGGACAGGGAAGCCTGGCATGCTGCAGTCCGTGGGGTCACGGAGTCAGACAAAACTGAGCGACTGAACTGTTCATTGAAATCCACCCATTTAGTCGAAAAAGATATTTGTGGAATTCTGTTTCCAGCATTATCAAAGCCAGATTCTGCATCAAACAGGTGAAAGAAGCATTATGAATTAAATAAAAGTCATTTATAAACAAAGGTTTGAACAGAAGCTACCCAGGACAGTGGGATTGTAATGCTGGTTTAGTCTCTTTAACTCTCAAGATTTATACGGAGACACTTTCAGTGTGTTAATCTTGATAATGATAATAGATAATGTTAACTGAGTGATTTCTATGTGTCAGGCTAGTGTGCTGAAGGTTTTAAGTACGTTATGCTATTTATTTTCACAACAGCCCAACAAAGCCAGAACTGTTATGGTGGCCTGCAGAGGTGAAGACATTAGCCTGAGGTTATATGGTGTGTGGTGGGGATTGGAGCGGTGGCAAGCGGACTCACCACCAGCTCTGCCTGCCTTTATAGCCACTGCACCGACGGCAGCTTGGTTCTCAGCTGTGAAAAGAGGAGATTGGGCTGTTGTGTCTGGATTCTCCATGGCTCTAATGGATGCTGAGCCAATTAGCTAGTTCTCACCTGAACCTATCAGGGGGCAGTAAGGAAATAATGTAAGAACTGCCAGTCTTGCCCTACAGGGAAGAAGATAAGTCTGGGCAGGTTGAGGGACAGAGAGGGTAATGAAATGATTTTTTACCCTTCAAAGGGATGTGACTGACTTAGGACTTCCTGTTATACCCTAATTAAATGTGAATAATAAGCCCTCTCTCTCCAGTAGACTTAGGATCTCTCAAGAGTCCTGATGGTTGAATGTATATCATAGCCTGTCTCTTTTGATTACTTGAAAGACAAGCAATAGGATGATAAAATATTGGTATTCTGGTGCATTCAGTTTCACGTTAAGCCCTCCTGGAAAAGCAGCTGGTGCTGTTAATACACCATAGGAAGGAAACCAGGATAGGACCCCTGTTGGCCAAGATAAATACCGAGATCCAACAGGAGAGGACAGATAACATACAACACCACCAACAAACAAACTTACTGCTGAGGGGTTTTCTTCTGCATCTCGAAGTTCTTCTGGGCTTAAGGAGACTACCTTTGGGTGGTTTTGGTTCTATACTTCAGGGTTAACATGTCTTAAAAAGGGGGTCATTCAAATGAAATTAGGGTGAGAGAATACTTCTCCCTACAGTGGGCAATTGGCTGTCAGCGGCAGCTTAAAATCCACTTCTGCTTGCAATGCTTACCCTGATCACTTTCCCTGAGGAGGCAGAATGGCAAGATGTTTAAGAGCAAGGGTGAGCCCTGGAGCCACAGAGCCTCAGTTCACTTCCCAGCCCCAGGCTGTGTGACCTGGCAAGTTGTTGAACCTCTCTGCTGTTTCATGCCCTGTAACATCGAGTTGGCATCCACCCCACAGAGTTGGGTCAAGTGTTACATAGGTGCTTGGCACAGTGCCTGGCCACAGTAATCCCTCTGTAAATGCTAGCTCCAATGATTATGACTCTAAGATATCTGAGGATATTATAAGGTCCCCAAAGCTCCCTGATATTCTGCAAGCCAGAGTAGTTTCTGTCTTCATTAGGCTCTAGGACCTCCTGGGGGCAGAGAATGGAGAAACAGGACTTCTTGCCTTAGTCCTTTAGTTTTTCTTTTTGAGTCTCAGCTTCCTCACCTATAATATAGGAATACTAGGATCTGCCTCTGTTCACCTCATAACACCTTTGTGCATCTCTTAAGATACTGTATATGAGAGCACTTAAAGAAGAATTGGCACCATGAGGCCTAGAATGTTAAAAGATATTCTTGAGTAAATGATTCCCATTCTGAGACTGTCTCTTCAACTGTGGAATATGGGTAGTAATCCCTAACTTCCAGAGTGAGGACTGAGGTGATAAAGCGCTTGGAACACAGTTCCAGTGCAGAATCTACTCCCCAAACTGTCCCCATCTGTGGTCCTGTTTCCTGATTAAAGAAGCCAACATTTCTGGTTTGCAAGCTTGAGAGATGCAGCAGGGGAAGTAAACCCCAGACCAAGCTTCATTCTGGCCACCCCAACCAGTCTGAATCAGCTGCTGCTGCTGCTGCTGCTAAGTCGCTTCAGTCGTGTCCGACTCTGTGCGGCCCCATAGGCGGCAGCCCACCAGGCTCCGCCGTCCCTGGGATTCTCCAGGCAAGAATACTGGAATGGGTTGCCATTTCCTTCTCCAGTGCATGAAAGGGAAAAGTGAAAGTGAAGTCGCTCAGTCGTGTCCGACTCTCAGCCACCACATGGACTGCAGCCCACCAGGCTCCTCCGTCCATGGGATTTTCCAGGCAAGAGTACTGGAGTGGGGTGCCATTGCCTTCTCCACTGAATCAGCTAGATCTGCTTATTTCCCTCTCATCCTGAATTCAGGCTATTGGGTGGACTTCAGATCTCCACCACACTCCCAGAATAGTGAGATTTAACTTAGAGACTAGCAGAAAGGGGTCTGGGATCTTGAACAAAGCATTTGCAAGCCAAATGATATTCCTCTAAATACTGGGCTTCTCCAAAGTCTCCTTCTTGCCTTCTGCTCTCCTCTCTACCCCAAAAGATGTCCTGGCTCACATTTTCAGTACCAGTGCCCATAATACCGCACACCTAGACAAATCATCTGGAGAAGGGATAGTACTTGGCCATGTTCACTGTGCAGCTGGTAACAATCAGAAGTGAACAGTGATCTCCAAACTCTCAGGCAGTGTTAAGCATCTCAAGTCCTGCCAATCCTCTGACATCATTACCTGAGATTGTGAGTGGCAACAGCTCATGCTTCTTCCATCAGGACTTCTCCCCTCAGGAGCACAGCCCCTGCCCCAGCCCCCTACCAGCTTTCTGAACAAACCCCAGCTCCATGCCAGCCTCCTCCAGGAAGCCGTCCCTGCTAAGGACCTAACCACAGTATGCTTTTATTTCATATGCACATTCACCCCAAATTCAGTTATATGTAGTTTTATTTCCTGTGCTTTTTATATTTACCAAATATATGAGCATATTTGTGGCTTATTAAACATTTTTAACCTCATTTATAATAGCTACATAATATTCTATTTTAGAGAAGTTCCATAGTTTATTTGGCGAATCCCTTATTGTCAGACACTCAGGTTGTTTCAAATTATTTTTCAGTTTCTGGAAGGGAATGTACAAGTTCTAACCTGGGGAGAATCACAGTACTTGGCTCATGGGTCATTGTGCTGATTAAATAAATTGTTATAGGAAAAGGGTTTAGGAAATGAAACAACTAAGTACGGTATGTGTGTTAGCTAAAGTTATTCTTTTAGATCTATTATTTTGATAATGCTATAGTTGTTACTATTTTATACACATCTTTGAACACATAAGTGATTGTTTCCTGGGTCAGAGGGGAGAGCAGTGTGAAGGTTGGCATAAAATGCATCCCCAATTTATGGAGGTTGTGTTTGCCACTGACAGGGAGACCAAAGGGGTGGAACTGAGCCCCAGGCTTTGGCTGGAAACATCTGCCATGATCTGACTGTGATGCCTTAGAGGTATGAACAATGAGTTAGTTCACCTCAGGGCTGAAAAAAGGAAGCGTAGAAAGCATGCAAAATAGAGAAGCCCAGGAAAGTATCTGCCAGCGCAGCAAAGAGGCCAGTTTGCCCTCTAGCTCCAGATTGGTAAGTGGACTATTTCCTCTGTTCTCTTGGCTCCTGCTATGACTAGTGAATTTGGGCCTTGGATACTATGGTGTTGAGATAAAATTGAGTGGGACCATGGAGTCTTAGATAGCCAAGGATCTGCAATATTAGGCTGTCACTTCAGGTCAGCACTGGGTCAGGGGGCAGAGAATTAACAGCTGCCTTTGTGGTCGGTCTGCCCCCACATACTTCCCCTACTAGCTGTCTACCATCATGGAGCTGTGACTTTATAACTTAATAATCTGTCTTTAGCATGGTCCTTGTACAACACAAATAAGCAGGTGAGATATGCATTTCAGAGGACAGAATCATAGAATTTCAGAGGTGTAAGGGAGTAGATTCCATCTGGTATTCTTCTGGAGCAGGACTTCTCAAACATTATCTGTGAGCCAGAATCCTACATCAGAAGTACCTGGGAGCTTGTTAGAAAGGTAGACCCTAGCCCACACTCAGTCTGATTCAGTGAGTGTTGAGTGGGTCCCAGGATTTTGCCCGTTTAAGAATAACCCAGATAATTCATCCTGATACAGGTGGGTTACACTTGAGGAACTCTATTTTTTCCCTAGTAGGTTGGTTGCCTCTAGTGTTGGGAAGCTCACCACCTCAGGAGACAGCCTATTCCATTTGGGTTCAGTTATGATTATACAAAGTTCTGTTTTATGTGGAGCTGGAATCTGCCTCTGTATAAACTCCACCTACTGGCCCTAATTCTATCCACTAGGGCCATGCAGAGAAAGTCCAGTTCCTCCAGGCTTCTATGGGCAGGGGGACTTGAGAAGTATGCACCCATGTGAGTTTGTGAGTCAAAGGTGCATTGGAAAGGAGCCCCTAGGTCTCTGAAATGGCTGGCGCTTTGAGAAACTCATTTCCTCTTCTCACCAGGGTAGATGCCTCCTTCCAAACCCAGGTGGAGGTGTCCCCAGACCAGAGGGCAGACTCCCTGGAGAGGAAGAGAAGTCCCTGGGCAACTCATGAGAGGCTGTGAAAATCAGTTCCTGTGATCACAGGATGGTGGGAGGCGGGCCAATGCCTGGCCAGGCATGCTTGTGGTGGGTTCCTGGACCTGGGGTCCAGCCCAGCTCTGCCTCTAAGCTCCCAGCTCATTCTCAGCAAGTCCCTGCCCACTCGGGCCTCAGTTTTCACATCCACACAACCATCATTTCCAGTCGTCTGCAGTCTGAAATCCCATATTTAAAGCACAGTGCTTTCTGATCTGGCCTTGTCTTTGCTGCTCTAGCAAGTTTTCTGGTGGAGGTGGAAGGAAGGGAGGTGTCAATGTTCTCAGGAGAGAATCCTGAGACCAAGGCTGAGAAGCAGAGCGGTCTCATGGGCGCCAGGCAGGGATGAGTCATGAGGAATGGAGGGGTAGACTTTCCTGGCAATCGTCCCTGGAGAATGTGCTCTTGGGGCTGGAGGCAACCTCCCCGTGGGGCTTCATATGAAAAGGGGAGTCCTCCAGGCTTCTGGGCTGTTGGAAGCCTGGCTCAGGAAGGCAGAGAATAGGAAAACAAAGAGGGGCAAATGGTCCTTATTCTGCACCCCATCCTGGCACTCCGCCTGACCCAGCTCCTTCCTTTGTTGAGAGAGATCGGAGGTTTTAGGCAAAGAGAACTGTATGTGAGCATTGATTCCATGTGTTCTTGGGAAATTCCTCTCACCTCCCTGGGCCTCTGTTTCCTCATTTGTCGAGTAGGGCTAGCAATGCTGACCTCATACGGCTGCCCATCATAGACAATATCCATAAACACCCTCTGTAAGCTGGAATGTGCCAGGAAAATGCCAGTTGCTGTCCATCTATTTGTTTGGTGTGGAGAGAAGCAAGAAATTTCACTCAAGATAGATTTTGTCCTAAAGTGTGAGTTACTCCTTACCTGGGATTTTTTTCTCTGTATCCTGGGCATGACCTTCTGCGGGGCTGGTGGGAGAGGCAGCCAGCTCAGCAGGCTTTTCCCAGGGTTTCCGAGGTCTGATTAGGATTTAGAAAAAAATAATGTTTATCAGGGGCTCAGTGGTGAAGAATTGCCTGCCAGTACAGGAGACACAGTTTCAATCCTTGTGTCGGGAAGATCCCCTGGAGAAGGAAATGGCAACCCACTCCAGTATTCTTGCTTGGAGAATCCCATGGATGGAGGAGTCTGGTGAGATACAGTCCATGGGGTCACAAAAGAATCAGACATGACTGAGAGACTAAACAATGACAACAAATGTTTATCAGGAAGTCTGGAGCCCAAGACAAACAGTACTGGAGTGAGAGGCCATGCCAGCCATGAGCAGAAATGGCCACTGGGGAACATACACACATGGGTTGTTGAAGTGTGAATGGCAGAGCTCGGTCATGCCATGTGCACACACATCACCCATGGACACTTACTTGTCATTACATATAACAGGCACCCAGCATCCCTTCCCACAGCCCACAGGAACCCAAAGGCTGACCTCAAAGTTTCCCTCACAGGTGGAGACTCCAGGTCCTTCCTGGGGAGGTGCTTAACTAGGGCCACCAGTCAATGTTAATGGGGGAGCTGGCTGTTTCCCTCAACAACCGTCATGGTCTACTTGGTTGGGGAAAGACCCTGGACTGTTTGGGAGAAATCCTAGATTCTAGTTCCCCCATGGCATCAATTTCCTTTCTTGCTTTTACAGATGCCACTTTTCTTCTCTGGATCTCAGTTTACCTCTCTGTGAAATGGGTCCATAATCCCTTTCCTACCCACTTCTGAAAATGGCAATAGGGCTCAGATGGAATACTCGATATGAAAGTGCTCTGAGGAAGTTGCAAAAACTGTGCACATGAGAGGAGGAAGGGACAGAGGAGAGGTGGGCACAGGAGGAACAGACCCTGATGAGTTCAGGTCACACTGTCAAGCCAGTCTCTCATCTGTGCATGCTTTCTCTCCACCACCCACTCCAGGGTTTGGCAAAGATGATGAAAGAGAGGGAGCATGAGAAAGGGAAGGGGAAGCTGAAGAGTATGTCCTATGAGAAGTAGCAGCAGAAGGTTGAGAAGGTGGAGAAGCCCCTGTACCCTCTCTGTGTCAGAACTCAGGAAATGAGACTTGCCAGGCCCACAGCTCATGTGGACACACTCTCTAGGGTGACTGTGCTGTTCAGCTTTAAGCTTCTCCTGGCTGACAGATGTCCTGGGGGTGGGGGAGGTTGGCTCTGCTCAGGGATAAGAGGACCCAGGAGGCAAGTTATTGGCCAACTGTGAAGTGACTTCAGCGCTTTGTGAATGGACCCATTGATGTCACATGGCTGTATAAGAGGATTCAAAAACCACATACAAATTACTGAGTAGGGTTGAGAGGCTGGGGAAGCAGGACTGTGGGCTTCATAGGGCATGTTGATTTACAGGATGCTGTCCTTGTTCCCAGACCAAGGACTGGTCTTATTCAGTCCTTGTGATTCCTTGTATCAGACCAAGGAATCTGCTCCTGATTCCTCTCCAGCCTCACCTCAGCTTGGCAGGGGCACGGTCCTAGTTTCATCTAAGAGTCAGTGGCCTGAGTCCTATGTCCAGGCAGCAGCATCCCCAAATAACATTCTCCCTTTCCTCTGGAAATTTACCTTCCTAACTAACTTCTCTTTGACGCTTGTGAAGAAGCAGATTAATGGATGCAGCTGCCTTCTGCCTTGGGCAGCTCTTGGAGAAGTCTTACAGTAGGAAAATTGTGATGCCGCCCCATCCTTTTTCTCTGGTTACTTCTTCTTGCTCCATCCTCCCCTTGTAGCCTTTGATGCTGAGGTTGGAGGTTCTTTCTTACACCTTTACCAGGCTCTCTAGAAGGAATCTGACAGCAGCCATTTATAGTTTAAGGTCAGAGACTTCAAGAAGCTAGTGTCAGAATTTGGACTAAAATCTATGTCTCTTTGTTGCAGTGTCCACTTTCCTGGTCCTTACTGCCCCAACTATACCACAGGCAGGGTGCTTAGAGTGGTTCTCAATTACTTAACATCACAACACAATAGGTCTGTAGTATCATCATTCTAAATTATAGATGAGAAAAACACGTTTAAGGAGTGCCAGAGACTTGCCCAAAGTTAACACAGTGGTGGAGTGGGTGGGCTTCACATATGAGTGTGTATGACCATATTGCCTATCCACACAAAACGTGAAAGCCAGACCCCACCCACTTAAAGTTTCACTGTCTTTCCCTCAGGGCCTCCCCAGTCCCATAAACCTAATAACACAAGTGAGCTACAACTAGATCAGGGCATCTTGGAATGAACTCAACTGAACCAGCATCCTGTGGCATAAGCAGAGAGGAAGGAGGGTAGAAAGATCCAGGGGTAGGAGAGAGGGGCTTGGTTTCCAGTCCTGCCAGTGAGGAGGCAGGATACCTTGAGTACATCTCACAGTGTTTATGGTTTAGTTTCGGCACCTGTACTGCTAGAAATAAAAACTAACCACGAGGTCAAACTTAGGTTTTTCTGGGCATTTGGCTCCATCTTCTGGCCAATCTGGATCACTGCAGCCTTTTGCAGTGTGTCCATCCACCATGGATATCAGGTAATGCTGAGGCTTCTAGGAAACTTCTGGTTGCTTTGGGGATTAGGGAAGCCTGGGGGCAGAACCAGAGCTGACCTGAAAGTCCAGGGAATTTCTGTGGCCTCTGAGTCACACTGGCTGTGTGCTGCTAGTAGCTGAGTAGCTTTTTCCCTCAGGGAGGGAAAATCCCCAGTGCCAGGGAAGGATGGACAGTGGAGACCATGGAGCCCAGCCTCACCAAAGAACAGGTGGGGACACAGAGGTCTGGGGAGAAGTAGGGACTTGCTCCAGGCTACACACATCATCTGTAGGTCCCAGGTCCCCTGACACCCAAACCCTCGGGCCTCCTGTCTGCCTAGCTGATTCCTACCCCTTTCTCCAAGGATTCCATCCCAGCTGATCACTTCTCCTTGTCCTCCTGAGACAGGGCTATATACTTAATAAGCACGCTGCTCCATCCACTTGCTTCCATGGGATCCACTCACTCCTGGTCCCAGCTTCTGCCCTGACTGGGTGGGTGTCCATCTACCTCTCCATGCCAGGGCTTTCCTGGAGGAGTAGGGGGCACGGAAGGAAGAGGGAGGTGGAGATCTGCGTCTCCTTCAGGTCTGCACCACTCCCAGCCTCTCTGAACCTCAGTTTCCCCTTCCAACACATAACCAACCCCTACACCAGATTCCTGAGAAGATTAAATGCATTAGTTGGTGTGAAGGTGCTTTGTGAGTTCTTGAACCCTTTAATAAAGAGCTTTAAGTTACCGCATCTATTTAGGTCCTCCCCAAGCCACATAGGATGCAAGGTGCTAACTGGAACCCAGTTAGCCCACAGGCTATGAGACCCTCCTTAGAGACGGGAGGTGAGCCATTCTTCTAATGTCCTTGCTTCAGGATCTCAGGCTTCTTGACAGAGTCTATAGTTGAACTCCCTCCTTCCACCCAGATTCTGCTTATTTCTGAAAGATGAGTGAGTCCTAGTCTAAGAGAGTATCTTAGAGTTACTCCCACTGACCCGGATTCTAGGCTTTGAAAGCTCAGGAGCTATAATGGGAGAGGCAGAGGAGGATCACTTTAGCCAACTCTCTTCCTGCCCCTTGTCTAGACATAAGATCCATGGCGTTGGGACTTCCCTGGTGGTCCTGTGGCTAAGACTCCATGCTCCCAATGCAGTGGGGCTCTGGTTTAATCCCTGATTAGGGAACTAGATCCCACATGCCACAGCTGAAGATTCCACAGGCTGCAACTAAAAATTCTTCATGCTGCAACGAAGATCTAAGATCCCATGTGCTGCAACTAAGACCTGGTGCAGCCAAATTAATAAATTTTTTTTTGAAAGATCCATGGGCTCTCTCTTGGATGAGTGAGACTTAGATAAGCAGCCTCAGAAAGAAAGGAAAGTTTTTTTCCACCTGAGTCTTGAGTTCCCAGTATAGTCTTGATTCTGTCTGAACTTCAGGGTGGTGGGGAAGCAGGAGGTAAGAAGGTCACCGAGAGAAGCCTTATTGAGGTCATCTAGAGCATCTAGAGTTGAGGTCCAGCTCTAGAGGTCTAGCATCTAGAGTTGAAGTCATCTAGAGCAGCCTTGCCTTGCTTGCATACTCCCAAAGGTGGGGGGATCACTACCTTTTCTAGGAAGCCCAGTTTCTCCTAAAGCAGCTCTAACCCTTCAAAAAGTCCCACTCAGTGATTCGAAAGGGTGGTTCTGAGACGTCCTGTACCATAGTCATGTAGGGTGACTCACTGCATCAGACCAGTGGGGAGAGGCCTGGAATCTGCACCTACAACAGCCTTGGCGGGTGAAGAGGAGCCATTGGCCCACCTCTCCACACTGGGAATGACAGCCATTACCACTGGCCCTGACCCCCCGGCCCCTACCCCTTGCCCTGCCATTCTCAAAGCCTGCCCTGGACGCACTTCTACCAATCATTTCTGACAGGACATTTTTTTTTTTTTAGTAACACTCTTCTGTCACTTCTCAGGTTCTTCTCGCTTTTTCCTGGTCTCCAGACCTGTTTTGTAAAGAGAACATCATAGAATTTGGGGGCTAGAAGTGTTCTTAACAGTACATCTTATCCAACTGCTCCCTTTATAGATGGGATATTTGAGACCCAGAGAGGGCAGTGTCTTGCCTCAGCTCACATAGCTGTTCCATGGGAGCTCATAGGAGACCCAATCCCATGACTCCTAGTGGGTGCCCTTCGCACTGTGAAGTGCAGTTTTGTCCTGCTGGAAAAGCCACACTGAAGGACAGCACCCCTCTGAGACCCCTTCTTAAAAGAAGCCATCATGGTGTCATCACAGGATTCTCCCTGGTCTCTCTGATGCTCCCTGAGTTGGGTCATTCAGATTTTCTCTTGAAAGAGAGTGGGTCACTGATGCTATTCAGCACTGGGCTAAGAGGTCAAGCAGACTCCAGGGTTGGGGGTTGTGGTGGTGATTTGTGTACCATGTATGCTGAGGAGCAAATAGAGAAAGAGGACCAGCAGAGAGAAACTAGAGGTGGGAGATCATGCAGTGAGAGAGAGGGAGAGGGAAAGAGGGGCGCTTAGAGAGTGAAAGAGATTGCAACAAACATCAGAGAGAGACAGAGACACACCCACACACATACATACAGGGAGATGGACAAACACAGAGATAAAAACACAGAGAGACATAGAGGGAGAGACTGGAATAGAGATGTGTGTGAGATAGAGAGAGAGGGAGGGAGAGACGGGATGGAGGTTGACTCAGACAATGAGAGAGAAGAAGTCAGAGAGACAGACAGAGCCCCTGGCACTCAGTATTTTTCCATTCTTCCCCCAAGTCTCGCTGCCCCTGCCCTTACTTGCCTTGCCCGAGATGCCCCAAATCTCTCCCCAACCACCTTTCACTTGAGTGAGCTCCACTGGGTTTCTGCCTCTCTCGGTGATGCGATTCCAGCCAGCCTGGCCCTGGAGGGGTTGCTAGGGAGGGGGTGGCGGTGGGAGGAAGCTGCCTGGAAACAAATGCTGCCTTCTGCTCAGAAGACCACCTGTCAGTTCTCATTGCCTCCAAGACCTGGAGACGCTTCTGTTCTTCAGCAGACAGAGCAGAGCTGCCAGCTCCCAGTGGTCGGCTTGCCTCCGGTCAGCAGCAGGCTTCCTGGGACTGGACTCTGACTGAGAACGACAGCTTAGTGAACAAGGCCCAGGCTCTTCTCATCAGCACCTCCATGCCTGTGTTCACTTGACACCCTTCCCTTCCAGAGACAGTCCTTTCTTATTTATTTATTTATTGGGACCATCCTCCCTGCCCAGGCCATGCCCTACTCACCTTTCCACTCCTCCAGGAAGTCTTCCTAGCAGCAACCCAGCCGCAGATGAATCCTCCCTTTGTAAATGTTCTCTGTTCCGAAATTATGTAACACAAAGGGCTATTTTACTAAGTTATAAGCCTATTAAGCTTATCAAGTGAGTGGAAAAGGAAATCACTAAATTTGTATGTTTGGAATAATAAGAGCTATTCACAATATATTAGCGAGTAACTCATTTGATCCTCGTGATTGTTTACAAAACGGGAATGGGGGCCCAGAAAAGTCACTTGTTAAAAGGCCACATCTATAGTCATGGACAGAGGGCAAAAGAGATTTTATGGCAGACTCCTCCCCCTTCCCACGTGGCTGACCGGTACCTAACTGTCCACCACTGGAATTTTGTCCTTTTGTTTTAAAGCTATAATTCCTGTAAAATACAGAGTATTCTTTCTTTCTTTTTCTTTTTTTACAGAGGAAGAAACATTTTCCAGATCATCATAGGTTGCCTCCTTGAGAGACAGACATCTAAATAACTAGCACTCTCTTGTTTTCTGAGTATGTCCTGTGGACACACTAGTTCCTTGGGATGTTAAATAGATTTTACTAAAACAAACAAAAACAAAAGTAATTCAGTGTGGGAAGCACTTGGTTAAACTGCTGATTTTGCAGCACAACTGCTCAGTGCCTTAGTGCTGTGGGTCTGTAAAAAGAGGAGGAATGTGCTGCATTCACTAAACAAATCTAACTGTGGTCTCTGTTCTTACAGATCACCTCTCAAATTAGGCATCCATGGACCCATTGTGTAGAAACACTGCCTGAACCCACTGGGTAACTCAGTCGCCCCTGAGCACAATCTCTAGTTGTTCACTCTTCCTGTGGTCTCAAACCTGGCCGCCCTTCTTTTTCATTTGGTGGTGCTGCCTGCCAGGTGGCTTCTCAGGTAGACAAGATAAACCCAAATGACTGGCATTTTCCTGTCACCAATCAGCTTCCTTTACAGGGTCAGGACCATGGAATACCTGGCCCCTTCTATCCTTGACTGACCTCACTCACTCACTCATGCTTTTAGAAAAAGTGTTTTTGCATCTCCAAGACCCTGAGAGGTCCCTGAGGGGATCAGAGCCTGCCCGTGGCCTGGGCTCTGGGTGGATGTGATGGACACACGGGGGAAGGGGAGGGATGCAGGATGGAAGGAGGGCTCACTTCCAGCTCTGGGGTGGGCTGGGAGGAGAGCTGAGATTCTGGGAGGCCACGCCCCGGAAGGTCCACTCAGAGGTGGACCTAGAAGGGTGACAAGGGGTGATGAATGGAGCTTGTGGCTGAGAGGGACTCCAAGCCAGTGGGACCACCAGGGTCCCTGGGTAGGAGGAGCCCTCCTGTGCTCTCCTCCCCCACAGCTAACTTGGGAGGGAGGCAGCATCTGTGGCTGGGACTCTGGGGATTGTCTTGTTCTCACGGGACCCCCAACACCTGCAGAGGGACCTTCAGACTTCACTGGGTGAATGGGTGCTCACCTCTTCTCCAGCCCCTTTCTCCACGCTGTACTTTCCATTTGCCCAGGGCTTTGTTCTGGCACTGAGCCATGAATCTACTGAGGAACAAACCCCTCCAGACACACTGTCATTTTCACATGGAGCTTTTGAAGATGGGGAAGACTTGAAGTGGGTTTCTACAGAATCAGGGGTCCGGGAGTGTCAGAGTCGACTGAACACCAGGAGGGCGTTTGGGGACCCAGGATGGTGGCAAGTCAGGACAGTGGTCACAAGCCAGACCAGCAGTAGAGGAGCCTTCTAAGTAAGTATTTCTGAGTAACTTTGAAAATTATACGTCAGTTGTGTACAGTCCCCCATTATCCTCGCTTTTACTTGCAGCAGTTTCCTTTCTGTGGTCAACTGAGGTCCAAAAATAATAAATGGAAAATTCCAGAAGTAAATAACTCTTAAGTTTTGAATTGCATGCCGTCCTGAGTAATGTGGTGAAATCTTGGATTGTCCCGCTCTGTCCTGCCCAGGACGTGAATCACCCTTGTGTTCAGCTAACTTGTCCATTAGTCACTCAGTAACCAACTTCGCTTCAGACCACTTTGCGGTCTCATGGTGCTTGTGTCCAAGTCATCCTTATTTGACTTACTAATGACCCCAAAGCCCCAGAGCAGTGATGCTGGCAATTTGGATATACCAAAGTGAAGCGATAAAACGCTATGTTTAAGGGAAAAGGGGAAATCTCTTGACTTAATAAAGATGAAATTGTTTGCTGAGGTTGCTAATATCTGTGGTTAGAATGAATCTTCTATCCGTGAAATTGTGAAGAAGGAAAAAGCAATTTGTGCTAGTTTTACTGTTGTGCCTCAAATTGGAAAATTTGCTACCACAGTGCAGAATAAGTGCTCAGTTAAGATGGAAAAGGCATTAAACTTGTCCAATAAGATATTTCGAGAGAAAGGCCAAGTTCATGTAACTTTTATTGTAGTATATTGTTGTAATTGTTTTATTTTATTGCTAGTTATTGTTAATCTCTTCCTGTGCCTAAACTTTATCATAGGTATATAGTCATAGGAAAAATCATAGTATTGATATATACAGGATTTGGTACTATCTGGTTTCAGGCATCTCCTGGGGCTCTTGGAATGGATCCCCCATGGATAAGCAGGGACCCCTGTACCAAAAAGCACATAGATTCTGAAATCTAGCTTGCTTCCTGTCCCAGGCCAGTGTGCACCTACTTAGGACTTACTCCTGGTTTTTGACTCCTTTGAAGAATGAGGAGACTGTCTTTCTTAAAAGATGACTGTACTGAGTGAGACCAGGCTTGGGGCCTGAGCATCTGTATTTCTTTTAACTGAAGTATAGTTGACTTACAGTGTTGTATTAATTACTGCTGTATAGCAAAGTGCCTCAAATACATATATATATAAAATATTCCATTATAATTTATCATAAGATATTGAACATAGTTCTCTGTGTCATATAGTAGGAACTTGCTGCTTATCCATTCCATCTTTAAAAGCCTGCATCTGCCAGCTCCAATCTCCCACTCCACCCCTCCTCCTACCCTCTCCCACTTAGCAACTACCAGTCTGTTGTTCTCTGTGTCTGTGATTCTGATTTTGTTCCTGTTTCATAGGTAGCTTCATTTGCGTCATATTTTAAATTCCATGCGTAAGTGGTGTAATATGGTATTTGTCTTTCTCTTTCTGACTCACTTAGTATGATAATCTCTAGTTGCAACCATGTTGCTGCAAATGGCATTTTTTATGGCTAATATTCATATATATATACACACACATATATATACCACATCTTCTTTATCCATCTGTCGATGGACATTTAGATTGCTTCTATGTCTTGGCTATTGTAAACAGTGCTGCAGTGAACATTGTGGTGCATATATCTTTTCAAATTACTGTTTTCTCTGGATATGTGCCCAAGAGTGGGATTGCTAGATCATATGTTAGTTCTGTTTTTAGTTTTCTGAGGAACCTCCACACTGTTTTCCACAGTGATTGCACCAACTTACATTCCCACCAACAGTGTAGGAAGGTTCCCTTTTATCTACATCCTCTCCAGCATTTATTTGAAGACTCGTTAATGATGGCCATTCTGACTGATGTGAAGAGGTACCTTATTGTAGTTTTGGCTTGCATTTCTCTAATAATTGGAGCATCTGTGTTTTTGACAAGCACTCAGGGATGATGATACACCCCTGCACTTCACCTCACTTTCTACCCAGAGGTGTGGTGTGGTGGGAGGAGAAATCCAAAGGGAAAAAACCCTTTATTGAGTTCTCACTGTGTCACGTACTTTACATATATTATCTTCCTACAAGGAGACATTGTTATTCCCGTTGCATAGTTGAGAAAATTGAGTCTTAGGGAGCTTAAATAGTGTATCCAAAGTCTCATGGCTGCTAACTAGAAAAGTCTGTCTTTGAACTTGAGTCTCACAGCTCCAGAGCTCAAATCTCTTCTAATGGAATTATCTGCGTGACACCCCTCCCGCATCTCCGACTCCATCTTTTCAGGCTGGAATTCAAGATCCCCAGCCAGTGGGAAAGGTGTCTTTCCGCAGAGCTCCGGAAGGTGGCAGTGTTGGACTGAGTATGTGGGTAAGGGTGGGCGCGGGTAATTGGCGGACCAGCGGACTCAGTGGAAAAGAAGTCCGTGATGCTAGGAAAGATTGAGGGCAGAACGAGAAGAGGGCGTCAGAGTATGAGATGGCTGGATGGCATCACTGATGCAATGGACATGAACTTGGGCGAACTCCGGGAGATGGTGAGGGACAGGGAGGCCTGGTGTGCTGCAGTCCATGGGGTCGCAACGAGTCCGGCCGGACAGGGCGACTCAACAACCAGTGGGAAGGTGTCTTTCTTGCAAAGTTCCAGCAGGTGGCAGTGCTGGACTGAGCTCGTAGGTAAGAGGGGCGGGGGAGGAGGGGAGAGGAACCGCTAACTGGAGAACCATCCTCTATTGTTTTCTTCAGGTGGTTTTGCAGCCTGTTTCCCTCCCACATTCTAGCCAAACTAGGCTATTAAATCTGCATTTGCTGAGCTGGTGCTGTTTGTTACCTCAGATCTGATCTTCGTGGCTGGGCTGCCCCAGGAATTCCGGGTCTCCTCGAACCCTCATCTGGTAGAAGCCAGCTGCAGCTGTACTCTACGTTTGCCCAGTATTCGCCTGGCGTCCTGACATGCTTTCTATGTGTTACCTAGTTTAATCCCCTCTACCCCCAAACCCTCTCCGAGTTAGGTGCTATCATGTCACCAGTTTGTTCAGAGGAGGAAACTGGAGCTCCGAGAAGCTAAGCCCCCTGGTGGAGGTCAAGGTGCTGGTTCACTGGCAGAGCCAGGCTGGGACCTGCAGGTTTCTGGCTTTGGAGCTGCGCACTTTATCTTTAAGCTCTCATTTAAACTGATGGGGAAACTGGTGCGTGGAGAAGGAAGAGATTTACATCCAGGAATTAGCAGCATTGCTGGCGTGTGAATTCAGGTCATCTCATAATTCTGGGCCTCCTCTTACTCTTGGGCCTCCGGCAGCTGTGGACGAGGCCCTGGGCAGTGGGGGAGTCCGACCCTCCCCGTCTCCAGGCACAGGATGTTTGGCGGGTGCTGTGTTCAGAGCCGGGCTGGTGTGGCGGGGCGCATGGCATTGTGGGGCAGTGACCCTGTCAGTCCCGTCACCATGTATTCCCAGCTCATAACATGGTCTGGAATACAATCAGTGCTCAGTTAATATTTATGGAGGGAATAGACATTTCTCTTCTTTGGCTGTCTTCCCAGGCCCTCTTCCCTGGCCGTACAGCTCTCAGCCTGCAGGAGTTTCTCCTCGGTGGCGTCCTCTAGCCCTACCAGGGGCACATATTGGCTTCTTAGCACAGACTGTCTTCTTGTTCTTCAACTTTCCAGATCTGTCCTTTACCTGTCCCGCCTCCACTCCAGATGAAAAGACCCTAGTGGACATTTTCTCACCTTCCTGTGTGCATACGTCACAGTGTCTAGCCCAGGATTGAACATAAAATAAGCTCTATGTGAAAACAACAGTCTGTTTTACCCAAACAGTACATATTCACTGTTGCCAAAGAGAAAATAAACCAAAGGAAGAAAATTAAAATCACCCCCATGATAATAGGATCCTTCTCTTCAAGGATATTTTAGTGTAACTGTTTTTCTCCTTCTCTTTTTATTATTCAAGAAATACATGTTTATTGTACAAACATAAAAAAGTATGGATAAGCAGAAACATTTTAATTCACTCGGAATACCACTTCATAAGCCTGTCAACAATTCTATTAACCATCATAATGGCAGTAACCACCTCTACATGCTGAGGGTCTGCTGTGCACCACTCCATATAATTTTTTAAGAACTTTATTGAGGTATGATTTATATGCCATAAAATCCACACATTTTAATTAATCAATCATTTTAATGCAGAGACTTTTAAGTAAATTTACAGAGTTATACAACCATCAGCACAGTCCAATTGTTGAATACTTCCAGTGCCCCAATAAAATCCCTCAGGAGTGGTTATAGTTAACCCTCATTCCCAACCCTCAGCCCCAGGCAGCCACTAATCTATTTGCTCTTTCCATAGTTTTACTTTTTCTGGACATTTCATATAAATGAAGCAGTGTCCTAGGTGGTCTTTTGTGTTTAATGTGTACCTGAACGATGATCAATGCTTCTCATTTACAGATGAGGAAACTGAGGCTTTGCAAGGGTAAGTGACTTGTGGGAAGCTGTCACAGAAGGAGAGAATGGAATGCAAGGACTCAGCTAAGGTCTGTCTGGTCCACGGTCCTCCACCACCTTGTCATTGGGACACGACTTTTCACGTTCTAGCCTGTGCAACTGCATGTTTGTATATATGTATTTCTCCCAAAGGGATTGATGTCTGTGTATTCTTCTGCCACTTTCTCTTTCACTTTATCATAGATTGTGGGCATGTTTCTATGTGGATAAGTATAGTACTGCCCCAGTAGTTTTGTGACAAGTACTAGGCAGCATTAAAGCATGAGAGCCTCCATGGGGTGGGGTTCAATACCACTTCTGCCACTTACTAGCCGTGTGACTTTGGGAAAGTTACTTAAAGCTTATACCTCAGTTTCCTCATTTGTAAAAGGAGATGGTAGTGTCAGCTGACCTCATCCGGCTACCGTGAGAATTGAATGAGTTAGTACAGCCCACCTGGCGCTGAGCATGGTTCAGTCCCTGCCAAGTGGGTTTGCTGAAATTTTTGAACTATTGGATGAACCCCATCTTTGCACATTGATTTCAGCCTGGAAGCTGGTGTCGGGGATGGGACATCTCCTCACGAGACTGGCCAGCCAGAGAAGGTGATGCTGTGCCCCTACTATATGCTCTGCAGCTGGAACCTTGGCTGTCTTTCTGTGGAGTCGTGGACGAAGGACCTGAAGAGGTTGGGAGGTGGACAGCCTTATTCCAGCTGGAAGTCCCTTCTCAGGTTGTTTAGGAACTGAGTTCCAGAACTGGGAAAAATGTTGGGATCCGCTCCAGACTATGAGGGAAAAGGACCCCAAGGTACATGGAGCCCGGAGCAGGTCAGCTCCCTGCCCCTGCTCACTTGAGTCCAGGAAGTGGCTTCCTGATGCTTCTGCTTGCTGGTACCCAGGAGCCAGAGGAGGGTTCCAGCACCATCCGTCAGCCTGCAGTTAGTGAAGCGGAGGCGCACATGCTGGTTCGCAGATTGTGGGTGGGAGGGCAGGATGTGGTAGGAAACAGCTCACCAACTCGAGGGGTGGGGGTGGCATTTGTCTGTGTTCCCTGGTGATTTGGCACCGACACTCTTGGGCACTTGTATGGTGTTGAGCGCCTTGGAAAAACCCTGTAAGCCTCTTTCCTTCAGTTGGCTAAGAGGTGGGGCCACCAGCTTTACCCTCTGAACAGTGGGGTCAGTGAGGCCAGTGTGGGGGCCACCATGCACATCCTGGGGGTGGGGTGTGGAGCCAAGGACAGTGGCTCCACAAGGGCAAGGGGCCTGAGCCCCAGGGGGAAGCTCTGGCTGCAGTGGTGGAACTCAACCCTAGAGACTCAGGAGAACCTGCTGGTGCCTGCGGCAGTGCTTGAAGCCAATAGAAATGACTTAGGGGGTTCCCATGGAAATCCAGGTTTCTGACTCCTCTTGAAAACTAGAAATTCAGCTGCATAGCTTATGTTTCTGCAAGGCAGCACCCCGACTGAGGCTGTACGCTGGCTGTCCCTTTTGGACTAGGCACCCACTCTGGTCTAATACCGTCCCCATTACTTCCCATCATCCTCTAGCCCAGGAGCCCAGTGCCATAGCCATTCATCCACCGACCCTGGGCCAGCTTCATCTTTGAGTTGGTGATTTCTGGCCTGGGACAGTTGCGCTCAGGACCTGGCTCCCCAGTTGGGGTGTTCAGGGGGCTGTGGTGGTGGTGACTCCAAGCTGAGACCTGAAGACCCAGCCTGTCCTACGATTTGTGCCAAGCAGGAGGTCCAGCAAAGGCCTTGAGGCAGGAAAAGGCTCCTGTGCTCTGGGAACTCCTGGAATGGATGCTTAGGACAGATTGTCCATCCAGAGGAGGAGTGAAAACCTATTAGAACAAGTCAGAGAGCCATCCCAGCTGTGATGAGATAGGGCAGCCAAGAAGGGCCCACTGAGGGTGCTATAGGAGGACAGAGCTGTCAGAGGCTGAATGGAACTGGCAGACAATGGGCTCCTGAGGTGTTTCTGCCCTGGGGTTGACCTGGTTGCTGGCCATCAGGGAAGTTTCTGCCTGCCCCTCTCTACGGGGCATTTAGTAGACCATCCCCACTCAGTGGAATCCGAGCCTCCTTCACCAGCTCTGACCTCACTGACTGGGATTTGACACCAGGACTGGAGCTGGGCTGGGAGGATAGCTCCAGCACAGCCAAGTGTTACACATCCCGAGGGCCCCCAGGAGTCCTCCCACCCAGCCAGTGAGCCAGCAGATTCAGGGCCTGGGGTCTGGAGGTTAGAGGGGAAGAAGAGTGCCATGGAGCTGCCTTTTGGGGTCCCTTTTGCGAGCTAAGTCACTTCATTCATGTCCAACTCTTTGTGACCCCATGGACTGTAGCCTGCCAGGCTCCTCTGTCCATGGGATTCTCCAGGCAAGAATACTGCAGTAGATCACCATGCCCTCCTCCAGGGATCAAACCCTGGTCTCTTATGCCTCCTGCATTGGCAGGTGGGTTCTTGAGGGGAGAAGGCAGCTCAGCTGACTTCTGTATACATGTGGCTTTCTCCCCTGGGCCCCCAAGAGGCAGCTGGACTCATCCTGCTGGACACGGAGCGGGGTCCTGAGCTTGCAGGAGTCAGGGTTAGGGTGTGCCGACAGAGGACTTGCTCTCCCTTGGGGATGTTCTGAGCTCTGGGTGCTTCCTGGGACCTCAGGGAACACAGAGGCCTCCTCCCACTCCTCATTTTAAATATAGCTTAATTTTCCCTGACTGTGAAAGAAGCGCGGCAGCTGCGACGGACTGTGCAGAAGCGCGGCCAAGAGGAGCTACCGCACACCCAAGGTCAGAGGCGTGGCCGAGAGTGCCAGGCTGCGACGGCGCAGGAGCAGCCGAGAGGAGCTACCCCATGTCTGAGGTCAGGGGCAGCAGCCGAGACAAGCTACCCCATGTCCGAGATCAGGGGTGGCGGCTGAGAGGAGCTACCCCATGTCCAAGGAGCGCAGCTGCACAAGCACAGGAGGGCTGAGAGGAGCTACTTCACGTTCAAGGACAGGAGGGGTGACTGTGTGGAGATACCCCTCCTCCAAGGTAAGGAGCAGCAGCTGCGCTTTGCTGGAGCAGCCCTGAAGAGATACCCCATGTCCAAGGTAAGAGAAACCCAAGTAAGATGGTAGGTGTTGCAAGAGGGCACCAAAGGGCAGACACACTGAAACCATAATCGCAGAAAACTAGCCAATCTGATCACACAGACCACAGCCTTGTCTAACTCAATGAAACTAAGCCATGCCGTGTGGGGCCACCCAAGATAGATGGGTCATGGTGGAGAGATCTGACAGAAAGTGGTCCACTGGAGAAGGGAATGGCAAACCACTTCAGTATTCTTGCCTTGAGAACCCCATGGACAGTATGAAAAGGCAAAATGATAGGATATTGAAAGAGGAACTCCCAAGGTCGGTAGGTGCCCAATATGCTACTGGAGATCAGCAGAGAAATAACTCCAGAAAGAATGAAGGGATGGAGCCAAAACAAAAACAACACCCAGTTGTGGATGGGGCTGGTGATAGAAGCAAGGTCTGATGCTGTAAAGAGCAATATTACATAGGAACCTGGAATGTTAGGTCCATGAATCAAGGCAAATTGGAAGTGGTCAAACAGGAGATGGCAAGAATGAACGTCAACATTCTAGGAATCAGCGAACTAAAATGGACTGGAATGGGTGAATTTAACTCAGATGACCATTATATCTACTATTGTGGGCAGGAATCCCTTAGAAGAAATGGAGTAGCCATCATGGTCAACAAAAGAGTCTGAAATGCAGTACTTGGATGCAATCTCAAAAATGACAGAATGACCTCTGTTCGTTTCCAAGGCAAACCATTCAATATCATGGTAATCCAAGCCTATGCCCCAACCAGTAACGCTGAAGAAGCTGAAGTTGAACGGTTCTATGAAGACCTACAAGACCTTTTAGAACTAACACCCCCAAAAATGTCATTTTCATTATAGGGGACTGGAATGCAAAAGTAGGAAGTCAAGAAACACCTGGAATAACAGGCAAATTTGGCCTTGGAGTACAGAATGAAACAGGGCAAAGGCTAATAGAGTTCTGCCAAGGGAATGCACTGGTCATAGCAAACATCCTCTTCCAACAACACAAGAGAAGACTCTACACATGGACATCACCAGATGGTCAACACCGAAATCAGATTGATTGTATTTTTTGCAGCCAAAGATGGAGAAGCTCTATACAATCAGCAAAAACAAGACTGGGAGCTGACTGTGGCTCAGATGATGAACTCCTTATTGCCAAATTCAGACTTAAATTGAAGAAAGTAGGGAAAACCACTAGACCATTCAGGTATGACCTAAATCAAATCCCTTATGATTATACAGTGGAAGTGAGCAATAGATTTAAGGGAGTAGATCTGATAGACAGAGTGCCTGATGAACTATGGACAGAAGTTCGTGACATTGTACAGGAGACAGGGATCAGGACCATCCCCATGGAAAAGAAATGCAAAAAAGCAAAATGGCTGTCTGAAGAGGCCTTACAAATAGCTGGGAAAAGAAGAAAAGCAAAAAGCAAAGGAGAAAAGGAAAGATATTCCCATTTGAATGCAGAGTTCCAAAGAATAGCAAGGAGAGATAAGAAAGCCTTCCTCAGCGATCAATGCAAAGAAATAGAGGAAAACAACAGAATGGGAAAGACTAGAGATATCTTCAAGAAAATTAGAGATACCAAGGGAACATTTTATGCAAAGATGGGCTCAGTAAAGGACAGAAATGGTAGGGACCTAACAGAAGCAGAAGATATTAAGAAGAGGTGGCAAGAATACACAGAAGAACTGTATGAAAAAGATCTTTATGACCCAGATAATCACGATGGTGTGATCACTCACCTAGAGCCAGACATCCTGGAATGTGAAGTCAAGTGGGCCTTAGAAAGCATCACTATGAACAAAGCTAGTGGAGGTGATGGAATTCCAGTTGAGCTATTTCAAATCCTGAAAGATGATGCTGTGAAAGTGCTGTACCCAATATGCCAGAAAATTTGCAGGTGTCCCTTGACGGTGAAACTGCTACAGGTTCTGTGCTGGGTTTGCCCAGGGAACTTTCATCAAGACTGACAGTGCGGAGCTGGAACTCAGGGAAAGCCCCTGGGGCAGGCTGCTGCCTCCCTCCTGGGGCCACCACAACCTGTGATGCAGACAGTGGATGGGAGACCTGGGAAGCGAGGAGAGGCAAAGAGCTCCTGCAAAACTTTATCTCCCCTCTCTCCTCTCACTTCTCTCTCCCTTCTGTTCTCTCACTTCTTTCTCCCTGTCAACAGCTTATCCCTTTTCCCCTGCAGATTGCCCTTGCGACTTTAGAATTTAGAACTAAAACCCAGAAGGGAGGTTGCCTTGCTTCACCAGTCTCCCCTGAGGCCAGCAAACAGAGCCATGGCTCGTGTGTGCAAGGAAGGAACACAGGGAGAGCAAGCCACAGTAGCTCCTACTCTTGCCAATCCTTCTACACAGTGACAACACCACCAGAGAATATCTCAACTTACTATTCTACTGTCACTGTTTTCTAAATGTAATTAAGAATTCTTTTTTACAGGGTAACCTTTATTAGCTGTAAGATAATCCAACATGTTGGCATTTCCTGTTTCCCCAATGCTTTCCTGTTACATGTAACTAGAGCAAACATTCTTATACCTAAAATGCAGATGGATCTCTGGTGTTCTCTCATGATTCCTGGCAGTAGGGTTACTGGGTTAAAGAGTCTAGCTTAAAAAATTATTTTCTTTATTTTTAAAAATTGTGGTGAGAATAGATAATGAGGCCTACCTCAACAAATGTTTAAGTGTACACACAGTATAGTTAACTGTAGGTATAGATCTCTATAACTTACTCATCTTGCATAATTGAAGCTTTTTCTAATGTGCCATGGAAATAGGCAATCTATCTGAGCATAACTGAAGGTTTATACTCACTGGAGAGCACCTACCTTGTCCCCCTCCTTCAGCGCCTCATCTGGCTCATTTTTAAGGAACTTGGTCATTTTTTGTCCTCTAGCACGCGTGCATATATGCTAAGTCACGTCTGACTCTTTGCGACCACACAGACTGTAGCCGCCAGGCTCCTCTGTCCATGGAATTCTCCAGGCAAGAATACTGGAGTGGGTAGTCATTCCTTTCTCCAGAAGATCTTCTTGACCCAGGGATCGAACCCTCGTCTCCTGCATCTCCTGCTTTGGCAGCAGATTATTTACCATTGTGCCATCTGAGAAGCCCTGATGGTTGTGCAAATTCCCAGTCAGAGTCCTAAGTTCTTCTCAGGGATCAGAGGCAACCTTTGGCATCGCTCCAGGGACTTCACAGGCTTGACTCTTGGGATCCAGTGACTTGTTTCTCTGAGATGTTCTGAAAGCTTCATGAAGCCCAGCAGTGAAACCCCCCTGGTCACATAGCACCTGGGGGAATGTACCTCCTTCCCTAGTGGCTTCCCTGACAGTAGCATTTGGAGCTCACCTCACCTGGGCCCAGGGATGGGGAACAGAGAGGTCCTTAGGAAGCGGATGCTGCTGGCACAACCCTGGGGTGGACCCTGGTGAGGCAAGAGGCTCTTGAAGAATGTACACATCTGCTTCATGGCAGGAAAGGGCACAGGTAGGCTGATGCCCTGGAGTTCTGATGGCATTGTGGGGATGAGGAGGCACTCTGAACAACACATGCTTATTCCTTCATTCTTAGAATTGAGCAGCTTTGTAGTTGAAATTCGGCCTCTGTAGCCTGGCACTGAATAGAATCTCAGAGACAGAGTCTGGGGTGAAGTAGAAAAGAATAGCTTGATTGTTTCCCCAGGAAAAAGGGCTACAGTGGGCTAAAGCCCTCAAAACTGTGCATCCCCCGTGGAGGGTGGTAGCGAGGTTTATAGCAATGGTTCCGAGAGGAGGCCGTGATCTTCTGGACATTCTTCTGATTGGTTGGTGGTGAGGTAATTGGGAGTCAGCATCATCAACCTTCTGGTTCCAGCAGGTCTGTGGTCTCTGCTTGTGGACAGCATACAGTTAACTTCTTCCACCTGGTGGGGGCTTCAGTGTCTGCAGAACAGCTCAAAGATATCGTTAATGTGTGTCCCTTGAGGAGGAACCGGGACCCTGCCCTAAGCTGGGGTTTCTTCACTGCTCCCCCCTTGTCTCTGCATCCTCTCCCTTCTGTAATTAGCAACTGTTTGAACCTGTCCTTACTTTGGAACTCAGGGAAGGTCATGGAGGCTGGATGAAGCCTGTTTCCTACAAGCAAGAAACAAGGGACAAGGAAAGGCGTTTGTGCCCAGGAGCCCCACAGGGGCCTGCTTGGTTTCAGCTTTTTCTCTTCTAACGTTTTTCCTCTGTGGTTGCTTCCAGACGCCCATCTGCAAACTGGAATGGGTCTATGATGGAATTTTTATTTGTCTGCGGCAAACTGAGAAAGAAAAAAAAAAAAAAAGGACTGCGTGTGAATTTTTAATGAGGCTGGGTTTGTTTAATTTCAAGGACTGTCTTTTATTCTGAGGCAATGACCTTCCTTTTGGTGTTAAAATGTTCTTTCTTTTATGACATGATTATGAAAGTAAATGGCATTTTCTTTCATCGCCTCACATAGCAATTGAAAAGCCTGAAAGTTCTAGGTGGGGGTCTTTCCGTGCATGACCCCACTTCCAACTTTTGTGTTTGTATGTAGGTTTATCTAGTTAAAAATCTAAAAATTCAGAGTCCACCGATAAGTCCTTTCAAGGGTGAGCCTAGCCCATGGCTTTACTTCTCATCATATTGCTTCCAACAAACTGTTCACTCAGCAAATCTCAAGAGCCCACCACACTATGAACCAGGCCTTGTCCTGGGAGCTATGGTGGTGGGGGATGGGTCACAAGCTTCCCAAGGTCTTAACCCTCCTGTAGTGAGCTGAAAATGACCTTTCAACAGATATCCATGTCAAAGCTCTGGAACTTGTGAATGGACCTCATCTTGCAGACACTGGAGATACAGATCTGGAGAGGAGGCATATTTCCTGGACTATCCAGTGAACCCTCGATGCAGTCACATACATCCTTACAAGAGAGAGGCAGGGGGAGTTTTGAAAGACACACCGAGGAGGAGGAGGTGGTGTGAAGAGGGAGGCTGAGATTGGAGTGATGTAGCCTCAAGCCACAGAACACTTGCAGCCTCCAGGGGCTGGCCGAGGCAAAGAACAGATTCTTCCAGGAGCCTCTGGAGGGAGGGTGGCCCTGTCAACACCCTTTTTTTGTCAACAAAATCAGGTGATCCTTCATTTTGGACTTCTGGCCTCCAGAACTGTGAAAGAATTCCTATTGTTTTCAGTTGTCAAGTTTGTGATAATTTTTTTATAGCAGGAAACTAATATTCCCTCCACCAAGTCAAAGAGGGCAGCTAAGCCAGACTGAGTTACTGGGCGTGGTTGTCCTGAAGGAGTCAGAATTTACTATACTGCTTATTATTACAAATCCTGTGTCGTGAATTTTGACTGGTCCAACCTTGCTGGAAATCTTCCAAATCTCTCTCTCCCAGGCCTGGACCTGCCCCTTGAGACCTTGCTTCTCACTCTGCTCCCCGTGGATTCTACCCTGGCCCCCAGGTAGTGATGTCAGTGTCAGGTGTGAACTTTACTCCAAACACAGGTGTGTGCAATAGCTAGTTCATGTTTCTAAAACGGATTGAATCTGCTGCAAGATTTCATGGTTCTGGGTGGTGGGTGGTTCCACTGCAGTCATCCCTCAGGCCTTTCCTTGTCCCTGGCATGTCCTGAAGTCTTGTGTACCAGGGGTTTGTGGGGGGCGGCATGTATGGCTCAGACCTTGTGTCCACACACTCACAGCTGATACCTTCTTTGTTCAAGCCTATGGGATCCTGAAGGCGCGTGGCTCTGTATCTTCTATGCTTACGTGGCCCTGGAAAGCACACGGGGCACAGCTTCTCAAGGTGTGTCACAAAACATCTCCTTTGATTTCCAAGTGCTTCCCTGCCTGCGAGGGGCAGGAGGCACCTGCAGACCACTTGATCCACTTAGCCCTGGAAGACATTTCCTGTTGCTTCTTTTTCTGTTTCTCAAACTCCCAAGCTCATCTTTCTCTCTCCCTCTGAGTGACAATTCAGAGGAATCCCCCTGTTATGGCTTGAATTGTGTCCCACTCTTAAATTCCTAAATTGAATCCCTACTTCCTACCATTCCCCCCTCAGTGACTCTATTTGGAGATGGAAGTAGTTAGGTTGAAATGGGTCATTAGGGTGGGGGCTTTCAGTTCAGTTCAGTCATTCAGTCGTGTCCGACTCTTTGTGACCCCATGGATTGTAGCACGCCAGGCTTCCCTGTCCGTCACCAACTCCTGGAGCTTGCTCAAACTCATGTCCATCGAATTGGTGATGCCATCCAACCATCTCATCCTCTGTCATCCCCTTCTCCTCCTGCCTTCAATCTTTCCCAGCATCAGGGTCTTTTCCAAGGAGTCAGTTTTTCACATCAGGTGGCCAAAGTATTGGGGCTTCAGCTTCAGCATCAGTCCTTCCAATGAATATTCAGGACTGATTTCCTTTAGGATGGACTGGCTTTATCTCCTTGCTACCCAAAGGACTCTCAAGAATCTTCTCCAACACCACAGTTCAAAAGCAATCAATTCTTCGGTACTCAGCTTTCTTTATGGTCCAACTCTCACATCCATACATGACTACTAGAAAAGCCATAGCTTTGACTAGACGGGCCTTTGTTGGCAAAGTAATGTCTCTGCTTTTTAACATGCTGTCTAGGTTGGTCATAGCTTTTCTTCCAAGGAGCAAGCATCTTCTAATGTGGGGGCTTAATGGCATTCTTTTTTTAAAAAGTTATTTATTTACTTTTGGCTATGCTAGGTCTTTGTTGCTGAGCAGGTTTTCTCTAGTTGGGGCAAGCAGGGTCTACTCTCTAGTTGCCGGGCTAGGGCTTCTCAGTGGGTGGCCTCATTGCGGAGCACGGGGCTCTGGGCGTGCAGGCTTTAGTAGTTGTGGCTCACAGACTCCAGAGCTCAGACTCATTTGTTGTGGCACACGGGGTGCCCTGTGGCATGTGGGATCTTCCCTGACCAGGGAACAAATCAGTATCCCCTGCATTGCAAGAAAGATTCTTGACTACCTAAGGGAAGCCCCTAATGACATTCTTTTTTTTTTTTTAATCAATTTATTTATTTTAGTTGGGGGCTAATTACTTTACAATATTGTAGTGGTTTTTGCCATAAATTGACATGAATCAGCCATGGATTTACATGTGTTCCCCATCCTGAACCCCCCTCCCACCTCCCTCCCCATCCCATCCCTCTGGGTCATCCCATTGCCCCAGCCCTGAGCATTTGTCTCATGCATCGAACCTGGAATGGTTTTCTGTTTCACATATGATAATATACATGTTTCAATGCTATTCTCTCAGAACGTCCCACCCTCACCTTCTCCCTCAGAGTCCATAAGACTGTTCTATGCATCTGTGTCTCTTATTCTGTCTTGCATATAGGGTTATTGTTACCGTCTTTCAAATTCCATATATATGCATTAGTATATGGTATTGGTGCTTTTCTTTCTGGCTTACTTCACTCTGTATAATGGGCTCCAGTTTCATCCATCTCAATAGAACTGATTCAAATGTATTCTTTTTAGTGGCTGAGTAATATTCCATTGTGTATATATACCACAGCTTCCTTATCCATTCGTCTGCTGATGGACATCTAGGTTGCTTCCATGTCCTGGCTATTGTAAACAGTGCTGCGATGAACATTGGGGTACACGCGTCTCTTTCAATTCTGGTTTCCTCAGTGTGTATGCCCAGCAGTGGGATTGCTGGGTCATATGGCAGTTCTATTCCCAGTTTTTTTTTTTTTTTTTTTTTTTGTTACAGTTTGGGTAATTTTTTTTTTTTTTTTTTATTTTAGTTGGGGGCTAATTACTTTACAATATTGTAGTAGTTTTTGCCATACATCGACATGATATTCCCAGTTTTTTAAGGCATCTCCACACTGTTCTCCATAGTGGCTGTACTAGTTTGCATTCCCACCAACAGTGTAAGAGGGTTCCCTTTTCTCCACACCCTCTCCAGCATTTATTGCTTGTAGACTTTTGGATAGCAGCCATTCTGACTGGTGTGAGATGGTACCTCATTGTGGTTTTGATTTGCATTTCTCTAATAATGAGTGATGTTGAGCATCTTTTCATGTGTTTGTTAGCCATCTGTATGTCTTCTTTGGAGAAATGTCTGTTTAGTTCTTTGGCCCATTTTTTGATTGGGTCGTTTATTTTTCTGGAATTCAGCTGCAGGAGTTGCTTGTATATTTTTGAGATTAATTGTTTGTCTGTTGCTTCCTTTGCTATTATTTTCTCCCATTCTGAAGGCTGTCTTTTCACCTTGCTTATAGTTTCCTTTGTTGTGCAAAAGCTTTTAATTTTAATTAGGTCCCATTTGTTTATTTTTGCTTTTATTTCCAATATTCTGGGGGGTGGGTCATGGAGGATCCTGCTGTGATTTATGTCGGAGAGTGTTTTGCCTATGTTTTCCTCTAGGAGTTTTGTAGTTTCTGGTCTTATGTTTAGATCTTTAATCCATTTTGAGTTTATTTTTGTGTATGGTGTTAGAAAGTGTTCTAGTTTCATTCTTTTAAAAGTGGTTGACCAGTTTTCCCAGCACCACTTGTTAAAGAGATTGTCTTTTCTCCATTGTATATTCTTGCCTCCTTTGTCGAAGATAAGGTGTCCATAGGTGCATGGATTTATCTCTGGGCTTTCTATTTTGTTACATTGACCTATATTTCTATCTTTGTGCCAGTACCATACTGTCTTGATGACTGTGGCTTTGTAGTAGAGCCTGAAGTCAGGCAGGTTGATTCCTCCAGTTCCATTCTTCTTTCTCAAGATTGCTTTGGCTATTCGAGGTTTCTTATATTTCCATACAAATTGTGAAACGATTTGTTCTAGTTCTGTGAAAAATACCGTTAGTAGCTTGATAGGGATTGCATTGAATCTATAGATTGCTTTGGGTAGTATACTCATTTTCACTATATTAATTCTCCCAATCCATGAACACGGTATGTTTCTCCAT
The DNA here is from genome assembly GCA_024291935.2 of Okapia johnstoni. Lineage (NCBI taxonomy): Eukaryota > Metazoa > Chordata > Mammalia > Artiodactyla > Giraffidae > Okapia > Okapia johnstoni. Next base: position 56,723,596 of record CM044316.1, on the reverse strand, counting down.
CTGTTTGTGCCTAATGACATTCTTAAGAGAAAGGGACACCAGGGATTTGTGGGCACAGAGAAGAGGCCAAGTGAGGATACAGGGAGAAGGTGACAGTCTGCAAGCCTGGAAATGAAGTCTCATTAGAAACCAGCCCTGACGGCACCCTGATCTCTGACTTCCAGGTGCCAGAACCGTGAGAAAATAAGCTTCTGTTGTTTAAGCCCCCAATCTGTACTATTTTGTTCTGTAAGCCCTGGCAGACTAACACACCACCTCAGTGAAGCTGTGCGTGTGTGCTTAGTCGCTCAGTCGTGTCTGCCTCTTTGCGACCCCATGGACTGTAGCCCACCAGGCTCCTCTGTCCATGAGATTCTCTAGGCAAGAATACTGGAGTGGGTTGCCATGCCCTCCTCCAGGGGATCTTCCCCACCCAGGGATTGAACCCGTGTCTCCTGCATCTCCTACACTGGCATGCAGGTTCTTTATCTCTAGTGCAACCTGGTGGGTTTTTCCAGTGAAGCTGAGTTTTTCCAAAAGAGACGTCATTCTTCTGATGGCCACCCTGCTCCGTTTGCCCAGAAACCATCCTGTGAGGTGATATTCAGAGACAGGTAAGCACCTGCAGTCCATGGGGTCTCAAAGAGTCGGACACAACTTAGCGACTGAACAACAACAACAAGCACCTCCAGCTTACCTCTGTGGCACCAGGAGCACCCAAACACAGCCAGTCCATTGTCCTGCCACTTTAGCCCTGCTTCTGTTTGCAAACACATGGCTCTCCTGGGGCTGTGTGCTGCTCAACATGTTCCATTCAGGACACTAGTGCTCAGAGCCTCCAGCTCCCCCAGTCCATGACTGGGCAGGACAGGCACACATGAGGCTAAAACCCTGGAGGTGAGGAAGGAGGAGGTGTAGAATTTTACTTATCAGTGTTTCCCAAAATATATTCTGTAAGTTAATAGGTAATACCTCAAGGAGTTCTGTGGTGTAAGATTAGGGAACTGTTGGGTTGAGTTAGGCGTATTTTGGTTTTTGTTTTACATTAGGTTTTCACAGTATCTTTAATGTGCTGATATCCACTGTGAATCTCTTAAGGGGAAATTCACATAGACAGCATTTCTCAAACCTAGGGGACCACTTAGCTATCTTTTCACTGAGCATCTCTTAGGTTCAGTGTCTGGTGGACCCCATTTTGAGTTCTGTTGATACTCAATGAAGAATTATAAAGTATGAGATCTGGAAAGGATGCTTGAGATTCATTAGTCTGAAGCCCTTGGTTTTAAATTTGGGAAATTGAGGCTCAGGGAGGTTGAAGGGACTTGCCAGGATTATCCACTTGTTACAAAGAGCCGGGGCTAGAACCCAAGTCTCCTGATTCCCAGCATGGTATTCTTTTCTTTCTTTCTTAAAAAAAAAAAGCCTTTTAATTTTGTATTGGGGTAGAGCCGATTAACAATAAATGTTGTGGTAGTTTCCAGTGAACAGTGAAGGAACTCAGCCAAACATATACATATATCCGTTCTCCCCCAACTCCCCTCCCATCCAGGCTGCCACATAACATTGAACAGAGTTTCATGTGCTATACAGTAGGTCCTTGTTGGTTATCCGTTTTAAATATAGCAGTGTGTACTTGTCTATCCCAACTCCCTAACTACCCCTTCTCCCCATCCTTTCCCCCGGCAACCATAAGCTCGTTCTCGAAGTCTGTGAGTCTGTTTCTGTTCTGTACTTAAGTTCATTTGTATCTCTTCTTTTTCGATTCCACATATAAAGGATGTCATACAATATTTCTCCTTCTCTGTCTGACTTACTACACTCAGTATGACACTCTCTAGGTCCATTCATGTCCCAGCATGGTGTTCTTATTTCTACATGCCTGCTGCCTCCTCTGCTGACATACACAGGAGGCAGGTTGCTGGAAACTGCTGGCTCCAGGGAGACACAGGCAGGCATCCAGCCTTGACCCAACTCCTACTCAGGGAGCAGTGCTTGCTTTGTGGTGCTTTCAACCTAAAAGATGGTCAAAGGGTGATTTAATAATTTTAGCAGAAGAGCAGTTAAAATCTGGGGACCAGTTACTCCAAGAACAGAAGAGGAATGGAGGGTCTGAAGCAGCAGCTTGAAGGAATTCAGTCAGACAGATGGGAGAATTTCTTGACTGAGGTGGTCTTTCACACACTGGAAGAGATGTGAGGGATTTATAGAGGGGCCCATGGAGTACTGGAAAGATCATAGGCTTTGAAGGCTGATTCTATGTCTGGTCATAGTGCTTTTGAGATTTGCAAACTTGGGTGAGATAGTGACCTTAAAACCCTGTGTCTGTGTCTGGAAAAGCTTAAGTGATACATCTACCTCACAGCATTGTCAGGAGGAAAGGATAATACATGCCATATTCTTGGCTCGTGTAAGGGGCTCAAAATTGGTGATGCTGACTATGCTGGTGGTCTTGATGATTACAATGAGTGATCAGTGAGCAGTGGTTCTCATTCTTTTACCCTTACAGTCTCACAGGGGATGAAGCCTTATGCTTATAAATTATCCAGTAACCAAGGAAAGGGAAGTGGCTACCTAGGGTGCTTGAAAGAACTAGGATTTCTGGGCATGAAAGACATTTTTCTCCCTCCTGGAGGAAAATAGGGTCTCACTGATACTGAGATTATTTTAAGGACCAGGAGAATCTGATATCTAGAAACATTTTCTCACATTTGGAATCATTACATGCACAGATTATTTGAGTAAATTCTTCCTGAATGGTGATGTAGGGCTGTAGTTCAAAGAGACTTGAATACGTCTAAAATTAAGTTTTTCAGGTCAGGGAAGATCCTAGCTTTGATGGAGGAAATTATAGGTAGCTGAGGGTCCTATTTGGGACACATCTGTGAGGTGTTGCTTTGGTTTTTGCTCTGCATAACCACTTTGCTTTGGTTTAAGTTTTTGCTTGTGACTCAAATGATAAAGAATCAGCTGCAGTGCAGGAGACCTGGGTTCGATCCCTGGGTTGGGAAGATCCCCTGGAGAAGGGAATGGCTACCTACTCCAATATTCTTGCCTGGAGAATTCCATGAACAGGGGAGACTGGAGGGCTACAGTCCATGGGATCACAAAGAGTCAGACACGACTGAGCGACTAATACTTGCACTTGCATTTTTTATTTGTTTTAGCAAATACCCAGAAATTTTCAGTGAGCATCATTATGTGGAGTCTCTTCCTGCCAATACACAGCCCACCTGAAAAATTCCATTCAATTAACTATAGAGGGCAGTATAAGGTAAGGGCCAAAGTGAGTTGTAAGCAGTATAGACTGAATTAGAGAAGGTCTAGATCAGAGCAGCCAGAGTAATCATGGCCAGCTCCCCAAAGGAGTGGAACCTTGTCCAAACCTTACAAGGAGTGATAGTTCTCAGAAAGGTAGGGGTGATAGACCATTTAGGTGGAGAGAGAGCCTGGACCAAGTTTTGAGGCCAGGAATGAATAGGATGACCATATGGGTGCCATCATGAGATGAGTAAGACCTGAGGCAAGTCAGATGGTTGGGGACAGCTTACTGAGTCTTTGAAGTCATGCCAATGTGGCCTTTGAACTTGGTATCATAGGCAATGAGGAACTAGAGGAGGTGTTTTGACAAGCTAATGACATGACAATGATATATGGTAAACTGAATTTTTGAATGCTGGGTAGAAAACCTACCAAACCTAGAGAAGAAAATTAGGGAGAAAATTTAATTATAAAAATAGCTTGTCTTCATGGTTTAGCATTTAGAAAATACAGTTAAGTATTAGAAGAAAAAAGTATCTGTGGTTACCTACAGTTCTGTGAGTAATCTACTACTTACTGATATTTTTAATTTGTTATAGTTTTTCTTATTTTATTTAGTTTTTATGCATATATAACTTACATATGTAAAATGTATATATTCAACTTTTTTACATGTTTAAAAAATATAACTGCTTTGCATTATCCTGAGTTCTTCATAAATATAATGGAGGATAAGGGGAAGACAGAGGATGATGTGGTTGAATGGCATCACTGACTCAATGGACTTGAGCTTGAGCAAACTCTGGGAGACAGTAGAGGACAGGGAAGCCTGGCGTGCTGCAGTCCATGGGGTCTCAAGGAGTCAGACATGGCTTAGGGACTGAACAGGAACAACAATGTCTCATGACATTCTAAAATACACCAAGCCACAGCCTAGTTGCTAGATATTTAGTTTTAAAATTTCTGCTTACCAAACATGATTTGGTAAGCATTTTGCATGTAGATGAATGAATGGCAAACATTTTACAAATATACATATAGGTATTTGTGCTTATATTTGCCTTAAAATACTACTCAAAATAGAAATATTACATCAAAGTTTATGGATAAATTAAAGAATTAATGATTTTTGAAAAATATTGCAAAATTGCTTTCTAAAAGGATGGTATCACTTTACATGTCCATTAACCGTATTTGATCATGCTTGCTTAAATGCCTCTTGCCTGCACTGTATATTCTAAACAAGACAAAAAAAACCTTTGCTAAATTGAAAGGTATAAATATTTTAATTTTCACCTCTTTGATTACTTGTAAAGCTGAATATTTTCCCATATGTTTGCATGCTATTTAAGCTTCTTTTATGAATTGCTCTCTGATATCCTTGGCAAATTATTTCTATTGGAGTTATAGTATTTTCTTATTACTGAGTGAATTCTTTATATAGTAATGATGTTTAATAGCTATTTTTCTGATAAAATTTCTCTTTGAAAAAAAATCAGAAAATGAAGATACATTTTAAAAAGAGAAAGCAAGTAGCAATCATTATCCAACCAACCAGATATGTGTTATTGTTGTGAATTGTGAATACCCTTACAGATTTTTTTCTCCTGATCACAAATATAAATATACATACAAATAGGAACCTACATCAAAAGTGAGAAAAATGGGACAGCAATTTCCAAGCTATTTTGTAACTGCTTTGTTTCATGTAGCAGACCGTAGACATCTCTTCCACTCCCGTAGTTCTATGAAGATTTACATTATCATATTAACTCTTTGGGTAAGATTTTATTGTACAGATAGATACTTAGTTTATTTGATCAATCTCCAAATTAATCTATTGTTGAAAAGGTTTCTTTTTTTCTATTGTAAGCATATCTGTTGTAGTTGCAACTATATGCCACTAGTTAGCTATTTTGTACTTTCTTGTCCACATGTGGTCCAGTTTTCTTTTGGTATGCTTATGGTTGGTAGTGGTTTAGTCTCTAAGTCGTGTCTAACTCTTGGGACCCCATGAACTGGAGCCCACCAGGCTCCTCTGTCCATGGGATTTCCCAAGCAAGAATATTAGAGTGGGTTGCCATTTCCTCCTCCAGGGGATCTTCCTGACCCAGGGACTGAACCCGAGTTTCCTGCACTGCAGGTGGATTCTTTACCACTGTGCCACCAGGGAAGCCCTTGGTAGGCTTACAGTGAGATATTTATCATTTCCTATGAGCTCCATGTATTTTTCTCTTTAAATAGTTGACTCTATCAGTTTTTATCCCTATAAATATTTTTTTTTCCTGATTTTCTGATTAGATCTAAGTTATCTGAATTAGTTTTTGAATTACGTTTTTGAAATCTGGGGAAAACATGACTTTGTTGAAAGATGGAGGACAGCTGATAATTTGAAGATAACAATAGAAACAGTTGTGCTGTACATGGAGCTTAACAGGAGATTAGTTTCAACATTTTCTGATTTCTAGTTGCTTTTTTTAAAAAATGGCACCTCCATTCTCCTGGATAAAGGCCATGAAAACAGTTTCATCTGTGTTTCCTCATTCCATACATTCAGTGGGTCAACTTCTTCAGTTTCTTCGTGTCGTGCTTCGGCTTAGAACTTGACTTTCTTTCTTTTTCCATCATCATCTGGGTCTGAATCACTGCCACCTTGTGTGTGTCTCGGTGTGTGTGCACACATATGTATGTATGTGTGCACACATGCATGTGTCTGTGCACATGTGTGTGAGTATGTGTGTATATAAACAATTCTAAGAGGGCAGATCTTTGGAAATCTACTGACCGCTGTGTCCCTGCACTTAAAACAGACCTCAAAACCAAGTAGGTGCTCAACTGATATGTTTTGAAATGAAGAGCTGGTTTGGGGAAGGAGCATGGGTGCTTTAGCTGTTTTGCCCATCAGAGACTGCCCTCTTAGGAGGAAATTAGTCTGTCTACCCTCTCTCTATCCATCTGCTTATCCATTCTTTATTCATGGGTGCCTGAAACCCCTTGTGAAAAGAGACAGGTTAAAAAAAGGAATTAATTGCAGTTATTAGCTAGAACTCTGTCCATAATATTGATAGAAACTGACTTGAACTAGATCAAATACAAGGGCGGAACTTACTATAAGGCTGTGGGTTGTTTCTGTGGAAATCACAGAGATGTAGCTGGACTTTAGGAAGGGGAATGAAAGGTTTCTGGGCTTTTTCTTCCTTTCTGAATGTCTGCTTTTGTCTGTTATTTTGTATTAATCCTAAAGACCAGTTTCCTCTTCTTCTTGGACTGAAAGAATGCAGGATTGTAGCCATGGGACAGCTCCTGAATTTGCATCTCCTCTATTCAAGAGCCTAACCTAGACTGAATTAGAATCTCTCAGTCTTATTTCCAAATTTTCCTAAGTTCCAAGCAACTGTGACTTGGGGGCAGGTCCATGCTATAGAAGCACAGCTTGTGGGGACCTGTGGCCTGTGGAGTAGTTAAGGGGACTTTGAAGTGTTTGCAGACACCATGAAGGGGTCCATAGTTACTATCATGAGCCAGGCTGTGGGCTGCTTATAACAGGCTGTCTTTATCAGCCAAACTCTACTAAACTTTTCACCTTAGGACTGTCTATCTGGACTCACTCCATTTTGGTCAAGGATTTCACAAGAATATCCCAGAGAGGGAAATGTTTGTAGGACTAATGAAATTCCAAGAATATGGGACTATATGGGAAAGTGTGGAACAATTAACACATGAGCATTGGGCTTCATGGTAACTTTCATTAAGGACACAGCTCTCCACTGTGTTTAATTACTCTCCCTTCAACTGGGATTGATGGACTTAGCTGTTCTGTGAGGTTATGTATATTATATGCAGTATTTAGGACATACTTGAACAAAAGAGTGTTCATTGTTTGAAATTATTATTTAATTGGATATCCAGTATTTTATCTGCAAACCAGTATTTTATCCAACACCCTTAATTATACTTGGAGAGGAAGGTTTGAATAAATTGGAATTGATTAATCATATTTTTGATGTTCTGGTGTTTTGGCACATCTCAATAAATGAATGTGTTTGGCATCAAATTTTAAACCATTTATTACCATAGGTACATATTCCTGGAAGGCAGGGTTGAGGGCAATGCAAAAAAAGGGGTGATCTATGGGGTAAATATTAGATTTTGAGTTAAACATTTCAGTGTTCTGTTTTCTACCCTAAAAACTAAATAATCAACCCTCAGAAACCCCACTCAGCTGTGTTTGTACTTTTGCCATTAGAGATTTATTCCTTTGGTTTAAATTTCCTGCCTGCATTCTGAAAAGGTGAATAGCTACTTAGAACAACACATCTCATCAGGCATTTTATACCTTATCAGAGTCTTTCAATGAATAAGTCATACAGTTCCAGGTGCTTGCTCTTCCATCTACAACCAGTCAATATTAATTGCTCCCCCTTCTGCATTCTGTTAGGTTTATTTATTCATTCTACAAACCTTTGTTGAGTACCTACTATTTATTGAGTATCAGGTATTTTGTTAGACACTGGATGGAGAGTGATGCCAAAACATCCTTGCCCTTGCCTGTCAGCATTCTCAGCACTGTACATGGGTACCTGCAGGCCTGAGGCTCCCTGGAATGGGGACCATGATTTACCCATCTCTGTAAGTTGAGCTTCTAGCATAGAAACACACGGTTGTCAGATTGATGCCTGGTGCTTCAAGAGTTCAAGAAGGGAAAGTTCCAGAAAGTGGCTAAATGAGCTGAAGATACATTGGCTCCATTCATGATTTGCTGATAGGCTATCCCTTTCTAGAGAGTTGGCTGCCAATCAGTCTCGAATCTCAGCCCATAATCCTTCTGAATGTTCCGGGGTGATGTGGAATTCTCTTGTTCCACAGGTGGACTAGTGCTGGGCACAACAGTGTGGGGAGGGGCATGGAAGTGAAGGGAAAACTCTTCAGGGAAGAAAAGCCATTTCATTTAATGCAAGGCTTGGATTATTATTTCCTCTAGCCCAGCAGGTGTCTCAGAAATTGTCTGGCGGCTCAGACATGGCTTGGAGAGGCATTTTGCCAAGTATTACATTTGATATACTATAGGAAAAGGCAATTCACTTTTTCTGAAGGTGTTGATGACTGCTCTGATTTCTGGGGAGAGTTCTCTACATTGATGACAGTTTGACTCCTTCCCTCTGACTGTTCGCTTCTCCATCAAAGCATCATAAACTTCCAGAGCCAGAGGGAACTTTGGACATCAGAAAGGTTACCCCTTTTATTTAGCTGATCAGGGTAAAAGGGTTTAGAGAGTTGAAGTTACTTGCCAGAGGCCGCTTAGGAAATTACACTTTTGATTCCTAGTCCGGTACTTCATTGTTTCTGTAAATGATTTATAAACTTTATTTTTATTGCAAGAGTCTTTTTTTTAAAATCAATCATATGAGGGATACATATACACACATGCATATACATAACATATATACATGCGTGCACATACATACAGATAAGGGTGGAGTGACTCTGATTAAAGTAGGGATAATGGTCAGTTCTACCATTTTGATTTTCCTTTTATCTCCTTTGGAACACCTCCAAAGACCAGGAAATATTGGGAGGGGGGGACCCATTTGGATAACCACTACACTGTCCTGTATTGCATTCTACCTCTGACCCTGAAAGATTTTTCCCACAAGAAATCTAATAGATTTCTGGCCATAATCATTCTAGAATGTGAAAGTATGCTAGGTCTGCTTCATTTTGTCTCTAGAGCAACTCAGAAATCTGGTGCGGGGGAGAAATTACAGACAGCCAGGAAGATGTCTAATATGATTTGGGAACCAAGAGGGTGATGGGAAAAACTGTCATCCCCCAGCCTTGTTGAAAGATGAAGATAACTTGATCAGTGTCTCTGCACCCACCCACTGCTTTCCAGCAGGAACACAATCTAGTTTCCTTCCTCTGTGTTTTGTGTTTTTACACTCAGATTTATGGTAGATAGAATCATCAAGTGCAGTTTAACATAACAAGACTTCCCCCCAAAGGTAAATACCAAATAAAACTCTTTCTATAACTTGTTAATGATAAGGAAGACGGAGGAAGACGCAAGACACCTGCAATGATAAAAGCTTTGAGAGCTTCTTTCCCATAAGTACAGGACACAGAACTGTGTATTGGATGATTACATCTCCGGACAGACCCCTTTACCATTCATAGACTGAGGCAGAAATTTCTTCTCTTTTTGGCAATTCCCTAGTTCCTGTCTAACCTAACAAAGATGTTAACTCGCCTTGACTTCAGATATTCAACCTTTTAGTCTTTTTGAAAGCAAATTGCTGATAGATGATTATCAGTATAATAGAATCAGAGACAGGGAGTAAGATGTTCTTCAGAGACATTATTTATACCCTCCCAGACTGCAAGCCTTTGCTTTCAAGCTAACAGATAAGCCTATCTTGCTTTTTAATCTTCCCCTGGGGGTGGTATCTAAAGGATTTTTCTGATTATAAAAGATATTTACATGTTTAAAGGGAACATCCTTTTAGCTAAAATGCAAAGACCACTGGGGCATAAGCATACAAAGCTCTTCAGTCCAAGATTAAGAGCTGTCAGCGCCATCCAAGGCATTTTTGTATTTAGGTTTCTTTTTGTCCCTGAGGTTATTCTCAGATGATGGCAAAAATGGTCAGGCAATCACTTTTCAAAAAAAAAAATAATAATAATCACTTTTAAATACACATATCCCTAACCTTAAAGCAGGAGGGGCTTAATCTCATGACCAGACAAAACAAAGCTATTTCTGCAAATGCTCCTTCAATTACAGGTGAGATTTTAATTTTATTTTCCGAATGACAAAAAAGAGAATATTTTACTGAGACCAAAGAAGCTCTAGTAGCAGCAAATTCTACTCTATTTAGCATCATTAGGACTTGGTGCTATGAATAATTCAGTAGTCACATCCTGAAGATCAGTTCATTCAGTTGCAAGTGTTTGTTAGTTGTGTTCCTTTTTCCTGTTACAACCTGCAACATTTATCCATCTCCTTAACTCACACTGGGAGGCTCAGTTCTGCTCAACCCACTGTAGGCAGTCCATGTGTGCTTTTAGGGCATGGCATTTCTGTTTGAAGGGGGATCACTAGTGTGAGTAAGACCTCTAGGTCTACTCACTGAATTGCTCATTGAGGACTTTGTGATCTCTGTCCATGTGTTCTGGCTAAGTTGTCACATTCTCTGGGAGCTGGTAAGGTCTGTCACCTTCCTTGTGTGACCATCGATGTGTCTGGCCACAGTCTGACCCTCCACAGTCTTCTGCATTAGCAGCAGCATAACTTGAAGCTCCTTATACTGTGGCAGATGGAAGTCCAGCATTTGGTGCAAACTTCTGTGGCTGAATTTCATTTTACCTACACCTCCTTCTGCCTTTTCTGCATCGCCCTTTCATCACGCACCCAGTGGGAAGTCTTTGCTGCTTGTGCATAAAAAGGTTAAAAAGTAGCTTGGGAGTGCTTTCCTTAGACAGGCCTTCTGACAAAGCTGACCCTTGGCCGGTGCCTGAGAACTTGGATTTTGGGAGGTTCCCACCATTTCCTGTCTGATTCTCTCACTGTGCCTTAACTATTTGTACAAATGATGTGGTTTATGCTGCACCCTTGTATAGGGGGAACAAAACTCGCAACTCCAGAATATCTCTTTGGCATTCAGATTATTTCTAGATGGAAAAAAACAAGGCCCAAAAGACTGAGGAAGAAACTTTGACCTTCACCCTAACTGCCTAAAAGATTCCAGATAGAGGGCCTCTTCCCAGAATAGAGCTGTCCGCAGAGAATGTGGGCTAAGTGTGCTGGGGGAAACTCAGTGGGAGATCAGAGTCCTCTCTGTGTCCCATTGTCCCCTCATGGCCCAGGAGACGTTTATTCACCAAACATTTGTTTTTCATCACCATGTTAATTGCCTTCCTCTCTCTTTGAAATCCCAAACCCTTACCCTTCAACATCCTCTCTTTAGCTGAAGATGGTCTGGCCATTTTGATGAGTTACTCAGCTTTTCTGGATCTCTATCATATACATATCATTAAACTTTTTGTTTGATTTTCTTCTGTTAATCTGTTTCATGTCACCTTAACTCTTAAACCAGCCAGGAAAATCTAGGAGAGAGGATGATTTCTTCTTCCCCTATACTAGCTTTCCTTCTGGGAGTCTGGAATTTTGGTGGCAGAGGGTACCAACATGAATAGTACCCAATAAAGACTTTGGGTGCTGAGTCTTTAAAGAGCTTCCCTTTTAGACAACACCTCATACTTGTCACAATTTGCTGTGGGGAGGACTGGGGGAGATTAAGTGCATCCTATGTGACTCCTCTAGGAGGGCACTCTTGGAAGCTTGTTCCTGGTTTCCTCTGGAATTTATCCCGTGTGACTTTTTCCTTCACTCATATTGCTTTTTATCTTAAAATAAATTTCACTTTAATAAATGCTAGCTGGGAGTACAACTATATGCTGAATCCTATGAGTAATGCTGGTGAAAGATCAAACCTGGAGGTGATCTTGGGAATCCCACCTCCCTGACATAGTGCTCCTCAACTTGGGGCTCTAAATTCTCCAGCTGAGAATTTAGATTCTAACAGATGTAGAAGTAAGAGGTCTAACTGTAGCCACAGCCAGTGTGGCAATAGCATTGCCCTCATTACACTTCTTTTTTAACTGAGGTGTGATTTACAAAAGTGAGAGTTTCAGATCCCCTTGCTTAACTTTTGTGATGAGTTTATACCAAAACCTCCAGTTCCTCCTGGGCAGGAGTTGATGATGCCAATTTTCTGAAGTGGAGTTCTGGGGTTGTAGCTGGAGATGCAGTCTGTAGCTGGAGATGTAGTTTGTAGCTGGAGCCAGCATGTGAGTGCCTGGCAACAGGTTGGAAGAAAGCCCTGGTGATGCTTCTTTTTATGTGTCAACCTGATTGGGTCATGGGATGCTCAGACATTCTGGGGGAGAATGTTTCTGTGTGAGATCAGCATTTGAACTGGTAGACTGAGTGAAGAGATTGACCCTCCTGATGTAGATGGATCTCATTCAAACAGTTGAGAGTCTTGAATGGAACAAAAGGCTACCCTTGACTGCCTGAATGCCTTAAGCTAGAACATCAGTCTTCTGTTGCCTTTAGACATGAACTGAAACATCAGCTCTTCCTGGTTCCCGTGTCTGCTCCTCTTTGGACTGCAATTGACACCACTTTCCTGGTCTGCAGCTTGCCCACTCACTCAGCACATCTTGGGGCTTTTCAATCTCTATAATTATGTGAAGCAATTCCTTGCAATAAGTCTCTTATCTGTCTGTCTTCTATTAGTGATTTTCTCTGGAGGACACTAATATGGTCCGTAAGCTAATCCTTCTTGTACCGGGTGTTGAGACGACCAAGCCTGCAGGAGCTATGCTCACTGTCTTTGCAAGGTTCAGAGGGATTTTGTGCACAGAAACACAGGGCCTCCAAAATTAAATCTGCTCCTGACTCTGAATTCTCAGTTACAGCTGTTGTTCCCACTCCAGACCCCAAAATACAGATCAATTTCTTACGAGTAAGCTGAGCATTTTTTTTTCCCTTTGCTTTGTGTCTCTGTCTCTTCCTTAAATCTTGTTTCTTTTCTATTTTCTTTTATTTCCTCTTTGGATTCATATGTATATGTATGAGTTTCAGCTTGGCTGGTGTTCACAAGTGTCTTTATGCCCAAGATTGTGATTCTTGGTCCTTATTATTTACCTCCTTTTCTTTTTACAAGAACCCACAGCCCCTTTTCTGTGGTTATTGTCTGCCCTTCTTTATTTTCTTTTCTTTAAACTTTTTATTTTGTAACCAGGTATAGCTGATTAACAATGTTATGATAGTTTCAGGTGAACAGTCATACATATACATGTGTCTATTCTCCCCCAAACTCCCTCCCATCTAGGCTACTATATAACATTGAGCAGAGTTCCATGTGCTATACACTAGATTCTTGTTGGTTATCCATTTTAAATATAGCAGTGTATACATGTCCATCCCAAACTCCCTAACTATCCCTTCCCCTATTCCAGCAACCATAGATTTATTCTTTGACTCTGTGAGTCCGTTTCTGTTTTGCACATAAGTTCATTGGTATCATTTCTTTTTAGATTCTACATGTAAGGGATGTCATACAATATTTCTCCTTCTCTGACTTACGTCACTCAGTATGACACTCTCTAGGTCCATCCATATTGCTGCAAATGGCATTGTTTTGTTCTTTTTAATGTCTGCCCTTAGTTATTTTCTACAACCGTTGGTACAAAGCTCCATTTGTCTTTCCTGAGGACGCATTGGGAGACAATGTGCTCATGAGTGTTGTAGAGCGTGCAATGTGTTCTAAAGAAAAACACGGGATGTGGGAATTTACACAGTGATACAGAAATGGGGGTCCAGCTCATATGGTATACCATCCTCTGGGAGGGCTCAGGCTTGCCCTCCTCTGCTTCTCTCTTAGTCTTGTTGGGGAGGAAGAAATTTTCCTCTACCCTTCCATGTTCTTCTGACTCACCTAACAGTCAAATTGACATGAGACAGATTAACAGAAGAAGATCAAACAAAAGCTTAATAACTTTTGGGAGAGACCAAAAGTTGGTCTGACCCAGGAAAACTGAGCAAGTCACCCTAATGGCCAAAGACCTTACCTTAAATACCTTCTTCAGCCACAGACTGAAGAGGAGGTTGGGGGTTAGTGGTTTGGGACTTCATAGAGGAGGAAGGCAGTTTACATAGAGATGGAAAAGCAAATGTTTGGTGTACAAATGTTTGCTGGGCTCTTCTGAGGCCATGGGACACAGAGAAAAATTTTAACAAACAGACTTTACTAGGTTCCTCCCCATCTACACACCTAGTTCATACTGTAATTATCTGTGATAATGGCTCCCTCCCTGGATCAGGTCTTCTAACTACATTCTTTTAGGAAATTAGAGGAAGGTCACAGATTCTTCCTGAGTCTTTTGGGTCTTGATTGTTTTCAGCTTGAAATAATCTGCAAAGATATTTTGCGGTAGCAAATTTTGCTTCCATACAGTATTCTCCCTGTGTTTTCCTTTCCAGACCTTTGGTTATATTTTCCCCTGTTTCTCAAATGGTAGGTGATCTGTATGTTTAATAACAAGATCTTGTGATTCTGAAGTGCCTGGTCTGAGGGCCACACTATCTGATCTCTCTGCCCCGCCCAGTCCTTTTATAATCAAATCTAGCCAGTGTAATTGGCATAAGAAAGCAGGGAAGGACTATGGGTAGCATCTAAACCTTGAAATGTGGGAAATCAGGGATGTCCCTCTGGGTGCCTTTTGGTTTTAAGAAATTAGCTGAACAATACTGATAATATTCTTGGGGGTTTAGGTGAATTCATTCATGCATTCCAACTATTATCTACTGAGAACCAGGGCTGAAGCAAAGTATTAGAAGGCCTTGTCTCTGAGACTATTGCTGGGTTAGAGAGACAGGCAATGTGAACCGTAATGTTATTCCACTCTAAGAGATGAGATGTGAAACAAACAGCACCAAAAGAAGTTGAACAACAACAAAAATACTCTCTGTTAACATCACCAGATGAGAAAACATGAAGCTGATGAAAAATGAAATTGGAATCCCAGGAAGAGAACATTATGAACTGCCTTGTAGCAAGAGAGTAAGGATTGAGAGAAGCCAATGTTTTCAAAGTTGCTGATTTAAGGTGGGATTTTTTTTTTTTTTTTTTTAAAGAGAGATATCGAACTGTCTATAGCATAAAAATAAATGAGTCACAAATTTCATGTACACAAGACATGTTGTCGATACCCTCTGTGGCATTTGCTTTGTCAAGAATTCCACTACTGAAAGTCTTTGGCATAAAACAATTTTATCACTTTATGAAGACTTTAAACAGTTGGCTCAAGAAAAAAAAAAGAATGTAGCCAAGAGAAAAGTTTTTATTATAATAGTGACTTTTTAAAAAAAAATAGTAATGACTTGATGCTTCCTGGAATGATCAAGTTAGAGGAGAGAAAGTAAATTGGAGGGTCCATCATTCAACTATCCAGGTCTGAGTTTGCAAAACTTTCACCCCATAGTGAACTCACTAACAGAAGTAGGAGATGAGCCACAAATATAAGACACAGATTTTCAATTTTCTGGCATGTGAACAATAAGCCAGAAATATGAGACGCAAATTTTCAATTTTCTTGTAGCACATGAAAAAAAGGAACAGGAAAGAAACAGAAGAAATTAATTAAAATATGTTTTATTTGACCCAAAATATAAAAAATATTATAACTTCTATACATATATATATATATTTCATTGATTCAGTTTGTCAAGCTTTCATTAATTGACTGAAACACACCTCAAACTATCTAATCTTTAAAGGGGCATTTATTGGCTCTCACAACTGTGAAGTCTGGAATACATGGCTTCAGGCATACCTGGATCCAGGAGCTCAAATGAAACCACTGGGACTTCGTGTTTCTCTACCTCTCAGCCCTGAGTCTTACTGTATTGCTTCACCCTGGCAGGAATTTCCATGTGCTGCTGCTATGGCTTACAGCCTATCAGCTCAGTAACCCATGTGAAAATACGTTTTTTCCTATGGGTTCACTAAGGATGTCAGGTGGCTCTCAGTGGCCCTGCTTGAGTTATATGCCTAACCATGCGAGATTCAGTATTATGAATCTATCTTGAGTCACATGTTCACCTGTAAACTGTAATAGAATTCATCCTATAATTGACACATGATCAAAAAGTGGAGGAGATATACGGAAGAAAGCAGAATGGTAGCTAAGAGGGAAAAAGTGTTTACTCCAGGGACTAGCTATGAGGGTGACATGATGTGCCCTAGCCAAAAAACCCAGGTCTGGGTGCTCTGTATTCTGTAAATTACTAAGGGACTACTTTGCATTCTTAAATGTCAGTGTCCTCACTTGTGGATTGGGGATAATATCTGTACTCTTCTTAATTTACATGGTTCTGGGGAGAATAAATTTTGTTCAAAGATGCATGAGAGATTTGCATATGTTAAAGAACAGCACAAATATTTTATAACCCATAATTACTGATTCCTTTATCAACTGATTGCAATTCAAGTGACTAGATGAAAAAGTACTTCCTGCTCAAACACTTTGAGTTATGGAAATTATAGTGATAGAGGAACTAAATTTTTTAGACACTTAAAATAGAATTTAGTAAGGTTTTAAACAAGGGATATAAAGTAGCTCCAACATAGTAAGGGATGGAATGTAATTGAAGGAAGATTTTTCAGAATCTTCCTCCCAATTTCTTTCTCTTAATTTCCTTTTCTTTTAGAAGCAGTTATTTGCCTGTCCTCTCCTTTGAATTCAGGGTTGCTTAATTCCTGCTTTGGAAGGAAATGCATAAGAAGACAACCCCACAGTAGTGAGATGTTGTTAGTACCTAGCTTGGTTGGTGGTACCCTGAGCCTTTCACATTAGTCTGGGTCTTTCAAGAAGTAGAAGCTAAGATGGGATTAAACGTCCAAGCAATGTTTCCCTTCATTAGGGGGAACAATTGGGAGAAAAAATGGAGAGGGAGGCAGAAGAGCCTGGGAGAGCTGTCAGACTGCAGCACAAATGTGACTCCTAATGCAGGAGAGAAAGAAGGAAGATGCTTGGCAGAAGCATCATAGACTGACAGGTAGTCAAAGGCAAGCTTGACAAGGCTATCTCCAAGAGTAGGTAGCCATATTATCTCTGTCATACTTAGTCTTGGTTGGGAGCAGAGGGGGAAAATCTTGGTGGATTTCATCAGCAGGGGCCCTTGGTGAATTATGTTCCCTGTAGTTGAAGATGTGTGATTTGTATGGCAACCACATCTTCTGTTCATTTTTTTCCCACTTGTTTGTTCAGTAAGTATATGTGCATGTGTGCAAAGCCTCTTCAGTTGTATCTGACTCTTTGAGACCTTATAGACTATAACCTGCCAGGCTCCTCTGTCCATGGAATTTGCTAGGCAAGAATACCAGAGTGGGTTGCCATGCCCTCCTCCAGAGGATCTTCCTGACCCAGGGATCGAACCCCTGTCTCTTATGTTTCCTGCATTGGCAGATGGGTTCTTTACCACTTACGCCACCTGGGAAGCCCTCAGTATGTACATAGATACATATTGTGTATGATATGGAAAACTCAGCAGTGGCCACCGGACTGGAAAAGTTTCTCAGTTTTCATTCCAATCCCAAAGAAAGGCAATGCCGAAGAATGCTCAAACTACCGTACAATAGCACTCATCTCACATGCTAGTAAAGTAATGCTCAAAATTCTCCAAGCCAGGCTTCAGCAATACGTGAACCGTGAACTTCCAGATGTTCAAGCTGGTTTTAGAAAAGGGAGAGGAACCAGAGATCAAATTGCCAATATCCGATGAATCATTGAAAAAGCAAGAGAGTTCCAGAAAAACATCTATTTCTGCTTTATTGACTATGCCAAAGCCTTTGACTGTGTGGATCACAATAAACTGTGGAAAATTCTGAAAGAGATGGGAATACCAGACCACCTGACCTGCCTCTTGAGAAACCTGTATGCAGGTCAGGAAGCAACAGTTAGAACTGGACATGGAACAACAGACTGGTTCCAAATAGGAAAAGGAATATGTCAAGGCTGTATATTGTCACCCTGCTTATTTAATTTATATGCAGAGTACATCATGAGAAACTCTGGGCTGGAGGAAGCACAAGCTGGAATCAAGATTGCTGGGAGAAATATCAATAACCTCAGATATGCAGGTGACACCACCCTTATGGCAGAAAGTGAAGAAGACCTAAAGAGCCTCTTGATGAAAGTGAAAGAGGAGAGTGAAAAAGTTGGCTTAAAACTCAACATTCAGAAAACTAAGATCATGGCATCTGGTCCCATCACTTCATGGCAGATATATGGGGAAATAGTGGCTGACTTAATTTTTCTGGGCTCCAAAATCACTGCAGATGGTGATTGCAGCCATGAAATTAAAAGACGCCTGCTCCTTGGAAGGAAAGTTATGACCAACCTAGATAGCATATTAAAAAGCAGAGACATTAGTTTACCAACAAAGGTCCATCTAGTCAAAGCTATGGTTTTTCCAGTGGTCATGTATGGATGTGAGAGTTGGATGGTGAAGAAAGCTGAGCACCGAAGAATTGATGCTTTTGAACTGTGGTGTTGGAGAAGACTCTTGAGAGTCCCTTGGACTGCAAGGAGATCCAACCAGTCCATCCTAAAGGAGATCGGTCCTGGGTGTTGATTGGAAGGACTGATGTTGAAGCTGAAACTCCAATACTTTGGCCACCTCATGAGAAGAGTTGACTCATTGGAAAAGACCCTGATGCTGGGAAGGATTGGGGGCAGGAGGAGAAGGGGACGACGGAGGATGAGATGGTTGGATGGCATCACCGACTCGATGGACATGAGTTTGGGTAAACTTCGGAAGTTGGTGATGGACAGGGAGGCCTGGAGTGCTGCGGTTCATGGGGTCACAAAGAGTCGGACATGACTGAGCAACTGAACTGACTGACTGAGGCACCGTGATGGATGCAGGAGATCTAGTAATAAAGGTGACTGAAAAAGTCCCTGATTTCATGAAGTTTACATTCTAATGATCTGATTATCAACTTTCCATTGGACTCTCCTGGGTTTTATGTTTGTCTCTCATAAACGTATAAATTATCTACTCTTACCTCTGGGTACTCCTTACCCATATTTTCTCTGACTTGATTGCTAAACCCAGATTTAGATAGTTTGGTCTTAGGGATGAAGCTATAGCTAGAGAAATTGCAAGATTGGCTAATTCTAAGGAGTAAGGTTCAGGGTTAGTCCAGAGGAGGGCCAAAGTCCTCATTCCATTTGTAGGCTCTACCTGGAAAGTCCTTGTTAGCAGAGTTATTTCATCACATTTGGAAAGAACTGAGATCTCTTACCCCAGCCTAAAAAGTCCTATTTTGATTATGCCTCTTCTTTCCTCCCTGATCTTGTTTCCTTCCCTCACCAAGCTGCACCTACACAGGCTTTGTTTCTGTTCTTGAACATATCAACCTCATTCTCCCCCAGGGGGATTTATCTGCCTGGAAATGCTCTGAGTTTGTCTGGCAGATTCTTATCTCCATCTCAAATATTACTTTCTCAGAGAAGTCCTTCCTGACTATCCAATCTGAAGTAGTCACTTTTTCATCTACCTTGTCACCTTATTCTAATTCTTTAACTCTCTTGCCTTTATCAGAATTGGGTATACCTTTTTCCTTTCTCTGTCTTCAATGTCTTCGTCTACAACTGGAATGTAAGGTCCAAGAGGCCAGAGCTATTATTTATCTCATTGACCACAGTGTTTCTAATCTAGAGCCTAGAACAATGCTATTATAGAAGTGAAACGAAGTGTTAGTTGCTCAGTCGTCTCTAACTGATTGTGACCCCATGGACTGTAGCCTGCCAGGTTCAGCTCCTTTGTCCATGGAATTTTCTAGGCAAGAATACTGGAGTGGGTAGCCATTCCTTCTCCAAGGAATCTTCCTGAACCAGGGATCAAACCTAGGTCTCCTTTATTACAGGCAAATTTTGTTATTGTCTGAGCCATGAGGGAAGTCCACTATTAGACATCAGTAATTCCTTATTGGATGAGTGCAGAGAAATGGATAGATGAGAGTCGGTTCCAGGACCATAGGAAGCTTCCATCAAGTCTTGACTTAAAACTTCCATGAAAAAGATCCAGTTCCTGACTGTCATCAGAGGATAGAACCATTGGAGAAGTTGACACCTTTAAGTACCTTGATTGGATGGGATCGCTCAAACATAGCAGCTGCCGGATATTTTTTTTTCCTTCTTCAGTCTGTCTTGTCACATTTTGTTTCCAGTATCGTCTGGCCAGGTCTCTTAGGAAGATTACCTTGATCCGATTTTTCTTCTCTGTGTCTTGTGCAGGGAGTGTCTTTCTTTTACTTAAAAGAGCTACTAATTATTGAGTACCTCCTATGTGCCAGGAATTGTGCTTGTTTTTGGAAATTCATAACTGAATAAACAAGGCCTTTGTAATTGAGAGTTTTACTCTCCTCTCAAAAAAATATGTTAGAAAAATGAAAGAATGGGCCATGAGGATAAGGAGTATAAAATGCCTATGTCATGATTTCTCAGTAGAGAAACTTTGATCTGTGTTTTCAAGAACTAACAGGAGTTTAGAAAGAAGAATATACAGAATGGGCCTTCTAAAGAGGAAAACATACAAAAAGGAGGAAAGTGTGTGGTGAATTCAGGAACAGATTGGCTAGAATATGCATGGCGGTGACAAGCAGAAGGAAATGGAGCTGTGATGGCAGGATGAGGCCTAATTACAAACGTTCTGAAGGTCATATAAATGATTTTGAACATTTTTTCCTGAACTAGTGGATAAGCTTAGAAAAGGTTTTGAGCAGGGGAGAGATAATATCAGATGGTGCTTTAAGAATATCACTGTGTTGTAAAGACTGAAGGAGATATGGACTAAGAAGGGCTTTTAAAACAAAACTACTCTCCTATGGTAAGGGGACATTGTTGCCAATCTCATTGTTGCAAGTAAAACCCCGACTAGGGCCTGTGCAGTGGAAATGCCTATTTGGATCAGTTCAGTTATAAAAAGCAACTTTATCTTTTTACACAAGTGATGCAAGTTTGTAATAGAAAAAAAATACAGATGAGCAATAAGAAAACTAAACCCATCACTCAAAAATAACAATAGCTAGAACTCTGTGTGTGTGTGTGTGTGTGTGTGTGTGTGTGTGTAGGGGAGCTATTCTGAGTGTATGTTTTGTACATATCCTGTACACATGCTTTTTTGATTTATGCTATATCATGGATGTAATTCTACATCATATCAATAATTATATATCTCCCTAATTATTTTAATGGTTACCTATACTTCCACTGAGCTTCCCTATTGGCTCAGTGGTAAAGAATACACCTGCCAATGCAGGAGACATGGGTTCAATCCCTAGGTTGGGAGGATGCCCTGGGGAAGGAAATGGCAACCCATTCCAGTATTCTTGCCTGAGAAATCCCATGGACAGAGGGGCCTGGTGGGCTACAGTCCATGGAGATGCAAAGGAATTGGATACGACTTAGTGGCTAAAACAACAACAATACTTCCACTGGGTTAAGGTACCTCAAAGTCTTGAACCAATTTCCTCTTATAAAATTTACCCCATATTTTATAAGGAAAACCTAGTGGAAAATGAGTAAACTTTGGAAAAGGGGAAATTTTTGAAGATTTTCAAGGAGAGGATTAACATGACTGGATACCAGCTTGGCACAAAACTTCAAACTCTGTGAAGCTTTCCAAATAGCCTATAGCCTGTTAGACTTGAGATAGGGCTGGAGGGTGACTCTTGGGGTTTTCTCTGGACTAAGGGAGTTCACAAGTCTTAGTTGTTCTTATCTGTCTGCTGTCATACCAAGAACTTGGCACCTGAATCTGAGCTGCTCTGACTCTAGCAAGAAGAACTGGAGGCCAGGAGTGCCACTGGGCCCTGGGTTTCTAAGCCTCTAGTTTTGAGTTTTAAGACCCGAAACCTCCAAACTTTTTGGGTCAGTTCACTTCTCAGTAAATTGCTATTACATTTATTTAAAAATTATATTCAAACTCTACTGTACTAGGTATTTGGTACATTATAAAACATGCAATAAATAGAAATTTTAAAAACATGAGTGGAAATAAAGCATTTAAAAATAAAAACAAAATCCACTTTGCTTTCAGTTAAATATTATTACTCATGTGGCATATAGCATAGTTATGTATTATTAATATTTTAGGGAGATCAATGTGGTTGAATATGTTTCACTATGCTCTTTTTTAAATTGGTTTTAGACTTTAATATTTATGAATTCTTGTCCAAGTTCAATTCATTTTGATACTTGACTTTTACTGGCTATCAAAATCAAAAAGATACTGCCAGAGATGTGTTGATCCAAATAGACGAAGAGTATAATTGGATGTACTTTGTAAATCATGATGTTCATTTTAAATTTCTATCCACCACTTTATGTAAAGATTTTGGTTGAAATTCAGCTAATAGATGTCTGTCTCCTTAGATGTCAGTTAATTGGTTTATTTTTAAAGCTGTGGTGAAACCACTGAAACTCTTCATTTGAAAGAGTTTTGAACAGGTTAGGAAGTAGAGTTTTTATTCTACTTTATTAATTAAGTTTAGAAAATACAGTGGAGAAAAATTTCCGACATCTGTTTTCAAAATGATCTCTCCATAGCAAAAGTTGTTGTTTTTAAAGCAAACTTGGAAGTTTATAATTTTTTAAATAAAAAAAAAAGAGTAGCTTAGCTTTAATTTCAACAACTCTTAAATATTTTCCCATAAAATAATCAGCTTATCTCAGTGGGACACTCAAGATTTTCATGATTATTTCCTACCTCATTACAAAGTTGTATAAATATTCCATTATTTGGCAGTCATTTCTTTTATAAATTATCAATCTTAGTGACATTCTGAAGCATGCAAATTTCAATACGCTGAAATACTCTAAGACAGAAAGCAAGAGGGGTCCTGCTTTTGATTCTTCTGAGTTGTGTAATTTCATCCTTCTTTCTGGATCCATCACATACTTTCAATAATAAGTGACCTCTTGACCTCAGACAAAGGGAACTAGTGCCAGCTTGCACATTACGTAGTAACAAAGCAAAGCTTAATTTCCTTCTCAGTTTCAACATAAAAAAAATGAATATACGAAGAGTTTCGAATTCATCTTCTCCCTGTATTGCAAGTCTGTACACTCCTTAAGATTCATGGACACTATGAAGTTCATTCTCTTCAATAGGACACTGTTTCTCATCTTTAAATGAGGGGAATGGATAAGATTATGTGTTCAAGGCTTTCCTACTCTGACACTCTAGGAAGGATTCTTTCAGTTTTTCAACTTAACAGGATTCAACTAGCTGAACCCTGTGGTGTTGGAATGCCGGATGGATCATTTGATGAGCAAGGTGGGTGTAGGAGAAGTACCATTGAACAAAAATGTGCTGTGATTGGCAGTCCCAGGTGGAAGAGGATGGTGGAGGTGGCAGAAAAGATGTGGCAGTGAGGAAAGGATGGTCCTGAAGGCATTGCTCTTGCTTTTGACCTTGTTCCAGTTGCTAAGTCATGTCCAGCTTTTTACAACCCCATGGACTGTAGCACGCCAGGCTTGTCTGTTCTCCACTCTCTCTCCTGCAATTTGCTCAAATTCATGTCCATTGAGTCGGTGATGCTATCTAACCACCTCACACTCTTCTACTCCCTTCTCCGTTTGTCTTCAATCTTCCCAGCATCAGAGTTTTTTCCAATGAGTCGGTGCTTCACATTGGAAGTATTGGAGCTTCAGCTTCAGCATCAGCCCTTCCAATTAATATTCGAGGTTGATTTCCTTTAGAATTGACTGGTTTGATCTCCCTGCAGTTCAAGGGACTCTCAAAAGTCTTCTCCAGCACCATAATCTGAAAGCATCAGTTCTTCTGTGCTCAGATTTATATATGATCTAATTCTCACATTTGTACATGACTATTTTTGACCTTGGATAGGCTATTTTTGATTTTCTGGACCTCAAAGACCTCATGGTAAAATGGAATGGGGAAGGGGAGTAGATTATCTTTCAGATCTCTTTGAGCCGTAAAAGACCCTGATTTTGTGGGGTCCTTGGAGGAATAAGGAATAAAAGAGCAGGCATCCTCACCCTGGAGCCCAAAAGCTCCTTTCCAGGGCTGGCAAAGGTGATCTTGGTCAAGACTGTAGCTTCTGGGGTCTAGGGGACTTTTCCACATGGCATAATACGCAGCGACTGGGAGGGCAGCCTCTGGGCTTAGCATGTCCCGGTTCTGCCACTTACTCTCTGTGTGACTTTGGGTAAGTTTTTTACTCTATCCATCTCTCATTTGCATCATTTGTAAAATAATGGTAATAGTAAGACTTTACTCCTGAGTTGCTTAGAGGATTAAAGCTAAATAAAATAACATTAATACAAATTAGAGAGTTTAACACAGTGCCCGGCATATGGTACATCTTTAACAAACATCTGTAATTGTCCTGTAGTTCTTATTTATTTCTCTACTTAAACCTGGAGGGAACCAGCAAACTTCTTTAGTCAAACCTAAACTCAGCCCTACCAAACAAAACAATAACAACCAACTAAATGTGCAGAAACAGAAAAGTCTTTCTTCCCATGGGATCTGTTCTGAAATCTGCTGAATAATCAATCCTTCCAGGTTTTTATGCTAGTCCTTAAATATGCCTTCTTCCTTCATCCCTTCAAATACCACCTCCTTGCACCGAACAAATCTCAATGCCAAATACAGCAAAGTCATTCTTTCTTTTTTTAAGAACAGCTTGAAGCTTGGTTGAAGCAGAAATATTACTCTCTTAGACCTTAGAATTTGAAAGTGTAAATCTCTTCCACAGGCAGGTGCATGAGCCCAAAAAGATAAGGGTGTTAAGAGGTACATTTTCATGTTGGAAATATTCTCAGATTAATTTGAAGGCACTCGTTAATAGAATGCTATTTCTCCACTCATAGGCATGGTTTTATTGCTCAGTTCACCAACTTAATGTCTTAAAATCAAACTCTTGATTAAAAAATGAGAGAAGGAATTACATTTTTCCACTTCTAAATTACTCCCAAATAAATAAGTGCATGAAATAATTCTGGACACCTTTTTGGAAGAAGAAAGGTATTATGAGAAAGAAAACAGGGTCTGAAGCCAGGAGTTTGCTTCTGCAGCAAGTGCAGTCAGGTTGCCCATAGCTGGGTGTGGACTCCTGAAGAGGAGTTTGTGCCTGAGGTCACCAGCCTGGGGGAGCTGGCAGTTTCAGGAAGCTATGCAATTGCTCTTGGAACAGATGTCAGAATAGCCCTTCATGAATAATTTTTGATTGACCTGTTTGATATTCTGAGTTTCCAGCTGGCACCAGGTCATCCTCAGGAGTCTATGGCACTGTGCCCTAAAGCATGTGAGGTTGTAGAATAGACATGACATATTCTGTAGATTGGTCTCAGAATACCCCTCTTCCTTTAAAGGTTAAAATGAATGGGGATATAATTTAGAGTTTGTTTTGCAAATATAGAGGTTAGGAACACAGGCCTTGTGGTTAGGCCAAACTGTATCAAATCCTGGCTCTGACACTTATGAGCCTGAGCAAGTGACATAACCTCTCTGGATCTCAATTTTACCACATGTGGAATGGAATGGAGGTAATGATACCTGCTTTATAGGGTTACAATGGGGACTATATGAAATTAAGTCTAGCTCTTAGTACAATGCCTGTATATGTAAGGGCTCAGTAAGTGGTGACTCCAGTATGCTCTTGGTAAGGGCAGAGTTAATTTGGTCACAAACAACAGCAGTCCACTCAGTCTAACTCAGATAAAGGAAGGTTTGTTAAAGAATACTGAAGGCAATCTGAAGGCAACCAAAGATAGGAAATATAATCCAGTTGGCTTTGCAGGGTCTGATCTGATAAAGACCCCGTCATCATGCTTTTGTCTATCTTCATTCTATTTGTCTGCTAAAAGTATGTATTAGTTAATTCACTTCTGACATTTGGAATCCTTTGTTGGAAAAATTTGATAAAATCTGATTGAATGTATTTCTAATATTGTGGATATAAAAGAAGAGAAATGATGAACTGTCAGAGCAGAAGAACATCAGGTATCTTTTAGTCCATGGATGGGCACAGCATAGCAGAGAGGTTGCTTCTCACCCTGTTTATGCCCTTGGCAGACATCACCAATCGATCTTGACAGTCCTTCCTAGCACTGCACTTCCAGACAGCCACTAGCAAAAGAACGGAAGAAGCTCATGCGATAAAAACTGATCTTCCATTTTTTATACAGCCACTCTGTTACTAATGAACAACAGAGGTTCTTGGAGAAGAAGTGACTAGTCCAAGGTCATGTTGCTGAATAGAATTAGAACCACACATTTTTTTGTAGGGGGGTAAAACTATTCTACAAGAGAATCAAATGCAATGAAGAGTTAAGCACGTGGGAGCTGGAAACTCTGGGAAGGTTTTACAGCAGGAACTTGAACTATCTGGACCTCAGAGGACTTGGTCAGGTAGAGATAAGAGAGAGAGAGCAGCAGTCATAATGATGTACAGGTTTTCCAAGGTAAGGGGAGGATGGGAAGACTGGCTCTCTAAGGCAAGATTCTTCCGTCAGCTGCTCTCCTGTCCGAGTTGCTGCTATAGGAATCATTACCATCGCATCTGTCTCTGTTTAGAGGCAAGAAATACAGTCTAATGTGCTGGTTTATTGATGGTCATCCTGATGGTCTTTATCATTGATTAGGCCAATCGTGACATTGCACAAGACACTGGTGCTGTTAAAAAATATTTTCACTTTTTTAGTATATTTTTTTTTTTCCCTACAAGAAGATATAACACAAAGTGGAAGCCAGAGTTACTTCTACTTTTGCTGGACCACTTCAGAAAGGAACACACTTAACTTACTTCCCTTCTTTCTTTAATTGAGCTCAAGGCTATAGTTCTGATTTCCATTTCTAAGAGCCTGCATATTTTAGAAATTATTCACTACTGCAGGTCTTCAGGCAGAGCCTGTTAAGTAGGATGTTTTGAGACAATTTCTGCTCTGGGTTGGACATTTGGGTGAGAAGATTTCTAAGAGATGTTTTGGAGTAAAACTTGGTTGAATTCTAAGTCCAGCTTCACCATTTACTAGCTGTGTAGTTTTGAACAGATTACTTAACCACCCTGTGCTTCAATTTTCTCCTCTGTACAATGTGAATAACAGAGCCCATATCCTACAGAGTTGTTTGAGGAATCAATGGAACATTATGCTGAATTCTCAGCAAAGTGTCTCCATAAGTGATAGCTATTACATTTTTAAAATAATTAACTTGTACCTAGAATGTTCTCTGGGCTCTTTAGGATTCTGGGATTTCCTACATCTCATTTAAGGATTTCTGAAAAGGGGCAATACTAGGTGTTTTTCACTTTTACAGTGTTATTTTCCATCCCCAAAAGGCAGATGTGGCATTTGGGCATTAGAGGAAGGAAGATATCTGATATTGGGATGTTGGGGCTGGAAGGGCACTCCAAGGTCACAGAGCTCCAGTTCAGCTACTCACTTCTAGAGATATAGAGACCCAGTCCAAGACAGACTAAGTGGTTTCCCCAAAGTCACACACAACAAGTTTCTTACAGAAGAAAAGAAATGAAGCATATGAGAAGTCAAGGGCTGTCTGCCCCGGCAATTACGATTTTTTTTTTTCCTGCCTGTTGGTTAATTCAGGCTCTCGTGGGAGGAAGGAGGGTAGGAGAAACTTACACTCACATTCAGACTCTGCCAAGTGGCAGCTACGTGATCTTGCAGCTATCTGTGAGCTTCAGTTCTCTCACTGGTAAACAGAATGTATGGTGAAAGTGAAAGTCAGTTGTGTTCGACTCTGCAACCCCATGGACTATACAATCCGTGGAATTCTCCAGGCCAGAATACTGGAGTGGGTAGCCTTTCCATTCTCTAGGGGATCTTCCCAACCCAGGCATTGAACCTGGGTATCCTGCATTGCAGGTACATTCTTTACCATCTGAGCCACCAAGGAAGCCCAGCCATACTTGTAACTCTTTGTAAAACTGCAGCCAGGCAGGCAGGCACTGGTTGAGTAGAGTTCTGGCAGTATGGCCTGGGATGGTGGAGCAGGGGTACCAGGTTAAGGAAGTGTTAAGAAATTGGGTTCTGATCTACCTGAATTTTACTTGGACTGGTGCTTCTTCTCTTTGCCTTTCTGTTCCTTACTCTGTGAAAAGGATGTTCATCTAATTCATTTGTGAACTGCTGGGCATTGCACCTGGTGTGGGATACAGCAGACACCCTGGCTCCATTTCCTTGTCCAGTAGAACAGTCTCCATGTTGCTCACCACGTGGAGATGTTGTGAGGATCAGATGCTCACACACAGAGAAAGGATTAGCAATTTACATTATAATTACCAATTTAATTATAAATTCAAATTGTGTTCTAAAATGAACAATGACACTAAAAAAGATTATCTTGGCATATAACAGACACCTAACAAATACTTATTAGATAGATGAGAGAGCATGTGAATGGACCAAGTATTGAATGTATGAAAAGTACTTAAGAACAACTCTAATAACCTTTGTTTTCTGGGCATATCAAGATGGCACCCCCTTGAGGGGAGGAGCAGTGAGGTAGGAAAGAGATTATGGATGCTATTAGAGGAAGTGGCAAGATGCCCAAGATAAAGTTCACCTCCTCACCTGCTTGTTCAGGGCTATGTTAGCCTCAGTGAAATACATATTATTTTCCAAATTCACAAGCCATCATTTTTCCCTTTTCCTTTTCTTTCCTGGCTTTTCATTCTTCTGTGTTTAGTAAAACCCTTCTGGCACTTGGTCTCATGGGAACATTGGCTGTTAGTCAAATCCTTCTTCCCTTCAGGGAAACAAAAGCAAATCAATAGATGATATTAAACAACCTGGAAGACCCTAGTGATTTAACACTTCCCATAAATGTCAGCCAGCCCTGAAGCTGTGGATGGTCTTACTCTTCACATCTGTCATTTTCTCTCTCTTCTCTCAGCTGCCCCTGGATGTCTCCCTTGGAGTAGCTTTGAGAGGCAGGGGGAAAATAAGCTTGGAAGAAATACTCAGAGGTATAGTGGTCCCCATCACTGAAGCTAATCAAGCAGAGGCCTGATAACCTTCCTGTGTGGGACTGTATGTCATGCAGGATTCTTTCAATTGAGAGTGACAGAAAATTCATCTTACAAGTAACTAAAAAAGAAAATTTAATAATTCAGATCATTTAAAATCCAGGAATAAGGATGGCTTCAGGGATGGTTTGATACTGGGGTTCATATAATGTCATTGGGGACCAATTTATTCCCTCCGTCTCTTGGCTCCATTTTCTGCTGCTTAAGCTTGCAATCAGGGTCCAAAATGAGAGCAAAAACTCAAGACCTACTTCTCAGCTTTATATCCAGCAGGGAAGAGTGTATATCCTCATGCCAGCATTCCCAGCAAAATATAGTTTCTCTCACTGTCTCTTCTGGGGTAGATGTCCACTCCTGAACCTATCACTATGTCAAGGGGGAATAGGAGAGTCTGACTGGGTTAGAGTGTGACTTCTATGTGGATCAGGAGTAGAATCCTCTCCAAAGCCTATAGGCTGAGAGTGGAGGAGAATGTGGTTTTCAGAGGGGAAATCAGGATATGACTCTCAGAAGAATGGGGAACCAATAAATAAGATCACATGTCACAGATGGCCTTGACCTGCTCTGTTGCTTTCTAGGACCTATGTTCAGGCCGACTATCTAGTGATAATTAGGTTATGTTGTGTGTATGACTCAAGAGTTGTAAACCCCTTTTAGTCATACTTGTTGTAGATGAAAGCCAGGACATTGTCATCTTATAAACTTGTGCTGAAGTGGAGCCCTAGGGAGGTTATAGACTTGTCCAAGCTCACCCAGTGTGTGAATGGCAGGGCTGGCATGAGAATGCAGCCTTCTGGGCTCTTCTCTCTTTCTCATGCCTTTGTTTCCCCATCTCCCAGACTGCTTCTGGGAGAGCTGTTCACCTGGCTGAGTCTTCCTACAAAGGGATAGATGCTTGTTTTGTAGAGTGGGTGATTCATGGTAACACTGGATCCACAGCAAGGGTGTGACAAGCATTGGAATATATTGCACCCTTTTAGCACCTGCTGACTGAAAGCCAGGGGAAATGGTGAAAGAAAGAAAGTGAGAGAAAAGTGGCCTTATTTCAAGGAAAGGAGCAGAGGTAATTCTTTTTTCCTTTTTATTTGTTTATTCCATCTGTCCACTCTGCTCAAGGACATCCTTACAGAAGGAGACGGTATAGGGCAGAGGGATGAGCAGTGGCTTGGAGTCCAGAGATTTGAGTCCTCAGCCCCAATCTGCTCTGGACTTTAGACAATTTAAGTCCCATCTATGGGCCTCTTTCTCTGTTGGGTAAATGAGGCAGCTGGACAACAGAGATCATCCTTGATGGAATATGCGCTCATTTTATTTTGAGTGGTCACTTGTGCCAGTACAGCATGCCCTTTCATGCTTTGTTACTGTTGTATCCCTCAGCTCTGGGGCCCACATCACAACTACAGGGGTACCACCTACCCTGGAGATGTACAACAAGGCAGCCTTTGATCCCTGGAACTTAGTAGGTGCTCAGAAAATATTTCTAAAATGATTGAATATAATTTGAGCAGAGACTTAAAAATGTCAGGCTGGATGAAGCACAAGCTGGAATCAGTATTGCTGGGAGAAATATCAATAACCTCAGATATGCAGATGACACCACCCTTATGGCAGAAAGTGAAGAAGAACGAAAGAGCCTCTTGATGAAAGTGAAAGAGGAGAGTGAAAAAGCTGGCTTGAAACTCAACATTCAAAAAGTGAAGATCATGTCATCCAGTCCCATCACTTCATGGCAAATAGATGGGGAAACAATGAAAACAGTGACAGACTTTATTTCTGGGGGCTCCAAAATCACTGCAGATGGTGACTTCAGCCATGAAATTAAAAGATACTTGCTCCTTGGAAGAAAAGCTATGACCAACCTAGACAGCATATTAAAAAGCAGAGACATTACTGTGCCAACAAAGGTCCGTCTAGTCAGGGCTATGGTTTTTCCAGTGGTCATGTATGGATGTGTGATTTGGACTGTAAAGAAAGATGAGGGCCAAAGAATTGATGCTTTTGAACAGTGGTGTTGGAGAAGACTCTTGAGAGTCCCTTGGACTGCAAGGAGATCCAACCAGTCCATTCTAAAGGAAATCAGTCCTGAATATTCATTGGAAGGACTGGTTTTGAAGCTGAAACTCAAATACTTTGGCCACCTCATGCGAAGAGTTGACTCATTTGAAAAGACCCTGATGCTGGGAAAGATAGAAGGCAGGAAGAGAAGGGGATGACAGAGGATGAGATGGTTGGATGGCATCACTGACTCAATGGACATGAGTTTGAGCAAGCTCCAGGAGTTGGTGATGGATGGGGAAGCCTGGCGTGCTGCAGTCCATGGGGTCGCAAGGAGTCAGACACTACTGAGCGACTGAACTGAACTGAATTGAACTGAATGGGAATCATTTCATAATTATAACATTCTGTCTTCAGGTCTTAAAAGGCCTTCTTATTATGGTCTTCTTTTAAAATGCAAGCCATCTCAGGATTATTTGCATTTTAAGCTTGAAGTAAATAGCATCTATTTATTGAAAGGAAGCATGAGACTCAAATTAGGGGTTTGAGGGTGGGGACAGGGAGAAATGGCTAGCCAGAGGAAAGACTGAAAGGGTGGATGTGGTGTGGAAGTTGGGTCTCTAATGAACTAAAAAATAATGAAATCTTCCAAGCATCCTAAGTGAATTGACAATATAATGAACACCATGTGTTTACCACCAAGTTTTGGAAATTAAATAGTACAAATAAATGCCAGACTCCTATGTGATCTTTCCCATTCTCATCTAATCTCAGAGCTAACCATGATCATGACTGAAGTGTTTAATATTCCTGTAATGTTTTTATTGGATTGACCAAAAAGTTCATTTGGTATTCTCTGTATATATATGTAAGCCTAAGCAATGTGCAGAAATTTTTCACATTATATAACTTTTCAGAAATGGCATCATAATGTATGTATCATTCCACGATTTGCTTTTCCCCTTTAATACTGTTTTGATGCTTATCCATAGTGAAATATGTAATTCATATTTGATCTAGTTGAGTTGATCTAGTTGATCTAGTTCTAGTTTACTATATAGTAATACCTTGAATGACAGTAATATACAGTCTATTTTTCCATTTTCCTGTTGATGGATGTTGAGTTTGCTTCTATGCATTTTGTTATAGCCAACACTCTGTGATACACTTCCATGTATGTCCTTCCTTGTTACATGTGCATGATTTTTTCTGGGGCATATTGCCTAGGAAAGGGATTGCTGGGACATGGTGAGGCTACATCTTGAGCATTATTAAATGTTGGGACAAGCCTCCAAAGGGTTGGTACCCATTTGCACACTCCATCCCCTGCCTCAAACAGTGTGTGAGAGCTCATTCCTGAGTGATGTCAACTCATCTCATGAAACACCCAGGCCTACTTCTTCATGCCATGACAAAGACCTGTACTCTTATTCAAACGTCAACAGCCCTGCTAACATGGATTATCTAAGAGAGAGGAGGTGGAAGGAACAATCTTTGGGTATTTAATTGGGTTACACACAAATACAGAATTTTTGGGAACTAGCATTTTGCATACTTAGAATTTGATGGATTTGAGTCCTGGTGCTGCCACTTACTAGTTGTATGGTTTTACACAACATAGTTTGTCCCTCTTGCCTCAGTTTTTCCCTCTGTCAAATGGGGGTGGTAATAGTACTCACCTCAAGGGTCATTTGAAGGATTAGATGAGTTAATACTTGTAACACAGGTAGCATAGCATGTAGCCTGACTCATTGTAAGTGGTCAATACATGGTAGCTTATTAGCATTATTACAGGTGGCACAGCCTAGTCATTACCGTTTTTTTCCATCCTTGAGGACTTCTTTTCAGCCAGGAAGTTCATGTTTTGAAATTTCTTTTATGCTCAGCAACCTGCATGAATTAAGCAGCATTTAATTCTTTATTTCATTTCTAGCTATCAAGGCCATATGTGACTGTTAAACAGCTTCTGACTAGCAGAAGGGAACAGTGTTGACACACCAGCTTGTATCATGGCAGCCAAAAACAAGGGGAATTGGTTTTTAGCTATGTAGTGTGACTTTATCACAGGTAAATGTGCAGCTTCCATCAGCTTTTCCTCTAATATTTCTCTAATATTTTGAATTGGCTCTAAATAGTGACTTCCACAATGACCTCTGGGCTATAACTCTGATCTAGTCCTACCTCTGTGTTTCATAGATGGAAAAACAGAGGCCCAAAGAAGAGCAAGAAATTTTTAATTGTGCCTTCATGGAGACTCATCACTCACTCAATGGACAAATCTCACCTTGGTTCACACATATGACTGATTGAAAGAGAGGTATCTGGTTATCTATTGCCACATAACAAACCTCCCCAAAGTCCCGTGGCTTAAAACAAACACTTATCCACTCTCATGTTTCTGTGGGTTGAACAGGCTCAGTGGGGTAGTTTTTGCTAGAGGCTGCTTATGCTCAGATGGCAGCTAGGACTGCAGGCATCTGAAGGCGGGAGTGGATGGGATATCCAAGATGGCTCTCTCACATGTTGGCACTTGAGGCTGGTTGTCAGTTAGAGTGCCCACACATGGTGTCTCCATGTGGCTTGTGTGTCTTACAGCATGGTGGTTGGGTCCTGAGAGGGAGCATCTCAGGATGAGTGTTTCAAGAGGAAGGATGCAGAAGCTGCCAGGCCAGGTAAGGGCTGAGCCTACTTCCCTTCACTTTCACCATATTCTATTGGTCCATGCAGTCACAGGCCCATGAAGATTCAAGGAGATCAAGTAGATTCCACTTCTTGATGAGGGGGTGACAATGTCACATTGAATAGAGCATGTGGCATGGCCGATGTTTCAGTTATCTTTGGAAAGGAGTCAAAATTTCTGTCATGGCATTTTTTTCCCCCCTCCCACCAAGGATTTGCAAACATCTGTGGTCACCTCCTGAAGGAAGTAGATGAAATTGTGGCCTTTTCTCCCCAGCTCTGTCAATTCTGGGGGCAGGAGGGAAATACAACCTAATCTCAGTTGAAAGAATAGAAAGGGTGAAAAACTCTCCTCTGCCTGGCAAAGCAGGAATATTAAATATTTTTTAAAAACATACCTTACTGGAGCAACTGTGTCCATACTAATAAGTATGGATTTTTTTTTAAAACTTGGTTTTGGGGGAGTGTTCATGATAAAACATCTTGTTCTTGAATTATTAAAAACAATGTTGAGTAAAGAATTGCTTAATTTAGTAAATAATTTTAAAGTAAGCCATTATTTTCTCCAAACTCAAATTTGCTGAAAGTACTCCAAGAATTTTCTTACCAGCACGACTGCATAATGTAATTGTGTAATTAGTAATATATCTGACACTTTGGGAGAGATTTAGTTTTACTTAGGGCAAGAACGAAATGTAGCACTTTATTATTTTTTAAGATGGCATGAGGGACACTGCCCTGTTTTGCTGATTGAAGCTTTGTTTTGTTTTAAAAGGACATTGTATGGCTGAAGTCACAGAGAACCAACATTGACAGATACTGGATCTGTGGACAGAATATGTGGTCTAAAATTGGAGTGGTCTTGGGGAATTTACTGGCAGTCTGGTGGTAAGGACTCTGCACCCTCACTGCCGGGGGCCTGGGTTCAATCCCTGGTCTAGGAACTAACATTTCATAAGCAACATGGCATGGCCAAAAAAAATTGGAGTGATCTAGGTTTGAATCTTGGTGCTTCCTCTTGATATATATATTTTTCTTGAGTAAGTTATATAAACAAAGTCTCAAGTTTTTTATTTATAAAATAGGAATAAGAATGTTTCTTTATAAGGTTGCTTTGACTCTTAAGTGGGATAATGCTCACAGAAGGCCTGAGATTTTACATATAAGGTGCTGCTGCTGCTGCTGCTAAGTCGCTTCAGTCGTGTCTGACTCTGTGCGACCCCATAGACAGCAGCCCACCAGGCTCCGCTGTCCCTGGAATTCTCCAGGCAAGAGTACTGCGTTGGGGTGCCATTGCCTTCTCCGGTATAAGGGGCAACAGGGTTCAATTAGTAGCCACATTTCACTGCAACTTGAGGAGGCATAGGCAAGGTTACACAGCACAGAAGAGGAAAAACTGGAATCTGAACCCTGATCTCTATCTTTCCCAGTTGGGATCTTAACCACTAAGCATATTGTCTGATGGGAAACACACAGTCTATTTACCTCTGAAGCACCAGAACACTGTCTGGCACGTGGTAGATGAATAAGAAACATATCTTGGTGATCAAATTCTTCCCCAGGTACCCCAGCTCCTCACCCAGTGCAGGCAGTTTTTGTGACAATGAAGAGGGAGAAGGGGGAAGCTGGCGAGGGCTTTTCCATGAAGAAGCTCTTTGTCCTCCGGCACTTTCCATTGCTTTTTGCCTCATTTGCTTTTAAAAAAAAATTATTGGAGTATGCTGCTGCTGCTGCTAAGTCGCTTTAGTCGTGTCGGACTCTGTGCGACCCTATAGACGGCAGCCCACCAGGCTCCTCCCTCCCTGGGATTCTCCAGGCAAGAATACTGGAGAGGGTTGCCGTTTCCTTCTCCAGTGCATGAAAGGGAAAAGTGGAAGTGAAGTCGCTCAGTCGTCCGACTCTTAGCGACCCCATGGACTGTAGCCTACCAGGCTCCTCCGTCCATGGGATTTTCCAGGCAAGAGTACTGGAGTGGGGTGCCATTGGAGTATAGTTGCAAGCTAAATGTCCCTCAGCAGAGGAATGGATAAAGGGGATGTACTACATATACACAATGGAATATTACTTAGCCATAAAAAGGAACACAATTGTGCAACTTGCAGAGACGTGGTTCCCTCAATTTGCTTTTTATTCAAAGGCCCAAACTGCCGAGGCTCACCCCTCACTGAGGCTCTGCTTTGGTTCACATAGTTGGCTGAGATTGTCCCAGCTGAGCACCGCACGGAATACACAGACGAGGAGATGGAGACATTCAGAGCCGGGATTGAGTACAGGTGTGTATCGGCTGCCTGACTCTCTGCAGCTGCCGCTTCACGTGGGCTGAGCTAACTGCAGCCATGCCCACCACACGGGACACTGCTCCCTGGCTGTAGCTGCCAAAGCGTGGGCAGAGGGCTGGAATCGGGGAATGGAGAGGCTGACCTGGTGGCCCCTGGAGCTTGAGTTCCCATACTGGCGGCACTTTGGTAAGGTATCCCTGCCTTTTTTGACACTCTAGCATCTTTTCACTAAGTTTCCTTTATGATTTAAGACTCCAGAGTCAGATTCTGTTATCGGTAATCCAAAGAACCTCTGCTAGTGGAGGAGCAGACTTTCAGAGCTGGAAAGGGCCTGGAACGTCGTCCTTCTCATGGTGTGGCCTGGTTGAGCCCGGCAGGACTCTGCAAGGATCCCTGATGCCCACAGACTATAGGCGCACTCATGCCCTTCCCCACCGTCTGGGATAACCACCCTCCCCCAGCCTTCCCAAAGGATTCAACGCTGGAGAGGCCATACAGGCCCCATATCCTCCATGTCAAAGGTTTTAAAAAGTTGTGCCATAAATATTTAAAATATCTCTCCTCTTCTATTCCATCCCTTATCTTCTCTACCTTTAACTTTTACTGGCTACAAGTATATTCTTAAGGTAAGTTAAATCTGTTTTCTTTATGAATTGTTGCAAATTCCAACTTTGTGGCATTGTCATAATAGCTAATATTTTTGTGCTAACGGCTTAGAAGCCAGGATTTCTAAATATGTGTTAAGTGCTTCATGAAGTTTGGTTTGTTTAATTTAATCCTCTCAAAAAATTTATTGTGGTGTAGTTATTATTACTATTTCACAGATGAAGAGATTGAGGGTTTGAAAGGTTCTAAATGAATAAGGTTATATTTTAGAGCTGTCTGCTTGAATAGTGATGGCAGAATCAAATTGTGAAGCATCTCTATTTTTCCTTTCTATCATCATCTGCACCATTCTTTTGCACATCAGAAAAAAAAAACGCAAAGTGCTGAGAGGTTCAGAGTAATGTAGATGCTGCAAGAAATTTGGACACAAAGCAAGGGAATACAGCTTCTTGTGTATGCAAGTCAGGGAAGACTGTTTTGAGAAGTGGCACCTGGGAGGGGTGGTGTGTTATATTTTCCAAAGAAGGCTGAAATAATTCTCCCATCTTATGTGTTTTGCTAGAATCTTAATATTCTCCATCAAGAGGTAGAGTCTATGTCCCCTCCCCTTGAACACTGGTGGGTCTTTGTGACTATGTAGACAGAGTACAGAGCAAGTGATCGTCTGTGCCTTTTTTTTTTTTTTAAATAATGTTAGTGTCTTTGTGAACCAGGACTTTTTTTTTTTTTTTTTAGATTTATGTATTTATTTTTGGCACAGACTTTAGCTGTGACTGTTGGGGTGGGGTGGGCTACTCTTCCTTGCAGTGAGCAGGCTTCTCATTGCAGTGGCTTCTCTTGTTGCAGAACACAGGCTGTAGGCACATGGTCTTCAGTAGTTGCAGGTCCTATCGCTCAGGAATTGTGGCTCACGGGCTCTAGAGCACTGGCTCAGTAGTTGTGGCACTAGGAGCTTAGTTCCTCCGTGGCATGTGGGAACTTCCCAGACCAGGGATCAAACCCATGACCTCTGCTTTGGCAGGCAGATTCTCAACCACTAGACCACCAGGGAAGCCCCTGGTCTGTGACTTCTAAGGCTAAGTCATAAAAATGTCATCCTATCACATGTTCTTAATACGTTCACTCTCCCTACCCAATCACTATGCTGCTAGGAAGCCCAGCCAACTCAGGGAGGGGAAGTGAGTTGCATAGCCCTAGCTGAGTGCTAAGTCAATGGTCACACCAGTATTCTAGCAGCGTGAATGAGCTATCTTGAAAGTGGGTCCTTTAGTCCCTACCTGGGCTCCTCAGCTGATGCCACATGAAGCGCAGGCGAGTCATCTCCCGAGGGAATGAATGACTCTTGTTTTGGAACTCTAAGTTTCGAAGTGGTTTGTTAAATGACAGTGGATTAATGATAGAAAAGAGGCTTTAAAAGATGGATATCTTTGCAAACAAGATTCTAAAGGTGCTATGCTGATTATTGGTGATTACTACTGCTGCTGCGGTGGTGGTGGTAATGGTAGTAATAATAAATAGTAATAATGATATTACTGTTAGTAATGGTAGCAGTAGGTAAGTCTCACTAAGTTTTTTTCTGTGTTAGCTCATGCTAATTGCTTTAAACTGTATCTCATTTAATTTTAATGACGATTCAATGAAGTAGTTCTTAGGACCCT
This sequence comes from Okapia johnstoni, assembly GCA_024291935.2. Lineage (NCBI taxonomy): Eukaryota > Metazoa > Chordata > Mammalia > Artiodactyla > Giraffidae > Okapia > Okapia johnstoni. Next base: position 56,685,490 of record CM044316.1, on the reverse strand, counting down.
CATTTTATGGACTGGAGTCTGAGTATTAGAGAATCTGAGTTTTCTTTAAGGTCATACCTTCTAAGGGATGCTGCCAGATGATTCATCCCCTCATCTAGGCAGGGCTCATGTGGCCCTTTCAAGGAAAACCATGCTTGTAATCAGATTCACACTAAAGTGAGAATGACTAGTAGCTAGCTATCATTCTTTCACAAATCTGTTTACATTTTCAAAGTGGGATGCCCATTAATCAAAATGAATAGCTCTTCCATGGAGCATGTCTACAGAGCTATCTGGAGGCAGAAGACTTCTTTATAGCGCTTATCAGGGCTTCCCTGGTGGCACAGACAGTAAGGAATCTGCCTGCAATGCAGGGGACCTGGGTTTGATCCCAGGATCAGGAACATTCCCTGGAGAAGGGAACAGCTCTGCACTCCAATATGCTTGCCTGGAGAATCTCATGGACAGGGGAACCTGGCAAGGCTCCATGGGGTCGCAAAGAGATGGACACGACTGAGTGACTAACACTTCTCTTTAGCACTTGTGAAGTTATTGTGTCTTAGACAAAGGGCAAAGATCCAGCTGACATGGTCATGATGGCTGAGCAAACTGATAGATGTCATTCCCTCTAAGCTCTGTCCCATCCTGAGTGGCAACTTAATTGTGTTATGACCCTGTTGGGGCTCAGAAGGCCACCCCCAAATATGTTCCAATGGCATACTGATTATTTTGAATTAAACTTAAGAAATGGCCAATACAAGAGGATAGTCTGACCCTCTTCTCTGTTTCCCTGGAAGCAGGAGCTATATCTCACGCATCTGGAGGTAGAAGAACACCCTTATAAGCAAAAATGGGGAATTCAGGCTGATAAGCCTGTGAAAACAAACCTTGTTATTTAATATGCTCCCCCAAGTCCAAACTTTGTTTAGATTTTTCACTAAGTGAATCTCTAAAACCTAAGTTTCTTTGTCCTGTTGATTCCTCACAAACTCATTGTTTGTCTAAAAAGTAAAAAAGCTGCTTGTTTTGGCCACTGTAAAAAAAATTTATTGGCTGCGTGTGATCTTAGTTGCAGCATGCAGGATCTTTCATTGTGGTGCACAGGCTCAGTAGTTATGGCTCATGGGCTTAAATCCCCCATGGCATGTGGTGTCTTGGGGCTTCCCTAGTAGCTCAGATGGTAAAGAATCTGCCTGCAATGCAGAAGACCTGGTTTTGACCCCTGGGTTCGGATGATCCCCTGGAGGAGGACTTGGCAATCCAATCCAGTATTCTTGCCTGGAGAATCCCATGGACAGAGGAGCCTGGTGGGCTATGGTCCATGGAGTTGCAAAGAGTCGGACACGACTGAAGTGACTAAGCACCCCTGCATTGGAAATAGGATTCTTAACCACTGGACTACCAGGGAAGTCCCTGGCCATTTTTTAAGTTCCGTTTCTATGAGACTTCTGTGTGCACAATTAAAAATTTTTTTTTAAATTTTCTCCTGTCGATCTATTTATTGTTAACTTTAGTAATAGTGCAGCCACAAGAACTCAAAAGGGGTAAAGGGAGACTTTTCCCCTCCCTGAAAACCCCTATTTTACCCATGTGGAAGCCGCAGATCAGAGAAGTTGCTAGCTTGCCCTGGATTACACAGAACCAAGACGCGAGACTCTGGGTCTCCTGACTTCCAAAAATGGGTCCAGCCTGAAACTTGACTCTTTCTGTATCCCCCATACCACATGAAAGAGTCAGGGAGGTGGATGATAAAAAAATGCCGCAGGCAGAAGGAAAGCAGTGATCTGAACACCTAAGGGAAATCCTGAACAGTGGAGAGAAGAAAGCAAACATTAAAACACCCATGGATAGGAAAAAAATAGGGAAAAAAAAATCAAGCCATTTGGAAGTGCTCATTGAGTTGCTGCAGTGGATAATTTAATAAGCCGTCTGTTCAGATCCGTATTGCTTCCCTGATCTCAGCAGGGTGCCGTATGGAAGCTCCTACGCATTAATTACAAAGAATGATCTTTCCCCCTGTCTGGGATCTTAGAATGTGATCTGGGGAGCTGAAGCTGTTAAGCTGTTTTTCTTGGGAGGCAGAGTGTGTGTGAGCCCTTGTGTGTTTGTATGTGTGTTGCAGCAGTAAGGGACTGAGTCTGGGATTGGTCCTGAAACTCTCTTTGTAGCAACCTTTTTTCTGCTGCTTCCTGGGGCTTGGTGCCAGGGTAACCTGCCTGCCTTGTACCTGATCAATTCTTTCCAGCCTGCAGCCTCAGGATTCAGCTCCCTGCTAAGCGTCAGTAAACGTATCAAATGAATCCTTCCTTAGCTGATGTGGCTCCCACTCAGTTAAGAACATTCATTCTTTCAACAGGTAATTATTGAAAACCTGTAAGTACCAGGCCCTGTTCTAAGAGCATCCCTGCTCTTGTGGAATGTGTTTTAGTAGAGAAGATTGGTGGAAATCAAGAAAACATATACGAATTTCAGAGACTGATGAGAATAGTATGAGGGCATGTGTTTGGTTTGAGTGACAGGGGATCAGTTCTGAGGAGGTGACATTTGAGCTGAGACCTGAATGATGAAGGGGAGTCAGGGTGGGAGGGGTGTGCAGACTGGGGGAACTGTGGATGCAAAGGCTCTGAGGTGGGAACCTGGCTTGTGTTGAAGGAACTGGAGAAGGTCACAGGGGACCATGGTAAAGATGAGACTAACAGAAGCTAAAATAATTCAGGACCCTAAAGGCCAGGGCAACCAACTAGATAACATGATCTGATTTCTGTTTTGCTGTGACATCCAGTCTTTGGGTATTAGAGTTGGAGGGTGCTTTAAAGCTCAGAGCTGACTTTTCCAAGGTTCCGGTGCTGGTAAGTGATGGATGATTTAAACAGTCTCCTTTGTTCTTGAGATTTTCAGGCCCTCTGGAGGCAGAAACTGAGTGTATTGGGAAGACTGGGGAGGTCTTCTTTTCTTTTATTGAGACATAATTGACATACAACATTATGTGAGTTTAAGATGTTGATTATACTTATCAGATGGCTCAGATGGTAAAGAATCTACCTACCAAGCAGGAGATCCAGGTTCAATCCCTGGGTCAGGAAGATCCCCTGGAGGAGGAAATGGCAACCCACTCCAGTATTGTTGCCTGGGGAATCCCATGGACAGAGGAGCCTGGCACGACAGAGTCAGACATGACTGAGCGACTAAACAACAACAACAACGACAACGTATTGATTTGAAAGGTTTTAATACTGCAACAGGATTACCACTGTACCTTGAGCTAAGACTCCTATCACATCATATAGTTATCATTTATTTTTTGTGGTAAGAACATTTAAGATCTAGTTTCTTAGCTAGTTTTGAAGTATGTGACACAGTATTGTCAACTATAGTCACGACTATAACTATAGTCATAACTATAGTCACTACTATAGTACATTAGTTTCCCAGAACTTATTCATCTTCTAACTGCAAATTTCCCTTTGACCAGTGTCTTCTCAGTTCTCCTACCTCCCAGTCCCTGGTGACCATCACTGTACTCTTTGTTTCTTGGAGTTTGGCTTTTTTAGATTCCACATACACATGAAATCCTGTAGTATTTGTCCTTCTCTATCTGATTTATTTCACTTAGCAGAATTTGCCAAAGCTCCATCCATATTGTTGCAAACGCCAGGATTTCTTTCTCTTTTATGGCTGAATAATAATCCATTGTGTGTGTATATCATATATATATGATACACATATATCACCTTTGTCTATTTATCTATTGATGGACACTTAGGGTTTTTCTATATCTTGCCTATTATGAATAATACGGCAATAACCATGTTTAAAGCAAACATCTTTTTGATATCCTGTTTTCATTTCCTTTGGATATATACCCAGAGATTGAGATTGTTAGATTATATGGTAGTTCTATTTTAATTTGTTTTGAGAAACATCCATGTTGTTTTCCTTAGTGCCTGTGACATTTTACATTCTACCAACAATGCAAAAAGCTTCTGATTTTTCCACATTCTCACCCACATTTGTTATCTTTTTTTTCTTGGTAATAGTCATCCTCACAGGTGAGAGGTGATATCTCATTGCAGTTTTTGTTTGCATTTCCCTGATGATTAGTGATATTGAGGCTTTATTCTGTTTATATGGTGTACTAGTTATATTAGTTAACTTTCATATGTTAAACCAACTTTGTATTTCCTGGGGTAAAACCCACTTGGTTATGGTGAATAGTACTTTTTATATGTTGTTAGATTCAGTTTGCAAGTATTTTATTGAGGATCTTAATGTATCTATTCACAAGGGATATTGGTCTGTAATTGTCTTGTGATGTCTGACTGGTTGGACTTCAGAGACCTCATAGAACAAGTTGAAAAGTGTCCTCTACTGTTTTTGTGTAGAGATTGTATAGATTGATATTAATTCTTTAGTTATTTTGAAGAGTTCACTAGTCATGTCATCTGGGTCTGGGCTTTGTTGCTGAATTAGTTTAAGAATTACTTGAACAAAGCTAGTGGAGGTGATGAAATTCCAGTTGAGCTATTTCATATCCTCAAAGATGATGCTGTGAAAGTGCTGCACTCAACATGCCAGCAAATTTGGAAAACTCAGCAGTGGCCACAGGACTGGAAAAGGTCAGTTTTCATTCCAATCCCAATTGAAAGGCAATGCCGAAGAATGCTCAAACTACTGTACAGTTGTACTCATCTCACCCACTAGTAAAGCAGTGCTCAAAATTCTCCAAGCCAGGCTTTAGCAATACGTGAACCATGAACTTCCAGATGTTCAAGCTGGTTTTAAAAAAGGCAGAGGAACCAGAGATCAAATTGCCAACATCCGATGGATGATCGAAAAAGCAAGAGAGTTCCAGAAGAACATCTATTTCTGCTTTATTGACTATGCCAAAGCCTTTGACTGTGTGGATCACTATAAACTGTGGAAAATTCTGAAAGACATGGGGATACCAGACCACTTGACCTAACTCTTGAGAAACCTGTATGCAGGTCAGGAAGCACCAGTTAGAACTGGGTATGGAACAACAGACTGGTTCCAAATAGGAAAAGGAGTACGTCAAGGCTATATATTGTCACCCTGCTTATTTAACTTCTATGCAGAGTACATCGTGAGAAACGCTGGGTGGGAGGAAGCACAGGCTGAAGTCAAGATTGCTGGGAGAAATATCAATAACCTCAGATATGCAGATGACACCACCCTTATGGCAGAAAGTGAAGACCTAAAGAGCCTCTTGATGAAAGTGAAAGAGGAGAGTGAAAAAGTTGGCTTAAAGCTCAACATTCAGAAAACTAAGATCATGGCATCCAGTCCCATCACTTCATGGCAAATAGATGGGGAAACAGTGGAAACAGTGGCTGAATTTATTTTTCTGGGCTCCAAAATCACTGCAGATGGTGATTGCAGCCATGAAATTAAAAGATGCTTACTCCTTGGAAGGAAAGTTATGACCAACCTAGATAGCATATTAAAAAGCAGAGACATTACTTTGTCAACAAAGGTCCTTCTAGTCAAGGCTATGGTTTTTCCAGTGGTCACGTATGGATGTGAGAGTTGGACTATAAAGAAAGCTGAGCGCCGAAGAATTGATTCTTTTGAACTGTGGTGTTGGAGAAGACTCTCGAGAGTCCCTTGGACAGGAAGGAGATCCAACCAGTCCATCCTAAAGGAGATCAGTCCTGGGTGTTCACTGGAAGGACTGATGTTGAAGCTGAAACTCCAATACTCTGGCCACCTGATGCAAAGAGCTGATTCATTTGAAAAGACCCTGATGTTGGGGAAAGATTGAGGGCAGGAGGAGAAGGGGAGGACGTAGGATGAGATGGTTGGATGGCATCACTGACTCAATGGACATGGGTTTGGATGGACTCTGGGAATTGGTGATGGACAGGGAGGCCTGGCATGCTGTGGTTCATGGGGTCGCAAAGAGTCAGACACAACTGAGTGACTGAACTGAACTGAACTGAATGCAATCTATTTGTTATAAGTCTATTCTGATTATCAAATTTTTAAACCAGTTTCAATAATTTATGACTTATTAGGTATTTGACCATTTTATTTAAGTTATCTAATTCATTGGAATATAGTTTTCATAGTTGTACCTTTTTATCCTCATTATTTCTGTAAGGTCAGTAATTATTTTATTTTATTGCTAATTTAAGTAATATGAGTCTTTTTTTCTCCTTAGTCTGACTAGCTAAAAGTTTGCCAACTTTTTTGATCCTTTCAAAGAGCCAGCTTTTGGTTACACTGTCTTTTCTCCATTGTTTTCCTAATCTATATTTCAGTTGTTTCAGCTCTAAACTTTATTGTTTCCTTCCTTCTGCTTGCTTTGGGCTTGGTTTGCTTGTCTTTTTCTAATTTCTTAAAGTGGAAAGTTAGTGTATCGATTTGGGATCTTTATTATTTTTTAATATAGGCATTTATAACTATAAATTTGCTTCTAAACATTCCTTTTTCTGCATCCTGTAAGTTTTGCTATGTTGCATTTTTAATGGAGCCCCCCGTGCATTTGACTCTCTCTGTTGTCCACAAAACTGCTGGCTGCTGGCCACCAGGACTCTGACTGGGGAGGGATGAGGATGGGAATAGCCCCAAGTTGAAATACCACAGGCTCCACTCTTTTGCTGATGTTCAGTAGTCTCTCTTCGGAGAAGGCAGTGGCAACCCACTCCAGTACTCTTGCCTGGAAAAATCCCATGGACGGAGGAGCCTGGTGGGCTGCAGTCCATGGGGTCGCTAAGCGTCAGACACGACTGAGCGGCTTCACTTTCACGCATTGGAGAAGGAAATGGCAACCCACTCCAGTGTTCCTGCTTGGAGAATCCCAGGGATGGGGTGCCTGGTGGGCGGCCGTCTATGGGGTCGCACGGAGTCGGACACGACTGAAGCGACTTAGCAGCAGCAGCAGCAGCAGTAGTCTCTCTATGATAGTTGATTTTAAGCTTCACTGGTGGCTCAGATGGTGAAGAGTCTGCCTGCAATGAGGGAGACCTGGGTTTAATCCCTGGGTCGGGAAGATCCCCTGGAGAAGGAAATGGCAATCCACTCCAGTATTCTTGCCTGGAGAATCCCATGGATGGAGGAGCCTGGCTGGCTACAGTCTGTGGGGTCACAAAGGGTCAGACATGACTGAGCAGCTTCACTTTTGTGGCTTGGTTAGTTGTCAGAGTCTAAAGTGATTGATTTTCATTGTTTTGCCCATATTTTCATTGTTTTCGGGGGAATGAGTATTCATTGTGATCCTTGCTCCTCTATTCTGGCCTTTGGTGACTTTTAACTGCTCTGACAACCCTTTGCAGTGGGTACTATCATGATGTGCTCTTGGTAGATGAGGAAACTGAGGCTCAGAAAGTTTCAGTAACTTCCTAATGAAGCCGAATCTGGCCTCTGTACCCCATAGTGATTTAATTCTTAGAGACAGAGTTTTGGGTTAAATAGAAAAGATTTATTGCGTTGCCACGCAAAGGAGGCCAAAGTGGGCTAAAACCCTTAAAACTGTGTCCTAAACTGGAGCGGGTAGTGAGGGTTATAGTACTGGTTCAGAGAGGAAGGTGCAGTCAGCTCATAGACATTCTTCTGATTGGTTGGTGGTGAAGGTATGACTGGTCTGTGGTCATTGTGCTTGTGGGCAGCATACAGTTAACTTCTACCTGGTGCAGGCTTCAGTCTCTGCAAAACAGCTCAAAGATATTGTTATGTGTATCCCTGAGTGGGATCCAGGGCCCTGCCCGAGGGCAGCACTATTGTTTATTCACTGCTCCTCCCTTATTTCTACATTCCCTCCCTTCCCTAATTAGTAACTGTTTGAACCTTCCCTTTGGAACTCAGGGAAGGTCTTGGAGGCTGAATAAAGCCTATTTCCTACAAATAGAAACAAAGGACACAGAAAGGCTTTTGTGCCCAGGAGCCCCACTGGATCCAATATCATTAAGGCCACACAGCTAGTAAATGGTGAAGCCAGGATTTCGACTATTAACCTCTTAGAACTTTCTGTCCAGCCATTTCCTTTGCCATAGATGTCTTCCTTGGACAACTTCTTTGCCTCCTTCAAGTCTCCTTTCAAGTCTTACTACTTCTTGCACCCTAGCTTGCCTTCTCCCTCTGCTGCATTTGTGCGCAATTTCCCCTTAGTCTCCTCTGCTACTTTCCCCCAGCAATATAGCATTTAGAAATATACTGTATCTGTACTGTATTATTGTCTTTCCCCTCTTGCTAGAGGGTCAGTTCCATGGAGGCAGCCAGCCTTGTCTATTGATTTTCCTTGCCAGAGTATGAAAGGAGGCCCAGCATTTATGAGGCTCTCAGTAAATGTTTTTGGATCTGACCCAAAGTCCCAGCTCTCAACTCTTAAGTTAGCAACAGGGTTTTGTTGGGGGCAGTGTGTAATTTCCTTGGTTCTGTCTTGCCACAGCAAAGATTTGAAATGGTGGACCAGTGTTACAGCTCAGTTACAGCTCAGTTTTATTAAGCAAAGGATAGTACACCCTCGAGGTGTGAGGGCGGGCCAACCCAAAAGGAGAGGCCTCAATCCGTCTTGGCTTCTTCCTTTTATACAAATTGTCTCCTCTCAGCCCTTGAACCTGCTCTATGTAAACTGGGCTAGCCAAGAAGGGGGCATATTTGTTTCACCTGAAGTTCTCACTCCAGTCTGAGAATTCAGTCCGAGGATTTTCTTTTGTTCCATTTTTGTGGGCTTTTCCCTTTTTTTTGCCTTTTAGCCTCTGCCATTTTGGACTCCTTTATCCTATTCTAACTATCTAACATTACCCCCTCAAGAGATGGGAGGCCCAGTTCTTTGGGAGTAGGGGTGTCGAGGTCTCTCTGGCTGCTCCCTGCTGAGCTGGGATGACAAGGGGCATTGGGCCTCCCCCTCTTGCTAGTCTCAAGCCTCAGAGTCCTTATAGTGGTGTCCGTCTAAGAGAGAGTGATATTTTCCATGGTCGGGTGTAGTTTTATATATCCTTGTTGAACTGGCACTGCATGTTGTAGCTTGTTGACCTGGCCAGAGACAAAACAGGTTAGACAATTGATCATATATGGAGCAATCATAAGCAGCATCAATATGGTGATAATCAGGGATTAATAGGGGCATTGCTGCTGCTGCTGCTAAGTTGCTTCAGTCTTGCCCGACTCTGTGCGACCCCATAGACGGCAGCCCACCAGGCTCCACCGTCCCTGGGATTCTCCAGGCAAGAACACTGGAGTGGATTGCCATTTCCTTCTCCAATGCACAAAAGTGAAAAGTGAAAGTGAAGTCACTCAGTCGTGTCCGACTCGTAGCGACCCCATGGACTGCGGCCTAGCAGGCTCCTCCGTCCATGGGATTTTCCAGGCAAGAGTACTGGAGTGGGGTGCCATTTCCAACTCCAAATTCCCCCTCGCCAGGAGAAGGATCCCCCAAAGAGAGATTGTAGTCACCCTGAGAACTCTCTAGCTCGTTCTTTGAGATCTTGTAGGATCTGAATGTTTTTCTTGAGGACTGTGAGATTTTCTTTAACTTAGCTGGAGGTATTTATCCAGAAACAATATGTCTCTTTCAAGATGGCTCAAGTCCCTCCTTGTTCAGGGATCAGGAGATCTATCTCTTGTCTATATTGGAGTACAACCCCTGCCAAGCTGTGTTGGCTCTTTAGAGCTATCCTGAGAAATCTTATCCCCATAAACTTAATTTTGGGGGTGTTCATTAGAATGGCACTCATTTGTAGTCCTGAATAGGTATCTGAGATCTCCCAGGGGCTCACCAGTGTATTGAGTGTCCTCTTCTGTTTTCTTCCATAGCTTGACTCATGAGTAGTGAATCCAGGAAACATGTCCTGGTACCTTACCTTGACTACTGTGGGGGTAGAAAATATTACAAGGTAGGGACCCTTCCATGTGGGCTGGAGTTGAGCCTTTGGGGACCCATCTTTCCAGACTTTAATTAGGACTTGAGTCCCTGGAGCATATAGTGGTGGCTCTTTAGAATCTTTTGGGTCCTGGTTGACACCCTACAAGCATATTTCTTGTTGGAATTGCCCAATGGCCATGGTATAAGACCAGAGAGTCTGAACCACTGGATCTAGGAAGAGGTCATTGACATAAACAGAAGGTCTCCCATGTAGCATCTCATATGGACTAAGACCAACCTGTTCCTTAGGGGCAGTACGGGTGTGGAGGAGAGTTATTGGTAAAGCCTCCTTCCATCCCAGGGAGAACTCCTGGGTTATCTTTTTTATCACTAATTTTAAGAATTGGTTGGCTCTTTCTACTTTTCCTGAAGACTGAGGCCTCCAGGCACAATGGAGGTAATAAATAATGCCCAATGCTTTAGAGACCCCTTGGCTGACCTTAGAGGTAAATGATGTCCCATTGTCACTTTGTAATGACCTGGGGAGACCAAATCTCAGAATGATTTCATGGAGCAGTTTTTTTTACCACCTCCTCAGTCTTCTCAGTCCAGGTGGGAAAGCCTTTAATCCATCCTGTGAATGTATCTATCATGACTAGTAGGTATTTATACCCTTGAGAAACTGGCATCTGCGTGAAATCCATCTTCCAGTCCTCTCCTGGGTAGATCCCATGCCATTGGATGGGCTGGGCCAGCTAGGGTCTTTGAGCTCCTTGGGGGTTAATTGGCAAGTGGGACAAGAGGAGACCACTTGACATATAGTCGTTTGGAGGCCTATTCTCTGAAGGATCTTTCTAGTGATCTTTTGGAGGGCCTTCTCCCCTAAATAAGTGGTGGCATGTAAGGAGTTAACCAACTTCCATTGGAGGTTCCCAAGCAGAAAAGGAGCCCCTCTTTTTGGAACCACCCCATATGATCTTCTTGAAAGCCCTCACTCTTAGCTTTAAGAGTCTCACCTTCAGTATATGAAGGAGTTTCAGGCAAATTAGTCTGTGGAAGTAAGGTGACAACCCCTATTAGGTCATTGTTCTATAATGCTGCTCTCTTAGCTGCCTGATTGGGTGCTAGGTTCCCTCGTGCCACTTCCGTGCTCCCTTTTTGGTGTCCTTTACAGTTGGAGACTGAAACCTCAGCGGGAAGATGGACTGCCTCCAAGAGCCTAAGGATTTGGTCACCATATTTGATTGGGGACCCTCAGGTGGTCAAGTGGCCTCTTTCTTTCCAAATAGCAGCATGTGCATGTAGCACCAGAAAGGCATACTTGGAGTCAGTGTAAATGGCTACTCTTTTTCCTTTCCCCAGCTCTAAAGCTCGAGTCAGGGCTATGAGCTCAGCCAATTGAGCTGAAGTACCTGGTGGCAAAGGTTTAGCCTCTATGGTCTCAAATTGGAGACTACTGCATATCTGGCTCTTCTTTTTCCATCCAAGACAAAGCTGCTTCCATCAGTGTACCAGATTTCCTCAGGATTGGTCAGAGGATCTTCTGACAATCCCTCTCAGGGTTTTGTCCAATGGTCCAAAGTTTCTAGGCAAGAGTGAAAGGGGAGAGAGCTCTCGGGGGTAGGTAGGAGAGTAGCTGGGTTAAGAACCTCACAAGGGGATATAGTCAGGCCTGGATTTTCCATCAGTACTACTTGATATCTGAGCATCCTTTGATCAGAGATCCATAAATGGCCTCTCCCATTCAGGAGTTGTTTCACTTGGTGGCTGGTAAAAACAGTTAGTTTGCCCCCAAAAGAGAGTTTTGAAGCATCTTCTATCAGGACTGCAATAGCTGCAAGATTTCAAAGGCAGGGAGGCCAGCCTCAGGCAAGTTGGGTAGAGCTTCTTGGATAAGTAAGCTACAGGATGGGGCTCAGGTCCCAACCTTTGAGTTAACACTCCCAAGGCTATTCCTTCCTTTTTTCGGACATAAAGTTGGAATGCTTTTTCTGGGTCTAGCAATCTCAACGAAGGTGAGTTAAGCCTTGTTTTTGTGTAGCCTGTCCCTTCTTTTGGGCTTCCCTGGTGGCTCAGGGGGTAAAGAATCTGCCTGCAGTGCGGGAGACCCGGGTTCGGTTCCTGGATTGGGAAGATCTCCTGGAGAAGGAAATGGCAACCCACTCCAGTATTCTTGTCTGGAAAATCCTGTGGACGGAGGAGCCTGGTGGGCTCAGTCCATGGGGTTGTGAAGAGTCGGACACGACTGAGCGACTTCACTTTCACTTTTCACTCTCATGCATTGGAGAAGGAAATGGCAACCCACTCCAGTGTTCTTGCCTGGGGAATCCCAGGGACTGGGGAGCCTGGTGGGCTGCCGTCTATGGGGTCACACAGTGTTGGACATGACTGAAGTGACTTAGCAGCAGCGGCAGCAGCAGTCTCCATCCACATGGTTGCCAGACCTTCCTCACGGGACCCCCTTACTGCAGTTTATGAAGCTCGTACAGTGTTGTAGAAACCACCACCAGAACCACCACCACTGTCAGCAGTCCCACTTGAGAGTTTTCAAAGTGCTTTTCTCATGAAATCTTTCATATTCTCTTCTGTCAGATTCATATCATTGTTATCCCCATTTTCCAGTGCGGAAGACTGAACTCTGATGTTAAAAATACATTAAAACACCCAGGACCACAGGGCTGCAAAACTGGCAGGTGGAGTTGAGGCTCATGTTGTGGTCTTTATGCTCCCCTAGATGTACCAGTGTTGCGCCGTAGCTGTTGTTTTGTGACTGTCTATGTGTTCCTTAATCCTCTAACTTTTGGAGCTTAGAAAAATGGTTCTCAGAGGGGTCAGGGCTGGCTCTGGGTCTCATAGTTGGTGGGCAGACTTGGGTATGTGTGAGCCACACAGTATGCGTGTAGTGAATTGTGTGTCCCCCAAATCCACGTGTTGAAGTGCGAGCCCACAGTACCTCAAATGTGACCTTACTTGAGACCAAGGTTGCTGCAGGTGTAATCATTTAAATTAAAATGAGGTCATACCGGATAGGGAGGCCTATAATCTATTATTATTGATGGCTTTCTAAAAAGAGGAAGTTTGGACACAGACTTGCACACCAGGGACAACACCATGAGATATTAAAAGCAGAAATGGGGATGATGCTCCCAAGACCTGAGGAATGCCAAAGATTGTCAGCAGACCACCAGAAGCTAGGAGAGAGGCAGCTTAGACTCTCTCAGTGTTAGGGAAGAACCGATCCTGCCTGTCATGGTTGTCTGAGAATATGTTGGAAAAGAATTTCTAAACAAAGTATTTCAGAAAGGAGCAGACAATGTAGGCTCTGCAGATGCAGTGAGTGGGCCGGGGAGAGCAGATGCTTTTCATGGGCTAATAGCCAGTTTTTATAGCTTTAAGACAAAGAAAATTCCTGCTGGAAGGGTGGCATTAGGTGATTGGTTAGGACACTATAGGGTGAGTACCAGGGTGGGCATTTTTGCCTAATAGGGGTCAGGGAGCTGGCCAGTAAGAAGGAGGGGGGTTTTTGGCAGCAGTTACAGTGCGGTTCCATCAGTTCTGGAGGTGACTTTGGTTCTGGGCTCCATGTCTGTGGCCTTGGTAGAAGGCCTCACACCTGTGACTTTGGTATAGTGCTCCACGCTGCCAACACCTTTATTTCAGACTTCTAGCTTCTTCTAGTTTCCAGAACTATTAGACAGTGAATTTCTGTCGTTTAAGCCACCCGGAAGCCTAGGAAATGAGTATGCAAGGCCATATTCATTATGACTCCGGAGCATTGGCTCCCCCGTTTCCCGGAATCTTAAGTTTTATAGTTCAGAGGATTTTACTTCTAAGTTCCAAACAAAAGGAATGACAACAAACCCGAGTGCCACTGTGATAGCCAAGAGGTGAGAGAGGAAAAGTGTTAGTTCAGCCACGGGTGCTGGTGGCTCTGCTGTAGAAGCGAAATGCAACCATGCAGCCTCGGTCCCTGTGATGCCTGCCGCTGTGTAGGCAGAGAGCTTCTCTCTCCCTTGCTCCAGAGAGGCTGGGTTTTGGAATGTTGGTTGGATGGAGCATCTGATGCTTGAGGGGCCCAGGAAGCCTGCAGAGATGAAGAAGTACTGGACTGAGAGCTAGGAAACTACTCTGCCTCTCATCCTGCTGTGTGACCTTAGGAAAATGTCCTGCCCTCTCTGGGCCTCAGTGAAAAACTGACTAGGTGATGTTTAAGGGCCCCGAGAAACTGTCTCTGGTCTAGAGTGGAAACAAAGGAAATCTTGTCATTTGCAGAAATCAAAGAACTCAGGAGCATTCCTTTGCAGTTTGGTTTCATGCATATTGAATGAGGCTGGCTGTCCTGTTGTTTAGCATGCCAACCACCAGCTCTTTCTTCTCTTGACTTGCAGAGATCTCATTTCAGGATAATGATGATAGTGGTGATGATGACAATGAATAAACACTTATGTACTTGTAGGGGAAAAAGAACTTAAAATATACATTTGGGGGTCACTCCAAGAGGCTTGTCTTGGTCATTTTAAATGGAGTTTTGGTGACTCATGAGATCATGGGCATGTCCCTGTCCCTCTCTGCTTTCCCCATCTGTGAAGCAAGAGTGTTGGCCTAGGTCTGTGGTTTTCAAACTGTGGTCCATGGACCACAGCATCAGCATCACCTGGGAACTGGCTCTCCATGAAAATTCTCAGACCCCATCCCTGACATACTAATCAGAAACTCTGAGGAGGGGACCCTGGCGATCTGTTTTAACAAGTCCTCTGTACGAGTGTGAAAACCACTGGACTAGACAGCCCCTTTGGTCTCCTGGCCCTGACTACCTTAGTTTGCATTTAAGTCCTCTGAGGAGAGGGGCCTCCTGTGGGATTCTGAGAGAGAGGGGTGAGAAGTGGAGAAGAGACCCTTCCTTGACTTTCCCTCCTTCTGAAAGTTTTAATGTCTCCTTTCCACCCCTCATTTCTCTGTTGTCCTCTGATGATAGGAACTTACTAAGATGGGGGATTTTCCACAGGCCTATTTCAGAGGTCCTAGGGAGGAGTTTTAATTGCCAGACTTCACACCGAGGGTGTTAACATTTATTAAAGTCAGCTCCTCTGATTGCCTTTTAACAAGGCGGCGACTGTGTATAGGAGATAACGCTGGGCACAGCTTGGTGGGGCCTCAGCGGAGGCTTAAAATAATCAGGTCCAGGGAAAATAGGAAGGCAGCCTGGTGCATCGGTGACAAGCCTCGGCTCTCTGCCCAGCTGGAGGCAGAGGGGTTTGGGCTGCCATGGGAGCAAGGTGGGCGTGGGGCAGGGGAGCGGGGGGATGGAGAGGCCAGTGCTGGCTTATCCTTCTCAGAATATAACTGTGGCAGGGCTGTGGTCCAGGGAGCCAAGGCTCTAAATCTGGGCTCCAGCCTCTTTGCTGGTTGAGATTGGATACTTTTGAGGGGAGGAGGGATGGGAGCATCCCTGTTGGGTAGTGGAGAATGGGAAACACAGCCAAGGCCCTGGATCTAATCTGGATTTGCCACAACCGCCTAGGGCTTTGGTTCTAGGCCATTTCTCTCAGGCCTGCTGTTGGCTTACATGGCATAGCAGCGATTCAAACTGCATTCAACTGGTCCTGGGGGCCCAGCTTCCCAATCCCTGGGTTGAGGACTAGTGGAACTGAGGAAAAGACCTTGATGCTAGGAAGGATTGAAGGCAAAAGGAGAAGAGGGCAGCAGAGGATGAGTTGGTTAGATAGCATCACTGCCTCCGTGGACATGAATTTGAGCAAACTCCGGGAGATAGTGAAGTTCAGGGAAGCCTGGCGTGCTGCAGTCCATGGGGTCTCAAAGAGTTGGACGCGACTTAGCAACTGAACAGCAACAAGAACTGAAGGGTTCTCACTTCTTTAAGTGTGTTGAGGAGCTGAACAGTCTCTGTTCCTTCCTTCCTTTCTCCTGGAGGGGCTCTAATTTCATCCAGTTTATGCCAGGAAGTTGGAAAAGACATTCTCACAGAGTGAAAAGAAAAACATTGTTGCAACCCTCCCTTGCTGGCAGCTATTGCTCTGAACTGAATCCCACCTGCTCTTTCTCAGCGCTCCCCCTTTAGGTGGAAGGTGGGTCTAGCCCGCAAGCATCCCTTCTCTCTTGGCCCCATCCCAGCATCCTGTCTGTCACTACCTGCTGCTGATTGTCCTTCCCAGAGCCTGCAGAATCTGTCCTCTTGTTTCCTCCTGTCCATTTTCGTCACAGCTTAGGTCTGGACCCACAATGGAGGCTCTGAAGTGGTAGGGCTCTCTCCGGTCCTGTCCTCTCAAATCCTCCCTCCTCCGACAAGAGTGATCTTACCTCGTGTTCTTCCCTTTCTCTTGCCCACCAAGTTGAAGCTTCCATGATTCTGGGGTCTGGGACCCTTCACCAGCAGCATTCCACAGCCTTACCATTTGCTGCTCGCACCCTCTGCTCTGTCAGATCAAACGCCTCTGGTTCCCTCAGGACCTTTCAGGGTCAGCTCATGTGTCACTTCCTCTTTGGAGTCTTCCCTGCCTCCCTGGGCAGAGTGTATAATTCCCTGGTCTGCCTGTGACTCTGGTAAACCTTTTATCCCTCAAGATTGCATTTGTTTTCATAACTGACTTCCCCAGAAGTCTGTGAATTCCTCACAGCTACAGAAAGCATAGACGATTCAACTTTGTATCCATGATGTATAGCAGGTACTTCATCAGGACTCTTGAATTCTGCACGGATGCTCAAAAAATCTTTTTCGTCCACTCCCCACTGCTGTTTTCAAAGTGCCCTGAGGCTGCCATGCTGCCGTGTTGGTAAATGTTATGAACAACTGGTGGGCCCCGAAGGGCTGAATTTTGTGTGAGTTTTCTCCTT
Organism: Okapia johnstoni; assembly: GCA_024291935.2. Taxonomy (NCBI): domain Eukaryota; kingdom Metazoa; phylum Chordata; class Mammalia; order Artiodactyla; family Giraffidae; genus Okapia; species Okapia johnstoni. Next base: position 56,668,836 of record CM044316.1, on the reverse strand, counting down.
AATTGCTGTATGATCTTGGATTGGTCCCTTGACTTCTCTGGACTTCAGTTACTCTGTCAATACATTTGATACCTGGGTGTCTTTGGCTCACAAGGATTGAGCCCCAGTGGCAAGTTCTCCATGTATCTCCCCGCTACTAATTATTATTTATCCAGTTGTTGAACATATGCCAGGCACTGTGCACAGGCTAAACTTTTTATTTACTTAGGCTTATCTAATTCTCTAAATAACCCAAGGAAGTAGATGTAGTTATCCTCATTTCCTGGGGGCTCAGACATATGTGACTTACATGAGGTCACACTGGTTGAGTCAGATTCTAGCCCATTTTAGGGGGAGATGAAGAAGAGAAGGATGTAAGTACAAGGAAAATATGCTCAAGGGAGAGCTGATCATCCAACTCACCACCCACTCACCACGTGGGCTACAGGGGCCCTGGCTCCCTCTCACCTCCCCTCATGTACGCTCTCCTTCCACTGGCCCCATGCATCCTCTTGCTGTTTCATGCACATGCCAAGCTTGTTGCTGCCTCAGGACTTGACAGTTGCTGTTACCTCGACATGAATGCTTTTCTGGCTACTCTTTATGGCTACTCCCTCATGACCCAGCTCAACTGGTACCTCCTAGATAAGGCCTTTCCTGATAACTCCATTTAAATTATTTCCCTCCCTGTTCAAGGCATGACTCCCCACCCATGACTCATTATTCTGTTACTTTCCTAGCACTCTGTATACTTTGTACTTATTCTCTTTACCTTTTTTTAAATGTCCTGGTTTCCCTCCTCCATCAAAGGTAGGAACACTGAGGGCTTGGGCTTTACATGTTTTCCTCATGGCAGTATCCTCACCCAGTGGCCTGACAAATGGTGATGATAAAAAAATACTTGAGTCAATCACAAAATGAAGGATGGCCAGCCCTCCTTGACTTGCTCTCTTCCTGTCTGGGCAACACTCACACTCATTGAATGACCTTGGCCAGTTTCCCGGACTTCTTTGGGCCTCAGTGTTTCCACCAAGAGAATGAGGAATTTGGAAGAGAGCAGTGATCAGCAAATGCTCTTAAAGAGTCAGATAGTAATAATTTTAGGCTTGTGGGCCACATGGTCTCTGTTGCAACTTCTCAGCTCTGCCATTCTCAGGCACAGCAGCCCTAGACAGCTTGTAAACCAAAGGACACGGTTGTATTCTAATGAAACTTTTTACAAGACTAGGAGGCCAGACTGTGGGTCATAGTTTTCCAACACCTAGACTAGAAGGCCATTTAAGACCTTCAGACCTTGGATATTTTAAAATCCTTATTGGTCGTTTTCTAAGGAGCCCTGTTTGGCTTGGTTTCTTGGTCTCTGATGTCAAAAATCCCCATTCTGATAGCATGTATGTTTGGGACCCTCAAAAAGACGCTAATGTGGAAAGGAATAATAGACCCATGAGGACTGTATGGCCTGCCAACAGGCTACAATGTTTGAAGGCTTTCCTGAGATGGTTACAAACATTCCTTTAAAAATACAGAAGATTGTGAAATTTGGGGACCGCCTTTGGAAAGTGTCTGGAGGATGCCTTTCCAAGGCTCTCTTCCTCCCTTTCCTGGAGACGTATTTTATCTTCTCCACCCTTACTGAACCCCTGGACATTCAGTGTGTGTGTAACACCCCATCTCCCCTTAGAGGCACTGATTTCCTACCCACAAAAGGGTCTTCTTTCTCCACTGCATTAAAAATCTCCTTGACAGAGAAGTTGATTTCTTCCTTTTCCCCACATAACATCTCATATTGTTTTGGGCACATAGAAGTGCTGAATAAACATTCAAATTTACATCCTAGGACGCCTTGCCCTCCCTTCCCATCACGCATCATTCAAGAGGCTTGTCCTGCTGTGATGATGGATCTCAGTGGCTTTTCTGTTTGTTAGATTCTGTTTTCTGTATGGTCTGGGATCTGGGTTATCAGATACACATCAGTGTCATTTATAGTCAGGCCGTGTGGCTGCAACGGTCAGATGGGTATCCTCTGACACTGCGGGAGTCAGAGAGGCCGGCCGTTGGGTGGGAGGGTGTTGGAGCTCTGGTTGGAAATGGAAATGAAATGTGGAATGAAAACATGCTGGATTTAAGATACAGCTCTGCCACTAACTCGCTGAGGAAATTTAAACAAGCCACTTAACAAACCACTTAAGCAATCCAAAGCCTTGGTTTCTTAGTCTAAGTGGGAGAGTAAAACTCTGAGTTGTTTTTTTTTTTTTGTGAAGATGGAAGTGAAATGATTTATGTGAAGGCATTGGTAAAGAGGAAAGGACCATACTAACATAATAAAAATTACTAATAACAAGCTACCATAACCAACTAGGACCTATTATATAGCACAGGGAACTATCCTCAATATTTTGTAACAACCTAGAAGGGAAAAGAATCTGGAAAAGAATATATATATATATATATATACACACACACACACACACACACATATATATATAAATGTGCATATAAACTGAATTGTCATGGTGTACACCTGCAATTAACATGGTATTGTAAATCAACTATACTTCAATTAAAAACAAAACAAATAAAAAAGCAAGCCACTATCCTCTCTCACCTCCTAACTGGCCTCCCTGTTTCCACCCCTGCCCACCGAGTCTGCTGTCCAAGTGGCATCTCAAGTGATCTGTAAATGAGAGTTGGATCTTAGACCTTGCAGCTTCTCTGTTAAATCCCCAAGGGCTCCCATCTTACTCAAAGCTCAAGTCCTGAAAATGACTGTTAAGGCCCCACCTCACTTGGCTCTGTGGCCTCTGACCTCATCTCCCACCCTTTTCCACTGTAGCCACAGTCTTCTTGTTCCTGCCTCAGGGCCTTTGCTCATCTTGATACCTGGTATGTTCTTTCCCTAGAACAACACGAATCTCTGCGTCCCTTGCGTTAGGATTTTACCCAAAGGTCACTTTTCTTTCTCAGTGAGGCCTTCCCAGGCCATTCTTTTAAAAATTCCATCCTATCCCCCTTGCCTGCTTTGATCTTTGTCTGCAACACTTACTACAAGCTAACATAATATTTATATTACTTGTTCTGTTTTTGTCTGTTCCTATACGGAGTAGATGCCTCATGAGGGCAGGGATTTTTATATTTATATATTAACTGCTGTATTTTCAGGGCTAAGCACTTTGCTTGATACGTAGTAGATGCTTAATAAATATTTGTCAAGTGAATAACAGGAGTTATAATTTCATTAGCCCAATGAGGCTGCCTGCTGGGACACACAACTCTATAGAATTCATTGATTGATATGAATTAACTCATTTTCTATAGCTTGGTCCCAATTAATGCTAACTTTTTCCCACTGGGATCTATGGAAACAGAATACAGTAAGTCCTCTACATATTAACCTTCAAGTTGTGGACTTTCAAAGCAGCGAATGGGCTACTACCATCACTGAATCATTTTTTCCAAGAGTGTAGGTATATCGAATCCAGCAAGGAACCAGAACCTGTGTCATTAGCATCAGATGTGAGTCAAATTGCAGCTTGCCCTCCATCTCCTATTGCTCATGATCCTTCAGCTCTACCATCTTCCACTTTCTTTCCCTCCTCCAATCAATAACTCTTCTTGCCTGTTCACTCAATGCCAGCTGTAGTACTGTACTACTGTACTTTTCAAAGTACTGTCAGTTCAGTTCAGTTGCTCAGTCGTCTGACTCTTTGTGACCCCAAACTAGCCAACCTTGTGATTTCTCCAGTTATAGCTTCATCCCTGAGACCAAACTATCTAACTGGGTTTAGCAATCAAGTCAGAGAAAATATGTGTAAGGAGTACACAGAGGTAAGAGTAGATAATTTATACGTTTATGAGAGACAAACATAAAACCCAGGAGAGTCCAATGGAAAGTTGATAATCAGATCATTAGAGTGTAAACTTCATGAAATCAGGGACTTTTTCAGTCACCTTTATTACTAGATCTCCTTCATCCATCATGGTGCCTCAGTCAGTCAGTTCAGTTGCTCAGTCGTGTCCGACTCTTTGTGACCCCATGAACCGCAGCACTCCAGGCCTCCCTGTCCATCACCAACTCCTCCCACCAACTCCTGGAGTTTACCCAAACTCATGTCCATCTAGTCGGTGATGCCATCCAACCATCTCATCCTCTGTCGTCCCCTTCTCCTCCTGCTCCCAATCCTTCCCAGCATCAGGGTCTTTTCCAATGAGTCATCTCTTCGCATGAGGTGGCCAAAGTATTAGAGTTTCAGCTTCAACATCAGTCCTTCCAATCAACACCCAGGACCGATCTCCTTTAGGATGGACTGGTTGGATCTCCTTGCGGTCCAAAGGACTCTCAAGAGTCTTCTCCAACACCACAGTTCAAAAGCATCAATTCTTCAGTGCTCAGCTTCCTTTATAGTCCAACTCTCACATCCATACATGACCACTGGAAAAACCATAGCCTCGACTAGGCAGACCTTTGTTGACAAAGTAATGTCTCTGCTTTTCAATATGCTGTCTAGGTTGATCATAACTTTCCTTCCGAGGAGTAATCATCTTTTAATTTTATGGCTGCGATCACCATCTGCAGTGATTTTGAAGCCCAGAAAAATAAAGTCTGACACTGTTTCCACTGTTTCCCCATCTATTTGCCATGAAGTGATGGGACTGGATGCCATGATCTTAGTTTTCTGAATGTTGAGCTTTAAGCCAACTTTTTCACTCTCCTCTTTCACTTTCATCAAGAGGCTCTTTAGTTCTTCTTCACTTTCTGCCATAAGGGTGGTGTCATCTGCATATCTGAGGTTATTGATATTTCTCCCAGCAATCTTGATTCCAGCTTGCGCTTCCTCCAGCTGGTGTTTCTCATGATGTACTCTGCATATAAGTTAAATAAGCAGAGTGACCATATACAGCCTTGACGAACTCCTTTAGATTAAAAATGTTTGCTTTATGTTTTATGTTTGTTTTTTATGTGCTGTTTGTGAAAAGTATTATAAACCTATTATAGTACAGTGCTGTATAGCTGTTTGTGTTAGTTTGGTACCTAGGGTAACTTTGTTGGCCTTAGAAACAAAATTAGACTTACGAACATGCTCTCAGAATGGAACTCATTCATATGTAGGGGACTTACTGTATTAAAGTGATTAAGTCAGAAAGAGAAAAATATTTTGTTTATACACACACACACACACATATGGAATCTAGAAAAATGGTACTGATGAACCTATTTGCAAGGAAGGAATGGAGGCACAGATGTAGAAAATGGACTTGTGGATACAACAGGGAAAGAAGAGGGTGGGACAAATTGAGAGAGTAGTATTGACATTTATATTCTGCCATGTGTGAGACAGACAGCTAGTGGGAAGCTTCTGTATAACACAGGGAGCCCAGCCTGGCTCCCTGTGATGACTTAGAGGGGTGGGATGGGGGGTGTGCGAGGGCAGTTCATGAGGGAGGGGATATATATATATATATAGATATATATAAAGAGGGAGAGTTATGACTGATTTGTGTTGTACGGCAGAAACCAACACAGCATTGTAAAGCAATTATCCTCCAATTAAAAAATTTAAGGAAATGATTAAGAGGGTGGGTTTAGTAATCAGACAAAGGTCAAGACTGGTGTTTACTTCACAGTGTGTGTGAAAGTGAAGTAAAAGTGTTAGCCATTCAGTCATATACAACTCTTTGCGACCCTGTGGACTGTAGCCTGCTAGGCTCCTCTGTCCATGGAATTCACTAGGCAAGAATAATGGATGGGTTGTCATTCCCTTCTCTGGGGTAATCTTCTTGACCCAGGGATTGAACCAGGGTCTCCTGCGTTGAAGGCGGATTCTTTACTGCCTGAGCAACAGGGAAGCCCACTATCTGTATGAGGTTCAGCAAATAATCCACTTCTCTGAACCTGAATTTCTCAAGTGCAAAATGATCATTTCTACTTAGTAAGATTGTTGTGAGGATGAAATGGGGCTTATTATTTGTGAAAAGTGTTTAGACACATGTTTAGTCTATTATATTATAAGTTGTTGGCTAATTGTTGGTAATTTTCTGTCAGTAATGCTGTAATCATATCAGCATCCTCTAAGAGTGCATAGGAACAAACGTAATTTTAACAGCCACTCTTTTTGTGTGAATTTGCTCAGAGTTGTTCCAAATAAGTCTTTTGCCTCTGAATTTTCTATCATTTTCCTGCTATTTTAAAAAGTATGTTGTTTCCCCTTTACCTCCTCCTGGCCACCCTCCTCATTTTTCCTCAACTCCAGGAAACCTATATTTTCATCCTTCTATGCCACTCACTGGCCCTGGGTCTTGATTCTAGTCACTTTGCCACCATAAGCCTCATCAGTGCAATGGGGCTGAAATCTGTGCCCTGCCAGCCTCCCTAACACACTGAGAGGACAAATAGAGAAGATGAATGTGAACAGTAAAACACAGCAAGCCCAACAGGTAACAGGCCTGCTCCTCATTTTTATAACCACTTCCCAGCTACGGGAGTTGTGAATGCCCAGCCAAGCCTCTCCGTTCTTGCCCATCTGGGGAAATTAGATGCAGTGTGTGCACAATGGGAACAGCTTGCTTTTTTTGTCTCTGATTTTGTGGATTTATTATGATTGATGCCTCCCTGAAGCCAAGATTGAGTTTATCTTTGGAGAACCGTTTTCAAGAGTGTTGTATGGGGGATGACGTTCAGTTCAGCATAATAATTTAATTTGAATTATTGATGTGACTTGAACCTAGCATTTTGGATCTGTTTAAGCCTCGTGAAAGCTTGAAGATTTTTCAGCATTATGAAGCCTCTAATTAACTATCTAGCCAGAGGTTTTCTGCATCCAGTAAACATAATGTAATTCTATTATGATAGTTCTCTGGAGAAGTCAACTGTATCCTTGGTGCTGAACTGGAAAATTCATCAACCAGGAGAGAGTGGTGGTGAACACAGGCCCAGAGATGGCAATTAGGGGCGGGGAGTCCAGCTGGTTCCCTTTCTCCTGGTTCCCTTTGTCTGTAGGGCCCTGCAGAGTTCAGAACTTCAGTCCTGTGTTCCATTAGATTTAAAATATTAGAATGGAAAACAAAATAACCCTGTTGGCAATTAGCTAGTTCAGGGATGGTGAATGGGTTTCTTTCCATGTTCCAGTAGGTGGTGTTTGCCTGAAACAAGTCCTTAAGGATTTTGAGTTCATACTGCTTTATTTAGCAATTTATTTTGTACTTACCATGCTCCGGGCACTTTCGTGGGCACCTCCATTTGGGTTAACTTAATTCTAGCAACAATGTGATGAGGCAGGTACCATTAATAATCCCTTCTCTACAGATGAGAAAACTGAAGTACCTTGATTCAGATCACACAGCTTATAAGGCGTAGAGCTAGGACTCAAGCCCAGAAAGTCGATTCCATTGAGCTTTAGTAGTATTGTGTTGTGCTTGGACCCAAGTCTGACATGTGATGGAAACTGGATGAATCTCGCTTGGGCAGATACTGCTGTTGTTGTCATTGGAAGTTGTGATAGATAACCGTGCATTTCCCAGCACAAGAAATAGTTAAGAAACACATTACCCCTTTGCCCGGCTACACTCTGCTCATCCTTTAGATCCAGCTTACAGTTCATTCACGAGGGGCTTTGCCTGATCTATCCCAGCCATCCTCCTGGTCCTGAACAGGTGCCCTCATTATGATCTCCCATGACATCCTTTGTTCTTTCTTTTTTACATCTGCCTCAGTTTGTAGTATTTCATATGTATTTGTGTGATCCTTTGTGAAACACCTGTCTCTTTCACCTGTCTGTAAGTTTGATGCTGTGTCCCCAGAGCCTGCAAGATGGCAAGCACTCGGTTGTTAGATGAACAGCTTGGTTGGCTAAGTAACCAGGGTACCCTAGAGTAGTGTTTTAAACTGTGGATCAGTTCATTGCATCAGTTCGTACACCGGGTCAGACGTAAATATATTTCTGTGCATGCTAGCCAGAGATTTTTGAAAACCCTGGTCTAAAGTGACTTCCTACATGGGATGGGGAGTGAGACCGGGTGACCTCTGATGTCTCTTCTTGCTGATGCTAGGGCACCTACAGGTCAGGCAAGAGGTTTTGGACCCCAGGGCTTGTTCCTCTCCATCTGATGCATTATATTTTTCAAGGCTATTTGATTATGCCTGGGTGATTTGGAGGCTATCTCTCTCTTGTTCAATTAAACTTGTGCTTGCTTTTCAGTCTGCTAAATGAAACCTTTGATCACAGTTGAGAATTCACTGTTTCCATTGGTATTACAGTTCTAAATTTGCCCATTTTCAACAGCCGCTGATTCTAATTGAAATGGAAGGGCTGTGGGTTTTTTTCCCCTTTGGGGTTTAATTGTGTTTTTCTCCTTATGTATTACCAACTGCTGGTCTCAAAGTGGTTATGATTGGAGAACAAGGTGACAGCTTTTCTAAGGGACAAGTTACAGCATTGAGGACCTAATATCTCTACGACAGAGGACTAAAACAAAAACAAACTGGATTTTCTTTTCTTTCTTTAAAATCGATGTGCCTTAGTGGTAGATTAAGAACATTCCTAGACACACTCTGGCATCTTATTTGCTTGTGTTTCTACAGTGTTGCCACTCAAAGTGTGGTTAATGAATCAACTTATCAGCATTATCTTAGGGCATGGCAGCAATAGAGAAATAGAGAAATCCTGCTGCATTTGGGTCTGTACTTTTACAGGTCTTGTGGGTGATTCCTGAGCACATTTCAGTTTGAGAAGGGTGGTCCTGCAAGACCCATTGTATGGTGGGCATAAGTGAATAAATGATTGAACTTTTGAGAAGTTGTTGGATGAAATGTGGGAATTGTTCTGTAGTCAGGAAGTTAGACTGGTGTATTAGGAGTCTCAAGAGAGACAAAATCAATAGGATGTATATTTTTATCTGTCTATCAAGACCCACACACACATACACGCACACAAAGAATTTTATTTTAGGAACTTGGCTTGTGCGATTGTGGAGACTTGGCAGGTTCAAAATCTGATGGGGAGACTGGCAGATGGAGACTCAGGAAAGAGTTGCAGCTGAAAACTAAAGGCAGTCTCCTGGTGCTTCAGGAAGGTCAATGTCAAAGATTGTCTTAGTCAGTCTGGGCTGCTCTCACTGAATGCCATAGGGACTTCCCTGGTGGTTCTGTGGTTAAGACTTCACCTTCCATTTCAGGGGGTGTGGGTTTGATCCCTGGTCAGAGAGGCAAGCTCCCACATGCCTCAAGGCCAAAAAACCAAAACATAAAGCAGAAGCAATATTGTAACAGAGTCAATAAAGACTTTAAAAATTGTCCACATTAAAAAAGAAAAACTTAATAAAAAGAATGCTATAGATTGGATGGTTTATGAGTAAGAGAAATTTATCCCTGACAGTTATGGAGGCTAGGAATGCCAGATCAGGCTGCCAGCATGGTCAAGTTCGGGTAAGGGTCCCTTTCTTTTTTGCTGACTACTATCCTCTGTTGTATTCTCACATTCTCACAGCCCTATGGAGCAGAAAGAGAAGCAAGTGCTCTCGTTACTCTTATAAGGGCACTAATCCCGTTCATGAGGATGTTACCCTCTTGACAGTTCAGTTCAGTCGCTCAGTTGTGTTTGACTCTTTGTGACCCCATGGACTGAAGCATGCCAGGCTTCCCTGTCCATCACCACCTCCTGGAGCTTGCTCAAACTCATGTCCATCAAGTCAGTGATGCCATCCAACCATCTCATCCTCTGTCATCCCCTTCTCCTCCTGCCTTCTATCTTTCTCAGCATCAGGGTCTTTTCCAATGAGTCAGTTCTTCACATCAGGTGGCCAAAGTCTTAGAGTTTCAGCTAAAGCATCAGTCCTTCCAATGAATATTCAGGACTGATTTCCTTTAGGATGGACTGGTTGGATCTCCTTGCAATGCAAGGGACTTTTAAGAGTCTTTTCCAACACCAAAATTCAAAAGCATCAGTTCTTCGGCGCTCAGCCTTCTTTATAGTCCAACTCTCATATCCATACATGACTACTGGAAAAACCATAGCCTTGACTAGATGGACCTTTGTTGGCAAATAATGTCTTTGCTTTTCAATATGCTGTCTAGGTTGGTTATAACTTTCCTTCCAAGGAGCAATTGTCTTTTAATTTCATGACTGCATTCTCTTGACCTCATATAATCCTAATTACCTCCCCAAAGCCCAAGCTTAACATTACCTCATTGGGGGATAGGGATTCAAGATAAGAATTTATTTTATAGAGGGGGCACAACCATTCAGTCTACAGCACAGATGAAGTCTGAAGGTCGTCTGCTGAAAGAATTCCTTTTGCTAAGGGGAGATCATTCTATTGTTCTGTTCAGGACTTCAACTTTTTCCACCCACATAATGAAACTCAACCTGCTTTACACAAAATCCACCAATTTAAGTGTAAATCTCAGCCATAAATACTGTCACAGAAACATCTAGAACCATATTTAAACTGATACTGGCACTGTGGCCACAGAAAGTTCATATATGAAGTTGACCATCACAGTTGGTTTTGGGAAGAAATTATGATAAATGACAGGAAGAGAGATCATCCCATATCACCAGGAGATGTTATTTCCCAGGATTTATCTTTTTTATCAAGGAATCTGTGCCTATATTCTGGAGCTTGGACTTTATTCAAAAAGCCTGATGAGAAGAGCCAGACCTCAAGAAGAGTAGCCCCAGCAGACCTAGGGGATGCCTGGTTGGCTTGGTGCTCAGACTGTTGGTTCTGGAGGCAGACCACTGGCCCATCCTTCTCTGTCACTTGCCAGCTTTGTGATCCTGGGCAAGCCTCTTAACTCTTGGGCCTCAGTTTCCTGATCTGTAAAATGGAGTCACTTTAGTTTTTCGAATTGTCGTGAATATGAATGGAGACCATGCTCACAGGGCAGTTAGTACAGAGCCTGACACAGGGTGACAATAAATAATAGCTGCCACTGCTGCCATTGTTTTCTGCTGCTGTTTGCTGCCAGTGTTGCTGCTGTGGCCTTGACTTCCAGTGTGTGTTTGTCTTATCTGGCCTAGGTTTTAGAATTACCATCTATACCTCACATGCTGATGGATGCCACTTTAAGAAGCAAGGTAGGTGGGTCAAAATCTGGTGTCCTTACAAGCAGGTGGAACAGCCCTATTTTTATCACTAATGTTGCACTGAAATGAGTCATTCCAAGGTAAAGGAAGAAAAAGTTACCCCCCATTCAGGCAGACTCATTTCCAGGTAAAGCACATTCTCCAAAGACTGGAAGTTCCAGCCACTCCGAAGCAGCAACTGAAATGAAGCACAGCCCTCATCCCGCCAGCCCCAGACTGTCTGTGCTTTTGTTGTCATGTGTTTGCCCTGCCCCAGTTAGGCTCCTGCCCCATGGACTACATTTCAGTAGCCTAGTTTAGTCCAATCCTCTCAAGCAGCTAGAGGGAAGTGTTTTCAATTAGCAGGATCTCATTGCTGAGGGCACTAAGAGACAGTTCTGGAGCGGAGAGAGTAATTGAACGTATGGTGCGTATTTACTGGAGGAGGAAGCACCTCACTGGCATCTTAGCACTCCCATGCTTGCTGGCTTGGTGCCACTGCAGTGACAAGTGCATCAGTTAAAGACGTGCAGTCCAGGCTCCCCCAGGAGGCATCCATCCCCTCTGCAATAGCCCTGCTGGTGGCAGGAAGCTTCTTATCACAGGCTAAGGAGGGACTCGCCTGCAGAGCAGCCTGTGTCTTGGTTGGACACCTCTGGCTGTTGGAAATTTAGAGCTTTCTTTTTGTAAAAAAATAATTTTATTTATTTATTTATGGCTGTGCTGGGTCTTTGTTGCTGCAGGGGGCTTTTCTCTAGTTGTGGAGAGTGGAGGCTGCTCTCTGCTTGTGGTGTGTGGGCTTCTCACTGTGGTGGCTTCTCTCATGGAGCATGAGCTCTAGGGTGCACGGGCTAGAAAGCACAGGCCTAGTAGTTGTGGTGTACGGTGTTAGTTGCTCTGTGGTATATGGGGTCTTCGAGGATAGGGATTGAACCCGTGTCTCCTGTGTTGGCAGGTGGATTCTTTACCACTGAGCCACCAGGGAAGCCCTAGAACTTTCTTTTTTATGTTGAGTATAACTTTGAGGGTTGATCACCCCCCTTGTCGTATTTTCCTGAAATCTTAACCATCACAGAAGTAATCACTCATTAATGTCCTTTGTTTTCCCATTTCTGACCTTCGCTCCCCTGCCCCCACACAAGTATTAGAAGAAGTAGAAATGAGTGGCCATATTGAATGCATTCCTTCACCTACTATTCAATTGACTGAAAATGATTAAGTGTCTGCTCTTTGTCAGACACTCTTTAAAGCTCTGGGGATTGAATGATGTGACAGGTTTCTACTCACGTGAAACTTGCTAGTAGAGTAGATTGGTGACAAAAATAAACCAACAAGATCATTTATAGGGTGACAAGGGTTTTTATAGAAATAAATGAGAAATGATTGCTCTTTGTGTATGGGGCAAGGATAAAGAGGAGGCTGGGATTAACTGGCTTTTCTTTAGATAGTCAGGAAAGGCTTCCTGGGGTGGTGATATTTGAAACTAAATCTAAAAGAGTAGGAACTATGCCAGGCAAAGGATTGGGAGAAGACCAAAGGCATTTAGGTGTGTGTTGGATGGACAGAGGCAGAGGCTTTTTGAGCAAGGGAGAGAGCATGGTGAAAGATCTCATGAAGAGGAAGTCAGGGCCAGCTCTGAAAGACCTGGCAAACTAAGGAAGGGGGTTTGGATTTTATATGGACTGCAGGAGTAGGTCATTGGAGGATTCTAATGGGGTTTGGAGGTATGATTTTAGTTTTAAAAACAGTACTCAGTTATGTGTGGACAGTGGATTTTATGGTGGAAAGGGAATGATGGGAGGACCAGTGAGGAGCTACCATGGTTCTTAGTGATGGCTGAGAGGATGCACATCAGCTATGTGTTTAGAGGAAGAAACACTAGAACTTAGTGATGAATTGGACATTGTAGCTGAAGGAAAGGGTGTCCTCTCTTTATCCCTGGGTCTCTGAAAGATATCAGAAGGATATCTGTGTAGGTGCCATAGACTGAATGTTTGTGTCCCTTCAGAATTCATATGTTAAAATCCTAACCTTCAATACAATAGGCAGTATTAGGCTCGTATAAGGTGGGAGAGTGTCTTTGGAAGTTATTACATCTTGAGGGTGGATCCCTCTTGAATGAGGTGGGTGCCCTTACAAGAGACCTCGGAAGGTGTTCCCTGGTGGTCCAGTGGTGAGGAGTCCGCCTTGCAGTGCAGAGGATGTGGGTTCAATTCCTGGTCAGGAAACTAGGATCCCACATGCTGTGGGGCTATGCACCACAACTATAGAGCCCATGCACTGCAACCAAGTCCCAGGGCAACTGAAAAAAAAAAGAGAGAGAGAGAGAGACTTCAGAAAGATCCCTTGCCCCTTTTATCACGTGAGGACAAAGAGAGAAGATGGCCATCTATGAACCAGGGAGAGGGTTCTAACCAGACACCAAATCTGTCAGCATCTTGATCTTGAACTTAATCAGCCTCCAGCACTGTAAGTAATAGATGTTTGTTTTTCAGGCCACCCAGTCTAGCGTATTTTTGTGATAGTAGCCGAAACAGAGCAAAACAGGGGGAAGGAGAGTAACAATCAAGTATACCTGACAATCAGCGGGGGGGGGGGGCATCCTGTTCCTGGAAGAGGTTTCATTTCCCACCTGAAAACCTTATAGATATGGTAACTGTATGGAAGAGCGCATAGAATGTGCTAGAACAGGGAGGGGTGGGCATCTGGGCAGAAGAACCAGGCTGTCCAAAATATGGCTGCTCCTAGTTGCCAACATTTGGGTCAACCCAGGGTTGAGAGCAGCAGCAGGTTGGAATCACCTTCAGGGGAAAAGGACTCTTGGTGTGGAGAAAGAGACACTTGGCTCCAGATCCTACCCCTTTCTGTTCTAGCATTGGGCATTGGCCAAGTGACCATTTCTTCCTCTCTGAAATGGGGTGATGATCTTATTTACAGTGTGTGGTTGTCAACAAGACTAAGATAAACTTCACAGGGACCCAGGACAGTGGCCAGTGCTGATGAAGTGACCAGCTTAAACAGCTTCCTAACCATTATCAACATCTTCAACGTCTCTTTTCACTGGTAAAGACCAGAAAAGCATAATGGGCCTCAGTCTTGAGCTCTGAGATTGGAAGAATGTGATGTGTATATTTTGTAGTGTGGTGGGTGATGAAGATTAAACATCACATTACTAAGACAATAAAAAACAAACGAAACAAAAAACCAAACAACAACAACAACAAAGAATGTGCCAAAAGAGGTCTTAGAGACTAGACTGCCTTTTTTTTTTTTAATGAACATATGAGAAAATTAAAGCCACAAAGAAAATCAGTGGTAGAGCTGAGACTAGAATCAAGTTCTGAGGTCCAGGCTCCTGCTTGTTCCACTAGTCCACTCTAAACAAGAGTCCTCAAGCCAGGTATTAAAAGTCCTGAAGGGAGAAACTGGTGCCTGCAGCAGGGAACTCTGCTTAATGCATTGTGGTTACTTGAATGGGAAGGAAATCCAAAGGGAGGGGATACATGTATATGTATGAGTTTCCCAGGTGCACAGTGGTAAAGAACCCACCTGCCAATGCAGGAAATACAAGAGATCTGGGTTCAATCCCTGGGTCAGGAAGATCCCCTGGAGAAGGAGGGTATGGCAGCCCTCTCCAGTATTCTTGCCTGGAGAATCCCATGGACAGAGGAGCCTGGAAATCTACAGTCCATGGGGTTGCACAGAGTTGGACACCACTGAAGCAACTTAGCACATGCACGCATATCAATCAACTCTTCAGTCCAGGGATCAGAGAGTCTTGCTCCATGCTCCACTGGTTGAATGACATTGAAGACAAATGTTCCTTAGGTCACACTTTGAAGAATGTTGGAGTTTCAATGGTCTGGGAACTTGGCAAAAATACTGCATGTTGTTAAGGAGACGGGATATTGAGCCTGAAGTAGAGCAAAGACAGAGTTAGATATTCAGAGGCTTATCTTGTTAAAATATTGTGGCTTAATTTTGAGTGAGTGAGTGAAAGTTGCTCAGTCGTGTCCGACTCTTTGTAACCCCATGGACTATACAGTTCATGGAATACTCCGGGCCAAAATAATGTAGTGGGTAGCCTATCCCTTCTCCAGCAGATCTTCTCAACCCAGGAATCGAACCAGGGTCTCCTGCGTTGCAGGCAGATTCTTTACCAACTGAGCTATCAGGCTTAATTTTGGGGGATCCCAAATAATAGAAGGAGATCAATGGTTCTAATTTTCATGAAGGAAGGAAGATTCTTGTTCAGTGCAAGGGTGGACAAAACAGTGTAGTATTTTAAAAATGAGGTAGATTTCCTAGAGTGAGGTAGAGGAAGAGTGAATTGGTTGACGGGATGTATTCTTGCCTGGAATGTTGTTAAAGGAGGTCTCTGATTTTTTGGAGGCAGGAGTGGATATTTTCTCAGTTAATGTTTTCCATTCTGAGATTCTAAGGTACTCCCTTGGAAGTTAGTATTCACTCATTCATCATCTACTCTGAGTTAGGCTCAGTGGTGAGTATACGTATATACTCAGTGGGAATATACACCCAGACTCTCATCTGGGTTTTTAGATCAGATGTGAGTCTGATCTGACCAGGGATTGAACCTGGTATCCTGCATTGGATGAGATTATCCATTTGTCCCCCTATATTTTATGGAGGCCTCTTGATCACAAATTTCCTAAGTGAAAAAGAATGTCTTCAAATGTGTTCATTAGAGCCAAATCCAGTGCCAAATGGAAAACTCAGCACCCCCAGCTAGAGTCGTAATGTAGAAAGCATAGGAAGTGTAACTTCTGTTTTCCTAAGTGAACTTAATTGTTTAAAAGCCAGCTGGCTTCCAGGGCCCTGATGCCACCTTTTTATTTCCCTGCAAATGAAGTTCTTCTCCACCCTGTTCCTTCTTCTCTGCACGTCTCAGCCAAGAACAAGCTCTGTCTACAAGTAGCTTTCAGTGACGATTATAGTGGATATTGCTCCAAGCACCATCTTTGCTGGAGCCAGGGCACCCGGTGGTGCTCTGAGTCAGCGTGTTGCCTCATGGGGGTAGCTCAATGGGAGTGTAAACCCTTCTCTGACCAGGCTTTCCTCCCTGGCTGTTCTCCAGGCTGGGGGTGTACTGGAAGAAGGCAGCCAAATCTGGTGAGAAATAAAGAGATGGGATTCAGGATGCACAAGTTCCCTCTGACCTTGGTGTGGTCAGCAGAACATATCACTTCTTTTTCTCTGGATTCTTTGCATTTCATCTTGAGCACATTCAAAATCTGTGCCTTTGACAGGAGCTACCCTGGAGGCAACTGCACTGAAGCAGAGAAGAGGTTCATGATGTGTCTGTCTACCCCACCCTCATTGTTTCTTAAGCTGCTTTCCTGAAAAGACACTATTTTCTTTTCCCCCAGCTTCTCTTGGTCTGGTTCAATTTATTCTTTTAGGTAATACTCATCAATAAACAAGCCTTGAGTTGTAGGCTGAGATTCTTTAAATCTCTTCTAGGCAATTCTCATCGTGTCCATTGGTGATAGGTGATTGCTCATTGGGGATCACTAATTTTGAACCTTGAAAACAAATTTATCTAACTTACCATCTGTCCAGAGCTCCAAATCCCAAGTTTCTTTCTTTCTTCTGTCCTCTGAGGGACTCTGACTTGCCTTTCATCAGAGATGTGTGTTTGTGTATAGTCACTAAGTTGACTCTTTGTGACCCCATGGACTGTAGCCCTTCAGGCTCCTCCATCCATGGGATTCTCCAGGCAAAAATACTGGATTCTTGTGCCATTTCCTTCTCCAGAGGATCTTCCCAGCCAGGGCTTCAAACCCGCATTTCCTGCATCTCCTACATTGGCAAGTGGATTCTTTACCGCTGAGCCACCAGGGAAGCCCATTCGTCAGGGATACCCATTCAATACTGCATTTATCTCTAAGCATTTATCAACAGTGCCTAGAGTTTATGGATAACAAAGATTAAGAAGGTATTTACAGGACTCTATATACTACCTTATGGTTAAAGTTTAAGACATTTATTTTGACAGCAGCACGCAGAAAGCCAGGTGATTTGTACAATGACATTTATTTTTCCACAAATATTTGTTGGCTGTCCTGATAGCATGGATAGTAGTCGGCAGGCAGGTCTTGGAGTCAGAACAGTTCCAATTGTAACTTCTTCATTTTCCATCTATGTAAATTTAAATCAGGTACTAGCTACTCTTGAATGTCAGCAATGTAATCAGTACAATAGGACTAGTAATAGTATTGGCCTCAAAGAGGATTAAATGAGGTTATATACATTAAGCATTTGACAAAAGTAACCATGTAGTACCTGTTAGGTATTAAGAAGTCATGTGCTGCTGCTGCTGCTAAGTCGCTTCAGTCGTGTCCGACTCTGTGCGACCCCATAGACGGCAGCCCACCAGGCTCCACTGTCCCTGGGATTCTCCAGGCAAGAATACTGGAGCGGGTTGCCATTTCCTTCTCCAGTGCATGAACGGGAAAAGTGAAAGTGAAGTCGCTCGGTCGGTCGTGTCCGACTCTTAGCGACCCCAAGAACTGTAGCCTACCAGGCTCCTCTGCCCATGGGATTTTCCAGGCAAGAGTCCTGGAGTGGGGTGCCATTGCCTTCTCTGAAGAAGTCATGTATACCAGGCTTTATTCTTGACCTTCTTGTCAAGAACCCTGGAGTAACTGATTGGAGCAAGGGTTAAAGGAAATGAAACCCCACTACAAATTAAACATTGTGTTAGTAATTATAAGTATCTTTCCTCTAAATATTTGCTTGTTTATCTTTGCTTCCATCTTTGTGCTGCCCTAGGTCTTTTCATAGCTATTGAGCCCCATCTGTTCTCATTTATATTCAGCTGCTATTTAGAATATAAGTGTTAATTATCTCCTTAACACCTCACTGCTACTAATTCTGAGCACTCTGTGTTCTTGGTTCCTTTGGTTTATACCATCTGCCCAGGGTCCCATACCAATTGTCTTCATGATCACTTCTGTGTTTTAGTGGTTCTTCACTTTCTTTTTAAAAGGGCATGTTTAGAATAACCTCCTTTAACTATTATTTTAAAATACATTCTGATGATAAAAGCAATTCTCAGTATAAAATTTAGAAAAAAAGGCAGAAAAAAAGCCTTATTAAATGGGAGTTTTGGGCTTTAAGTAACAAAATAGCTCAAACTGGCTTGTAAAGTGAGGAAATAGATTAGCACAAATAACTGAATATCCAGAGACAGAAGAGAAGTAAGCATTACCTTAATCCAGTGGCTCTGCCTCCATTTTGTGTGATTCTCTCTGCTCTACTCTCTTATCTTTCAACTATAAAGCACCTCAGCTTTTGCAACCCCAGGCATCACATCTATACCCACAAAGTCCAGGCAAAAAGGGGCAAGCTCTTCTTACAGACTACTATAAGTGTGGAGAGCCTTTCCCAGAAGCTCCCAGCAAACTTTCCTTTGCATATCATTGGCCCCAATTGAATAGTGTGTCTTTTTCCTGAATCCAGACGAAAGGGAGATCAGTCTACCGTGATTGGCCCAGATCAGTGGGTCTTCAGTTTGGGTGTGCATCTGAATCCCCTGGAGAGCTTGTTAAAACTCAGATTTGGGGCTTTGCCTGCAGTGTTTCTGACTCAGTAGATCAAGATGGTGCCTGTGAATTGGCGTTTCCAGCAAGCTTCCAGGTGATGCTAATGCCGCTGGTACAGAGACCACACTTGGAGAATCACTGGCTTAGAAAAATTAAAGTCTTTGTTTGCAGATAGGTTCAGTTTCTTCAAATGTTTTGTAGCCATGCAAAACAGGAAAGTTGAACAGGATCGTGGAAAGAAAATCGAGGTGTCTACTACATCCTTGACGATTTCTCCCATATCATCAGAAAGTCTTTGAATGTATAGATTTTCACTGTTAAAATGTTATAAACCATGGTACTTCTGTATAATGGAATAATGTTTAGTCTGCTGTTGTTGGGCATTAATGGTTTGAGTATTTTGCTGTTATAAATTACACAGTAAGGAATGCCAGTGCACAAAATCTTTTGTGTCCTCCTCTGATTATTATCCAGAGATGCATTCCTCGAAGTAGAATTACTCTTCTGGCTATTCTTATCTCACTGACTCAGGGCTCTTTTCTCCAGAGAAAAAATGTCCTGTTTTCCCTCTGGTTTCCTTAAAGGGCCAGACCTTTGTTGCCTGTGTACATTGATGAAATCCTTTCACAGAGCTGTCAGGATGGGAAGGAGGGCAGGATGATTCACCAAGTGGAAACAAGCAGGGAGAACAGGTCCAGATCCTTGAGAATGCAGGGCTGGTTTAGGGAGCAGGAAACCATGTAGGGAGGCATGTGGAGGAGTGGAAGACAACATGGCAATGGAGACCAGAGACAGTGTGACTTGAATTTTTTTCTTATGGTTGGTCATTTCTAAACTGCAGTCATTTGCTATATCGCTTTTCTAATTTTTTTCATATCCGTTTCACCTGCATTGTTGTAATAGTTTCATAGTAAACTCATCTAAATTGGTTAATTTTTTATATAAACCTTGTATTACTAGGCTTAATGGAAACCATATCAGTTACCTTAAAAAGATAGTAACTATATACATATAAAACAGTGTTAGGAAATTCAGACTCAATATTGTTGCTTACCACAAGGTCTGAACTTTGTTATGGGGGAAGTAAACTTGAATTAAGAGAAACTAAAGATATACCACCTTCAAATAGCTTCTTGATATCAGTAGAAAGACTAAAGGAGATTTTGAAAAGAAAATAACTTTCTCTTGATGTGAGTGACTGTTATTTAATGTGAAATTGTACACTCCCTGAAATCTAAGATCCTGCTCTTAGGGCACCAGTACACTAGGCTAATAAATCTTAAACTTCAGAACTAAGAATTAAACACACCCATAAAATCAGAATTTCTGGTATTGGTGGTAGGAGATGGGCCCAAGAATCTGTATTTTGCTGAGACTTCAGTGATTCTCATGATCACAGAAGTTTATAGAGGCACAGCTAGGTTGTAAAGAACCATTGCATTTTTTCCCCCTTATTATTATTATTATTATTTTTGGCCTCTGTGTGTAGTTGTGAGATCTTAGTTCCCTGACTACAGATTAAACCCTTGCCCTTGGCAGTTGAAGTGCAGAGTCCTAACCACAGGACCATCAGGGAATTCTCTTTTCCTTTTTTTCTATGGAAATGATTTCGAACTTACAGAAAACATGCAAATATAGTATAAAGACTTATATCTGGTCCCATTACTTCGTGGGAAATACATGGGGAAACAGTGTCAGACTTTATTTTTTGGGGCTCCAAAATCACTGCAGATGGTAATTGCAGCCATAAAATTAAAAGATGCTTACTCCTTGGAGGGAAAGTTATGGCCAACCTAGATAGCATATTAAAAAGCAGAGACATTACTTTGCCAACAAAGGTCTGTCTAGTCAAGGCTATGGTTTCTCCAGTGGTCATGTATGAATGTGAGAGTTGGACGGTGAAGAAAGCTGAGTGCCGAAGAATTGATGCTTTTGAACGGTGGTGTTGGAGAAGACTCTTGAGAGTCCCTTGGACCGCAAGGAGATCCAACCAGTCCATCCTAAAGGAGATCAGTCCTGGGTGTTGATTGGAAGGACTGATGTTGAAGCTGAAACTCCAATACTTTGGCCACCTCATGCAAAGAGTTGACTCATTGGAAAAGACCCTGATGCTGGGAGGGATTAGGGGCAGGAGGAGAAGGCGATGACAGGGGACGAGATGGTTGGATGGCATCACCGACTAGATGGACATGAGTTTGGGTAAACTCCGGGAGTTGGTGATGGACAGAGAGGCCTGGCGTGCTGCAATTCATGGGGTCGCAAAGAGTCGGACACAACTTAGCAACTGAACTGAACTATACCTTTATTTGATTTATTAATTAACATTTCCTTATTCGCTTTATCATTCTCTTTGTGTGGCCCCACAACTCTCTCTGTCTCTCTCTGTCTCTTTAGGTGTATTTTGTACAAACTATTTGAAAATAAGTGAAGTGCACCATGTATTTTATCTCTAAATACTTTATGGTGTTTTTCACCTTTTCCTTATCTTGCACAGTGTTGACTTTTATGAAGAATAGAGCTCTTTTTGTCTGTAATAGAATGCTCATTATTTTGGGTCTGTCTAGTTGAACTATAAAGAAAGCTGAGTGCCAAAAAACTGATGCTTTTGAACTGTGGTGTTAGAGAAGATTCTTGAGAGTCCCTTGGACTGCAAGGAGATCCAACCAGTCCATCCTAAAGGAGATCAGTCCTGAATATTCGTTGGAAGGACTGATGGTGAAGCTGAAACTCCAATACTTTGGCCACCTGATGCAAAGAGTTGACTCATTTGAAAAGACTCGATGCACTGCAGCACACCAGGCTTCCTTGTCTTTCACCAACTCCCATAGCTTGCTCAAATTGATGTTCATTGAGTCAGTGATGCCGTCCAATCATCTCATCCTCTGTCATCCCCTTCTCTTGACCTCAATCTTTCCCAGCATCAGGGCCTTTTCTAATGAGTTGACTTTTTGCATCAGGTGGCCCAAGTATTGGAGTTTCAGCTTCAGCATCAGTCCTGCCAGTGAATATTTAGGACTGATCTTCTTTAGAATTGACTGGTTTGATCTCCTTGCAGTCCAAAGGATTCTGAATAGTCTTCTCCAACACCACAGTTCAAAAGCGTCAATTCTTCCATAAACTTACTGATCATCAATATTTTTTCAGTTTCTGAGAAAGGTGGGCTTACATTTCCAACTATTATTGTAGATTTTTATCTTTTCTTTTAGTTTATCAGCTTTAATCTATTTTGAAGATATATTTTATGCACTCTCTACATTCAATCTTTTCTGTCCTTAGAGGTAAAAAATATATCTTACAAAGAGCATAAAATTAGATTTTGTTTTTAAAAAAAATCTAGTCTGTCAGTGATTGTCTTTTAAAAAGCTTTTTATTGGAGTACAGTTGATTTACAAAGTTGTGTTAATTTCTGCTGTACAGCAAAGTGAATCAGTTGTACGTATACACATATCCACTCCGTTTTCAATTGTTTTCCCATATAGGCCATTACAAGTATTGAGTGGAGTTACCTGTGCTATACAGTAGGTCTTATTAGTTATCTGTTATATATATATATAGTGTTTATATGCCAACTGAAATGTTTAGTCAGTTTACTTTTAATTACTGAGATAATTGGGTTTAGTCATATGATCTTGCTGTTTTTTTTAAATTAAAATAATAATTAATTTATTTTAATTGGAGGCTAATTACTTTACAGTATTGTAGTGTTTTTTGCAATACATTAATATGAATCAGCCATGGGTGTACATGTATCCCCCATCCTGAACCCCCGCCCCACCTCCCTCCCCATCCCATCCCTCAGGGTTGTCCCATTGCACCGGCTTTGAGTGCCCTGTTTCATGCTGTGAACCTGAACTGGTGATCTGTTTCACATATGGTAATGTACATGTTTCAGTGCTATTCTCTCAAATCATCCCACCCTTGCCTTTTCCCACAGAGTCCAAAAGTCTCTTCTTTATATCTGTGTCTTTTTTGCTGTCTCGCATATAGGGTCATTGTTACCATCTTTCTCAACTCCATATATATGCATTAATATACCGTATTGGTGTTTTTCTTTCTGACTTACTTCACTCTGTATAATAGGCTCCAGTTTCATCCACCTCATTAGAAGTGATTCAAATGCATTCTTTTTAATAGCTGAGTAATATTCCATTGTATATATGTACCACAGCTTCCTTATCCATTAGTCTGCTGATGGACATCTAGGTTGCTTCCATGTCCTGGCTATTGTAAACAGTGCTGCAGTGAACATTGGGGTACACGTGTCTCTTGCAATTCTGGTTTCCTTGGTGTGTATGCCCAGCAGTGGGATTTCTGGGTCATATGGCAGTTCTATTTCCACTTTTTTAAGGAATCTCCACACTGTTCTCCGTATTGGCTGTACTAGTTTGCATTCCCACCAACAGTATAAGAGAGTTCCCTTTTCTCCATACCCTCTCCTTGCTGTTTTCTTTTTGATTTAGCTTTTCTTTGTTTCTTTTTTGGATGAATTGATTATTTTCATTATTACATTTTTTTCTATTCTGTTAACTTTTAAAATAGACATTATCTTATTATTCCTTTAATGATTTTCCAGGAGTTCATTATACTTCCTGGATTTATCACAGACTCTCCTAGATTAGTGCATTAACCACTTCCCAAGTGATACAGGGATCTAACAACAGTTTAACCCCATTTACCTTTTGTGCTGTTGTTATATATTTTAAATTTACACATATTTGACTTTCTGTAAGCCAAAAAGTCTACATATATTTTTTAAATACAAAAGAACCCACTAATCCTCTGGTCTCCCTTTTCTAATTTTCTACTAAATCTTCTGTTTCAAATTCTAGTTATGGTGTTTTTCAGTTCTAAAAGTTTCATTTAATTTTAAAAATATATCCAGGTCTTTTTAAATATCTATATTTTTATTTATTATTTGAGCTTACTAATCATTGTTGTTGCTGTTCAGTTGCTAAGTCATGTCTGACTCTTGGTGACCCCGTGGACTGCAGCATGCCAGGCTTCCCTGTCCTTCTCTATCTCCTGGAGTTTGCTCAAACTAATACTAATCATAGTTATTTTGAAGTTCCTATTTTATACCATTACTAGCTAACTCATCTGTGGATCTATTTCTAGTGAAACCCATTTCTTTTGATTTTTAATCATTTGGTTTTTAAAATTTTTTAAGCTTGCTTATAATTTTTTTTGTATTATGATTGTTATGTATAAAAATTGTAAAAGTTCTAGATGAAGTTATCTTTCTTCAAAGAAGTCGATTTTTCTCCTAACAAGCAGATAGAATATATATGAGTCAACTTGATCTTGCTATAGGCTTTCTTATGGATGGCTTCTTTCCATTTTGTCCTTACTCCTGGAATGTGACTCTTATTTGTAGGGTATGACCCTCATGTTACCCTATGATCTTTACAAAGGCTTGTCCATTTTGATGACATTTAAACTTCAAACTCTACCTTTTCAGCACCATACGATGGCGTGAAATATTTGCTCAGATTTTTAAGTGTTCAGTTGCTTCACCCCTGTGCCACTGGGTATCTTAGAGTCTTTCTTTGCATAATGCATCTTATAATGTGATCAATAATTTGGAGAAATATGTGCCCAGTGTCCAGGTTCTATTTTCTCTGTGATTTTGCCCTCAAGTCCTAGCTGCTCTGTCAGTCCTGAATACTGACTTTCGTCTCTTCAACCAGCAAGGCTGCCATTTTTTTTGAGCTTTATTTACCTGAACTTGTTATTTGTTATTATTGTTTAGTCCCTAAGTTGTATGACTCTTTTGTGACCCCATGAACTGTAGCCCACCAGGCTCCTCTGTCCATGGGATTTCCAGGCAAGAGTACTGGAGTGGGTTGACATTTCCTTCCCCAGGGGATCTGCCCGACCTAGGGATCGAACCCTCTAAATACGTCTCCTCTAAATATGTCTTCTGTGTGGCAGGTGAATTCTTTACCACTGAGCCGCCTAGGGAGCCCATTTACCGGCATTACAATTTGGAAAATGCTCTCAGAGTGGGGGTAAAAGCCAGAATGCTTAGCTGCTTTCTAGAATCTCTCCAAAATCATAATCTCCCCCACCTCCATTTCTGTCTGTGTTGATTGTTCTATGAGGCTTCAAACAGTTTTTATATATTTTGTGCAGCTTTTATAGTTGTATTTGGCAGAAGAGCTAGTCCAGTAGAAGTGATTCTATCATAGTAGGGCTTTAAAGTCTTTCATCTCAGTTTTAAGTAAATAAATTGAAGCTTGGAAAAGTTATGTAAATTTTCCAAGGTCAAATTATTTGTAAATGGCAGAGCTCGGATTTAAATCTAGGCCTTTCGGACTCCCAAGCTGTGTTCTTATCGACTATACTTAGTACATCCTGATCATAATAGTGACTGTGTATTGAGTGCATACTTAGTACATCCTGATCATAATAGTGACTGTGTATTGAGTGCTTATTATGCTCCAGGCAGTGTTAGTTGCTTTCAAAATAATATCTTTTTTCTTGATAAAAATCCTATCAAAGAGAAGGTGTTATCTTTATTTTACAGATGTGGAAACGAAACTCAGGAGTTCAGGTCTTTTTTTCAAGGGTATTGAGAACATAAACGGCAACTTATGGGTTTGACTCCAACTCTGTACCATCTACTACCCTCAAATAAGAAGTTAATTATTAGATGTAGGAACTTGGCCAATTACTTCTCTGAGCCCTAGCATTCTAATTTGTAAATGTGAATATCAATAATGTTTGACTTGCAAAGGAGGTTATGGGTGGGAAGACAGTGTAAAGGTGCATGGCATTCCTAGACATGAATCCTAACTGTTGGACAGTTTATCAACTCATGCTACAATGTTATTGATCCAAATGGAGGAGTCCCATGGGAGCCCAGGAATACTGACACTCCATAAGTATATCTGGTGACTTTAATGTTAATGACCACTGACAAGTTGGAAAAATATTTCTAAATATGTTTTTTAAGCATTGTTAAAGACTGGATTTAAACAACTTTGTAAAATAAATTACTGTGTTTAAAACTTTTATGTGATTATTTTTAACTGATATAGAAGTTGCAGGAGAAAATGTTGTCTTCTCTGCATAGTTTTTGAGTTATTTTATCAAAAAATTGTTTCTGCCAAGTTCTTCAGTTTGAATAGGGTTAAGTAATTTGTAGTGCAACATACATTCTTTTTCTTTAAAGCAACAAAGTATTCTACCTCCAATTTTGAATATTGTGCCTTAAAAAAGAAATATCTCTGCTGATCCAAAAGTTATAGATTTATTTTATCCTTTACATACTGTAATTTCCTTAATTTTGATCTTATTTGACTCATTTTCAACAAATATGCATTCAGCAACTGCTATTTGCCTGGCACTCCAGGGAAGACAAACAAGTGTCTATGGCTCAGCTTGCATCTTCTAAAAATCTCACTAGTGAGACTGAGCTCTCAAGCCTGAGATCTTCATAGTATAATAGAAATGCATAGAGCAATGGCTATATTGAGCATAAACAAGCACTAAAACACATGGCATAGCCACTCTTGTTTTGGGTGTTCAGGAATGTTGGGGAGAACTTTCAGAGGTCAGGCTCTATAGTTGGCCCACTTGAATTTAAAACCCAGTTCTGTTGCTTACTGACCACGTGACCTTTAGCAGTTTATTTACCCTTATAAGGCTTGTTCCTCTTTTGTAAAATGGAGATAATAATAGTACGTAATTAATAGGATTCTTGTGAGGAGTTTATCCATATGAATATTTAACACAGTACCTTTCTCAATATGATGTTCTATAAATTGTTATTGTTATTACTGAATATTATTGAAGGATGACAGAATTTAGCTTGAAGTGGTGCAAAGCATTCTGGGAGGTGAGATTGTTTGTGGAAAGACAAGATCCCATTCTCCAGAGAGCTAACAGAAATGGGCAGGAGAAGAAACAATTTGTTTGGAATGGTCTGTGTTCCCTCCCTTGGATTTGGCACCTGTCTCCAATCTTCTTTTTGCTAAGCTCAGTTTTGCCATGTAAGGATATGAGGGCTGATGAAGAAGTGAGTAAAGTAGGTAAAGTTATTTTTCCCTAAGGTTTCACCATTCTCTGTTTCTCATGGGGTCTTACATGAACCTTCAGAAGTCTAAAGTTCTTTATCTCCTGTAATGAGTCAACTCCATTTTTAAAATTACTTAATTTACTGACTTGGCTGTGTTGGTCTTAGTTGGGGCACACCAAATCTTCATTGCATCGTGTGGAATCTTTCTGTTTCAGCACAGGGACTTTCTAGTTGTGTCATGCAAGCTTCAGTAGTTGTGGTGTGTAGGAACTTAGTTCCCTGGTCAGGGATCATACCAACTGGGCAAAGCAGATTCTTAACCACTGGACCACCAAAGAAGTCCCCACTCAGTTCCATTTTATTCATCTTTCTAGATCAATTGCTCATAGAGTAACCATACTGAAAATACCCATCCCCATATTACTATTATGCTTAAAACTGGTTGGGTGACATTGGGCAACTTCAGCTTGTCCAGATGTTGAAGTTCTGTTTTCTCTACCCTGTTACTGTGGGGCTAGCTGTTCTTCTATCTGAAGTGGCTCAGACCTCTAGTTCAGGTGTCCTCAGGAGTAAGTCAGGACACAGCGGAAGTCTCCTGCTTGTGAGCAGCTGAGAGAAATCAGTGGGGACTCACTGTTAGGGCAATGGCTTTCCCAGGTCCTCCTCCAGTCCTAGGACTGGTGAATTAAAATTTAAGGAGTTTTTCTCTGTAATATGTTTACTCACTGGTGGCTAGTGGCAGGTGGGGAGCAGATGAAAGTTAAACCCCATTCATGAACAGTTGTTTTGTGGGGTCTGGAGGATTGGCAGTGGTGATCTGGTGCCAGGAGCCCTACACCACCTCCTCCCATCCCAAGCTTCTTTGCATTGACACTGATAGGGATAAGGCTTTATCCTGTGTTCAAAGGCGGGGTAGCTGATAGCCCCAGGGTGAGACCAACATAACAAGACTTTTGAGAGACATGATATTAAAAAAAAAAAAAACACAACAGAATGAATTGCAGTTCTGTCAGAAGCAGAAATATTAAAAAAACAAACCAAATGACTGAGAATCTTAAGTTAGCCTGAAGGGATATCAGGAAAGATATGAAGAGTATAAAATAAAAGCAACCAATCACAAGAGTAACCAAGCAGAAATCTTCCTGTATGTGAAATATTACCATCTGGGGAATTTGAGAAAAGTTTCCAGCATCTTTATTATTTATTATAACTGTATATACATCTACAGATACCTCAATAAAATTTTCATTAGAAAGAGAGGCGGTATCTGTCATATTAAAGAATATTGTTGTTCAGTTGCTGAGTCATGTCTGACTTTTGTTACACCATGGACTGTAGCATGCTAGGTTCCTTTGTTTTCCAGTATCTCCCAGTGTTTGTTCAAATTCATGTCCATTGAGTCAGTGATGCTATCTAACCATCTCATCTTCTGCCATTCTCTTCTCCTTTGGCCTTCAGCCTTTCCCAGCATCAGGGTCTTTTCCAGTGAATTGGCTCTTCACATCAGGTGGCCAAAATATTGAAACTTCGGCTTTAACATCAGTCATTCCAGTGAATATTCAGGGTTGATTTCCTCTAGGATTGACTTGTTTGATCTCCTTGCTGTCCAAGGGACTCTCAAGAGTCTTCTCCAGCACCACATTCAAAAGCATCAGTTCTTTGGCACTCAGCCTTGTTTATGGTCAACTTTCACATCTGTACACGACTACTGGAAAAAATCATAGCTTTAACTAAAGGGTTGTTTGTCAGCAAAATAATGTCTCTGCTTTTTAATATGCTGTATAGGTCTGTCATAGCTTTGCTTCCAAGGAGCAAGTGTCTTTTAATTTCATGGCTATAGTCCCCATTCTCAGTGATTTTGGAGCCCAAGAAAATAAAATCTGTCACTGCTTCTACTCTTTTCTTATTTGCCATGAAGTGATGGGACCAGATGCCATGATCTTAGCTTTTTAATGTTATATTTCCAGCCACCTTTTTCTCTCTCTTCTTTCACCCTCATCAAGAGGCTCTTTAGTTCCTAAAGAATGCTGGTAGTTGTATTAATATCAGACTATAAACAATAATATTTTATTATATATATAAAATATATAAAAATTTACTGGGAATGGAGAAAGGCACTATGTAATGGTGAAAGACTGACTTCACCAAAATATATGACACTTTAAATATAATACAATTATCTCAAAGAATTTGAGGTATAAATTGATCAGACTATAAGAAGAAGTTGATAAATACACCATTATCATGGGAGATTTTAATATTACTCTTTATAATGATGGAAAAATATAAGCAAAAGGATAGAAGTTCTGAATGACCCAGTTAATATGCTTGACATAATGGACATATATTAATACATAAAATAAATGAATTATTGCGGTGTAAGCAATACGGATGAGCCTTAAACTATAAAACTAAGTAAAAATGTTCTCAGTCACCTACAATATGATTCCTTTTATGATGTTAAAAATAGTGAAGAAAATTTTTAGGAGTATATTCAGATGTAATAAAACAGTGAAAAATGAATGCAGGGGGCAGATGAACATGAAATTCAGCATGATGTTTTGCTTGGGGAGGAGAGTCCAGGTAGTTAGAGGCAGAGTTAGAGGCATAGTTCCTAACATTTAGTGGGTTTGGAGATTCGGGAGTGCTACTTACATGATTAAAGAGACCTAATTAAGTTACACTGTACCTGAAAATATGTGGGTTATTTTCAAATATCTTTTGATATTGATTTCTAACATAATTCCACAGTGATAAGAGAAAAGACTCTGTATAACTTCAATACTTTTAAACCATGAAATCTTTGTACCTTGTTTTATGTCCTTGAATGCTGTATATTGTCACCCTGCTTATTTAACTTATATGCAGAGTACATCATGAGAAATGCTGGCCTGGATGAAGCACAAGCTGGAATCAAGATTGCCAGGAGAAATATCAATAACCTCAGATATGCAGATGACACCACCCTTATGGCAAAAAGTGAAAAAGAACTAAAGAGCTTCTTGATAAAAGTGAAAGAGGAGAGTGAAAAAGTTGGCTTAAAGCTCAACATTCAGAAAACTAAGATCATGGCATCCAGTCCCATCACTGCATGGGAAATAGATGGGGAAACAGTGGAAACAGTGGCAGACTTTATTTTTTTGGGCTCCAGAATCACTGCTGATGGTGATTGCAGCCAGGAAATTAAAAGATGCTTACTCCTTGGATGGAAAGTTATGACCAACCTAGATAGCATATTGAAAAGCAGAGATGTTACTTTGTCAACAAAGGTCCTTCTAGTCAAGGCTATGGTTTTTCCAGTGGTCATGTATGGATGTGAGAGTTGAACTATAAAGAAAGCTGAGCGCCGAAGAATTGATGCTTTTGAACTGAGGTGTTGGAGAAGACTATTCAGAGTTTCTTGGATGCAAGGAGATCCAACCGGTCCATCCTAAAGGAGATCAATCCTGAGTGTTCATTGGAAGTGTTCATTGTTATTGAAGCTGAAGCTCCAATACTTTGGCCACCTGATCTGAAGAGCTGACTCATTTGAAAGACCCTGATTCTGGGAAAGATTGAAGGCAGGAGGAGAAAGGGACAACAGAGGATGAGATGGTTGGATGGCGTCACCGACTCAATGGACATGAGTTTGGGTAAACTCTGGGAGTTGGTGATAGACAGGGAGGCCTGGCGTGCTATGGTCCATGGGGTCACAAAGAGTTGGACACAACTGAGTGACTGAGCTGAACTAATATGTTCCAGTGTTTCCTGGTTTACAGTCTATGGGAACTTGAATAGAATTTGTATCCTGCTATTGTGTGAAAATTGTGTAAATCTTAATTATATTGAATTGGTTCATAGTGCTTTTCAGGTGTACTGTATTATATAATTTTCTGTCAGTTTGATATTGAAACTTCAACTAAAAATCTTAATTTATCTGCTTAAAAAATAATTATACTGTATCAATTAAGTTCAGTTCAGTTCAGTTGCTCAGTCGTGTCCGACTCTTTGCAACCCCATGAGCCACACAGCATGCCAGGCCTCCTTGTCCATCACCAACTCCTGGAGTCCATCCAAACCCATGTCCATTGAGTCAGTAATGCCATCCAGCCATCCCATCCTCTGTCGTCCCCTTCTCCTCCTGCCCTCAATCTTTCCCAGCATCAGGGTCTTTTCAAATGAGTCAGCTCTTCACGTCAGGTGGCCAAAGTGTTGGAGTTTCAGCTTCAACATCAGTCCTTCCAATGAACACCCAGGACTGATCTCCTTTAGGATGGACTGGTTGGATCTCCTTACAGTCCAAGGGGCTGTCAAGAGTCTTCTCCAACTGCACAGTTCAAAAGCATCAATTCTTCGGCGCTCAGCTTTCTTTATAGTCCAACTCTCACATCCATACATGACCACTGGAAAAACCATAGCCTTGACTAGACAGACCTTTGTTGGCAAAGTAATGTCTTTGCTTTTCAATATGCTGTCTAGGTTGGTCATAACTTTCCTTCCAAGGAGTAAGTGTCTTTTAATTTCATTGCTGCGGTCACCATCTGCAGTGATTTTGGAGCCCAGAAAAATAAAGTCAGCCACTGCTTCCACTGTTTCCCCCTCTATCTGCCATGAAGTGATGGGACCAGATGCCATGATCTTAGTTTTCTGAATGTTGAGCTTTAGGCAGTTTTTTCCCTCTCCTCTTTCAGTTTCATCAAGAGGCTCTTTAGTTCTTCCTCACTTTCTGCCATAAGGGTGGTGTCATCCGCATATCTGAGGTTATTGATATTTCTCCCGGCAATCTTGATTCCAGCTTGTGCTTCCTCCAGCCCAGCGTTTCTCATGATGTACTCTGCATATACATTAAATAAGCAGGGTGACAATATACAGCCTTGACGTACTCCTTTTCCTATTTGGAACCAGTCTGTTGTTCCATGTCCAGTTCTAACGGGTGCTTCCTGACCTGCATACAGGTTTCTCAAGAGGCAGGTCAGGTGGTCTGGTATTCCCATCTCTTTCAGAATTTTCCACAGTTTATAGTGATCCACACAGTCAAAGGCTTTGGCATAGTCAATAAAGCAGAAATAGATGTTTTTCTGAAACTCTCTTGCTTTTTCGATGATCCATCGGATGTTGGCAATTTGATCTCTGGTTCCTCTGCCTTTTCTAAAACCAGCTTGATCATCTGGAAGTTCATGGTTCACATATTGCTGAAGCCTGGCTTGGAGAATTTTAAGCGTTACTTTACTAGCGTGTGAGATGAGTGCTATATAGTGGAACTATATGTAACTCTGTACTGAATTTTCCAAGTCTCCTGTAAATGTGTTATCATACTTTCATAATCTAAAAAATAAAAATTAAAAAAAGAAGAACTAATTAAAGGATTATCTATATAAATGCAGGCTGACCATACATTTGTAATACAGTTTATTTAAATTATTTTGTGGAAAAATGATGATGTAAACATATAGGTAAAAAGCAACTGCCCAAAGAAGTGAAGGAGGGATTCTCATTTTAGTGGCTGCTTCAACATTCAGTAGAAATCCATCATGTACTAGAGAAAGGTCATTCTATGCAGAGGAAGCAACATAAAGTAAGCACCGGAGCAGAGAGAATTAGTTATCTGTGGATGGATATTCTGGTGGTCCATGCAGTTGTTAATGAGAGCCTGACAGAAAGGAGGAAGTGTGAATGGAAAAAATAAAATCTAATGAATCTTTTGGAAATATTAATAGAATTGCTGCTACTGCTGCTGCTAAGTCGCTTTAGTTGTGTCCAACTCTGTGAAACCCCACAGATGGCATACCACCAGGCTCTGCCGTCCCTGGGATTCTCCAGGCAAGAACACTGGAGTGGGTTGCCATTTCCTTCTCCAATGCATGAAAGCGAAAAGTGAAAGTGAAGTCACTCAGTCATGTCCGACTCTTCCCGACCCCATGGACTGCAGCCTACCAGGCCTCTCCGTCCATGGGATTTTCCAGGCAAGAGTACTGGAGTGGATTGCCATTGCCTTCTCCAATTAATAGAATTTATTTCATGGCAAATCAAGGAGAATAATAGTACTTTGCCTGTGACTTAATGAGCACATGATAAAGGGAAACTGTTTCTATTGCTGATCATGGTGCCAGAGGGTGATGCCTAGGCTTCTCACTTGGCAATGGCAGATGTTGATAGCATCTTCTGAGATGACAGGAAGGGAGGAAGTTTGTATGATGATTATGAATTGAGGCTGTTTCAGCCATGTTAAGTTCAGGTACAGTCAGTTCTGTTATAATGTGACATGTCACATGTGGTATGTGAAAATAGTAGCATAATTTTCTACATATTATATGGTTAAGAAATACACAAAAACCACAGTAAATATGGCCCTTTTCCTTGAAAAAGACCAGAACTTTTGCTTGTGGAGATGGGCCTCGGGAAGATTGCATGTGAGTGTTATGGTGAGGTGGAAGGAGTCTTGTGTGAAGCTGGAGGAAAGTTGTAACACATCCATGTAGCTTATTATTGACATGGTGAAGCGAGGCATCTTATGGCTGTGTGAAATTATTCATGTGTGCATTTTGTTTCTTGTAGAGGAAATTATACATAAGAAAATGAAAAATTTGCATTATGCTCAAATATGTATCATATATCCTAATATATCAATCATGTTGCAAAAAAATCAACCTTTCAAAACAAGTGTTACAGCAGAACTTACTGTACCTGTGGGGCACTGAGAGGAAATTAAGGCAGAAATAAGGTAACCAAGAAGTTTTTAAACAAGACACTTCGATTTTTAAAAAATTTTATTTATTTTTTAAATTTTTAATTAAATGGAAGATTCTTTAGAGGCTATAATGCTTTATAATTTTCAGAAGTTTTACACACATGGTTTCATATAATCCCCTAGTAACTCTTTTTCTGTTATCCCCTGCCTTTATACTGCCCCTCCCCACTTCCTCTCCCCACTGTAATTCCACAATAGAGGACAAACCACTAATTTGTTCTCTATATCTGTGAGTCTGCTTCTTTTTTTTAAATTTGCTAGTGGTATTTTTTTAGATTCCACATATAAGTGATATCATACAATATTTGGTTTTCTTTGACTAATTCTGTGATACCCTCCAAGATTACCCATGTTGCTACAAATGATGGTATTTTATTCTTTTTTATGGCTGAGTAGTATTCCATTATATGTAATAAAATATGTACACATCTTCTTTATCCATTCATCTGTTGATGGACACTTAGGTTGCTTCCATACCTTGGCAATTATACATCATGCTGCTTTGAGTATTGGGGTGCAGTGTACTTCTCTTAACCCAGCACTATCACCTCTAGGAATTTAACCTAAGGAAATATTAAGAGATGTGGCCCATGAATAAATAAAAAATTTTTAGCATAGTGAAAATTTTTGAACAAGGTTAAGGCCAACCATATGAGATTGTTAAAATAAATTATGGCCATTCATTTACAAAACAGTATGTTGTTAATAATCATTTTTCAAAAGGGCATATATGTATATATATATATATATATAAATTTATTTAAGTCAAAAAACGTTGAGCTGGTTTAAAGGAAAGCGTTATGTACATACTGGAACAGGTAGCACACAAACATGGTGAAGTCTTGTGAGTAGTGTTGAAATACTGACATTTAAGAAAGACTAGTCAGTCATATCAAGTCCAGATTTTTAGCCTGTAACCTATTGCTTACCTACTTATACTTTATGCTGCTTTAGGTGTCAGTAGTTATACAAATCTCCCAACCTCTTGGATTATAGAACTGAGGTTTCCTTAAGGCTGTTTAAATCTGGCAACCGATGATGAATCATTAAAAGGGCATATATTGATGAGAAAATATTTATGATATATTACCAAAATTTGAAGTGATCATTTCACAAGGCTCTTTATGGAATATCAGTTTTGTAAAACCTATAAATTACATATATATATATATATATATATATAGCACATATGTTGAAAAGACATGTTTTAACATTATCTTTTGGTATTGAGTTTATGCTTGCTTTATCTTTGTGCTTTCTTATTTTCCCTAATATTTCAGCAGTGAATTTGTATTTTCTTAAAAAAAATTATTTGTCTCATTTAAACTGAAAAAGCACAGCTTGTCTTGATTCAGGATGCATTTGATGTCCCCAGGACCCATCTTTCATCTCAGCTTCCCCAGAGGACCTTCACAATCGGGGTCCCCCTCCCCACCCTTGTGGGAGTTGGAAGGAGGCTGCTGGCTCATGTCTAGAAGAAAAGAGCCTGTGTCTATTTTTCTAATGAGAGTAAAATATACTCAAGTTTTGAAAGAACATACAATGACTTTACTGATGGAACCAAGTCCTAGAAGTCGAAGACAGGAGTAGGACCCAGGCACCAGCAGGAGATACACACAGACACACACACACAGACACAGGCATACACAGACATACACGCACAGAGGCACACACAGACATACATGCAGACGCACACAGAGATACACACACAGACACACACACACACGCATTTTCTTTCCCCTCCAACAAGAGGACTTCTGTGTGTGTGAATATGGATAGACTGCTATGTCTCCTCCTTGCTCTAATCATCCTTGATCCTCCAGAGACCCATATGCCAGCCTGATTACCATACTAGTCAGGGAAGTGTTTGGTATGTTTAATCTAAATCACTCTTTCTGGAAAACATAACACATTTTTTGATGTGTTTAACCTTTTGGAGAAATTGACTGTACATTATCTTTCAGCCACCAGAGTGCTGTTACATTAAATCTACCATCAGCCTTCTCCAATAGGGTGGTCTGTCTCTTTTTAATTTGCCTGTGTAGTTGCAATGATGATCTGGAGTAGAGAATGAACTGTGCCTAAATCTCGAGGAAGGATGAAGGAATGCCATGTGTGGGAAGAGGCACTTCAGAGCTTGAAATTTTGTGTCAAATGTGGTGACATCCTAGGGTCCTTTATTGGGTGATATTTCAGAAAGCCTATCACCGTCATGTTGAATATTCATTAACATCAGCTTCGGTTTATTGTACATTTTCCATGTGGTAGAAGATTCAAAGGAAAGAAGGTAGTCTGGTGGGGACACAATATAGACCTGGAAGGAAGGAGGTTTAATGGAGTTGTTGTTTATGTATTTGTCAGAGGGCAAGGTCATGGCAGACATTTCACCATAGTGACTCAGATGGTTGGTGGATCACCTGTATCTTAATCTGACTTTTTGAGATTTTAAGATTTAGATTCTTGGGCTCCAAGATCTAAGAGTCAGAATCTCTGGGAGTGGCTCAGGATTTTAAATATGCATTCTTCTCTCTCTTTCTTTTTATGCTGATGTATTTGGATTATTGGCAGAAGGTATCCAGGGGAGGCTTCTTAGATGTGGCAGGTGGAAACTGCTGCTGCTGCTGCTGCTAAGTCACTTTAGTCATGTCTGACTCTGTGCGACCCCATAGACGGTAGCCCACCAGGCTCCCCTGTCCCTGGGATTCTCCAGGCAAGAACACTGGAGTGGGTTGCCATTTCCTTCTCCAATGCATGAAGGTGAAAAGTGAAAGTGAAGTTGCTCAGTCGTGTCCGACTCTTTGAGACCCTATGGACTGCAGCCTACCAGGCTCCTCTATCCATGGGATTTTCCAGGCAAGAGTACTGGAGTGGATTGCCATTGCCTTCTCCAGTGGGAACTGAGCTTCGTATTAAAAGGTAGAGAAGAGCAGGATGCCTTCCCAGGTAGAGAGGAGCCAGACACAAAGGCAGAGAGGTGTCTAAGCAAAGTCCACTCTGTGGGCAGTGAGAAAAGCAATGTGGATGGAGCACATGGTTGGGGAATATGGAGAAAACTGAGAAGGTCATTTGAGACCTGGGTTGTAAAACCCAGAAGTTCTGTACTCTTTTTTTCATTACAGATTTAAAATTTGATGTTTGTAGGCACAGAACAATGTCTTAAGCATATGTAGATTTTGATCCCACCCCCCAACTCACACTCTGGCCAGCAAACGCAGAACTCAAATTTTCAGGGAAGTAAAGCCAATATTTCCAATGAGTTGACTCATTGGAAAAGACCCGAATGCTGGGAAGGGTTGGGGGCAGGAGGAGAAGGGGATGATAGAGGATGACATGGTTGGACGGCATCACCGACTCGATGGACATGGGTTTGGGTAAACTCCGGGAGTTGGTGATGGACAGGGAGGCCTGGCATGCTGAGATTCATGGGGTTGCAAAGAGTCGGACATGACTGAGCGACTGAACTGAACTGAACTGAAAGCCAATATTACCGTACTCTTTTATTTTAGTATTCATAAGAGAATTTTACAAGCATGCAACAGCAAAATGAAACACTGCAAGTTCTTTAAACATTGCAATTTATAAGGAGAATGAATAAATTGACCAATCTTTTCACAATTAAATTTTACCTTAGGAATGGAGGTTTGGCTTTAGATATCCACTGTACTTCCAAAGAAGTGAGTATGTTTCATGAAAGAGAGGCATAAATAAATTCTGTTATATATTATGTGGTTAAATAAAAGTCACATAGTTTACCAGTTTCAACATAAAATTTATGTGCTTGTTTTATAGTAGACTTTGCTTCCATCATGTGTAATGGCTCTGTTGATGCTCTGGATGTTCTTATAGTATCCTTATCCATGTGCAATGAGAAGAGAGAGAAACTGTTCAGTCTTCTATCATCTCTCTCTGCTGCTTTCCAGGTCAGAAGTTACCTGACCTCCTCAGTGTTCAGGAGATGTGTTAGCCATTGGAAAGTTCATAAACCCCTTGGTCAAGCCTGCTCTGTAGAGATGCTGGCATGACAAGCAGCTCCATTGTGTCTAGACCTGCATTATACTCTTATGAATTCTGGTTGGATGCCCATGTTCAGAGCTGAAGTGCATTTTCCCTGTCACTGGCAGCTTGATAGGGGTGACATGTCCTCCTGATCATTCACTGAGCTAGCTTTGGCAAATCTTTTATCTGAATTGCCTTTTGATGCCTCTCATTTCCTGTATCTTAATGCATCCTATCATAGACACTTAAATTCGGTGAAAGTTCATCAAGTGGTTATTACACAAGATGAGGATACCAAACAGAGATGTAATAATATGGTTTAACCTGTGAGTAAAACTCTAAAAAGTAGAAGTCCCTGTCAAATCAACTCCATACCACTTCAGTAATTCTTAGTTGTAGCAAAATGAAGAGCACAGGTAGGAGGCTGTGAGTCATGAAATCCCTGCTTTGCTGGCTAAAAACATCTACCTGTTCATCTGTTGATGGACTTGTAGGTTGCCTCCCTGTCCTGGCTATTGTAAATAGTGCTGCAGTGAACACTGGGGTACATGTGTCTTTTTGAATTGTGGTTTTCTCAGGGTATATGTCCAGTAGTGGGATTGCTGGGACATATGGTAGTTCTGTATTTTGTTTTCTAAGGAACTTCCATACTGTTCTCCATCGTGGCTGCATCAGTTTACATTCCCACCAAAAGTGCAAAAGGGTTTCCTTTTCTCCACACCCTCTCCGGGATTTATTGCTTGTAGTTCTTTTGATGATGGCCATTCTGACTGGAGTAAGGTGGTAGTCTCATTGTGGTTTTGATCTGTATTTCTTTAACGATTAGTGGTCTTGGCCGTCTATATGATAGATGGCGAGTGGGAAGCTGCTATATAGCACCAGGAGCTCAGTTCAGTGCTCTGTGGTGTCCTAGATGGAGGGTGGGTTGGAAAGAGGTCCAAAGGGGAAGGTATATATGTATACATATAGCTGACTCACTTCATTGTACAGCAGAAACTGACACAACCTTCTAAAGCAATTATACCTACCCCAATAAAAAACCACCCGTTTTCCTCTAACTTGAAAAGTTATATCACGGTGAGTCAGTAACAGTGATTTACTTTGTTATAAGATACCTTTGAGTTTAGCCTGATTTATATAATGAATACATCGCTGGCAATCTCCAGTAGCTTAAGTGTTTTTCACATGATGATACTTAGTGTTAAACCTGACAGTTGATGGAAATTACCCACAGAAATGTGGTGGTTGCAATGGGGGGTTCCCTGCAGGAATGAGACATGATAAAACTGATGCATTATCTTTGGAAGTGCAGAATGAACTGAGGAGATTCGTGAGAAGATAATTTCAGTAACCCAGGGGAAAAATGGTGTGCATCCTCTTGCCTCTTGGTAGTGGGACTTGGAAAGAGGGGACATCTGAAAAGAGAAGGTAGTGAGACATTTTTGGAGGAGACCAGTAGGAGGACACAGACAGCGTCTGTATGAGAGGAATATTTTCTGGTGGCATCCTGTCTCCTGAGGAAGGTAAAAAGAACAAATCGAGGCAGTCATACGCTCTGTGTGGCAGCAAATAGTCGGGTTACCCTGGGGAGAGACATGAAAAACCTCTGCTTGCGGGGACTGCAAGTCATTTCCATCTCCTCTGGCTGAGCGAAAGCCCCAGCTGTGTGATTTCTTAGCCAATTATGGGAACTTGCACAGCAAATGCAGTGCATTTAATGCAAGGCCACAAATCTGGGGCAACTTTCTGCTTTGATTTCCTTATTTCATCTGCAGTTTCCCCTTTACAGTTCTCACTTGCAGGGACTTACAGTGGCATCAAGGCAGAACAAGAGGCAACTTCCTCTCTCATTTCTGTTTCCAACCTTCTTCCTGAGATGAAAATGTTGGATGACATGGTGGGTTTCTGTTGGAACCCTGCAGCCAGGGAACTGAGCCAGGCCCTAAAACAGGTGGGCCTGGGAAAGGCAGTGTGGACACACCATACTAGAATTCTCAGTGGGCTGCTTTCCCTACCAGGAAAGAGGCCTGGCCTGAGGTGTGTGGGGTCCTTTCATGTAAGGAGAGGTTGACCATGAAAAACTCAACACATTATAAAGAGCATCTGAAAATCTCTAAAATGTTTGCTCCAAGGGCCTTCACCATTACTTCATTACTGATTTTGCTCACGGGCTGTTTGGGCCTCTTGCCTTGAGCTGTGAGGATAGTGACTCCTGCTGCTCCTGCCATGCTCTGCTAACAGACTTGTTGTAGGTGAGCTTCAGTCCATGTGGTCACAAAGAGTCGGACATGATGCAGCAACTAACAAACACATAATCTACCCAGATTGTCTGACACTCTAACTGTCCATGGGTCTGGATTCTGATATCTCTGGCTAGTGTGGAATTGTTTGTTCCTCCACCAGCAGAGGGGAAGGAGCTGCTTCTTCATTCTCTTCTCTAAATTGGATATTCAGTCACTCAGTTGTGTCCAACTCTTTGCGACCCCATGGACTATACCCAGTCAGGTTCCTCTGCCCATGGGATTTCTCAGGCAAGAATACTGGAAGGAGTTACCATTTCCTCTTCCAGGGGATCTTCCTGACCAGGGATCGAACCCGTGTCTCCTGCATCACAGACGGATTCTTTACCACTGAGACACTGGGGAAGCCCCATCTCTAAATTCCCACCTTCTAAAATAATAATAATAATAATAATAATAATAATAATAATAATAATAATAATAATAATAATTAAAGTAACTTCTAAAACTACATTCAAGGAAAATATTAAAACAGGAAGGATCTGTCTTCATACCCAGGTAACAGCAGGAACAGGTGTGTTACCTCTAGCCCAGGGTGTCCTGAGAGAGCATCTCTGAATATAGGCTGAAAAACAGCTCCCCAAAGATATGTTCATATTCTAATTTCTGGGACCTGTAGATATTATTTTATTTGAAAAGACAAACCTCTTTGCAAATTACATTAGAAATCTTGAGATGAGCATATCATCTTGGAATATACGGGTGGCCTTCAATCTAGTCACAAGTGTCCTCATAAAAATGAGGCAGAGGGAGCTTTCATGTACATGAAAGAGGAGGGGGCAATGTGGCCACAGAGGAAAAGACTCAAATGATGGGGCCACAAGCCCAGGAATGCTGACAGCCACCTGGTCTGAAAGAGGCAAGGAGTGAGTTTTCCCCTAGAGGCTCTGGGGGAAGTATGGCCCTGCTGACACTTGATTTAAGCTTGGTGAAGTAGACTTCAGACTTCTGGCCTCTAGAACTATGAGAGAATAAATTTTTATAGTTTTAAAGCTTGTTGCAACTTGTTACAGTAACCCAGAAAATGAAAACAGTTACAAAGCTGTTTTTTCAGCACTTGGCTTTAATAAGGGTCCTGATCTGTAGCTGTGGGAATAACAGAAAATTTGGGTAGAGTGGAAGATGCAGGAAGCATGTCTAATGTCCTTGTCTTCATAGAATCTGACAGAGGTGGAAGCAACAACTTGAGGTCATCTGATGTCCAACCATTTTTCTATTTCCCTGTAACAACTGAGTACCCATTATGATCCAAGCACTTGGCCAGATCCAGATTTGTGGCCTTTCCAAAAGCATCTTTTTCCATATAATTCAAACCTATCTTACCTGATCAAGACCTTGAATTAATATCATGTGGATGAGCCTCTTAGATAAGAAAATACAAAAAAAGACAGACTGGTAAGGATAGCTGAACTTGTAAGGGAACTACTATGCCATTCCTTTCTTCCCCAGTCAACTCTGGTCAAATTCCAAGATTGCTGGGAGAAATATCAATAACCTCAGATATTCAGATAACGCCACCCTTATGGCAGAAAGCAAAGAAGAACTAAAGAGCCTCTTGATGAAAGTGAAAAAAGAGAGTGAAAAAGTTGGCTTAAAACTCAACATTCAGAAAACTAAGATCATGGCATCCAGTCCCAACACTTCATGGCAAATAGATGGGGGAAACAATGGAAACAGTGACAGACTTTATTTTG
The DNA here is from genome assembly GCA_024291935.2 of Okapia johnstoni. NCBI lineage: Eukaryota > Metazoa > Chordata > Mammalia > Artiodactyla > Giraffidae > Okapia > Okapia johnstoni. The sequence continues at coordinate 56,627,495 of CM044316.1, read as the reverse complement.
GGGGGCTCGAAAATCACTGCAGATGGTGACCGCAGCCATGAAATTAAAAGACAGTTGCTTCTTGGAAACAAAGCTGTGACAAATCTAGACAGCATATTAAAAAGCAAAGATATTACTTTGCTAACAAAGGTCCATCTAGTCCAAGCTATGGTTTTTCCAGTAGTCATGTATGGATGTGAGAGTTAGACTATAAGGAAAGCTGAGCGCTGAAGAATTGATGCTTTTGAACTGTGGTGTTGGAGAAGACTCTTGAGAGTCCCTTGGACTGCAAGGAGATCCAACCAGTGCATCCTAAAGGAAACCAGTCCTGAATATTCATTGGAAGGACTGATGCTGAAACTGAAACTCCAATACTTTGGCCACCTGATGTGAACACCTGACTCACTAGAAAAGACCCTGATGCTGGGAAAGATTGAAGGTGGGAGGAAAAGGGCCCAACAGAGGATGAGACTCAATGGACATGGGTAAGCTCCAGGAGTTCGTGATGGACAGGGAGGCCTGGCGTGGGTCCATGGGGTTGCAAAGAATCAGACACGACTGAGCGACTGAACTGAACTGAATAGAAAACAATGATTAATTCTTCTGCTGGAATCAGCATCTTGGTGGTGGAAGAGCAGGAAAATACACAGCCTTGGGTAACAGAAAGATTCCAGGTCAAACCAGAGTCAGTCTGGGGCAATGGATATTAAAAAAAAGAAAAAAAAGGAAAGCTATAGCCACATTGGTAAAATCTAATCCAGGCCACCAAGAAGAACTGTGTATGTTCTAAAGACAGAAGGAAGGGAGCGAGGAGGGGCATGATGGAGACTGGGGCTCTGCACTAGCCGAGGGAAAGTCCTTTGGGTCATAAGAACATCTGCCTAGCAGCCGGGGCCAGTGGAAGATTTCATTGGAGTTTATTCACCATGTTTACAGGCTCATTCAGAAGCAAGAAGGTATGGCAGGAAGAGAGATGCATCTGCAAACACACCAAGTCCACTCAAAGTCTTTTTCCAGCTGGAAAGCCCACGGAAATAGTTTGGAATGGGTCTCATTTGAACTGGCTAGTGTTTTTCACTCTGAGTCTGAATTTTTCCACCTGGAGTGAAAGGTTTGCACTAGAAAATTTGAACTGTCAGATTTGAGAGGGACATTATAAATCACCTTGTCCATTCCAACTGGTTTACAGATCAGAAGCATGAGGCTCAGATTATGGCAATTACTTATCCAAAGCCACATGTCAAGGTGTTGGTGAAGGTAGGATTAGAATCTAGCATATGGGGCTTCAGGACCAGGTTCTCTAGTATCCTATATGGATTTTTGAAGGGATGGATTTCAGGGTTTCTGTAAACCACCTGAACTTATACACCAAAATTTTGTGAATATCTGTACATTTTTTAAAAGAAAGAAAACCTTTAATGTGATATCCAGAAATGGCTAAAGACTTTTCAAAAAGCCATCCATCAGTTAATTCAACCGATTTATTTTGTCTCTGCTGATGATCAGACCCTCTTTGGAACATGTTGAGCAATAGGCAGAGGAGGCAGAAGTCCCTGCTTTCAAGGAGCTTGTATTTTACACGTTTAATGAGTAAAATATACTGTATGTCAGGTGGTGATAGGTGTATGGAGAAAAATAAAGCAAGGGCAGGGAGTCCAGGGGACCACTTCTATTTTACTGGAATTGGAATGAAATATTCCCCACGAGTGCCAAGACTCCTTGCCCTGAGGATCGGGAGCACAGCACCATGAAGGAAAGTGGCCATTTTACAAGGGGGCAGCCAGAGGCAGAGGCGGTGTCCTCAAAAAGCCTGTGATTCTGTTCACTTGTTCATTGTCGGAGATGCCTGTGCCGGGAAAGTGAGAAATTCATTGTCTTGAGCCTCCTGAGGCTGGTTGCTGGGCCATCATCACTTACAGGAGGCCCCATGCTGTCTGCTGCGCAAGGTGGTGATGGTTTCTGTGTCAGCATTATTTATGACCTGCTGCATCACTGCATCCCAGGAAGGAGGGGAAGACAGGGCAGCCAGAGAGGCAGCAGCAGCCGTTGATGGAAGTTCTGGGTTTGGGGATAAATAAAGGATAACCTTTCAATGGCCTGTGCTGCTTCTTTTTTGAAGCATTTTGAGCTTGATTTGATCTTCACATGGTTCTCAGAGGCATGGCAAGTATGGTTAATCCCATTGTGAAGATTTATCATCCAACACACAGAAGGGCATGGGTTGTATGGCAGGTTAGAAGCAAGGCCAAGGATTAGAGCTCAGATCCTCGCCTCCTCCATCCGTAGCCTTTTTTCATCCCTGTCTCCTTTCTTTGATCATCCACAATGAATCCAGCAGCAAATCCTCCTTGGAATTATGTCTCGAATCTGACCACCTCTCACCATCTGACCACGACTGCCCTAGACCAGAGCACCGTTATCTCGTGCGTGGACTGTTGCACTAAACGGCTGACTGGCCTTCATGTTGTGATGTTTTCTTCCCACCTCAAGGTTACAGTCCATCCTCCACTAAGCTAAGAAGCTCAGTAGCCAAGAGTGATTCTTTATTTATTTATTTTTGATGTGGACCATTTTAAAATTCTTTATTGAATTTGTTATGGTATTATTTTTGGTTTAAGTTTTGGTTTTCTGGCCGTGAGGCATATAGGGTCTTAGCTCCCCAACCAGGGATGGAACTCACATCCCCTGCATTGGAGGCTAAAGTCTTAACCACCGGACCACCAGGAAAGTCCTTGACTTTCTTAAATATATGTCATATCAAGTTCTCTGCCTACCGCCTACCCCCACATCCCCAGTAGCTTTCCATCTGTCAGAATAAGAGCCAGAGTTCCTCCCAAGGCCCAGGAGGCCCTACATCATCTCACTTCTTGCTCCCATTTCACCTGATTTTCCCCTCTTCTCTCTCTTACTCCCTCTTCTCCAGTCACATTGGCTCTGCTATTCCTCAAATTTGACAACTGCGTTACCATCTGGGAGCCTTTGTGCTTTCTCTTCCTTCTTCCTGGGAGTTCTTTCTCCAGAGATTTCTATGCCATTTCTTTTACTTTATTCATGTCTCTGGGGCTTCCCCAGTGGCTCAGTGGTAAAGAATCTGTCCGCCGTACAGGAAAAATGGGTTTGATTCCTGGGCCTGGAAGGTACCCTGGAGGAGGTCATGGCAACCCACTCCAGTGTTCTTGCCTAGAGAACTCCATGGACAGAGGAGCCTGGCAGGCTACAGCCCATGGGGTCACAAAGAGTTGGACATGACTGAAGTGACTTAGCATGCAAGTCTCTCTGCTCAGAGACTTGTCAGACCATTTAGTCTAAAACAGCAGCTTCTGTCACTCCTCATCCCCTGACACTGCTTTATTTTTCTTCATTGCATTTATCAGTACCTGGTGAGGTGTGATCACTGTTCACTTTGTTAGTAGCTTTCCCGATAGAATGTAGCCTCTGTGAGGGTGGTGACTCTGCATAATCACTATTCAAGCACCAGTGCTCCATAGTGTTGGGCACATGGTAGGTACATTTATTTGTTAAATGAATGAAAAAATATCCCTCTAACCAGGAGCATTTTTTTTTGAGTTTTAAAAATTATATAGCACTTTTATTCTGTGAAAACTTGTAATCCGATAAGATATGTATGACTCTCTATTAACTTGAATATTAAACTAAACTCCTCAATTCTTTTTAAAATTTTTATTTTTTAATTGGTGGAAAACTGCTTTACAATTTTGTGTTGGTTTCTGCTGTACACCAACATGAATCAGTCATATTGCATATATAAATATTCCTTCCCTTCCTCCCTTCCCCCATCCCACCCCTCTAGGTCATCACAGAGTGGGACTGGGCTCCCTGTGTTATCACAGAGCTGGGCTCCTTCTGTTATTTGGCAACTTCTGACTAACTATTTACACATAATAGTATATATATGTTGATGCTACTTTCTCAATTCATCCCACCCTCATCGTCCCCCTCTGTATCCACAAGTCCATTCTCTGCTAGGTCCATCAGTACCATTTTTCTAGATTCCATATATATATATGTGTTAATATACAGTACTTGTTTCTCTGTTTCTGACTGACTTACTCTGTATAAGAGGTCAAGAGCATTTTTTTTTTAGGATGTTTAATGATATTGGAAATGAGGATGTAAGAGGCTGTATGAGTCTGCTCTAGCTGCCATAAAAGAATACCACAGACTGGGAGGCTTAAACAACAGAAATTTATTTTCTCACAGTTCTAGAGGATAGAAGTCCAAGATGAAGGTATCAACACTATTGGGTTCTGGTTGCACCTCTTCTCTTGGCTTGCTGATGATGCCTTCTTGCTGTATCCTAACATGGCCTTTTCTCTGCATGTGTAGATGGAGAAAGAGTTCTCTGGTGTCCCTTTTCTCTTATAAGTACACCAGTTGTATTGGAATAGAATCCCACCCTTATGACTTCATGTAACCTTACTTACCCCCTTGAAGGCCATATCTCCAAATATATACATTGGGGTTTGGAGTTTCAACATATGATTTTTTGTGTGTATGTGAGGAGATACAGTTCAGTCTATAACAGAAGCTAACATTTATTAATCACCCACTATGTGCCAAGCAAACACTGTGTAAAACACTTTATACCGTTTCTCATCTAACTATTAGCCATATTTTACAGACAAACTGAGATTAGCAGAAAGATTACCTAATTTGATCAGTACAGTTCAGTTCAGTCGCTCAGTTGTGTCCAACTCTTTGCGACCCCATGGACTGCAGCACACCAGGCCTCCCTGTCCACCACCAACTCCTGGAGCTTACTCAAACTCATGTCCATTGAGGCGGTGATGCCATCCAACCATCTCATCCTGTGTCGTCCCTTTCTCCTCCCACCTTCAATCTTTCCCAGCATCAGGGTCTTTTCAAATGAGTCAGCTCTTCGCATCAGGTGGCCAAAATATTGGAGTTTCAGCTTCAACATCAGTCCTTCCAATGAATATTCAGGACTGATTTCCTTTAGAATGGACTGGTTGGATCTCCTCGCAGTCCAAGGGACTCTCAACAGTCTTCTCCAACACCACAGTTCAAAAGCATCAATTCTTCAGCACTCAGCTTTCCTTATAGTCCAACTCTCACATCCATACACGACCACTGGAAAAACCATAGACTTGACTAGACAGGCCTTTGTTGGCAATGTAATATCTCTGCTTTTTAATATGCTGTCTAGGTTGGTCATAGCTTTTCTTCCAAGGAGCAAGCGTCTTTTAATTTCATGGCTGCAATCACCATCTGCAGTGATTTTGGAGCCCCCCAAAATAGAGTCTGCCACTGTTTCCCCATCTATTTGCCATGAAGAGATGGGACCAGATTCCATGATCTTAGTTTTCTGAATGTTGAGCTCTAAGCCAACTTTTTCACTCTCCTCTTTCACTTTCATCAAGAGGCTCTTTAGTTCTTCTTCACTTTCTGCCATAAGGATGGTGTCACCTGCATATATGAGGTTATTGACATTTCTCCAACAGTCTTGATTCCAGCTTGTGCTTCATCCAGTCCAGCATTTCTCATGATGTACTCTGCATATAAGTTAAATAAACAGGGTGACAATATACAGCCTTGATATACTCCTTTTCCTATTTGGAACCAGTCTGTTGTTCCATGTCCAATTCTAACTGTTGCTTCCTGACCTGCATACAGATACACAAAGGTACTAAATAGAGAAGTTGAATCTTGGACCAAGACCTGATTCTAAAGCCCTATCTTTGATTCATTTATAGTCTACAGCGTTCGATTTCATTTGGAAGACATGATGGAAATAGGTTCCTTGAAAAGTTTTTAGGCTTTTCCATTTGATTCTCCCATTTTCCTTGCTCAAGTCAAATATTTTCTTATTTTCAGAAACAATAGGGATTTGGTTATTTTTTTTTCAACATCTACTCATAGAGAATTGTTGTTTCAAGAAAGTATATGAAATGCTATGGGGGAATATAGAGAAAAAGGTATATTTTTTAGGATAAAGTAGGCTATGTTGAAGTAACAATGACAAAATATCATGGACTTAACATGCAATTTATTTCTCATTTATGCTCCATACCCAACAGGGGTCAGTGGCAAACTCTGCTCCTGACTCTGCATCCAGCCTCAGCCACATAGTTAATCAGGGCCCCAGACTATGGAGACTCTGCCATCATAGATCTGTACCATTTGGAACAATGGTCTCTGTGATTACTATGGGAAAAGACAGGGACCAATGCATTTACCTGCCAAATAGACACACCATCAAATAGACACACCATCAAAATTTCCCATAATTTCAGAAAGTTCCCTGATGTACTCTTTTCAGTTCCCCACTACTGTACGTTTCTAATTTCTATTGCTACAATTTAGTTTTGCTAAATTTCCTTTGAAGGAAAACTTACAGTTTTTCTTTATGTCTGGCTTCTTTTGCTTAGCATAATGGTTTTGAGATTCATCATTGTGTGACTGTCAGCAGTTTGTTTCCTTTAATTGCTTGTGTATAGCATGAATTAATCTTAGCCAGATGATCGTATATTTATCTCTAAAGATGCATGAATTAAAAGGGTAACCCTCAGCCAAAACTAGATAATGTAATAACTGGAGATAAATGATGTATATAACCATGTGCATGTGAGTAGTTTGGGGCCAAGGTTTATCAGCCTGTCTGTTTTGCTTACTGATAATAATTGGATTTATGGTTTGCATCTGATTTTGATGGAGCCTGGGGAGGGTTGACAGTAGAGGCTGGGCATGTAGTTGTATTGTACCTAGTTGATCAGTTCACTTTAAGAAACCCCTACTCCAAGCTGACTTTTGGCTTCCTGGTTCTGAGATTCTTTGCATGCATACCGGTGGTGGTTTGAGAACTGGAGACAGTGCAGGTCCTGGGCAATCCAACAAGATTACAGAAAGATAAAGAGATCTGTACCCGAGAGGACCTGTCAATGCTGCTTGTATCCTTTGCTATGTCAAGGTTGTTTCCTGAGGTTAGACTGAGTGCTGAGCATCCTTTTAGCAGTCAAGCTGTTTAAAGTAATTAACATGTTATTAACATTGCTGAGTAGCATTTCATTGCATGGATACACTGTAATTTGTTTATTCACTCACCTGTTTCAACATTCTAGTTCCAGGCTCTTATGAATAATGGTGCTATGAAAATTCTTGTACAAATCATTTTGAGGACTTACGTTTTCATCTCTTGGAAAATGCCTATTAGTTTATATTATTTATTGTTGCATAACAAATTACTGTAAATGTACTGGTTTAAAATGGCACATATTATCTCAGTTTCTGTGGATCTAAAATCTGGGTACTGGTTCACTAGATTCTCTGTTCCAAAGTCTCTTACAAACCTGCAATCAAGGTGTCAACTAGGGCCGGAATCTCATCTGAAGGTTTGATTGAGGAATGATCCATTTCCAAGCTCACATACTTGGCAGGATTCAGTTACTGGAGGCTGTTGAACTGAGTGCCTCAGTTCTTAGCAGGTGGTTAGCTGGAGGCTCTCCTCAGTTCCTTGCCATGTGGGTCTCTCTCAGCTTGATTTATGAAAATATATACACTGAGAAGGCAACAGAGAGAGCCTGTTAGCAAGCTGGAAATTAGAGCCTTTTGCCATCGAATAATGGAAGCCAAGTCACTTCAATGTTGCTGAATTCCATTGGTTAAAAGCAAGTTACTCAAGGGGAGAAAATTATACAGGCTATGAATAGCAAGGAATAAGAGATTATTGGAGACCATCTTAAAGTCTGCCTACTTTTATTGAGTTGAATTTCTGGGTTACAGAATAGGTGTATAAGTAAATAACTGTACAAAAAACTGCCAAGCTATTCCCTAAAGTGTTGTTATTCAGTCACTCAGTCGTGTCCACTCTTTGCAACCTCATGGACTGCAACACATCAGGCTTCCCAGTCCTTAACCATCTCCCAATCTTGCTCAAACTCATGTCCATTGCGTTGGTGATGCCATCCAACCATCTTGTCCTCTGTCGTCCCCTTCTCCTCCTGCCCTTAATCTATCCCAGCATCAGGGTCTTTTCCAATGAGTCAGCTCTTCACATCAAGTGGCCAAAGTATTGGCGCTTCAACTTCAGCATCAGTCCTTTCAATGAATATTCAGTACTCGTTTCCTTTAGGATTGACTGGTTTGATCTTACAGTCCATGGGACTCTCAAGAGTCTTTCCAACACCACAGCTTGAAAGCATCAGTTCTTCAGTGCTCAGCCTTCTTTATGGTCCAACTCTCACATCCATACATGACTACTGGAAAAACCATAGCTTTGAGTCTGTGGACCTTTGTCAACAAAGTGATGTCTCTGCTTTTTAATATGCTGTCTAGGTTTGTGATAACTTTTCTAAGGAGCAAGCATTTTCTATCATTATATTCCTTTCTAAGTGTTTCCTATTTTATAGTCCTTTCTTCCAAGGAGCAAGCACTACTCTTTTCTAAAGTAGTTGTATCATTTGACATTTCCACTAGCAATGTATGAGAGTTCCAATTGCTCCACATTCTTTTAAACACTTGGTACTATCAGACATTTTTCTTTTAGTCTGTCTGGTGAGTAAGAAATGGTATGCCATTAGAGATTAATTTACATTTCTCTTATATATAATGATGTCAATGGTATGCTATTAGAGATTTAATTTACATTTCTCATATATAATGATGTCGAGCATGTTTTAATTTGCTTATTGGTATGTATGTGTCGCACACACACACACTTTTGGGAAGGGTCCAAATTATTTGCCTTTTTAGAGGGTGGCTGTTCTTCCCCTTATTGGCTTGTAAGGATTCTTTCTATATTTTGGATATAAGTCTTTTGTCAAATTACTGTTCTGCAAATATTGTCTCCTAGTCTCTAGACAGTATTTTTACTTTCTTAATGGTGTCTTTTGAGTGCTTTTATATTGATATGTTATATCAACATATGAACATGGTTTTTGTTACAAAGTTTTTAATGTTGACAAATCCTACCATTTTTTTTATTAGTAATGCTTTATCTACCCCAAGGTCATGAAAATATCCTATTTTTTTTTTCTAGAAAGTTTATAGTGTTATACTTTTTGTGTTGTTGATTTTTTTAAATTTTAAATTAGTTTATTTATATATTTTTTAACTTTACAATATTGTATTTGTTTTGCCATACATTGACATGAATCCACCATGGGTGTACATGTTTTCCCCTTTTTAAGTATTGTATAAAGAAGGAAGTACAGGTTCATTTTATTTTCTATATGGATGTTCATTCATTTTAGCACTACTTGTTGAAGACTGTCTTCTCCACATTGAATTACTTTAGCATCTTTGTCAAAACTCAGTTGGCCACATGTGTTTTGGTCTATTTCTGGATCTCTCTCTTCTGTTTTACTGATCTTTTTTTTTAAATAAAGTTTTTTTTTTTTTTTAATCCTAGCACCTATTCCACATTATCTTGATTTCTTTAGTTTTTATAGATCTTCAAATCAGAAAGTATAAATCCTACAGCTTTTTTCTGTATTTTTTTCAGATTCTTTTGGCTAATCTAGGTTCCTCATATTTTTATATATAGTTTTAGAATAAGTTTGTCATTTTTTTAAAAAGCCTATTTGGTGCTAATTGAATCTATGCTGATCAATTGTTAATTGAATCTATGCTGATCAATTTGAGGGGAAATTGACTTCTTAAAAATATTATTTTCTAAACCACGGGCATGATATAATTAACTCTTTTTTTTTTTTTTTTTTAGCCAATACTTTGTAGTTTTCAGTATAGAGCAATTCATTCTTTCAATTAAACTTACAGTTTTCCTTCAATATGTGGTATTGGGTAGCATGGAATTAGTTCCAGGACCCTGGGCCCATTAAAATTCAGGGATGCTCAAGTCCCTTATTCATTTAAAATGTTGTAGTACAATTGACTTTTCCTACTCATATGTTCTGCATTTGTGGATTCAACCAACCCAGATTGAATTGCACTTTGGTTGAATCCCAGGATATGGACCCTGCACATAGGAATACATTCAGTCCTTGCTATATATGTTGCTTTTTTGATCCTATTATAAATGGTATTACTTTAAGTTTTAGTTCTTTATACTAATGTACAGAAATATAATTTTTTTGTCTATCATTTTTTTTTGGACTTTGCTAATAAGTTAATTTCATTTACTAGATCTAATAGAATTTTGCTGATTCCTTGATATTCTGTGTGTAAAAAATCATATTATTTGTGAGTAAAGATAGATTTGTTTCTTTTCATCAAAACTTTATGCCTTTTCTTTTTTTCTGCCTATTGCTATAAATAGCTGTCCCAACACAATGTTGAATGGAAGTGTGAGAAGGGGCATCTTTTCATCTTTCTTAATCTTAGATTGAAAGTATTCAGTATTTCACCATTAAATAAGAAACTGTAGGGTTTTTTTTGGGTAGATGGCCTCAATTGGATTGATGAACTATTCTCCCATTGCTAATTTGTAGACGGTTTTTATCCTTAATGAGTATTAACTTTTCTGGAATGCTTTTTCTGCTTACATCGAGATGATACATGTTATCTTTTCATTTTTTGATAACATTTTTTTTAATTGAAGTATAATAGATTTATGATGTTTCAGGTGTACAGCAAAATGGTTCTGTTTTATATATTTATAAACAAGAATATATTTATATTCCTTTATTAGCTTCTTTTCCCTTATAGGTTAAAGTAAAATAAGTGTTAGTCACTCAGTTCTGTCTGACTCTTTGCAACCCCATGGACTGTATAGCCCACCAGACTGCTCTTTGCATGGAATTTCCCAGGCAGGAGTAGCCATTCCCTTCTCCAGGGGGATCTTCCTAACCCAGGGATCGAACCCAGGTATCCTGCATTGCAGGCAGATTCTTTACCATCTGAGACACCAAAGAAGCCCTATGAGTTATTACAAGTTATTGAATAGTTCCTTTTCTATACAATAGGTTCTTGTTGTTTATTTTATATATAATAGTGTGTATCTTTTAATCCAAAATTCATAATTTATCTCTTCCCCCATCCCCTTCTCCCCCTTGGTAACCATAAATTTGATTTCTATGTCTGTGAGTCTGTTTCTATTTTGTAAATAAGTTCGTTTGGATCATTTTTGAAGATTACACACATAATGATATTATGCAGCATTTATGCTCTCTAGCTTCATCCACGTTGTCACAAACGACAGGATCTCCTTTTAAAAGACTGAATAATATTCCATTCTGTGTGTAACACGTCTTTTTTATCCATTCATCTGTTAATGGACATTTAGGTTGATTCCATCCTTGGCTATTGTGAATAATGTTGCATTGAACATGAAGTGGCAGATATCTCTTTGAGATAATGATTTTATTTCTTTTGGCTGTATACCCAGGAGTGGAATCCTGGATCAGAAGGTAGTTCTATTTTTAATTTCTTAAGGAACCTCCATGTTATTTTCCTTAATGGCTGTACCAATTAACAGTCCCACCAGAAGTACATGAGGGTTCCCTTTTCCTCATATCCTCATTAAATTACTTTATAGGTGAGGAAACCAAAGTACACAGAGGTTAAATAACTTGCTCAAATATCACATAGCTAGGAAGTGCCTAAGAGAGTAACAGAGGCCAAGTCCTTTGATTTCTATCCCAGAACTCTGGTCATACCACACAGAGTACAGAAGGAAGCCTGTCCCCATTCACCTCGCACTTGTAGAAGTGGGTGGCATCATTGTGTCCATATGTGAAATGCTGGCAGTGTGTGTCACCGAAGGCCCCGTGGGTGGCGGAAATGTCCTCACCTGGGAGGTAGCCTCCCAACCACTACTTGTGGTGACATTTACAGATGAGACACATTTTCTTAACAAATAAGAATCTGATGGATTAGGTCTTTTCTAATTATGCATTCTGCATTCAGCAGTGGCTCTCCCTGCCTGGTGCTGCTGGCATAATTAAACTTAATGTACTTTTAATGATGTCTTCTTAGCTCAAGCATTCACATATGATTAGCCTCAAAGAGGGGGATGAGCTGTTGCAGGTCTAGGGGGTATTCTCCAGAATGCCCCTCCTAAGACTCAGGTTCAGATATGAATGAATCATCAACTTTGAGGTCTGCAAATGTTAGCTTGCAGGTAAAGATGGCTTGTAATGCCAGTCACCCTTACTTGAGCCAGCAAAATAGCATCTTTTTCTATTTAGGGTTAAATTCGAGATGTCAGGTCCCGGAAACCAGTATGAGTTGTAAATTTTGTTTTGCTTTGGACCTGAGTGTTTGGCTGGCCAATGGGTAAAGAAAAAGTTAGGGAAACAATAGAAACAGAACATCGTGTTGGAAGTCAAGATACTGGGTTCTAGTGAGTAACATCCTCTCTTTGAACTTAACTTTCTCTGTGAAATGAGAGGGTTATGATGATATTTATGATTCCCTTCAAACTCGGGAGATTAATATTTAAATATGGTCTCTCTCTGCTGCCAGCCTCTCCCATACCTCCAATCCATCCTCCTTCTGACCTCAACTAGTGACTTCCAAAACAAGATCTGGGTCATTCCCCTCATCCAGAAATCTCTCATCACAGTAAAAGTGCCAGTATTTGTTAAGTATTTACTGTACAATAGACATTCCTTATTTCACTTCACCTTCAACAGCCCAGTGAAGTTTGATGTTTATTCATTTTTACTGATGAGGGGACTATGATTAAGATGAAAAGATTTTCCCAACTCAGACCCTGGGAAAGTGGTGAGGAGCAGTCTGTAATTGTCCACAGTGCCACATCCTTTCTCATGTGTTCACTGTGGCCAACAGAAGAAAGTGGAGGCTGAGGCTGGCATTTATGGCTCTCATAATCTTGTCCCAGTTTAGTATTTCTAGCCTTGTACACTGTTTCTTGCCACTTGTACACCCCCTTCAGTGCCAGTCCCTTCAAAGCTCTTCATATGTGCCCTGGTACTCAGTGCCTGGATTTCCTTCCTTCCTTTTCTGTACACACAGTATATAATAGCTTACTTAGTTCCCTGACCAGGGATCGAACCTGAGCCCCCTGCAGTGAAAGTGTGAAGTCCCAACCACTGGACCACCAGGGAAGTCCCAACCCCTGTGTTTTCATTCAGGCTTTCCCCTCTGCTTGTTCTACCCTTCCGCCCTGTATCATCCCAGCTCAGCTTCAAGTACCCATTTAGGTAGGTCTCGCCTCTGCCAAGATTCCTTTCCCAATTCTTCATGTTTCCTTCCTCTTGTTTTTAAAGCACTTTAACTCTGTTGCTAACACAAAAAAGACTTTGAAGTGTCATAATTGAGTTATTTCTGTATGTCTCTATTACCTAACTTGATTGTGAACTGCAGAGGATGACGAATGTTAATTATGACTGTCTTCTTCTTCCCCTGCACTTGATATAGAATTCTGTGCTTATCACATGGTTGGCTCTGATGCAAGGGTGATATTCATGATACTTAACAACTGGTATGATGTGTGCACTGACGCTTGAGAATGGACTCCAGCTGTACTGGTGAGTCCATGTGGAACATCACCCCTCCCCTGATGTATGTGTAGGGAATTGGAGCCATCAATGGAAGGACTGCTAGATAGATTCCTTCTTAGTTCCCTTTCACTCTACCATACTGCCCTCAAAATGATCCCCTGCATGCCCTCTTCCTAGGCAATCTCCCTTCCAGGTCCTCTCCCTTTGATACCACCTTTGTTTTATTTACCTCTTTACTTACCCTCCAGACTTCTGTTTCCAGCCTCACTCCAGCCTCAGGAACTATTGGGTTGACCAAAAGTTCGTTCAGGTTTTGCTATAAGATGTTACAGAAAAACCCAAACAAACCCAATACATTTTCCCTTTGCCCTCTGGCATGTGACGCTCTTCCCCCATCTCTTCCCATGTATGGGTGCCTCACACTGGTCAGCTCTCTGCTCAGGCATCATCTTAGAGGGGGTCCCCAATAATCCTACTGAAAATCCTTCCTAGTCCCTCCTCCTGGTCACTCATACCACTGTGATTGTGTCTTTTAGAGTACCTTTTATAATTTTTGTTTGCTTACTAACTTGCTTTTTAATGTTCTGCTCCTTATCAGAATGTATGAATATGTGAGTAGAGACCTTGGTTTTTTTTATCCACAGCTATATTTCCAGTTGGTACATAGTGTGTAGTAAAATTTGATTATTTGTTGAATAAATAAGCAAATGAATGCATGAATAAATGAATATCAAAGGAAACCTCTTTCATTTGAAAGTCAGTTTTACTGCAATACAGGGGCTAGTCATTTTTCTGGATACTGGGGCCAGTCAAAATGAACCAGAAAGTTAATCCAGGGAGGTAGCTTGGTTGCAAACAAACCCTTCAAGTTGTATCAGTGCTGGGTAGGATTTCCTGGGAGGAGGCACAGGTACTTTAGTTTAAAGTGGGGATGTGGATGGGCCTAAGACCAGACCTCTTAATCAGTTGTGTTCTCATGTTTATTCTCTGCATGTATGGCTCTGCATCCTTCTGTGAAACTACTTCATTCTTGTCTCTACCAAGAGCAGCCCCTCCTCACCCTCTGAGCTCTTTTAATTCTTCCATAAATTTATCTTGCACCTGCTTGGCCTTGTCATGGTCTTGACTCACCTCTGATGTCTCCTTTCATGGTCTTCCTGTACTAGCAATTCTCTCATTTTTCTTATACCCTCTTTTATTCCTTCCTTAGAGATAGACATAGATTGGTCCAGTCCCTCTTTTGATGCCAGGCCATGGGAGGTTGCCAGCTAGCCTAAGGATTGGGTTTACTTACATTAAGTTCAGCTTCTTGGGCAGCAGAGGTTGTGGATGGGACAATAGTTTAGTAGTAGTGAGGCAGACAGTGCTTGACATCCCAGATGAATATTCATTAAGGAGATAAGATGGACACAAATAGCTAGATTTTACTGTAAAACAGGAAGAGGGCATGGCAACCCACTCTAGTATTCTTGCCTGGAGAATTCCCATGGACAGAGGAGCCTGGTGGGCACAGTCCATGGGGTCGCAAAGAGTTGGACATGACTGAGCGACTAAGCACAGCACAGCACTGTAAAATAGAAGGATTCCATATGCATGATACAGTAGTATTGGGGGTCAGGAAAGGGATAGATCACTTCTGACCTAAATGGGGTCATGGATTCATTTTTCCTCTTTAGGAGCAGCTTTCGTGAATCATAAATAAGAAACTTCTTGCAAGTATCAAAGAGAAGACAAAAAAATGGATTGTCAAATACGTACAGAGGGACCACATCTAAGTCCAAAGTTCTGTTTCTCTTTTATCAGCAGTTCACATTTTGATGGATAAGCTGAGTCTTTATTTAAATGTGTTTGTCCTATATATTTTTAAAAGATAACTGTGAGCTTGCATAGACTATTCAGCTTCAGGGACTTTAAAAAAATGCTAGACTGATCTTTTCCATTGAATTTTCTAAAAAAAGGCTGGATTTGAGTTTTGGGGTTATATTAGTTAGGACATGCTAGAACTGTTGTTATCCCCACCATACAGATGGGGAAGCTGAGGCTCAATGAGGCCTCAAGGTTTGAGCCCAGCCTGGCTCCAGCTTTCTCTTCTTAGTTAGTAAACTCTTCTCCCTCCCTTTTTTCTGGCTCCCCTCCACTATCTTCTTTTTGTAACAGTTTTTTCCCCCTCCTTCTTCTAGTTTTGACTCCCATAGTCAAAGGTATACTAGGTTTTTGAGGTATTGAATCACTTCCTATAAATCAATCAGTGCTTAGTGACCAGGAAAGTTTAGAATTTCACTTGCCACCTAGATCAGCCAGACCTGAGTAGTTGAAGAGAGCAGAGATCATTTGTTCCCTGACCCCCATGTGGTCAATGTCCCAGAGCCCTTTCAGCCAGCTGCCTGCCTGGAAGTCTTCCCTGTCACTGGGGAGCATAGAATGGAATCCCTTTCCTTGAAACTTCTGGGGTTGCTGGTATTTTAAAAAGTACGTTCATAAAGGAGTTGTTTTTTTTTTTTTTTTAAATAAATCTAAGCTTACTTTCAAGATAGGCAAGTGTTATGGTTGAAGCTATAGATGTATCAATATGCACATATGCTTATTTATAAATACATGCAAAGAGTTCTGGGAGAATTCTCTTCGAAGCAGAAATAGCAGTCTGTCCTAGAGAAGAGAGTGGAAATGCAGGAGCGCCAGTCTTTATGAGACATGTTTCTATGTAGTTTTCATTTTTTCAGTGGACAATGGCTTATTTAATTAAAGAAATTAAACACCAAGAAATATCGTACTATGAAGAAATGCGTATGGTCTTTGGCAAAATTCTGTGTCCCCTCTGGGTTCTAGTTTTCTCATTTCCAAAGTGAGAAATTAAGTGATCTCTGAGGACCCTGCCAAAGCACTAATATTCACCAGTTCTTTCTGTTTTATCTTATAAAGTGTTGACCAGATCACTGGCAAGGGTAGGGAATCACTGTAATTTGCCTTTTAAGAGTAAATAAAGTTACGGGCTTAATTTCTTCTATTCCCAGAAGTCATGCAACATTGCATCTGGCTCATTCATTTCGTAGATACTTATTGAGCACATATTGTAAGGGCAGAGAAGATTCTGGTTGCAGAGGGCAGAGCAGTGAACACTAGTAACCGGGCCCCTGCAGCTGCCAGAAACAAGACAGAAGACAAAGAAGAATATATAAAACATCACAAGTTAGAATAACTGGTATGTTGGGATCATAGGTGTTAGGAGAGAGGATGCTCAGGTAGCCATTCTTAGGAGAAATTCAAACTGATGTCTGAAGGGCATCATGAGCAGGTGTGCAAAGAGCTGCAGGAAGTTGCATTCTGGGAGGTGGGCAAATATGAAAGTCTAGAGGTGGGAGTGACTTAGTGCATCAGAGGCTGGGGCACAGTGAATGGGCTGGGGGACAAGATGAGTGAGGTCAGAGAAGTAGGCATGGGGCAGGGCCTGCAGACTAACCATCCTGTGGGTCTAAGAGCCTTAAGTGTTGGTGAAAGATTTTTAGTCAGAGAGTTGTGCTCTGATGTCATCAGTGGAGGTTAGAACTTTTGGTATATTTTGAAGTAGAACTGTGACAGGCTTTAGCAATGGAGCAGGTAAAGAAAGTGGGGCAAAAAAGGGAAGAAGGAATGATAGTATAGAACTAAGAGCCAACCCTGACCAGAGCCCTGCCAAGAGGCTGCAGTGTTGGGTGGGGGCTCAGATTAAAATGTTAATGACATTTAATCATAAATGAAACTCTAAGCACTGCTTCAGGCTTAGAGTTGAGAAGGGAAGTATAAGGTATGGCCCTGACCCCAAGAAGCTTAAAGCCATTTTTAGGCTGGTGAGATTCTTTGACACTCCCTCCATTGAGATGCAGCAGCTTCATCTCTTCCCTTGGACTCTGGATGAGCTTGTGATTGCTTTGATTAATAGAGTTTAATGGAAGTGATGCCACATGATTTTGAGGGAGGAATATAAAGGGAAATGCCTTGTTCACCATCACACTCATACTTGGAGCCTGAACCTCATGACTACCTGGGAACCGCCACACTGCGAGGAAGCACGAGCCACGTGGAAAGGCCACATGTAAACGCTGTGAGTGACTGAAAGACCTAGTCTGCCAGTCATCCCAGTGCGGGTGCCAGACATGAAGCTAAAGGAACCTCCAGATGGTTCCAGCCCCCGGTGGTGACGTAGGCTTAGCCTTTGAATCTTCCTACCTGAGGCCCCAGATAGCACGGATCAGAGAAGAGCTGTGCCCTGTTCAAATCCCTGACCCACAGAATATGATTGTTGGAAGTGATTACATTTGGTGCAGCTTGTTACACAGCAGTGAAACCAGAGCAGCCAGAGTTGTTCTGAAAAGGCTATGTGCTATAGGATTACAACTGTATGCTGTTCTGGAAAAAGTAAAACTGTAGAGACAGTAAGAAGATGAGCGGTTGTCAAAGGCGAGGAGGAGGAAAGAATGAATATGCAGAACACAGAGGATTTTTAGGGCAATGAATCTCTGCCTGACACTATAATGATGGATATGTGTGATCATACATTTATGCAAACCCCTAGAATGTACAGCACTAACAGTGAACCCTAATGGAAACTATGGGCTTGGGGTGACGGTGATGTTTCATCATAGGTTCATTGATTATAACAAATGTACCCCTCTTGTGAGGGGTGTTGATAATGGGGCAGGTGGCTTAGCTGGTAAAGAATCCACCTGCAATGTTGGAGACCTGGGTTTGATCCCTGGGTTGGGAAGATCCCCTGGAGAAGGGAACAGCTACCCACTCCAGTATTCTAGCCTGGAGAATTCCATGGACTGTATAGTCCACGGGGTTGCAAAGACTTGGACATGACTGAGCAACTTTCACTCACTTTATGCTGATATGAGGGTAAGGAGTATATGAGAATTTCTGTACATTGTTCTCAATTTTGCTATGAGTCTAAAGTTGCTCTAAAAATAGTCTTATAAAAAATCAAAACAGGGCAGCAATCTAGGTTGGTCAATTTCTTCAGCCAAATATTTTCTTTTTTTTGGCCACCTCATGCAGCATGTGGAACTTCTCCACCCAGGGATCAAACCATGCCCCCTGCATTGGCAGCATGGACTCTTAAGAACTGGACCACCCGGGAAGTCCTTGAGTGAAATATTTAGGAGATTTGGATTTTATTCCTGGCTTTGCCACAAAACCACTCATTTCAGGTTTTGATTCTAAGCACAGATTATTGACACCAGTTAAGGATTTGATGCTAACCTGATGCCAGTCTGAGTGGCCCAGGAGGAGGGAGAACAGTTTCGGCACCTGGACCCCACTATCTATATACCTGGGGCTTCTTTGGGGTGCTCTGTCAGATGCAGAAGCAGCCCAGGTCACCATGTCCAGTGGCCTCGAAGGTCACAGGTTTCCCACCTTTCTTTCCTCTCCTGATTCCCCTCAATGATCTTGGGCCTTGGAGAGCAGTGTTGGGGAGACTATGGGAGTTCTACACTCTGCTACTCACTTGCTCTGTGATAACTGGATGGGTGCTGTTCCTCAGACTGGACTCAGTTCCTTATTTGTCAAACAGAGATTTGGACAAAACGAGCTGAGAGGCATTTTTGTCTCATTAATTTTTTTCTTTTTATTGCACGAGAGCCAATTGAGGAAAAGCAAAATGACGACAAGTTTTGGGAAATGTTTCTCCTTTCTCTAATTCAAAATGAAAATGGCATTTAGAGAACCAGAAGTTGCATAGAAGATGCTTAACTCTTTCTCTGTGGTCATCATCACTAACATATATGTGAGGACTAGAGTGTGCCTGATATTGTGCAATGTGCTGAACATGCTTGAGGTGGTTAGTGAAGCCTTGTGAAGGCATCTTTATCCCCATTTTAGAGATGAGAACATAGAAGCTTGTAGAGGTTAACCAGCTGCCCGATGTTATCCTGCTGCCAGAATTTGACCACAAGACGCCATATTCCTGACTCTTAGCTACCATGCCGTCATGCTCTCAGCTCATCCTCAAGCATGAAGAACCCTTCTATGGCTTATGTTCCATGATTTTGAGATTTTTGTGGACTCCTCCTCCTCAGAATTTACTCCTTCGATGGCCCTGGAAAAGAGATGATTCTGTCCAGAGTGGAGGCCAGGCCTTGGTACTTTCATTGATGATCAATTTTTCCTCCCTCCAAAAATCATCTGGGCCACATGCAGAGGTGGGGCTTCCTCAGCCTCTGTGTCTAGGCTAAACTCCAGCCACCAAGGATGACAGTGACAGAGGTACCCCTGGAATACCTGCTTCCCTTCTTCTCTGTTGCCCAGAGCACTTCCCTTTGGGGATAGGAACTCTTTTTCAAAGTCCTCAACTCCTAATGAATGAACAGAAGAGAACCATGGCTTTTGACTTTGAATAACTTCTGAAACCTTCTAGTCTCATGGTTAGATGGTCAGGCTCTGAGATTACAGACATGGACCCTAATATTGATTCTGCCTTTTATAACTTTCAATCTTGGGCAAATGACTTATTTTCTCTTGACTTCAGTTTCCTCATTTATAATAGGACACTCTCAGTCTCTTATAGGCCAAGTTCTTGTGAGGACTAAGTGGCTGATGACGCAAAATGTTTGTTTAACACCATGCTCGTGAAATCTGAGCTACTAGCATAGCAACCCACTCCAGTATTCTTGCCTGGAGAATCCCATGGACAGAGGAGCCTGGTGGGCTCCAGTCATGGGGTCGCAAAGAGTTGGACACACCTGAAGGACTTAGCATGCACACATCTTCCTTTTCATCCTGAGGCTGAGGGAGTTGGTGATTTTGAGCTGTCTACAATTTAGGGGTAGAGAGATGAGCTAGAGCATCACTAGAATGCAGGAGAGGGATACAAACCATGAAAGTGATAGTAACCATAGTATTAGTGATGCTCCCTTACAACTGGTGTAGCTCAAGGAAGTTTACAAAATGCATGCAAATAAGTATGTATGGTCACATATATAGCTTTTGTTGATCCTTCACATGACCCTTGAAAGTAAGGAAACCATATTACATGATATATTGAGATTATAGAGACCATAGCTATGTTTACCTTAATGGGCACAGGATAAGAGGAGGTGAGAATTACTTTCTGATCTCTGGGAAGGGTGGGGACATTTGGGAGGGAAAACCAAAAACCAGTGCCAAAGGACCTGTCTCTGGTTCATATACTGCATTTTAAAAGAGCAGGCTAAGGGTGGACACAGCTACTTGGAGGAGGTGGTGAGTTTCCATAACCCTGAAAGTAGGCATGCAGTAGGCATTTGTTAGATTGTGACCATCCTGCCCAGCTCTCTATCTGGCTTAATTGTGAGAGTCCAGGGATCTGGAAAATTGCATATGATTAACTCAACAGGTAGAAAATGATAATCCTATGAGTCCTAGACATCCATGATCTCTTTCACCTTCCCCTCCCTGGCACAGGCATGGCTGCACCTTCGTAATAAGATTAGCACAGTTGGAATGTCATTTCTGCAGGATTGAGGCTGCCAGTCTGGTCTGCCTGCAGCAGCCTTCTGACTTGAATTCCTCATTTGCTTCTTTCTGCTTTGGTCTTGCTGTGCTGGTCTGGGAGAGGGATGGGCAGAGATGGCTCAGAGTGCTGATGCCAAGGCAGGGGTCGATGAGAAGTGTGGATGTTGGCAGGGTGCCAGCCAGTGGAAAGGGGCAAGTGGTCAGACAGATGAGAAAAGAGCAAATGGAGCTGAGCCCATGGGTGGGCTGATGCCTCTCTGTGGGGGCAGGGAATGCCAAGTCAAAAGGAAGTAAACTGCTGATCCCTGCCTCAGGGGTCTGCTGGAGGAAGAGCTTCCACAGATTTGACCATTTCATGAGTCTTGGTTTTCCATGGCAAGGAAACAGGCAGAACTGCATGTTGAGAATTTGAAAGAACAAACCTTCTGAGACACGGTCCTTGAACTGAGTCATCCATTATTAATTCATTAATTCATTGGGTACCAAATATGTACTAGGCTTGGTGAGGTAGTGGATTGGGAAGATTTCTAGTTAAATGTCCTGGTTTGATCTTGGGCAACCCATTGAATGCCTCTGAGCCTCTGTTTGCTCATCTGTAAAGTGGGGATCTGAGTGCCTGCTCTGTGCTCCTCACAGGGTTATTTTGAAGCTAAAATGAGGCCATATGTGTGGCCTTGCAGCAACCCTTTCTTTAGTGGGTACAGAAGGAAAGAGGGCATGGTAGAGAATTGATTTTCATTGTAAATCCCCATCTCCAAAAAAGTAACCATGAGCCAGTTTACAAAGCCATAATTCTGGGTTCTTAATGAAGACTGAGCATTTCTCTTTCTGCTAGGCTGGGATAAAGGCAAGTTTGGAGTCAGACAACTCTGAAATGCAAACCTGGCTCTACCAACTGGCAGTTCTGTGATGTTGGGCAAGTGAAAACAGATGATGCCCGCTTCTCTGACCACTTTCTTGGGCATTGAAAGAGAGAGTGTATGTAATGCTATCAGACATTAGCCAGCATTGGCTGGCTTCTAGAAAGTTATGTGACTGAGAAGCTGAATAATCTGATACTCTTCGAATTGATATTCTTTAAATAATTTTGTCACTATATAGAGGAGAGGGGCTATGCTAATTAGGGAAAATGGCAGCACCATCTCTGTTTGCTTGTCCCAGAGAGGAAGGAATTCAAAAGCCTCCTGGTTCACTCCTTAGAAGGCATTCATTGCAGCCATCTGGAGGGTGAGCAGAATTTTTGCCATCTCCTTAAATTTCTAGAAGGCAACAAAGACACCTGTCACCCTTTGGTGTGACTCTGCCTATAAAACAGTGTCAGTTTTCTTCTTTTCATTCTTTTGTTCATAGGGCCAGTCCTGGGCCAAACACATCCTCAAGTTAGCTGATGTATGCTTTTGCTTTTTCCCTCCACAGAAGGGGTATTCTGGGACTTCCCTTTCAGTCCAGTGATTAAGACTTTGCTAATGCAGGGGTTGTGGGTTCAATCCCTGGTCAGGGAACTAAGATCCCACATGCCTCTTGGCCAAGAAACTAAAACACAAAAACAGAAGCAATTTTGTAATAAGTTCAATTAAGACGTTAAAGATAGTCCATATCAACAAAAGTCTTTGAAAAGAAATGTGGGTATCCATCATCAGCAGCTGTCTGGGGTCATCCTTAGATATAGTGAAGAGATCATGAATCAGGGGTTCATATGTCAGTCCCAGCTAACCCAGTTTTGCTTCTATGAATTTGGGTGCATCTCTTGACCTTTCTAAGCCTTGGCTTTTAATTGATAAAGCAGATGTGCTTATCTCTACTCTACCCATCATTCAGGACAGTGCTATAGATCAAGACAGACCATACTTATGAAGGAGCTTTGTAGCTGCAGAATTCTGTGGCAATGTGACATATTGTTATCCCAGAACAACCGTCACTTGAAGGAAAAGAATCAAATTGAGTGAGTGGAATTTTGTGTGTATGAGTCGATAGGGTGAGAATAGATTTTTCAGGGACTTCCAAAAGCATGCCACAGCTGCCTGTCCTTGCTGGCTGGTCAGTCAGTACAGTTTGCCTCCATCATTTCCTCTCTTTCTAGACTCTCATTTATCTATTCAGTCTCCCTCAAATCCATACAGAACTTATGCATTTGGTGTGCTTCCATCAAAGGCAGCACATTTAAGGCAAAGTTGATGGCCTATTTTAAGTGTCCGATCTCTGCTGCAGAACAGAAATAAACGTGAACAAGAAATCCCTGAAGCAATTTGATGGGAGATACAGATGGAGACAGAGGTGTAGAGGGAGAGAAAGAAGAGAGAGACCCTCCGCTAATAGACTCCTTCTGAAAAGATGAAGAAGATAGATTTTTATGGACAGAAAGGAACCCATTCGAAGCCTTACTGCTGCCTTAACACCAAGTCTTTTCAGAGAACTTTTCCCTTATTTGTGAGTTCACCATCACAGCATCCCCCAGAAGACAGGTTAGCAGGAAGGTTTTCTTTTCCCTGATAGCACAGAAGAAAATGGAGGCAGACAGAAGCTAGGATGGTGATACTGGTGCCTGCAAAATGGTTTGGGCAGGAAAAATTTGAACATGGTCAAACCAATTTGAAACCAGTTGCTACCGCAGAGCAATTGGTTCGAGCTCAGTTACTGACATTCTTTTTTTCCAATTAGTTATTATACGGTTCTTACTTGGTCACTGATTGAAGAATCAGAATTCCTCTTGTTGTCAGAGATGGAACTATAACTCAAAATAGCTTAGGCAAGAGACGAGAAATGATCTCCCACCACTGAGAAGTCCAGGTAAGGGCTAGTCTCAGGAACACCTGGTTTCAGGGGCTCAGAGGACACTAGAACTCTTTCCCTCTATCCTGCATCTTGGCTGGGCTGAGTTGTCTTTGTTTTCCTTTACTGCAGAGGAGTCTGGAACTCTATGATTCAGAAGATAGCCCTTGGATAATTTTAGCTTGAACTCAAAATGGAAGGCCCCCTCTTGTCATTCAAACTTCAGATTAAAAATGTCCCAGGGAAGAGTTCTAATTAACTGAATTTGGGTCACGAGATCACATCTCGCCCAATCATAGTGGCTAGGGCAAAAAGGGACTATAATTGCCTGGCAGGGATGTGGGGAGGGGCAGGGTACTTCAGCACCACCTGGACCACATGATGACAGAGTGATGGTGGTAGTACCCTCAAGGAAGGGCTGCCAGGTGGTGAAACCCACAGATGTTTACTCTCAGCATTGCACTGATCTCTGTTTAGTGGTTTTCCCATAAGTAGCTGAGAACTTAGTTTTTATATCATCACTAAATGGTTTCTAAGCAGTTCATTAGGCTAATGACTCAGTCAAATTAAGTTTTTTTTCTTCATAAGTGAATTTGTGTGTAAAGACGGAACCTCTAGCTCACAAGCCAGTTTTTGGAAAGAAAAACCAAAATGATTTTTTTAATGATCATAGTTTCAAGGCAAGATGAAAAAAAAGCTAATGAGGTGTTTTATTTTATTTTTTAATCTAGATAATGAAGTCTTAAAAAATCATTCTTTTCCTCCCAGAATTGTTTGGGATAACTGTTTAATTTTCCACTTCAAACTCCATATACATCCAGCCTCATGCTTGTCTGCTGAATAATCAATTTCTGTTATCTCTTCATGCCTACTTTTTAAGGTAACTACCGTAAAACAAGGGCTTCCTAAATGTAAAAATACAGCATTGCCTTCAGTAACCTTTAATTTTCCATTCTTAATTCTTTGCTCTCCTCCCTATGCTTATCCTATTCTTCAGGTGTCTCTTTACCATTCCTATCAAACACTACCATCAAGAAAACACCTTGTAATAGGCATTGAAACAGTTTGAATTTGCCAGATATTTTTGTTTGCCAAGAGCACGTACAAAGAAACTTAACTTTGTGGAATAAAAGGCTTTATCCTGGATAAGGAATCTGGGGAACACAGTGAACAAACACCAAGGAAACATTTGGGGGAAATTTGTATCACAATCCTGGAGTCCCACCATCTAGGCATTTGCCTGCTTTATTTAGATTTGAGACTAGCCTTAGTTTTAGCTGCCTCAAACCAAAACCAAAAAACAAAAAACAAAACAACACACCAAAACAAAACAAAACCCCACCTTTCTCAGATCATGGTTTATCCAGACACGCTCAACTAGCCCTACCTATGTGTGTGTATGTGTGTTAGTCGCTCAGTCATAGGGTCACATAGAGTCATGTCTGACTCGGTGCAACCACGTGAACTGTAGCCCACCAGGCTCCTCTGTCAGTCTCCTCTGTCCGTGGAATTCTCCAGGCAAGAGCTAGAAAAAAAGGCCAGACATTGATTTGTTGCGTTGTTTGAGTGTAAGAAGATCTCTTTGCTGCATGAAGAGTGCCCTGGACTTGGAGCCAGAACAGCTAGGTTCTGGCTAGTCTTGGTTTAACTGGGAATTTACATGACCCTGGACAAGTCACTTACTCTCTGGGGCCTCAAGTTTACTTTTTTTTTTTTAAATATAGTTTTTTTATATAAAATATAGTTGTATAAAATAATGATTAGATGATTTCTAAGGTCCCTACTAACCCTTAAGAACTGTTTTGATTCACATTCATTGATGTAAAACACTCATCCAATGGAAATGCAAGTCTGTCTCCCCAAGGATATGTGAGCATGAGGTCAGACAGTATGTGTGAAATGCCCAGCCCAGAGTAGATGTTCAACAAATCACCACTGATTATTGTACCACATGGTTCATGTATCTTGGTGTTTATGGGTTGACTTTGTGTCCTGCTTTCTTTGTTGGTAGCAGCAGCCTTTCTGTGACAATAGTTCAAACACACACACACAGAATCCTTATCTAAATATATCCAAGGGTCCCCTGCCACGTGGTGCATATAAGATACTATTGGCAACATTTCTGATGGGCCAAAACCTCTACAATCCTTCAGGAACTGAGGAGATTTTGCTGTAGCAGGAGTGGTGACTGTGTTGCAAAGCAGCCGTCTTTCCTTATCTTGTGGTCATGACTCGATTTATGAATTCACCATGGTTCCCTTTTACTGATGATAAACTGGGGTCAGAACCCTTCTTTGTGTCTTTCGTGGTACAATCCCTCTTGGTTCCCCTAAAGTCACTGGCTCCTCCTCTAGTGGCTAATTGCGTAGTCAAGCAAATGCCACCCATAGGTGGTGGGTCTGTCTCCTCCCAGTAGTGTCCTTCTGGTTTTTTTTTTTTTTTTAACTAGAACTATTATGAGGACAGATGGCTTCCTATGATTTGTTCCTGTGTTATAGGAATTATGGGAATTCTAGGTAGCTGAGTTTCTCTTGGCTGTGTGATGTCTATAGACCCTCAAGGCAACACACATGTTATCTCCTCCTTTGATTATTTCCCCAGTCAGGAATGATCTCTGCCTCTTCTGTACACCAAAGGGCATTTCAGCTCTACCTCTCCCATTCATCAAGTCATCAGCAAATGTTGATTGAGGATCTATGACATTCTGGGCATTATGCTGAAGCAGACAAGGTCCCTGGTCTTGTGAAGGCATCATCTAGACCGGAGGGGTAGATTTCAGAGTGCCTTTTTTATTTTTTAATTTTATTTATTTATTTTGGCTGTGCTGGGTTTTCCTTGCTTTGCATGGGCTTTCTCTAGTTGTGGGCGAGCGGGGGCTACTCTTTGCTTGTTGCACACCGCAGGCTCTAGGTGCCCAGTCTTCAGCAGTTTAGCAGCATACGGGCTCAGAAGTTGTGGTGCATGGGCTTAGGCGCATGGCATGTGGGACCATCCCAGACTAGGGATTGAACTCGTATCCCCTGCACTGACAGACAGATTCTTATCCACTGCGCCATCAGGAAGTCCCCAGAGTGCCATTTTTAGAAGCTGGACACAAGGTGATGAGTAGCCTATGGAAGGCTGGATCCAGGAACTGCCTGTTTTTTTTTGTTTTTTTTTTTAAATCTACCTTCAACCTCATGTTATACATAATTGTGTTTACAAGTCTTATTTTTCCTTCCTGACTCTCTCCAAGAAACAGGACTCTCTCTTTTTTGCCTCCATATTCCCTATGGCATCTGCCTGTGGATATGTGTGCTTGTTGTCTACTTTTTTAAGAAGGAAGAATGTATATTCTGGGATTAGAAATGAAGCTTACTAGGTTTTTTGGGAGTGGATAGGTCTCACTGTTACGTTTCTCTAGCTCTGGATGCAGAGTCACTTGCAAAATGTAACTGGGCAGAGTGTGAGCTACTAAGGCAAGCAGAGGCCTCTGCTTTCTCCTTCATCACAACTGTTGGTTCTGTCTGGATGCCTCATGGACCCCAGCCTTGGCTTCTGTACACTCTCTACATTTATGCTGTTGGCCAAACTTTTCTGGCCTCAGCCTACTTCTCTAAACTCAGTTTCTTCCTTGTCTAAATTCATGTGACTGTTTACCCTCTCTGATGGTTCACCTGACTCAGCATCCTTGCCCTTTTACTATTCAGGCTTGTCTTGCATTCATCCGTATTCCAAGTATTGAGATGCTATAATTGTGGAGACAGGGCTTCTTAGCCTGTATGCTATTGATATCGTGGGCTGGATAATTCTTTGTTGTGGGAGACTGCCCTGTGTGTTGTCGAATGTTTAGCAGCATCCCTGGGCCTCTACCTACTAAACTGCAGTAGCAGCCTCTACCCCCAGTTATGGTAACAAAAAATATCTCCAGACTTTGCCAAGTGTCCCAGGGTCACAAAATCACATCTGGTTGAGAACCACTGACATAAAGCTACAACCAAGGATGTTTGAGATCAATTAGATTAATCTCCCTTCTCTTATTTCACAAACAAGGTCACTGAGGCTCAGAATAGGGAAATGAATTGCCCAAGATAGCACTGCAGATTGGCTATGATGGAGGCAGTAGACTTTGTATGTTTTCTGTCTTAGTCACATGCTTTTCCTTAGCATGGTGAAATCTCCTTAGGAGACGATGAATGAAAGGGAAAAGGCAGTGACTTTGGAGAGACACAAACTGGGATTAGAATCCTGGTCAAGTCATTGATGGGCTTCAGGGCCTTGGGTTCTGAACCACTCTGAGCTTCCATTTCCTCCTGTGGAAAAGAGGCATGATAGATTCCCACCTCTCAGAATAGTTCTGAGGACTCAATGAGATGCTTGTGAAGCTCTAAAATCCTACTTGGTATGCAGTTAGTGCTGAGCAAAGACTGGTTCCCTCCTCCCCTGTATGTAGTGCTATAAAAATGGTGAGCATACCATTGAGGAATAAGTTAGAGTTGTCCCCAGCAGGACCCAGAGTGCCTGTGAAAGATGAGGCTGATAGGCTGTGATTTCTGGTGGATGATGTTCAAAATGCAGGTGGTGGGATTTGGTTCTATAATGGAAACAGCCAAGTAGTTTTCCAGTTTGGAAAATAACTGGCTGTGTTGAAAGCTGACTCATCCGACAGACTTGTTTTTTTCTCCTCCCCTTTCCTGAGGATGCTCCTCTGATGATTATATCTTATCTCTAACATCTCTTTCACTGCACCCTCACCCCCAGCAGAATGTTATTATTAATATTACAAACATGCCTAAAGGGTAAAGGAACATTTAGAGCCCAAGTTGGGCTCTGTATCCTAGCCTTCCCTTGTATCAGATTAATGTAATGGTATTTTCTCTCCTGGGGCCATGGAGATTTGGTTGCCATCAGGTAATCAGGGTTCTGGTGTTGGTCTGGCCAATTATAGTTAACCCTAATTAGTACTTTGAAATTTTAAGTTTTCATGAGCATTTTCTTTATCCCTATGATGGCTTGATCGTAGTAGTGCTCAATCTTGGCTGCACATTTTAATCACCTGAAGGTTCAACACAAAACAATAATAAAAGAACAACAGCCATGCGTGCACTCAGACAAACTGGATTTGGAGATGCATCTTGGGCATTGGTGACCTTATTTAAAGTTCCCTACGAGACTCCACAGTGCATTTAGAATCTAGAGTCACCTAGATTCGCCTATTTTGACACCAGATGTCCCACTTCTTTGATAGGAAAATGAGGCTCAGGTACTTAATTTTCTCGTCCAAGGTTGAAAAGACCAGAGGAGAGGAAGCCAGGCATTGTGAATCCTCATCTCATCTACTGGCCTTTCCACTCCAGTACATTGCTTCTCTGCTCAAGGTGTGACCTCGAAACTTCAAGAAATAAAATTTGTTTGAAAATTACAAAGTGCTCTGTTAGGGTCATTTGTCAGTGGCCAGACTCACACCAGGGACTTCCCAGGTGGCTCAGTGGTAAAGAATTTGCCTGCCAGTGTGGGAGATGCAGGTTCGATCACTAGGTCAGGAAGATCTTCTGGGGGAGGAAATGGCAACCTGCTCCAGTATTCTTGCCTAGGAAATCCCATGGACAGAGGAACCTGGCCAGGCTACAGTCCATGGGGTTGCAAAAGAGTCGGACATGACTGAATAACTGAACAGTAGGGGAAAGATATTCCCATCTGAATGCAGAGTTCCAAAGAATAGCAAGGAGAGATAAGAAAGCCTTCCTCAGCGATCAGTGCAAAGAAATAGAGGAAAGCAACAGATTGGGAAAGACTAGCGATCTCTTCAAGAAAATTAGAGATACCAAAGGAACATTTCATGCAAAGATAGGCTCGATAAAGGACAGAAATGGTATGGACCTAACAGAAGCAGAAGATATTAAGTAGAGGTGGCAAGAATACACAGAAGAACTGTACAAAAAAGATCTTCTCGACCCAGATAATCACGATGGTGTGATCACTCACCTAGAGCCAGACATCCTGGAATGTGAAGTCAAGTGGGCCTTAGAAAGCATCACTATGAACAAAGCTAGTGGAGGTGATGGAATTCCAGTTGAGCTATTTCAAATCCTCAAAGGTGATGCTGTGAAAGTGCTGCACTCGATATGCCAGCAAATTTGGAAAACTCAGCAGTGGCCACAGGACTGGAAAAGGTCAGTTTTCATTCCAATCACAAAGAAAGGCAATGCCAAAGAAAGGCAATGCCAAAGAATGCTCAAACTACCGCACAGTTGCACTCATCTCACATGCTAGTAAAGTAATGCTCAAAATTCTCCAAGCCAGGCTTCAGTAATATGTGAACCGTGAACTTCCAGATGTTCAAGCTGGTTTTAGAAAAGGCAGAGGAACCAGAGATCAAATTGCCAATATCCGCTGGATCATCGAAAAAGCAAGAGAGTTCCAGAAAAACATCTATTTCTGCTTTATTGACTATGCCAAAGCCTTTGACTGTGTGGATCACAATAAACTGTGGAAAATTCTGAAAGAGATGGGACTACCAGACCACCTGACCTGTCTCTTGAGAAACCTGTATGCAGGTCAGGAAGCAACAGTTAGAACTGGACATGGAACAACAGACTGGTTCCAAAGAGGAAAAGGAGTACGTCAAGGCTGTATATCGTCACCCTGCTTATTTAACTTCTATGCAGAGTACATCATGAGAAACGCTGGGCTGGAAGAAACACAAGCTGGAATCAAGATTGCCGGGAGAAATATCAATAACCTCAGATATGCGGATGACACCACCCTTATGGCAGAAAGTGAAGAAGAACTAAAGAGCCTCTTGATGAAGGTGAAAGAGGAGAGTGAAAAAGTTGGCTTAAAGCTCAGCGTTCTGAAAACTAAGATCATGGCATCTGGTCCCATCACTTCATGGGAAATAGATGGGGAAACAGTGGAAACAGTGTCAGACTTTAATTTTTTGGGCTCCAGAATCACAGCAGATGGTGATTGCAGCCATGAAATTAAAAGACGCTTACTCCTTGGAAGGAAGGTCATGACCAACCTAGATAGCATATTTAAAAGCAGAGACATTACTTTGCCAACAAAAGTCCGTCTAGTCAAGGCTATGGTTTTTCCAGTGGTCATGTATGGATGTGAGAGTTGGACTATAAAGAAAGCTGAGCGCCGTAGAATTGATTCTTTCGAACTGTGGTGTTGGAGGAGATTCTTGAGAGTCCCTTGGACTGCAAGGAGATCTAATCAATCCATCCTAAAGGAGATCAGTCCTGGGTGTTCATTGGAAGGACTGATGTTGAAGCTGAAACTCCAATACTTTGGCCACCTCATGCAAAGAGTTGACTCATTGGAAAAGACCCTAATGCTGGGTAGGATTGGGGGCGGGAGGAGAAGGGGACGACAGAGGATGAGATGGTTGGATGGGCATCACTGACTCAATGGACATGGGTTTGGGTGGACTTCGGGAGTTGGTGATGGACAGAAAGGCCTGGCGTGCTGCGATTCATGGGGTCGCAAAGAGTCGGACACGACTGAGCGACTGAACTGAGTAGCAGCAATAGGATAGGAATGGACCTCCATAGATATTTTTCCCTAGAGGGAATATTAGCATTTGGTGAGGAAGGAACTTGCCATCTTGTCTCTTATGAGGATAAGCTGATTTTGGACATGATTTTAGTGATATTTATGCGCATTTTGGGGGGCCTTGTTGACCTCCTCTTAACATATATCAGAGTGTTACTTAGCAGATAACCTGAACAGGGCTGCAGAGGTGCAAAGATAAAGTAAGGAACATTAGAGGATATATATTTCAACTTTCACATCAGTGGCATCACCTCCAGTGGCTGTCTCATTCTACCATGGGGATATTTGGACCATTATGAACTCCTTTTTTAGTCCCACAACTGATCCTGGTCTTGTCCACTCAAAAACTAGCTCCACTTCCTCTAGACGGCCATGAGGATCCTTCTCCAGGCTGAACCAGCTATTCTGCAGGGGAGACTGCTTTCCAGTCCCCTTTCCACCCTGCTTGCTACTCTTTAGCCTGAATTTGATATTTTAAAAGGGCCCAAAGTGACTCTTTCTCCTCTTTTCCTTTTTGGCTAATCCTGTCTGGATTAGTGATCTCTCATGCCCCAAGAGGATAGACTGACTTTCCGAAAGCTGTGGCCCATGTACCTTGCACCATTCCATTTTCAGTTACTTTGATATTAGAGAAAGGCAGAGGACTATTTGCACATGATTTTCCTGTTCACCCCTGATTTTCCTGTTCATATTATAACCTAGTTAACAATGAGATGGGCAATGTAAAGCCTTTGGGTTCCTGGCAAAATCTCAGCTCTGTCACTTACAAGACTGTGAGGAGATTGTGATATCTCTTTTAAGTCTGGGATTCCTCATTTCTTATGGGTCCCTATCACGCTTTAGAAGATGAAGTGTGGTTAACATAATGAGTGCTCAGTGCATAGTAACCTGTGCTCTTATAGCCATTATGATCTCTATCCTAACTATTTGACGGGAAGGCGACAGATCAGTTTTCTCCATGTGGCAGCTGGTGCTGAGGGCTTCCTCATTCAGAAGCACCCTGGGTGCAGGAGGTGACTGCGAGTGGGTCTGAACAGTGACTGAAACCTCACTCAAGTCTGCTAGGTTCTTTCCCTTCCGCCTTTTAAACCATGGTAGTCACTGCTTGAAATGACACTGTTATTTTAGACCTCTGACCCCTTCTAATGTGCAAAGTTCCCTAGGAAAGAAAACACTTGAAGCTGTTCTTAATCGTTGGTATTTACGTGTCAAAAAATGTCAGGTCCTTTACAGAGTCCATCTTGTTTGAGTGAAAGAATAGCTTTCAGGCAAGAAGAGGGCTCATGTGGTCTGAGGACCACAATTGTCTCTTTACAAGTCTGATCTAGATTTGATTTCAGTTGTGACTCTGCATATCATAGGTGTACCTGGGCTCCAGCTGGGGGAATGTGTGGAAGACATTCTGTGTGAACCATCCAGTTCCCTAGAGGTGCTGTGACCACTGCAAGCTAAACCCTGTTCCTTATGCAATTGGAACTATAACCCTTGAAAACCAATACCATTCTCTTTTTGTTGTTGTTATCTCATGTGGATGAATAAACCATAGTGATTTAGTTCATCTGCAATGACTTTGTTTGAAGAACTGTTCATGAGTCAGGAGTATTGGTCACCATTGAAAATGCACTGAACTTAGGCTTAACAATAAGGAAATAACATAGTTTAGTGCTCTGGCTTCAGAAATGGCACAAAAATGGAATGGACAAATATGAAAAGTAGATAATGGATCCACAGTGATTTAATTCTTGGTGATATTTTCATTTTATGCAAATACCAAAAGAAAAAAAAAAACCTGTCTATTTGAAAGAAAAACAGGAACCAAGAAAAATATTTAGTGTTTGATCAAGCAAAAATCCTTTCACACATCTGCCAAGAGAGTTAAAACAAATAGAGATGTTAAATAAAAGGCCCAGGTACCAAAGAGCAAAATTTAATGAAAGCCAGAACTGTTAAGTATGGATTCCTGTTGAGAAAAATGTCAGTCTCCTTCAGTTTTCCCATTGCTCTATTTTTAAGAAAAGTGTAGTAAAAATACATAATACAAGTTAACTTTTTTCTTTCGTTTTCCCCGTCACCCCTCTGTCAATGAAAAACATCTTCTGCTGGAGTCTTGGACCCCTACGTAGCATACACACTCATTTCTAGCACAGCTGATCCGTTACTATCAGATCATGTTACTGGTGAACTCAGTGGCTGAAGAGGCATCTTACCAGGCCAAAGGCAAAATATTTTTGAAGCATGTTGATTGTAGAGGGTTATTTCAAACTCCTCTGAAATGCAGACTCCATAAGGGTGGGTCATATCAGATTCTGCAGTGGTAGGCTAAGGGTTAGGGAAAATATGGTGGGAGGGCAATGGATGGGGAGGACACCAGCAGGGCAGTAGCAAAAAGTGACAGTCCTTCTAGAGGGTCCTGCTTCACATACCATGCCCATGTTGACGTATGAGAGACTGAATGACACTTGAGTTGAGAGGGGAAAGAGTTTGATTTGGGGATGGTTATTTGCTATGGCTGATGAAAGGAGGATGGAAGAGACATACAGATGGTGGGGGTCCATGGAGAGAATCCACATATGAAGCTAGTCATAGTGCATCTACCTGGAGGTAGGCTCCAAAACTTTTAGTTTGTCCATTGCTAATGATAATCCCTAGCAGAGAAGGCTGGATAGCAAGTTGAGGGGTGAGGGAACAAGCCAGAATATGATTTTCAGTAAAGGCTGATGATGAATGGCACACTCTAGGTGATGAATCATGCACCCAGCAGAGGGGTGCTGGAGAGAAGGAAGCTGACTGCACCAAGAATGAGAGTTGGGATCTCCAGGAAAGCCATGTGCCAAGATCCCAACCACAGTTGTAGTCAGCCTAGGCTTCTCTCCATGAACCCTGTCACTTCTCCAATCTTGTTTTAGTTTCACATTGTGAGCACAATCCAATGATTCTGGTCACTGGATTACAACATTCTCATTCCGTCTTAGCTGGGGGAAGGTTGGCCTCTTCAAGTTACAAGTTGGGATCAGGGATCTTAAGGTCTCCCAGTGTTGTTATCAACCGAATCCATCTCCCTATCCTTCAAATCATTCAGCCTTGGGCATTTCACTTTCTAAAGATGACAGTTCATCTGACCACCTGATAAAATAACACTCATACATGGATGTAAAAACTCAAGTTCTCCAGGTCACTAAAACCCTAAACTTCACACTTGGTCACTCAGTCTTAGGACAGGGCACACTATAGAAAGTTCTATTGCTTGTGGGCTTGGATGAAGCTTCCTCTTCCAAAGTTCTTCCATCAGCTTTTTTTTTTTCATCTTCTTTTTTTTTTTTTTTTGCATTTAGCTTGTATAATATTTCCCCCACATCAGAGGCTCCAAGGAGAAAGAGTCTACTCTACAATGGGGTTGCAGCAGAGGACTATCAAATGAAAAGTGAGAATCAGGGATGAGAGTTTTCTGGATGTCAGCTATTCCCAAGGCTTGACTTGGTTTAGGAGGCCAGTTGCCCTTCAGCCACCAGAATGCCATTGGACTTGAGCATAGCAGAAGGACATACTCTTCAGGGCTGAGTGTGACTCTGTGACAAAGCATACTGTTCCACCTAAAGGCTGTGAGATGGCTGTTACACATTCAAGGAAGCTTTATCTGAGTCTCCAGCAATAACTTCATGAGTCCTCTTTTGACTGCATGTCTGCCTTTACAGCTTCTTTGCCACCCAGGGTCTGAGTTGCTTCACACATATTCTCAACTAAGTCAGTGCCTAGGCAGTGCCCTGCTTGGAGAGGCAGCCCACTCCTCCAGCATTGTCGGTCTCCATCCATGGCTTGGGGCTGAGGTGTGGAGGGGATTTGGAGAGCTCCCGTGATGAATTTATTTGAAGATTGCTATTTTCCTTTTGCTTGCTTGTCAGGTGGAACAAATCTTGAACTTCCAATATGAAAACTAAAGTGGGATGGATAGGGAGTTGGGAGTAAGAAGGAAAAGGGAGGGATCTAACAGAACCTGCAAACCATGGATATTAGTAAGAAAAAAAAAATAGTGCACACACTAAGACACATGAACAATTGAATTAAAAGAAAACAGTACAGTTTCCTCATTAGTGCTACAGTGACACAGGCTCTATGTGACAGGGTTATTCTCCCCCTTATTGCAGTACAGTGTTATTTGTCATCCTCACTTAGCCAATGGAAAAGGGCAAAAGAACATCAAAAAAGGAGAAGGGGCTGCAAAATGGTTTCTCGATTCTTCAGGAAAATCTGTTGAATCCTCCTCCTCGTGGTCCTGGTGGTTGGTGGCGGTTGTGTTTCATTTTGTTGTTTTTGGCACTGAAGGGTGTGGGATGGAACTGGGGGAGCCTGGGCATACTCCCCAAGGGCATCTCCATCTGCTCCAGTTATAATCCGGTGGCTCCCAAGGGCATCCCTGAACTGTGGCTCATGCAGGGGATAGATTGCATGGACTTGGGGAAGTCATGGCTGACCACCCGGCCGTTCTCTCCACTCCCGCCACTGCTGGCTCCTGCCCCGCTGTTTCGGGGGAGCGTCGATGTCCGTATGGCTTCGTTGATGGATTGCTGTGGGATCAAACAGAAACCCTTTTCAGGAGGACCGGGGGTTCTTCCCCAGGTCCTTGGCAATGACTGGCAAGGAGAATGAGTCAACACTGGGCTTAAAATGTCACTCCAACTCTCCTCCCTACCCAACTTGTTTCCTAGTCTGTAATGCTAATCTTGACTTCCTGCAAACTCACAGAACTGTTACCTGGCTGTGGACTAATCTGATTCCCTTTCTGGACCTCATGTTCTCTAAGTTTAAGAAGATGTGCTGGATTGGGTGATCTCTAAGATCCTTCACCTTCTGTGATTTCTAAAGGTACAATGGTTCCATGGTAGTATTGATGATAATAAATGTAGCAACATGACCAAGTAGAAAAGCTCTGGAAATGGGGTTTAGGAAACTTGGCTTTTAGTCCTGATTCTGATGTCAACTTGCTATGTGACTTTGTGCAGAGCTATCTCTGTAGACCTTTGAAATCTCTAAGTTTGTCAAAGTGTATTAGAGAGAATGGTTCTATACTGCATGAAAAAATGAGTTGAAATGTCACACAAAATTGATGGCATATCATTGTTGGGTGAAAATTTAAAACTACTTATGATTACTTCTGGAAAAAAATGTCATCCTACCTCTAGCAGTGTATGCTAAGAGAACAAAGGACTTGTTTGACTAATACGTTATACATAATATAATGGGAAAGAAACCTGTGCTAAAGAAAATGAAAATGAATTCCAAAGATCATTATCTGTCTTCCACTTCCCATTAGTGTGTATAACCTGTACTTCTACCTTGACACATCAGATTGGTGCTACTGATTTGTGAAAGATTGTGATTTCTAGAATGTTGGAATTCTAGATGTCAAAAGAGCTCCAATGATCACCCCAGGCTGAGATGAGTTAGACAAAATGATCAAGAACAGAATCTGTGATTATAATCATATCCTATTAGACAAGAGGAAGTATTCTTTACTGAGTTCCTTTGGAGAATGAAACTTCATGACCAGAAATCCAAACCCTCTTCCTGTCACCTCAACTTCCCATTAAAAGATATCCATAGAAATTTTGAGATAGGGCTTAGTTTCTTGGTGAAAATCAACACAAAAAATTGTCTATGAGTTTAGAATTTTCTTTCTGTAAGGCCAATCTGTCCATCCTTCATGACTCAATTTGTTCCTACCTCTTTGAAGTTGTCTTAGACTACCACAGCATGTCCTACCCCCCATCCTCGCCAGTTCTCATACATTATGCACTCGCTTGCAATGATTCTGCTTCAGGTATGTAACTTCTGTCTTCTCTAAGAGAGATAACTGTCTGGAGAAGGACAAGGGCTGTGTCTTCTCAATCCTTAGCTGCCTGCCAGGGTGCCCAGCATGTCGTTAGAGGCCCAGTAGATATCTTTGAATGTGTCTAAGAAAAGCCAAACACATAGGGCCAGTCTTAAAAAGTTGATGGCTTCCCCCTTTGCATACTGGCTTGATTCTAGTGATCAGAGAAGTAAGTCAATCTCCTGGGGCCTCATGGACATAAACAGGGCAGTTTTGACCCAATTGTTATTCTTTCTGCTACGCTACGCTTTGGGAGGATCCTATTATTACTGGTAATTCTGACAGTGTTTTAAAACAGTTTTTCTTTTAAAAACTTCCATGATTCAGACAGATCTGCCCCATATGATGCTCTTCCCACACGGGTTCTGTCTCCTCTTCAAACTCCTGGACGTAGTATATTTACATTCTGCCTACATTGAAGAGGAAGTGTGACCTGGAGAGCATTCTTCTAAGTCAAGGTCACATCAACACCTCTGTGCTGCTCTATGGGAGAAATGTAAAATGAAAACATGAAGAGTTTATGGTGACTTGTTCTCACTTTTAAATTGTTGAAAAGAACTTTCTATTTGTGTGTGGGGGCAGTGTGGAACCTCCTATGAATTAGCTTGGGCTGTCTATCTTCTATGAGTTTTCTCTGCCACACTCCTTTAATTTAAACAAAAAGTTTAAAGTTCACACAGATCACCCTGGGCTTTGTTCCTCAAAAGGTCTCACATATTTCCATAATATCCCATAGAAGTCAGTGGTACCTGTCATATTTATTTTAAAGGAGAAGGCTAGTGGCATAATCAGTATTGGTGCCTATGAGTGTGAGGTAACTGAGCCAGGCATGTAGCTAGAACTCTTCAAGTTCAAGTCATTCAGGATTGGTTTTCATGAAAGCTGAGGGGTTCTCAGAGGTCAGTGACTCCATACTCCTGTTGATGGCGGGGGTTACCTGCTTACTGGTTTCCTTTCTAATCTCAGGAGAAGGGATGAATAGAGTCAAAACAGGAGTGGGAAGCACTGCTAAAAATGACCATTTCACTAGTTCTCAAACTTGGCTGCAGGTTCTGGGGGTTTCCGAGGAAGAAACGCTGGTGTCTAAGACCTGCCTCAGGGATGCTGACTTAATAGGTGTGGTGTGTGTCCTGGACATCTAGAGCTTCAACCCATGCCTGCCCTCTGCCCCGCCCTGGTTATTCTAATATATAAATAAGGTAGAAACACACTGGTTTTAGTTGATTTCACTTTATAGAGCAACTGAGGACTTGTCACTGACTTGCTTCAAGTTACAGTTATCTGTGACCTAGGGTCAAAGTGGATGACCCCCTGCCTGTAGGGCCTCCTCCCCCTGGTAGCTAACACGTTGTAAGCTGATGTCATCTCTCCCCTTGCCTCTGGGAACTGTGGTTCTCCCCTGTCCATCCTTGACATGCCAGCTGTTCTTCAAGTTCATCCTTATAAGTAGTTGTTTTTGAAACAGATACTCAGGGAGAAAAGGGTGAGGGAAAAGTCTAGCCTCAAAGTCCCTAAGATGCTGCTTCAGAAACTCATTTATCTAACAGTGATGACACCCTAACTTTTCAGCTACGTGCTTTTCTAAGAAAAGTCTGCCCAGCCTCTGCACATCATAGAACACCCTCATAAAAGCTCAGCCCTCGGTGATGCCTTCAAGAGTCAGAGGGACCACCTGCTGTGGAGGATGCACCACCCCTCCCCGCACCCATGCCTGACCATGTACCTCAGCTGCTCATTAATTCCAGGGAAACATGCAAAGCCCTGATGGCCATGGTTTCAACACAGCCCTCGTCAGCACAGCCACTACAATTATGAAAAGTCAGCAGCTCTCCTGGGGATGGGAGAGGCTGGGAATTATTTTTTTGGGGGGGAACGATGTGGTAGATAATAAAGACCCTGGTTAGCCTTAATATCAGTTAAGGGCTCAGGTTTCTGTCTGTTTTCCCAGGCAGAGGAGAGGTGCAGGGTGTCTGAGAGTTTATTCAATTTGGAGTATGTCTTGAGTTTGAAATTGGTTTTCCTGTGTGACAGTTTCAACTAAGCTGAAATGCTGGTGTTGCCTGAAGTCCCTCTCTGAGCCCCCAGCTCTTCCTTGCTCTCCTTTCTCATCAGTCTTCCTGTGCCTAGTCTCCCTGGCCTTCCTCTTATATCTGGGCAAGAGTTCTGGCCTTTGGGTCTGTGATACTTGTGCCTCCTTTGGGGACAACCATCACCCCCTGGTTAACTCCTTCTCTGCCTCAAGTCTGTTCAACATCACTGTCTCAGGGAAGCCTCTTGTCCTGCCCTTGACCCCATTCCCTGATCAGGACTTGACTGCTGTGGGCATTTTTCTTCAAACACTCATTGAACATATATTACACATTTGCTTATTTTCTGTCTGCTAATTAAACTCTCAGTTTCTTGAGAGCAGAAACTGTGTCTGGTTTGCTCCTGACTGGATCCTGAGGGCTGAGTGACGCCTAGCAGGCAATAGTGCTCCATACATCTTTGTAGAAGGACTGCCTGGAGGGTGCCTACCCACCATCCCTGTGACACTTGCTCTATGTCCCGCTCACATGACATCAAAGGAGAAAAGGTTACAGTAATGCACAAGCCAAGGATCACGTCCCACGGATGGCCTCAACAACTAGACCAGACAAACCTAAGGATAAGGACTGCATCTTATTTGTCTGTGCACTGTGGGTGGGGTTTTGATGGGACCTGGAAAGTGATAAAAATTATCTGTTGCCCTGTGATTGGGGTGGAGAGAGAAATTGAAGAGAAGTGACTTGGCTGGTACCAAGAACCCAGGCTTTGCAGAAGCCACATTGGAGATCTCATTCCTGTTCCACCAGCTCTGAGTTTGTTGGAAAAACTACTTAACTTCTCTGACCCCCTATTTGTTCATCTGTAGAACTGCAAGCACAGGGTTAATGAAAATGTTTATTAAGCACTTTGAATAGGGAAGTTACTAAAAAGGTATTTCTCCTTTTTTCCTCCCTTTCTTCTTTCTTTCTCATTTCCTTCTTTCTCTTTCCTGCACCCTCTTCTCTTTCCTCTCTTTTTCATGCAGGGTGGGGAAGGGCTCCTTAAACACTGTTGAGAAATAGGAGGCTGATTGTGAACTAGTTTTAGGGGCTCAAGGTCTTAAGAGTTGGCCACATACTGTCGTTAAGGGAAGAAACAAGAGGGAAGGTTCTTGCCAAAGGCCTTGGACACTGTCAGTGCAGTCCTCTGTGTGAGGGTGGAGGCTGCACTTCTGAAAAGAGCTAATCTGCCTTTGGAGCAGGCAAAGTACAGAATGATAAAGAGAACTGCAAAGCAGCAAAGTCTGAGAGGCAAGCAGAATGTGTTCACTTATCTCCTTTGGATAAGAGAGGGGTTGATGGAGCTCTGAAAATTAAGGGCTGGGTTGACTCTGAAGGCCCATAAAGGCATCTTTTCTGTAGGTAGAAGATTAAAAATTCTATTAGGCGCTTCATTGTGTTGGGCAGAAGTCATGCCAACCAGTGGAATTAACTATAGAAGATTGTGATGGAACAGCTTGCATTAATGATTCTAAGAGATCCTGATGTTGGCTTCTGAGAAATTTGATATCTTCCTTAGAAAGGGAAGGGAGACAATGTCTCCCACAAGTTATGGTATGACTCAGTTGTCTCTCATAAGGATTCTTGTTTTTACTTGCATGTTGTGACTTCAGTGGTGAAGGTCAATGTTATACAGGTTTAAGAGGATCTTTGTTGTTAGCCACCCTGTTACCACCACCTGGCACTGACCATGATTAGTAGGTATGGTCATCCCATAGGAAGGGCTGGAAGTCCAGTCCTGCTTGGGCATGTCTGGTCTCATCAGATCTCTTGATGGGGCCAAAAGCACATCAGGTGTTGTGTGTGCTTCCTGGCTGGGTGGTTTTGATGGTTGTGTTTGCTTCATTTAACAGCAGCTCCTTCCATTGCCTCACCTTATCCTCCAGGAGATTTTCTCTGGATACAATCCCATATTAACCTAACTCACGCTTACCTTATGTGTGTGGGATGTCCAAAGAGAAATCAGACACAGCTTCTTACCTTAGGAAACTCACAATCTCTATGTCCTAAAAAACCCTAGGACATATAAGTAGGGGCTATGAAAGGAAAGTCTTAAGGAGGCCGTAGCTGGCCACTAGTAATATTATTCTAGTTAATAATATAATTCTTTATAATAATGTAATTCTAGTAATTATTATTTACTTACTATGGGATTACTATGGCCCATTCATTTTGCAGAGCCTTTATACCCACTTTTTCATATAATCTACAACAATTTTTATAAGGTATGTATTGGGTTGGCCAAAAGGTTTGTTCAGGTTTTCTATACGATGTTACCAAAAAACCCAAATCAACTTATTGGCCAACCCAATGCTACTACTAGCCCCATTTTATGAAAAGGAGGATCAGAGAGCTATTGAAACTTGTTCAGGATGACTCAGTTAACGTGCAGAGCAGGCAAGATTTGTGCTCAGACATTCAGTCTCTAGACCCTTGCTGCACTGTGTTTGAGGGGAGTTCCTTCAGTGAGTACTGGGCCAATCCTGGGACCCTGGTTTTGGTTATGGCCCATGGGGAAGGTTTTGGGGGGGTTGTAAAGGCTGTGCTCACCTAGGTCTTCTGTTCCACTAACTGCCTCTGGAGTAACCTTTCCACACTTTTGGAGGGTAAAATAAGAGAGTCTTTAGGCTTATGTTTTGTATGGGGTAGGCAAAAAGATAGCTTTTCAGGTTCTAGGAGAACTTGCTGTGTCCAGCCAAGCTCCTTGGAGGTCTACACTGGATTTAGAATCTGAGGTCTGTACTTTTGCTGTGCTTTGTCCTTTCTGAGAGGACCTGAACCTGGATGAACTGGTCAAGGGTGGGGTGGAGGTGTTCCTAGGTCCCTGATCAAATACCATCATACTACCATCCCTTAATTACTCCATGCTATTATATCTTGAGAAGTTGACTGTGGGGTTTCCCTAGTGACTCAGATGGTAAAGAATCTGCCTGCAATGCAGGCAACTCAGTTTCAATCCCTGAGTTAGGAAGATCCCCTGGAGAAGAGAATGTCTTTCCACTCTAGTATTCTTGCCTGGACAGAGGAGCCTAGAAGGCTATAGTGCATGGGGTTGCAATGAGTTGGATGCAACTGAGTGACTAATTATGGGACAGAAGACAGAGAGAGGGATTGGCTTGCATCAAGGCACATGGGTGGGTGCACATGGAAAGCACGAGGTGGGTGGC
Source organism: Okapia johnstoni (assembly GCA_024291935.2). Classification (NCBI taxonomy): domain Eukaryota; kingdom Metazoa; phylum Chordata; class Mammalia; order Artiodactyla; family Giraffidae; genus Okapia; species Okapia johnstoni. The sequence continues at coordinate 56,585,236 of CM044316.1, read as the reverse complement.
TGGAGTATGGAGCATGTAAGGAGAGCAGATTGCCTGGGGAGGGGCAAGTAGGCTAGAACTATGATGTGGAAATGTTGAATGCCAGGACAGAAGGCCCTCCACTCTCAACTCCCACTCCCTGTGTACAGAACTGAGTACAGAGTTTCCAAACAGGGGAAGCAAATGTCCAGCCATGTCTTCTCCAAGAGGGATTTGGAGGTATATGTAGGGTGGGTGCCTAAGGCAGGAAGAGGGTTGGTAGGAGGCTATGGCTGTGATCCAGTAGTGGGTATGCTGAGTCTGGGAGTGATTGCGTGTTGAAAAAAAGACTTCTTAGGGCACATTCTGGGAGAGAAAATTCTATCAATGAGTCCTATTAGTCAACTCAAGTCAAGGTAACAGCCTAGGGTACATTGCTCGGAATGACTGTGCTTCTTGCCACTTCTGTTGGTTTGAATTCCCCTTTCCTTCCTCTTAGTTTCTGGTTCTTCCTGGAAGCCTCTATTTTCTCCCTCCTACATATCCCTGTAGGTCTTCCTATCTATGCCATAGTTTGGGCCCCTGGGTAGGTTTTCTTTGTTAAAAATGCTGAAGGTTACAGATAGTGTCTTAGTCCTCTCTGCCTCCTCATGATGTCTTGCTTATGGTGTTGCTCACATGAATAACATTTCCTTCCCCAAATATTTTCTTACTAAAGCTAAATGATGACAAATGAGGGGTCTTGATGGTCATTTAATCCAGATTCCCTTTGGATACTTTGAATCTATACATTTGTCAAGAATTATTCAGCCTCTACATGTATGCCTATAGTGATGGACTGTGTGTTACTTACTGGCACAATCCATCCCATTTTGGGATAGCTCTGAAAGAAAAGTAGATCTCACTTACTGTGTTCACATCTATTCTCCATAACTTTTAGTCATAAGTTCTTGTTGTATACTTTGGGACTCCACAAACTAATCTGTTTTCTTTCAATCCCAAGAAGTCTTCATGTTTTTACAGGCAACTCTCATAACTTCCACAGTTCTTCTCTTTTTGAGTTAGCTGCCTTCACTATATTTGATGTGGTTTGGGGTCATCAGTTAATGTGCTTACCATTTTCTGGGCATGATCCTCTCTGCCAAAGTCCATCTTACAGTGTGATGGCCAAGAATAGACCTACCTCACCTGGCATGGCAAGATCATCCACCTTGCAGAGGGAAGATGCCCCCTCTGCTGTTTTGGAGCTACACTTCAGTTAACATGACCTCAGAGAGTCACTACCAAGAGTGACCGTGAGGCAGTCACTCTTGCCTCCCAATGCCTGGAGTGTTCACTCAACCCCTAACTTTTCATCTCACCCCTCATCACTGGCTGATGCATTTGTTTTCTCAGGCCTTGTATTTACCCTGACACATGCCAGCATCTTCCTTCCTATCTCACCACTGCCTCTTTCCCTGCCACCTTCCTCATAACCTAGCTCTCTGTCATCCCCTGCCTTGGACTGACCTCCACCTCCCATCACTCCCCACCCTTTCTAGCAAAAGGGACTCCCAGGAAACCCGGCTGTATCACAGAATAGGTTAGGAAAAAGGCCTGGGAAGACGATGCCACCTTCATCCGCTTGGATTCGCTACGCGATTTGTAGCAGAACTCGATTAAGGCAACCAGCATGGCGAGTCCAAGTCCTCCGATCAGGATGTAGAACACGCCCGCCACATTGCTGAGGCTGAGAGCACTTGTCTTGTCCTAGGAAGAGGAGGAGGGAAAGGGGAGGGGGAAGAGTCCAGTGAGCCAGGGGGCTAGAGACTAACCAAGCAGCAGCATTTTAACACACATACACTCAACCCCATCACCCTCTTTAACATTCATAATAGTTGGAAAGGCTTTGTATATATTGACAGAGTGTTCAACATTCCCCAGGAAAAAATGTGTGCATGTGTCTATGCGTGTGTGTGTGTGTGTGTGTGACAATTCTCTGAGCATCCCTGATTATATTTAGTTGATAATTAGACTTCCCATCCTCCCCAGTGCCTGTTTTAGGGTGGGGGAATGCCACAAGAAGTCGGGGCAGTTTCCACCAAGATCTGCACCCCTGAGCTTACCCCATTCTTTCAGGAAACTGTGTCCCTTCCTTTTCAGCTGAATTCCTGCCCCCCACCCACTCAGTTGCTCAGCAACACACTGGCCTCGCTTATTGTTTATGCCTGTGAGCATTTTTCTGTGAGTTGATACTTAAAGTGAACTTTCTCCTAGATGTGCATTTGATTTCAATTTAATAAGACAGTTATTGTATGTATAATAAAGATCAACCAATGTATACCTTTAACTTACTGTTCTGAGTCCCAATGAAGGGAAAAAGAAAACTGGGGGGCTTGAAATAGAAAAAAGGCACTGAGGTAGAAAAATGGCTCCATTAAACCCTAATAATTATGCTTAATTGGAGTCATTTTTCTCGTGGAGGTGCTTGCTGAAAAACACCATAGGCAGATTCAGATAGCTGAATTTAGAAATCTCTGTTGCCTGGGCTAAAAGATCCTGCACTAGTTCTGAATGGGCAGGATCAGGGAGTAGAGTGCTTAATTCCTAGGGTCTTGGGGACAAGCATCCATGTCCAGTAGGAAGTGGACAGAGCTCATTTCGTGGAGCCTGAGAAACAGCATCAGTTTGTGAGACCATCCCCTGAGTTCTGTCACTTCCAGTGAGATTCACAAGTTGGGGACTGAGGGACAGCATCCTCCCAGGTGGTGAGAACAACCAAGCAAAACTTCTGGTTATGGGGGAAGGTAATGACTTGGGGAGATTGACTCTGTTAGTAGCTCAGTCATGTCCAACTCTTTACAACTCCATGGACTGTAGCCCACCAGGATCCTTTGTCCATGGGATTCTCCAGGCAAGAATACTGGAGTGGGGTGCCAGTCCCTTCTCCTGGGGATCTTCCCAACCCAGGGATTCAACCCAGGACTCCCGCATTGCTGGCAGATTCTTTACCATTTGAGTCAGGGAAGCTGACTTGGGGAGAGGGGGAATCAATTAAATTCTTGACTTAGGCAAGAAAACATCTTTAGATCTTGGAAGCATACTTATCCCCAGATGCCATGGTGGCTTGAACATCTTGGTTGATATCATTTGCTCAGGTTCAGATTTCTCATTGAATTAAAATGAAATGCACGCCTCCGCTGGCACTGGTGCTCAGCGTGGTTGGTTGGTGGCACTAGGTAGGATAAAGCTTTTATATCTCTGTGTGTTCTTTTTCAGGTGGGGATGTTGGCAAGTAATGCAAAAGGTGAACTGTCATGCCCTAGGGACTACTCTGATGCCTGCCTATTGGAATCTGGGTATCTGGAAAGGGGTCAGCAATTGACCAAGTCAGTGGCCTCTGCGCCAGTTCTACTTGGTGCATTGTACAGGATTCAGCTCGGCTGATCTTGGGGACCACAGCTGGGATATAGCAGCCTCCCTTCTCTCCCCAGAAGCCTCCTTGGCCGGCAGAGCTGTTGGATTATCTAAAGCATATTTCTCTGGTGGCTTCCTGTATTGCTAAAGCAGATGGTTCTTGAATATGGGTTACACTTGGCAAGGTGTAGCCTGGCTCTGAAAGTGGTGGAAATGATTATTGAGAAGGGTAGAATTTCTCCTGCTCTGGTATTGTGGCCTGACAAGGGAAATATGGGAAAATTAGTTTGGTGCTTTGTTCAAGAGTTGGCTGAACAAGTAAATTTTCACTTGGCTTGATTTTTCAGAATGCTCAAAGTGTCTTCCTGTTTGTTGTTTGTGAGTTCTGTAGTTCTCCTGGGAAGTAAGTCTTTAGAGTTTTTGGAGGACTTATGATTTATAGAAGTTCCTATAAAACTCTTCTGTGTGGGCAGGCCTGGGGTGTGGTGGAGAGGCACATTACTGTATTATCAGCTCACAGCTTGGAAGACAGTGGTTGACAGTGAAGCTCAGACAGAGTGGATGGGGAACTGGCTTGGGGGGAGGTGATAGACAAGAAGGCTAGGAGGAAAAGACTGAGTCCTGTTGACTTCACCATCTGATCAGCCTTTCAGTAGTTGGAGTACATCTTGCCTCCTGGTCACCAAGCCTGTTTTTATTTCCTTCTTCATAGTCTTTTCAAGTTCACCTTGGTTGTAGATTTTCTTCAAGGATAAGGGAGTGGTGGGCACCTTTTTTTGTTACTCTCTTCAAAAAAATCATAAGAAGCCATCTTCCTCCCTGACTGCAGAAGGTGGAGTGTCCATTTGTGATACAACATGGAAGGAAGGAGGGTTAGATCTTCATATGGAAGTGGGAATAGGAGGCATATTCTGTGTATCTGCAGAAGGAGGAAGGTCCAGTGACTGAATCTTTATATCTGGAGGTAGAGAGCGTCCTTCACTTCTGAAAGAGGTCTCTGGTTCATGGGGGTGGCAGTGTATGTTGGTGAGGGGGCATATGCCATACAAACCAAATGAAGAGGGCAGTCAGATGGTATGGGCACTGCCACCTCTCACAGGACACAGTGCTATGCATCTTTCTGTATGTTGACACAATCTTGGGAAGGCCTCTGGAATCAAGGGAGGACCTGAGTCACCAGCAGTATCAGAAAGAAAACTTAAACAAAGCCAAAAGCTGGCTCTTTGAGAAGATAAATAAAATTGACAAGCCATTAGCCAGACTCATCAAGAAACAAAGGAGAAGAATCAAATCAAAATTAGAAATGAAAACGGAGAGATCACAACAGACAACACAGAAGTACAAAGGATCATAAGAGACTATTATCAGCAACTATATACAAATAAAATGGACAACTTGGAAGAAATGGATAAATTCTTAGAAAAGTACGACTTCCTAAAACTGAACCAGGAAGAAACAGAAAATCTCAACAGACCCATCACAAACATGGAAATTGAAACTGTAATCAGAAATCTTCCAGCAAACAAAAGCCCAGGACCAGATGGCTTCACAGCTGAATTCTACCAAAAATTTAGAGAAGAGCTAACACCTATCCTACTCAAACTCTTCCAGAAAATTGTAGAGGAAGGTAAACTTCCAAACTCATTCTATGAGGCCACCATCACCCTAATACCAAAACCTGACAAAGATGCCACAAAAAAAGAAAACTACAGGCCAATATAACTGATGAACATAGATACAAAAATCCTTAACAAAATCCTAGCAAACGGAATTCAACAACATATTAAAAAGATCATACATCATGACCAAGTGGGCTTTATCCCAGGGGTGCAAGGATTCTTCAATATCCGCAAATCAATCAATGTAATACACCACCTAAACAAATTGAAAAATAAAAACCATATGATTATTTCAATAGATGCAGAGAAAGCCTTTGACAAAATTCAACATCCATTTATGATAAAAACCCTCCAAAAAGCAGGAATAGAAGGAACATACCTCAACATAATAAAAGCTATATATGACAAACCCACAGCAAACATTATCCTAAATGGTGAAAAACTGAAAGCATTTCCCCTAAAGTCAGGAACAAGACAAGGGTGCCCACTCTCCCCACTACTATTCAACATAGTTTTGGAAGTTTTGGCCACAGCAATCAGAGCAGAAAAAGAAATAAAAGGAATCCAGATTGGAAAAGAAGAAGTAAAACTCGCACTGTTTGCAGATGACATGATCCTCTACATAGAAAACCCTAAAGACTCCACCAGAAAATTACTAGAGCTAATCAATGAATATCGTAAAGTTGCAGGATATAAAATCAACACACAGAAATCCTTTGCGTTCCTATACACTAAAAACAAGAAAACATAAAGAGAAATTAAGGAAACAATTCCATTCAGCATTGCAATGAAAAGAATAAAATACTTAGGAATATATCTACCTCAAGAAACAAAAGACCTATATATAGAAAACTATAAAACATTGGTGAAAGAAGTCAAAGAGGTCTTAAATAGATGGAGAAATACACCGTGTTCATGAATTGAAAGAATCAATATAGTGAAAATGAGTATACTACCCAAAGCAATCTATAGATTCAGTGCAATCCCTATCAAGCTACTAACGGTATTTTTCAGAGAACTAGAACAAATAATTTCACAATTTGTATGGAAATACAAACAATTTCAAATAGCCAAAGCAATCTTGAGAAAGAAGAATGGAACTGGAGGAATCAACCTGCCTGACTTCAGGCTCTACTACAAAGCCACAGTCATCAAGACAGTATGGTACATGCACAAGGACAGAAATATAGATCAATGAAACAAAATAGAAAGCCCACAGATAAATCCTCGCACCTATGGACACCTTATCTTCAACAAAGGAGGCAAGAATATACAGTGGAGAAAAGACAATCTCTTTAACAAGTGGTGCTGGGAAAACTGGTCAACCACTTGCAAAAGAATGAACCTAGAACATTTTCTAACACCATACACAAAAATAAACTCAAAATGGATTAAAGATCTAAACGTAAAACCAGAAACTATAAAACTCCTGGAGGAAAACGTAGGCAAAATACTCTCTGACATAAACCACAGCAGAATCCTCTATCACTCACCTCCCAGAATATTGGAAATAAAAGCAAAAATAAACAAATGGGACCTAATTAAACTTAAAAGCTTTTGCACAACAAAGGAAACTATAAGCAAGGTGAAAAGACAGCCCTCGGAATGGGAGAAAATAATAGCAAATGAAGCAATGGACAAACAATTAATCTCAAAAATATACAAGCAACTCCTGCAGCTGAATTCCAGAAAAATAAATGACCCAATCAAAAAGTGGGCCAAAGAACTAAACAGACACTTCTCCAAAGAGGACATACATATGGCTAACAAACACATGAAAAGATGCTCAACATCACTCATTATCAGAGAAATGAAAATCAAAACCACAATGAGGTACCATTTCATGCCAGTCAGGATGGCTGCTATCCAAAAGTCCACAAGCAATAAATGCTGGAGAGGGTGTGGAGAAAAGGGAACCCTCTTCCCCTGCTGGTGGGAATGCAAACTAGTACAGCCACTATGGAGAACAGTGTGGAGATTCCTCAAAAAACTGGAAATAGAACTGCCCTATGACCCAGTAATCCCACTGCTGGGCATACACACTGAGGAAACCAGAATTGAAAGAGACACGTATACCCCAATGTTCATTGCAGCACTGTTTGTAATAGCCAGGACATGGAAGCAGCCTAGATGCCCATCAGCAGACGAATGGATAAGGAAGCTGTGGTACATATACACAATGGAATATTATTCAGCCATTAAAAAGAATACATTCGAATCAGTTCTAATGAGGTGGATGAAACTGGAGCCTATTATACAGAGTGAAGTAAGCCAGAAAGAAAAACACCAATACAGTATACCATGCAGACAGATAATGGTATTTAAGGAGAGCTGTGGTACAAGCATAACTAACCCTGGAATATGATACAGGGTTAAAAAGGTACAGAATACTTAAAAAATAAATGAGGTGGGACATTCCAGCAAGGACATGTATATAAGTGGTTAGTTTATTGATGATATTTATAAAAAAAAAAAAAGAAAACTTAGATGAAGCATTACCATCTAAATTTGACACAGTGTGATAGGGTGTATCATGAAGGGCTGGTGGGTGTTGGTGTCTTCTTGGCTCATGTAACTGAGGAGTTTACATTTAGGCAAGGTTTCTAATTTCCCTTAGGTGTGCCACTGAATTTTGATAGCACCAAATTTAGTTCTTTCGAGGAGACCCAAACCATAATCTTCCATCAAGTTGCCATTACTGACTCTCTTTGACTCCCTCTGTTGGAATATGATGGGGTATCCTGGGGCAGAAACAAAACTTCC